>JAWNON010000225.1:16577500-17200833 GCA_035045945.1 Drosophila anceps
TTTGCCCTTGCACATTTTTTAGAACTCTTCAAGTAGTTTGTAAATTGTTTGCAAACAAACCATAAATATTGCTTAATTTATGATGTCAACAAATAAGCGGAAATGTCACAGAGCAGAGCAACAACAAAGAAGAGAGCGAAATTTAAGAGCGGCCAGAACGATCAGACGCTGTTGGGCAAAAGATAAAACGAAAAGCAAGAAGAGAGAATTTGCGCGCTCTCGCGACGAGTTTTGCTTTGAAATAGAAAGAAGTGAGGCCATTTCGGGCATTCAGTTGGGCAACGGGTTCGATTCGGTTCAGTTTGGATTTGCCGCAAGTCGATGCACTAATTAATGCCAGCTAGAATTGGCCATTAAAATAACAAACTGCTGCTAGGCGAAATAATTACAAATATCAATAAAATGCCAATTGCCGCCACTGTAAGTTAAGTTCAACAGAGAGACGAAGAGAGCGCACACATTTTGTATATTTATGACACGTGTTGCTTTTGTTTGCCATTTCAAGAGAGGGGTAGACAGAAGCAGAGACAGAGAGAGAGAGAGAGAGCGCGCGCGTACGAGATGTGCGCGTATACTTGTGACGATGTGTGCTATATGATCGACTATCTGTTTATGTTTTCTTGCAGACACCCTCGCTGCTGAAGCGCGCCGGCACCGATAAGCTGCGCGAAGTTTTTCTGAAGTACGCCTCGCTGCAGAAGGATGGCGACCATTATATGACCAGCGAGGATTTCGTGCGCAAATTTCTGGGCCTGTTCACAGAGTCGGCGTTCAATGATGTAAGTAGCCACAGAGCAACTGCAACCAGAAACAGCACGACATCGTGACAAACAAAACCCGTGTCATAGACAACGGCGCATCATGGGGTCATTGCAAGGTCATACACAGCCTTGCTGTGTGATAAGCAATCAACAGCAGCTGCAACAAAAAAACATGCGTCTCGCCTAACCCCATACTCGGAGCAATTCTTATCAACATAGAAGAGATAACGTTCACCTGTGTAGCGGGCAGCATAAAATCTGTGCGCCCCATGCAGCTTTAAAATATTTATCTCATATGTAGAGACAACTGATTCATAGTGCACTCGCTCGCACACGTTATCACTAGTCAGCCTCGTGCGAAAGTCTGTCGACGTCACAGCACATTTAAATTCGGTTGTTCGTTATCAAGTGTTTGGCTGGTCGCAACTGGAATTGATTCCCAGGTGCGTCCGGGTCGAAGTCTGTGGATTGTACTTTTCCTGTGATAAAGTCTTTTTTTGAACGAATCACAAATCACATTAGGCCCGATTAAACACTGAATTTTGCTATTTCAGGAATCGGTGCGCCTGCTCGCCGGCATTGCGGACACGAGCAAAGATGGCCTCATATCATTCTCGGAGTTTCAGGCATTCGAGGGCTTGCTCTGCGCCCCTGATGCGCTCTACAGAACTGCATTTCAGCTGTTTGATCGCCAAGGCAATGGCACTGTTTCCTACGGTAGTTATCTATCTTTATATAAATATACATATATGTTTATTGATTTTAATATATTTGCTTATACTGTTGTCATTGATATTCGTACAGCTGATTTCGCTGATGTCGTACAAAAAACTGAGCTGCACTCGAAGATACCTTTTAGCTTAGATGGCACATTTATCAAACGCTACTTTGGTGATGTACGTGAACGGAAACATGTTTATTTTTCAAGCACGCACTTAAACGATTTCCTCTACACCCCTATAAATATATTTACATATATATGTATGTATATGCATATGTACATACATATATACAGAAGAAGCAGCGTCTTATCAACTATGCTGAATTTACGCAACTGCTGCATGACTTTCACGAGGAGCACGCAATGGAGGCATTCCGCAGCAAAGATCCAGCTGGCACTGGATTCATATCCCCCCTAGACTTTCAGGATATAATTGTTAAGGTTAAGCGGCATTTACTCACGCCCGATGTCAAGGACAACTTGCTGGCGGTATGTCTCATATCTACTATACACATATGTCTAGGCATGTTTATAGTCCATCGTTTCCATAGGTCACTGAGGGTCACAGAGTTAGTTTTCCCTATTTCATGGCATTTACATCGCTGCTGAACAACATGGAGCTGATCAAGCAAATTTATCTATATGCCACCAAGGGCAGTCGCACCGAGATGGTCACCAAGGATGAGCTGCTCTATGCGGCGCAAACTATGAGCCAGATTACCCCGCTGGAAATTGATATATTGTTTCAGATAACGGGCGCTGTCAATCAGCCGGGGTAAGCCATCTAGGTCACTAATATATCCACCTCCTCCTCCTCCAACAACAACAACAGCAAACAGCAACAGCAACAAGTTCATTTGTAGGCATTTGGTCAGTAACGATGTCAGCTCAAAATAAACAACCAAGTCCCATCCTTGTGTTTGTCTCACCTGTTGTAATAACCGTTGACATTTTGTATTTTTTCTTTCTCTCTCTCTCCCCTGCTCTCTCTCTCTCTATTTCGAATTCATACAAATTTGTTTACATTATTGTATTTATCACAATATTAGAAGATGGTGGAAACGCAAAACGATTTCTCCAAGTAGGCAAGTGTTGTTGTTCTTAAAAGCATAAGAGAAACGTTTATAAAATATGGTATTTCCCTCCCTCGCAAAAAAAAATAAATAAAAAAAAAGAAAAAATACATAAACAAAAAAAGATAAGAAAAACCCAACTCCCTATCGCCATGCATCAGCCCTTCGGTGTGGTCTCGTTTTAGATAGTTTTGTGTGGGTACCTTCGCATCTCGATCCTTCAACTAACCACAAAATCGTTTGTCCCAACAGCCGCATCGACTACAGCGACCTGAGCAACATCGGACCTGAACACTATACGAAGCATATTACTCACCGTCTGGCCGAGATTAAGGCTGTTGACAGTCCCAATGATCGATCAGCACTGATTCAAGTGCTGGAGGCCACCTATCGCTTCACTCTGGCCTCCTTTGCAGGCGGTAAGTTAATCAAGAGGACTTAGTGCTTGTGGAGTGTTAATGAATTTTAATCTCTCTTAGCTACTGGCGCCACGGTCGTCTATCCCATTGATCTCGTGAAGACACGTATGCAGAATCAGCGCACAGGCTCCATGATCGGTGAGGTCGCTTATAGAAATTCGTGGGACTGTTTCAAGAAGGTACACAAAATATCTGAAATAGTGTAGCATAGTTGTTAACAATGTTTCTTATCCAACAGGTCATACGGCACGAAGGCATCCTCGGACTTTACCGCGGCCTGCTGCCCCAGTTGATGGGCGTGGCTCCGGAGAAGGCCATTAAGCTGACTGTCAATGATTTTGTGCGCGACAATCTGTCGGATAAGCGTGGCAATATTCCCGTGTGGGGCGAGGTTGTAGCCGGCGCTTGTGGTGGAGCTGCCCAGGTTATCTTTACAAATCCGCTGGAGATTGTCAAAATTCGACTGCAGGTGGCTGGCGAGATTGCCGGCGGCTCTAAGATAAGTGCACTGTCCGTTGTTCGCGAACTGGGCTTCCTTGGTCTGTACAAAGGTGCGAGAGCGTGTCTTCTACGCGATGTGAACTTCTCGGCCATCTACTTCCCGACCTATGCACACACCAAGGCAGCACTGGCCGACAAGGATGGCTACAATCATCCGCTATCGCTGTTGGCCGCTGGCGCTATTGCCGGTGTGCCCGCTGCTTCGCTGGTGACGCCCGCAGATGTGATTAAGACGCGACTGCAGGTGGCCGCTCGCACGGGCCAGACCACCTACACGGGAGTCTGGGATGCCACCAAAAAGATTATGGCCGAAGAAGGACCCCGAGCCTTCTGGAAGGGCACAGCCGGTAAGTAGCCGCAGACCAGCAGCTTTGATAATCCTCTTCACTATCTCTCTCTCACTTTCTGTTGATAGCTCGTGTCTGCCGCTCATCGCCTCAGTTTGGTGTCACCTTGGTCACTTACGAGCTGCTGCAGCGTCTGTTCTATGTGGACTTTGGCGGAAATCAGCCTAAGGGCTCGCAAGGCACCAAGCCAGGTCTGCCCTTGGACGCCTCGCTGGGCAAAGAGCAGCCCAAGCCCGATCACATTGGTGGCTACCATGCGGCTGTGCCGCTGCTAACAGGCATTGAGTCCAAGTTTGGCCTGTACCTGCCTCGATTTGGACGTGGCGTTGGTGCCGCTGCCCCGGCTGGAACGGCGACGGGCTCATGATTGTATTGGCGGCATCGCCTGCCATGCGCCAGTTAGGTCTAAAGTTGTACAGTTGTAGCCATATATGTATATATATATATATATATATATACAGGCAAAAAGTTGAAGGCGGCTCTGATCAGCTATGGATCAAATGTCTATTTTTTACTAAAACGCGTTTATACACACAGCCACAAGCAGTCGAGGGCAACAGGAAACAGCTGAATGTATCTGGTCTATTGTAGAGGAATCCATCATCATCAATATGTTGTAATAAACGTAACAAAACTTTTGAAATATATATATAAAAAATACTGAATAGAAACTTTACATATATGAATGTATATTTCTATATATGTGTATGTATGTATCTGTATGTATATGATATACATAGCAAACATTTATGGCACACAATTGAAGGCAACTGTTTTACCTATACAAAAAGCGAACGTACATATATAGAAGATGAAACTGTAACTTTAACTAGATGCATAATTTAAAATCTAACACAAAACAAAGCAAATCACTGAACGTCTCTTATTGCACTCAAACATTTAAGCGTAAAACCTTTTAAATTTAGTACGAATTTGTTCAACTGTTATAAAGAAAAATGCAATGAATTACCTCTTAGCTAATAAATGTAAAATGAATATAATTAAAATAAATGTACAAATATTGAAAAACAAGCAAAAAAAAAACACCAATAATTGTTATACTTAGTAGCTAAGTTAACTAAATGACTAAGCAAATGTAAAGTTTTTAGCTGAAGCATCTGCTCGGGACTAGTCGGCAGCTTAGCTTAGTGGCTAAATGCTGATTCAAACTTGAAATTGTGGATATTGTGCCAACGTTTTTCAGGTTGTGACAGATTCTATAAAGCGTATATATTTTTGATCAGGGCGACGAGCTGACTCCCTTCAGCCCGCCGTCCGTTCACCCGTCTGTATGTAGATGCCCATATAGCATGCTCAGATCAAGCATGTTTCAAATAGTCATAGCTGTCGATGCAAATTAAATGATGTGTCGTACCTATTTGGAGCTAGACCTTCCAATTTTTGCATTCATGTGTCTTGATTTTACTTATACTTTGAATAATGACTCCAAGTTTTAACAAATGCTATAAATTAAAGTTCAATTGAAAAAGTTTGCACTTAAACTAAATAGTCAATAGAATGTGAAGATCATATGCTCATATATTTCATTAAAATTTGCTAAGTAACTTAGAAGCTATTATTATTTGATATATGATATTAATATATTGACATTAATGTGTAATTGTATCATCAGCCACTTTGTGCACTTTTTTTTATGAAAATAGCAAATAACAAAGCGCTTAATTTGGCTAACATAGGAATTTGTATTTTCTAGATATTAAACCTTACTAATCATGCTTCTATGAATCGGTATATTATAATCACCATAGGAAAAATCTTAATGTTCTTTATGTATTTTGTTGTTATTGAAAAAAGAGAGTTTTATCTGCTTTAATTAGACCTTATCCCAAATTTGAGCAATTGGAAACTGAATGAACCAGAATGAAAAGCATATGATATTGATTTTTCACTACAACTAACCTTCAGCTCTCATATCAAAGACATTGCAATTTGTTCGAACTTGTTGATATTGTTTTAAATGCACTTTGTGCTGCAACCTTCGATACAAAAATGTCTTAGGTATTACGCTTCAATAATCTACTTCGAATGGACTAAATCTGTTGTGCAAAAACTAATTTTTTGTTAGAAAATAGTATGACTGACTAGAAAGTGTACAATTGAATATAGTTCAAGCTGCTGTCACAACTTTTCCCATTTTATGGAATTGGAAAGTACGACGACCGCGCTTCAGGTCAAGCCCAATGAAACGCTTTAGCCAAGCCCAACTTCATCAGTTAGCAGTCATGTGGCACATGCGATTAGAATACAGTGGCATTTGACAAATGCGTTGACAAGGTAATTTGCTGTCCAACAATGTGGGTTTCAATAAATTCAATTTCGAATTCAACAGTTTTATATGGCAATGTGGTTTACTGGATCTGGCGTCCCGCCCACTAGACTGGCAGCCGCTGACCATGACCGCCAAAATTGAATACGCTGTTCGACCGTTAGCAATATAATTCTGCACACAGTGCGCTGCCTTTTGTCCATCTAATCACGGGTTGCACACCAAGATGCGTTTCCATTCAGTGACCAGCTCTTGTGGCACATAAAAAGCCGCAATCCAGCGCCCAAGCAGCCGCAGTTTCGATTCGAACCTTGATGCGAACTCTTGGTTAGCCGCACAGAATGCAAGTGAAATTTATGAAAAGTGTCTGCCTGTGGGCATTTTGTTTGTTGGTGCTGCAGCTTGTGGCAGGCCACGAGGCAATAGTGGAGCCAACACAGAAAACGATTACGCGCGTTTCTTGGATTGCCCAATTGCTGCAGCTGCGTCAACAGCTGCGCACCTGCTTCCGTTCGGGCACGGGCTTGTGGTCATGTTTTCGAACGCGCAGCCTGCAAATTTTCGAGGACATCATGGCAGCGGATGTCATACCGCTCTATGAGGGCGTACGACTGATAGCCGCAACAAATGCTACAAATGCCACAAAAGGCCAAGCGCGACAAGCGGCCGATGAACGCAAGGACCTGAAGCACTTGACGTGGTTTGATCAACTCGCTGTTAGCTTGGCCAAGGGTCTAACCACGCACACACTGCAAATCAATCTGGCAAAGCTCACAGAACGGTATCTGCGCAACGGTGGGTAGTTGAGCTGAACTAATTCCTTAACTCTTGCAATGAATAAAAAAATATCTACAGATGGACCGGAGAGCAAAGGGAATACTGTGGGCAGCGCTCGCCTGCGTCGGCATCGTTTCAACATGATTATCACCATGATGTTTGGAGTCACAGCTCTTGGGGCGGTGCTGGTGCCAATGGGTTTCCAAATGCTTTCTATTGTCAGTGGCAAGGCATTGCTATTGGCCAAGATGGCTTTACTGCTGGCCTCTATCAATGGCCTGAAGCGGGTTAGTTCTCCCTAAATGGCTTTAACATTAAGTTACGAGCATTTCCTTCGACAGGTCGCCAATACTGGACTCCATTATGGCCTATATCATGTGCCCGGTGAACATTTGGGCGGCTATTACGATCGCGGCGACTTGAACCATCCGCGGAATGTGCCCATACCTGTGGGACTGGCGCCTTCACTTGACATGGGCTTGAAGTAAGGGAGAGGAAAGAGGGGGGCGCGATACAGGATGAAAGTGCGAGAATTTTCCAGCCAATAAATGTAGTTTATAGATAGTTCAAATAAAATTCGTTTTCTTTTTAAGCAAAGTTCGTTTCGCAGCTTTTCAGCTTTTTGGCTTTTTAGCTTTTCAGTAGCTGTTGCAACTTTTTGTGGCAAGTTGGCAGGTCTAAATGCAAGCTTCAAAAAAGCTTTTGGTGTGTTGAGTTTTCCATATTGCGGGAAACTTTTCAAAACACACTTTCCCATTGCGCACCAAAAGAGGAAAATATAAATATTAATGACAAAATAAGTGGCAGAAAATAGTTTATAAGCAAACAAGAGAGTTCTGCACATGGTAGCAGGTTTTTTATATGATTAAATAGTTGTGTACTGAAAGCAAGCTTCAAATTGTTGCGCACTGCAAGACATGAGAGGGCGACGCAACCGATGGCAAACCGCAGGACGAGGCGGCTGGGGCCGTGTGGGTGGACGTGTGTGGTGGCAACACGAGGACTATAAAAGGAAATGCGCCGCTGATAAGGAGCAACATTCTGTCGTCGGTTGCGGCAGCTTTGACATCTCGTGTCGCCAGCAAACGGAAGTCGCGTATTGCAATACGTTGAACAGTTTTTATCCATTGTCTCCTTTCGAGGAGCTGTGTCGTGTAACGGTTTCTGTGCCATTCAAAACGCTTTTACTTTTAATCTCGATCCAAGTGCCAACTACGTGACTTCTTCTTGTCGTCAATTTCTTTCGCTCTAATAAAATTATTGGTTGCGTGTGACCGCTCGCTGCAAATCCTTTTAATCAGCTTAGCTCGCTTCGCACTAGCTTCATCTAGGAGAGCTAACCGGCCATCGCTGTCTTTTTGGCCGTCGGTTAATTGAAAGTCTGGTCTAGGCAACGCCACAGCGGCAATTGACAATTTCACGGTCCGATTTAGTGCAGCGGAAGACGTAAACTCCGACGGAATGAAGCTCGCGGTTTATTGCTATTTATCCATGATTGTGCTGGGCGTTCAGGTAAGTGCTGAGTCGCGCTAAGCTCGAGACTCGCTGTAATTAGATTTAGATCAACAAGTTGGCCCTAACTTCTGCTTCAAAGTTCAGCTCTTGTCTTTCAATCTTTTGAATTAATTTCGCACTGTCAGGGACTTACTGCACAGAGATTGATGGGTCCAAGCCAGTTCGAGTTTTATGAGCAAAGTTTTTGAAACCTTTGACTTCTGCCCAGCTTTTTTTAGTCGATTCATCGCTGTTCGTGTTCGTGTTGCGGCAGATTGCTTTCATTAGGCTCAAATTATATGAATAAGTTTGGGGCGTGCGTGAGAGATTAAAGGGCTCTGGCTCGAATGTCATTTGCTGCGAAATCAATTTCGCATTTTATTGCACGCGTTGTCACTTTTATAAGACTTTTTTTAATTTTGGCCCGACGACAGCTGTAATTTATAAAAAAAAATTTGGCCTAACAAGAGTCTATAGTAAGTGTAATTTATATAATTGCATAATACATATTTTTTTTGGTTAGATAATCTATTGTTAGCTCTCTTAATTTTATTCCAAGCTGTAAAAGGGCTTTATATACTTTGATTTTTAAATTTACCTATTTAACCAGCAATATTTGTATAATTTAATAGCAAACAAAACAAGTAAACTAAATTCCGATAGCAAAATAACTTCACACTCCAGCAATAATCAACCTAAAATACGAATCAAACTATATTTTTTAATTTAAGAAAAAATGCTCGAAGGTATTTAGATTTTGGGTATGAATCCTAATTTTTATCTATCTATATTATATATCTATATATCTAATATATCTGCGTAGAAATATAATTTTCTTTTTATCTTATTTAAAGTTGTGCTGCGGAGTAAAGCACCGACAATATTTTGTATGGCCGAATTCTGGCTTTAATTTTAACCTCTCTAAATTGTGTATGCTTCACTAAATGTCGTGTATTTGAATCACGATATTATTATATAATATCTTAATATCCGATATGTCTGCCTTACTACACAGTAGTCGAACCTGAGCAAAAGAAAAAAAAGGTTGAAATGTTAAAAGAGAAAGTCTTACAGAGGTTAAATAAAGATATAGACTTGAGACTAAAAGATATATAGAATGCAATATTTATTTAATTTCAAAGAAAAAAACATATGATTTGTAAATGTTTTGTGTTTAAAAAAAGAATTCATAGAAATAGAACATATATATATATATATATATATATATATATATATATAGGATAGGAAAGGATAGGCACCTTTCATGATCTCCTTTAATGACGAATTTTTATCAACCATTTTTGTAACTGTTGCTTTTTTCAAAATTTTTTTTAAAAATATTTGTTGATTATTTTATGAAGAATGTCGATTATTTTATGAAGAATAAAAACGCTTCTTAAAGAAAGAATTTTAAGAGTATAGCTCAAATGAAATACAAAATATTTAACATTAACGGAGAGCGTGAAGGCTGAGGACACACAGTGTATTTCTTGATAAACATTCCCTAAAACAAATTTTAGCTGTTCAAAAATTTGTTGCCACAATAAATAAGTTCTACCTATTTTTGAATGACAATGATGAGCCTCTGATAGCAAAGCTTGAGTTGATAGATAATTCTGCCTAGATTATACTTTATGTAGCTTATCAAAATAATTAGTCTGTTAAATGATTCAGTTGTATAGGACTTAAAATGACGGAACATTCAATTCTCATATTCCACTGTTAGACGGTTAGCCATATTCATAAAAAAATCTATATCAGAACTTCTCATTATAACAGAACTTCGAGCCGGCGAAAGCAGATATTGGAATAGAAAAGTAACTAATATATAGTAATTTCACACATTCAGACAGCTCAAATAGCTTAAAGAGACATCGCAATTATGAGTCTATATTCGCATTTGCTGAGGCAACGCAGGGTAATTATTAGATTTAAAAGGGCCCTACAATAAGAAAGTCGCAGTTAGGCGGAAATGATATAGTCCTACGTTGGGATGCATTCTTAAGAAAAACTTGCAATCATTGGATTCATACAAGAAAACATTTCCAGCTAAAACCATTTATTAATTATCTAAAAATAGCCTTTGCACTCGTGTACGCATTTTCCCTGTTGAACTCTGGCTTGCTGCTGCTGAAGGCTTAACTTCATTATAGCATAAGAGCAAACTGATTATACAAACAACTCATCTGTCAATATACATATATATAAGTTTATTCTGGGATGCAATAATCTAATTACAATTTCCACGAGAGCTTCATACGCGTGGGCGCAGCATCGAACATGACAGTCGTCTGCCGCATGAATCAGTTCGAAATGTCATCAATTTGCACAAGAGTCGAGAAAGGACTTTTATCAGATGCACCTTTCACCGTAATGCTATCCATAAGACCACTTGCAACGATATGTTTGCATAGGTTCGACTTTCCACTTTGCTGCTGTTGTTGTTGTTGCTAGCTACTCAGAAGCCAATAAATTCCATTGAGCAGACCAAATCGCCCCGAGTCACACCAAGTGGCCAGTGTCAAGTGGAGAAGAAATGTAAATTTTGCAGCTGCAATTTAACTGTGTTAAGGCAACTCAAACATACCACTGAGCCAACGGCGATTGTGCGGGCAAAAGTCAACATTCAGGCAAGAGGAAAATGGTCAGCAGTGGTATGCATGTACTGCAAATGATGGCCATTCATTGTGCCCACATTAGCTTGGCCTGGACAATGCAATAGTCAACGTCCATTCGCACATTGTAGTCAAGCTGGTCACTCACGCAAACGACAGTTGGAGATGACGCTTCCATTCCTCTGGCTTAGCCTGCACTTGATGCTCGCTTAACGCCACATGTTAACAGCATTAGCAACACTTTAGCCCTTAACGAGCATTGACGGTCTGAGGGGAAAACTCTGACTCAATGTACTAACAGCACTCGATTCCTGCTCTTGCTCTGTGACATTTACCGTGTACATCTGCCAGGGGCCAATTAAAATAAGTTGATGTGCACTCAAAGTCCTAATTGGTACATACCGACTGTAACACCTGGATGTAGAAATATATATATATATATATATATATGTATGTACATGCCAGCATTAGATAATCATGTTATTGTTTTTCTTTTTAATAAGTGCACGAAGAAACTTTCTTAATTACCGTTTATTTGTCATTGTTATGCTCGAAAAGTGTGTGAAAGTAATTTTTGGATTCTGAGTTGTTTCTCTAGCTGTTGCTGTTGCTGTTGCTGTTGCTGTTACTGTTGGAAGGGCACAAACTTTTAATCGACACCAATTTGTCAACTGCGTCGCTGCCAGTAGCAGTCAGGGACAGAAGCTGCTCCCCAGATCCAATAAATTCAATATCTAAGTCTTTCGTAGAAGCAGCTGGTCACATTACCCACGCAAATTTATGCCAAAAAAAAAAAAAAACTCGATTCTCTCACATGAAATATGAGTCGGGGTGTGCGAGTGCGCACTTTGCATAAAATCCGTTGCAACATGTTCAATAAATTCGGAGACGCAGTCTGTTTCTCTGTCGCTCCTATGTGCGACTAATTTCCGGCAAACTAATAGATTCCTTCGCAACGACACTAAAAACATAGCGCAAAATGCTGCGGCAAACTGTGTGCTGGGGTCACGCGACTAAGCCATTTTTGCGTGTCATAGACGTGACATGACATAAAGTTAATTAAGCCCCTTTTGCTGGGGCAACAACAGCCATGGAGCTGACTCAACATCACGAGTGCTCTTTGCGGTAATTAGTTGGTTTCAACCCACGTAGACGGTTTCGTTCGAACTGCAGTTGCAGTTGCGGTTGCACTTGCAGTTAAATGCGGGCTAAGGACTGCGACTGGCAGTTGATTTGGCTTTTGCGTAAATTAATTAAATATTTTTTTATGTGCGTCAGCGTTGGCAGGCTAAGCCATTAACACCATTGGCCAATCAGGCGTATTCGCAATAAAGTTAACTTTTAATACGCTTGAAAGAAAGTCTTCAGTTCAAATGAAAAGCGACATTTGCAATCAGAATCGAGGCTGAAAAGTTTTTCTTATCTTTTAATGAGCTAATGAGAAAATATATTTCTGTTGAAGGCTAATTTAATTTTACTTTGATTTATAATGTTTCATTTCATTAAATGCAAAATACATTGAGGTCTCAATTCGATTGAGTTTAAATTTATTGAGAAATCGAAAAAAAAAAATGCGTGAACTTAAGTATTTTTTGGCTCCTGTTAAGTTCTTGGAGAGCAACACTAGAACATACAAAAGAAAAGTGTCTACTTTTTGTGTGTTCACCCAACCAACAGCTAGGGTTAACACACAAATAGTAGACACTTCTCTTCGCAAATACTGCAACCAAAGAATTCTCAAATGGTTACAAGCTAAACAAGGGTAGAAAGACGATGAACCAGTAGTCGATAGCGAACTCTGCTGGTGATAGAACCCAAACAGTTATATAGACAATTTGCTTATTTGATGAAAGTAGAATGTTTTTATTTTCGTATGAGTAAGATTCTACCTTATTTCTCTTCAAGCACATATTAATATCTATCTGTGT
Organism: Drosophila anceps; assembly: GCA_035045945.1. Lineage (NCBI taxonomy): Eukaryota > Metazoa > Arthropoda > Insecta > Diptera > Drosophilidae > Drosophila > Drosophila anceps. The sequence goes on from JAWNON010000225.1 coordinate 16,590,424, forward strand.
ACAAGCTAAGCCTCAAATTTAACCGCCTTATTGTAGGAGGAACTGAGAACGATCGAAAAGGGCAGCGGGAGTGAGTGAGCATACAAATGCCTAACACTAGCGCATGAGAATCGCATAGAAGGGCAAAAGTAAAAATACATTTCTTAGACCAGGCAGCTATTGAAAAGCCAAATTGGCTTGCGTTTGATATAAGAAAACATTATATACATTTCAATGAAAGATTAGCTACAATCCTTTACGGACAGCGTATTAGTATGCATATTAGGCAACGTCGTGAAAAGGGCAAGCACATTTTTGGTTAATATTTGATAAGTCCTAAAATGCCGAAGCAGAAAAAAAGTGTTTTATAGCAATGAGGCTGTTGCTGGCCTGTTGCTGGTCAGACGACCCTTTTAAAGTGAGTATTTGGTTGTGCGTAAGCTGTAGCTGTAGCTGTAGCTGTGCTGTAGCTATCTCATGATTAAGTCATGATATGCTCATACTATGTGAATTGTTATATTAGAGACGGAATGTAAATATTTGGGAAAAGTCACGGCTTAGCGTGAAAATCGTTCGCCATTGCCTGTATGCAATAAATATTTGAAAGGGCTGCCGAATACCTTTTACGGCATTTCCGGATCGTAGTTTGCGTAGGTGTGAAGTTGCTGCTGATGCTGATGCTGATGCTACCAGAGTTGGTGGCGTTTTAATTAAGTCATAATATTGAAGGAATTCTGATGCTGAAGCAGAGCTGCGAGAGGAGCCAACTTGTATCCAATTAGAGCAGAAAAGTTTTAACAAACAATATATTTGACTACAACTGGTGCTGATTTAAATTATGATAGCAAGTCAGCGAATGCTTTTAAAGTACCAATGAATTATTCTAAATGAATTTCGAATGCATGATAAAGTCATTAATATATGCACGTGGCTTTGCACGCTCCAAGAACTGTGCGCATAAATCAAAAAATCATTTTAAAGCCAGCAGTAAAAAAACTTTACTGAGCTCAGACTGAACTTTATATGGATATATATGTGTGTGTGTATGTGTGTGTGTGAGTGTGTATACTATAAAGATATAGGTGTCGTTGACAACCAATAATAATTTTATGAATAACTCTGACCAGCTGCTGCCAGCTAAACTCACTAGCAATCCCTCAACTTTAACAAAAGAATCCCATCGACAGCCATTGGAGGCAGATGTTATCCCGCAGTTGGGCGGTTTGCCCTCGCATGCCGAATCCTATTCAGCGACAATGTTATTATGCAAATGAACTTGCGTCGAGTGTTTTCAAAGGGATCATATTTATCATTTATTTACTGACTGTCATCAGCTTTGACGAATGCTGCGAATTGCTAAACAGCCTCTTGATTGACTTTACAATTTGCTTCTGCGCGCATCAAAGATTAATGACGTCACTTGGGTATAAAAATCATCTGTAGGTGTAAGCGGTTTTGTGTATGTGTATGTGTGTGGGAGTGTGTGTGCGTATGCGTGTGCGTGTGCGTGTGCGTGTGCGTGTGCGTGTGCGTGAGCGTCGATACCGTGAAGCATTGTGCAGCTTAAAGTTAGACCACCAAAGCCGCCACTAATTGACAGTTTCATAAGCATACGGCTCAGCATGCCCAGCTCGTTATAGACCAAAATCGCGTCGGCTTTTTCGAGTGTTGCGCAAACAATTCGCCAAACTTCGCCACAAATACAATTATTTTTTTCCTTTCGACAACAGAGGGTTGAGCGCTGTTGCGAATCCACATTCATCAATTTAACCGTCGCTTCTATGACTGTGCTCGAACCCAAATGAAAAACAATTTCAATTAGCGCCTCGAACGCAACCTTTTATCAATTAGGCGAAGATAGAAAATAATGTGAAAATAAATAATAAGAAATGATAAAAAACCGAAAATGTGCCTAGTCAGAGTCAAAGTGCTTGACTGAAATATGACCTGCATTAAGCAAGAGCCTCGCCTTTCGAGACTTCAAGTTACTTCAGTTCATCCAATCGCTTGGTGCAATTTCAAATACACAATTTCTCTCGAAACTCAATCATTTTTTAAACTAAAATAGAAGTTTATGAAATAGCTATAAAGTTAAATGCTTAGCTAAGAGTCGTAAGAACTCAAGTGTTAGTTTTGAGACGACTTGCTTAAAAGTTAAATTGACTTCGTTGATATCCTAGTTGCGTCTATACATAAATTTTATGTATACCAAGCTACTCTTATGTATATAAAAAAAAATATACATATATACTCTTAAATGCTAAAGAAATCACTTTGAATATAGTTTAAAGATAAAGGAAAGAATTGTAACTGACCAAGCACATTCACTGAACACAGGGTATTAATGAAGTTGCCAAAAAGCAATGCATAAGCTGAATGATTTGATTTTGAGCCCGTGTCAAGGGAAATTGTTTTTCCCTTGGGCTTCAGTCCGTGGCTATTTATAAATTATTGAGCTTTTAAGCTAAAAATTATTTATGCTTAAAATTCAAGACGCACAAGCACTTAAGTTTTTTTCTATCCTGACGAACACGAGTCGAACGCGTGTGGTTATTGAATTGCTCGACTAGTGTGTCAACTAGTGGGTCGATGTTTAATTAAAAAAAAAGGCCAATTGTTCAGCATCGATAGCTGTATCGAGCCTCGAGAGCAACATTGGCCTGTAGAGCTGCCCCCACTGGTCGCAGCAGGCCAAGGGGTTCTGATGCTAGCATGTGATTCAACTACAAAGCGCAACTTTGTTTTTTGTTGTCATTGTCATTGCCATTACTATGCTGTTGTGGCTCTTGTTGCTTAGTGAAAAGCTGTTATTAGCTCGACAGCCTGCTGATTATTATCGCATTCGCGTTTGGCTTTTGCCAACAACATTTGAGGCCCATTTTGAGTGCATATCTTTTCCGTCGCCTGAATGACAGCTGCCGCCGTCAAAGCGGCTATTCAATCTATTTTTGTTTTACACTTTTAATCTTTCACACAGGCTTGGCCCACCGTGAAGCGCTCCTTTGAGCTATATCCGGGCGCAGCAATGCCCTACAACGAGCACCGAATCGCAGGTAAGAATAAATCGCACTCAGATGTAAACACCTATATATACATGTACATAAATATGAAGTGGGCGGGTGGGCGTAAAATGCACTAACGAATTGGTAGGTAAAAGTTTTAGTCAAGTGCCGTCGGGTGAGCTGTACTTTAGCGGCTGTCGAGGGTCTATACACTATAAAAAAAAAAACTAAACAATGCGAAAGGAGATTACAATTTTTAAAATTTATTATCTTCAGGTTTTTATTTGATTTGAATTTACAAAAATACTTTTAGAGCTCATAAACTCATGAGTAACTCAGCAGTTCTATTGAGAGTTCAAAATTCATTTTGCACAAAATTCAATAGACCAACTCGAATTTTGGCTAGTGTAGCCCTTACAAAATATTTGCGGTTGGGCAAAATTGTCTTTCAAATTGCTTTTCCTCGCATGTTGTCGAGTGTTTTTCTTTTAACCACTTTAGCCGCAATGACGTATATGCAATTTATTTACATAAGAGTTGCAAAATTGAATCTCCGTGCAAGGCATTCTAGCAAACATAATACAAAATTGCACTTCAATCGAAATCTATGCGAAATATTCATGAATATTCATTCATCGATTGTCGTGGCAACAGCCAATCTGCGAGCACTTTGATGACCATTAAATTGAGATTAAGTTTCTAATGAAAGGCAAGATATTGAGTTTTGCCAGTAAACTAACTAGGAACAGAAAACTAACTGTAAATCCATCTGACAGCATCTATAAATATAACCAAGTGAAGCTTGCCACGGGCCAGCAATTGGCAAGGCAACCGCAACTGCGTCCTTGGCCATTTTCATTCGAGTAAACATAATAAAGCTGGAGAAATCTTAGTTTTTCTTTCGTTTTGTATTTATTCTGTTTATTTATAATTGCTGTTTTTTTGCGCCTGCTTCTGCTTCTGCTTCTGTTTCTGCTGGCCAACAAGTAAACAAGTCGAAACTGAGATTGCGTGATAAATTATTCAGAGATGACATCGTCTTGAGGTTTGAATTTTTATATAATTCATTTTGCACAAAGAGAGACAAGTGCAGGGAGAGTAGTCAAAAAACCGAAGAACAAATTTAAATATTACTTCAAGCAGGCCAACACTGTGGATACTTACCACTGAGCCAGTTGCCCTACCAGAAACTTAAGTAATTAAAAAACGATTAAGTAGTAAGACTATTACTTAGTTTACTTGAACTAATATTCTACTCTTATTTACAATGAGTGTTGTTCAAATGGAGGGAAGGCGTGCTCCGCCCCATAAACTAACTGTATATTTGGCCAGAATCAATAGCCACGCCATCAATGCTTCCTCTCCCACAAAAATTGGCTGTTGAAATGCACCTCCCTGTGCTCAGGGTATCTAATAGTCGGGCACACCCGACTAGAAGACTTACTTTATAGTAAATACATAAATTTCTTTATTTTATTGTGTATTCGTAGCTTGGCAAATATGAACTTTTTGAGCTCTTCTTTCTTTAGACAAAGTCTAAAACAAAAATTAATTTATTAATAATAATAAATAAGATGTACATATATAATCTATAGCTTTACTTGTTCAAACACATTTAATTCAATATAATTTATAGCTCTACTTGTTTAAACACATTTAACCTTCCAGCGAGCAAAGATTTGATTAGGAGAGTTCTCAAATGAATAATTTATGAATATACTCGAGACCGCAGCACAGAGCATGAATAAGACTCCTCCAGGCTTTTTTTAGTTTATTATAACAGCCACTTAAGATCTTGATTTAAATTGTGATTTTCATAGTGCGGAGTAAATTTAACAGCAATCAGCATGAATGTATAACTTAATGCACAATTATAGCTGTTGCAAATTCAGTGTCAGTCGTTATTTAGCAATTATGCATAATGTTGCCAAAGCTGCTGAGCGCACTCAATTCAATTATTGAAATGCGCATATTGTGACAATTTAATGCAATTAGGCAACATAATAAACAATTAGGCGCCAAATGTCCTAAATCCCCCACGCACACACTCTAAAGCCACTTGGCTTTCACAGATACTTTTGCAAATATATGGACTGTAGCCAACGTTCGGGTCAGCATGTCGCACAATAAATATCCTTGCTGAACATTGTTTTTTGAATAAGTAATTTGAGCGATTCATAACAGATACTTTGTTACTATAAGGTAAAGTTTACACTTTATATAAATATATATTTGATACGTAACAATTGAAAAATATACAAAATATGTATAGGTAATGCTGATAATCTATTTTCAATATATAGATAAAATTTATAAATAATTTAGATAGCTTGACAGTTTAAAATTTATTTAAGAATACACTTAGGTTAAAGAATAAATGAGATTGTAGCAGTCTAGGTCATACCTCTAGCATACCTCAGTCGGCTGACTATTACGCTCTAAAACTGTGGAGGATTAAACACAACATATTTGATCGTATTGAGTTTACAAATCGATTTTTAAATCTGAAACTAAGTATCATATCAAGTATCATTTTTTGTTGGGATATATAGTCTTTCCTGCTTCGCCACACACATTACGGGCGTATTGAAATTTATTTAAATTTTATTACAAGAACTAAGACATAGATATATATATATATATATATATATATATATATATATATATATATATATATATATATATTCTAAGCTTTAAGTCCTTTGCATTACGTTCAGAGGGAGGACATTGCAGAAAACTAATTATAGTTAAACGTATCCTACTTTAATACATAGTTCTATGTATGATGCATCTTTTGAGAGAGAATATATTAAATATTTGTAACAAAACAATTCAATACTTTACTTACCCTTAACTAGGGTATACAAATACAAAGTGCCGTGTGCACAGTAAGCGATTTTATGAACAGTCTGTTTGTGTTACACACAAAATACACATAGACTACGGACACACACACACGCCCACTGGTTATGCGTATGCTCAAGTTGCGTGTGTGCCAGGCATGCGAAAAAGTTCAAGTCGGACTATAGTTTAATTGTTTTTGGCCAGGCAGAAGAGTAATAAAAGTCCAGCGCAAAGTAAACGGTATTGGCGAATTTGTGGCTGTGTGTGTGGGTGTGTGTATGTGTGTCCGTTTTTGTGTGTGGGCTACCAAAATCTAACTAATAATGCGCGCCATAAATCAGGCAACAGTAGCCATGGCCAGGGAATTAAGTGGCATCAGCTGGACAGCCCGCAGGTCTGTGTATGATATATTAATTGCTGGATGCTAGTTACGAGCCTGGGTCAAAACGTGGCTCCAATTTGCATGTGTGCTTTGAAAGCGAAGTTGCTTTCAATTATAGCTTCAACACACACACACACGCACACAGTCAAAACAATGAGTGAAGCTTCGGCTGCAAATTGCGGCAACTTACACAATTGGTTAAATTGGTTTCATATGCCCAGCAGGCATTGTGCCAAGATAGAATTCTAATCAAAGTCCCACGCTATGCCGTTGCAGATTGCATGCATGTGGCCTCTGAGCCAGGTGATTACATTTTCAAGAAGTCAGCAGCATCGCTGCCAGCGGCTCCATTGACCGCGCTCAATTTCAAAAGGGATGCGACGCTGCTGGAGCTGGAGGCCGTCACCAGTGAGCAGTTGGAGGCAGCTGCTGCTGCTGCTGCTGCCGCTGAGTCCGTCTGCGGTCTTTATGTGATTGGTGAACCAGACACGATTGTCGAGATAACCATGAAACACTATGACGTCAATTGCGAGTCGGGTGGTCTGATGGCGGTGAGTGATCCAAGCAGTTAATAAATTGAAATTATTACTCATTAGATTATGTGTCTGCATACATCTCGTTCTGCTGCAGTTTGTGGATGGCTGGGAGCTAAATGGTGAGTACTTTCCAGCAGTCAAGGATCATCATCGTGTGCTCGAGGATCGTGTGTCAGAGTTCTGCAACAACAATAAGCAATGGTAGGCTTAAATACTCTTAAAGATATATTTTTTTCAACAATATACCTCTGGTTAAAGGCCACGTTTTAGCAACAAGAAATTCTTTCGGTCCAGTCAGAATGCTGCACTTTTGCAGTATCGCATACCCACGCGTGGCTCCTTCGTGGCCAACGTTCGCTTCCACAAGATTTCGCAACGTAAGTTCTCTAGAGATGCAGCATTATGTAAGACCTCTATTAAAGCTCTTTCTGCTGCTCTCAGCTTGCAACATACTTGTCCAGGACACCGCCGCCATTTACCAGATGTCGAACTTTGGACATGCTCGCAACTGCACACTCTCCGCCCTTTTTCCGGCTGCTGTTTCTTTGGGATCTGTGCGCATTGGCGGCAAGAATGTCCGTGCTCAGGAGAAGGTCAACTACGATGTGAGTAGCCTCAGTTAAGAGTTATGTATTAGTTGCTCTGACCAAAAGCAAATTGCTCTTAGTGTATCCAATACGAGGATCGTTTAGATATTGGTGGCTCGGCAGGCCTCGACACCACCGCCATGGAGCTAGCAAGTGCCGTTTGTGGCGCCACCGCCGAGCTGGGACCCGAGCAAGCCATATTCTGTGGTGTTACTAGTGTGCGCTTGGTCTCCACCGGCCGCTACCAGAATCAGGCAGCTATCATCATACGCAAAGCCGATGAGCACGATCTGGACATAGCCACACTCCTGTGCGCGCTATAAGCGGCTAACTAAACAGACGAAGAAAGGGATGCGGCCGGCACAATGATTACAATTTGATGTTTGTAAATATGTATGTGGGTGGATATGTAAGAACGATGGCACCAGAAAAAACGCAACCCCAACCCATTTTGCTTGGTTATTATTGTAGCGCTTTACCCGATCCCAGCACAAAGTATTCATATGCCAAATTAAATAGCGAAAAAAAACCAAAAAAGTAAATTCAATGTAATTATATGTGTATATCAAAAATTCTGAATGTTAAAACTACAAATTGGTTTTATTTTCGTTCGTGTGGGGGTTCAGTTTATGTTCAGCAGTCATTGGCCAATTTATGGGGTTTATGGCGCAATTTATGGTCGCTCTGCTAATCGAACTAATTAATAACGATGTGCTATAAATAATCAACTATAATCATTGTGCGGCAGCCAACAAAGATAAGCCATTCGACTATTGGCTCTTCAATTGCCATTAAAGCCAGTAGCGCAACACAGTCAGCAGAGCCAGCAAGCTGCTGAAGCTGTAAGCCGTTAATGCAGCTGCACCATCGTCCTGCGGCTTCTTCTCATTCTCAAGCTGCAGCAAGGAATAACAGAAAAAACTCGTTAAGAAAGGCGATAGAATATTCAAGGCCAAAGAGGACTTACACTCTGCTTAAGTATGGCCTGGAGCTCGCGACAGCGCTGTTTCTCGTTGTAGCTGCTTGTGGCAATGCGGCAGATTGTGCTGCTCAGGCAGCTATCATCGCAGCCGGCTTCCAGTTTGGGGTCCGCCTCGGTCATCTTGTAGCGCCAGAAGAGGCGGAGTAGGTCCGGCTTTTTGGCCATTTCTTCAAGCAGTTGATCAATGCCAGCGGCGCTTGTGTTTTTCGTAAACTGTGCCCCAAACTCGTACTCCTTTTTCCAGGTTGGCGGCTCGTTGGGCTTCAGATTGGCCTCGGTTAGATTGATTGTATAGGTGTGATGCTCCAGCACCTGCAATGTCTTCGAATGCAGCTGGTACAGACGATAATTGGGGTTCTTGTAGGAGTAGGTGGTCAGACTGCCACCGTTCCAGGACACAGCCATAGCCAGGCCCGTGTCCGTGTAGTGGACATTCATCTCATCCTTGTGCGTGTGTCCGTTGAAGATGCCCGTAATGACTTTGCTGAAGCGATGTACAATACGATTGTACTCCCTGGACCACTCCGTCCAGCAGTCGCCATCGCCAGAGGGTATGTGACTCAGGACTTGAACACGCTCGCCGGCTTTCTCAGCGGCGAGCAGCGTGTCGTGGAACCATTGCAGCTGCTCCAGCACAATGGAGCCGTCGTAGAAAATCCACCAATTATATAAGTAGCAATCCATGCTGTTGAGCGCAATGATGCGCTGTCCCTGTCTGAGCGGAAGCGTGTAGTAGCCACCACGAAGTACGGTTGTCTCAGCTTCTTTGGGCAGCCACTTGGACCACAGGCCCCACACGTGCTCATACAGCCAGTCAACCCGAAGAGAGTCTGGTATCTTAGCGTTGCCAAATCTGATCGGAATATATCAAAAGCTTATAGTCGAACTGATTGGAAGTAGAGTTTGGGGCCACTTACACATTTGCTGGATGCGGCTCATGGTTGCCCAGACACGGATAAATAGGAACTTTGGGAAAGTGCTCTGCGAGCAATTGATCAATCTCCGTGAGCATATCCATGTTGCCCTGCCTCGTGGTGGACCACACATTGTGTGGCGGCACATCGCCCGTGTGGTAGATCCAGTCCAGCGTATGCTCCTTCTTTATTTGCTCCAAGGCATTCAGGATCAGGTGCTTGGGTGTGTCGCAGTCGCGATAGTCACTCCAGTAGCCAGCGCCAGTTGTATTGGCATCTGTGGGCAGATCATCGCGGCAGCACATGGGCTCTGCACACTCCGCCAAGCCGCCACTCTTGTATTCTGGATCATAGTGGATGTCGGTTAGGTGAAGCACCAGATAATCATTATCGCTGCGTTCTGCCAATTCGTAATTGGATTCGGTGGGCGTCTCACCAACAATGGTCACATTTAGATTGAACTCCGGTTGCTGCACCTGGCATATTTTAATGGGCAGCATGCTGCAAATAGTTTGTGACTCGGCAACAGTCTCATTGAAGATGTAATCAAGAATCGGCCAGTTGAGATCGAATAGGCCGGAGCACACCTCCTGCGTTTGAATATTGAAATAGTCGCAAAAGCTGAGCATCGTCTTCTTAGCATTCTGATCGCGATTGGGTCCAGTGAGCTCGCCATTGGGGCCCGTAAAGGTGCGTCCAATCACGTTGACCGTGGCGCGGCATAGAGTGCATGTGAAATACTGATCGGCCGCGCTAAGGTCGACAAGGGGTTGGGTGAAAATATCCTTCTGGCTGTGGGACGTGCGCAACTCATCGCCCAGTATTTTCAGTCGCGGCGATTCGATGCCTGTTCGCAGGTACTTCACAAATTCGTGGCTAATCTCTTCCGCCACACTGGCTGCAAATGACAACACGATTATAGAGAAGCTCGATTTTCAGCCACTGCACTTGAACGTATCCACTTGCTGCGATAAGTAGCTGTTGAAAACAAAGCAATGAAATGCGCACCTGAAATGGCAGCCGTGAGACGATCATCGGTGGTGAAGCTACTCGGTACACCGGGCAGATTATGGGCCTGGCCGCAAGCGAGAAGGGAAGCTATGCCCAGCAGTAGCACAAGACTCCACTGACTGTACATTGCGGATAGGCAATACGGCTAAGACTAAACTCGGGCACAACAAACCAGTCATATTTATAGGAAACACACTCTTATCATCAATCAGCCTATCGTAAATGCTTTAAATGTGATGACCGTAAAACACGATTGATAAAATACTACAAAAGATTTTTATGGTAAATAATAAACAAGGAGCATAGCCATTGCTACCCAATTTTTTGATAAAAGAGAAAACAACGGCGTTAATTATACTCTGTCTATTAAACAATTAATACAAAAGGCAGCTCATATAATTATAATCCCTTAAACGACTTGGCCACTTCAAATGTTTGATCTGATATGAAGCCATCTGATTAGCACGAAAAATAAATACAATGCCTCTGTGGACTGCCGTCAATGCACACGTGCAAAACTGCTTAATATTTGAGCTACCAACCATGACTTTGGAAATAAACTAGGAATTCATATAAATATATTCGTTATATATAACACACTAGCTACATTTTATGGCTTTATTGGCTAATTTTCGCTAATATGATGCTTAGTCTAATCAATAGTGTGAACATGGACACAGGCACCACCTGTACACTCTCTGGCAGTCGATAAGTGGTCGAAAATAATAGATTAACAAAGGCAACTGGCATAAACAAGATTGTGTGTGTGAGTGTGAATATATTTTTTGGATTTTGTACTTAATCATGATACTAAGAAAACGGTATGTACGATTATATAACTTATTATTAGTATATTACAGATAAAAGTCTCTAGAAGCCAATTCGCATGGCCAGGGCCACGGCCAGAAGTGAGCTAATACTCAAAATGTTAAGCACTGCGGCTCCATCATCCTTATCTTCAGGTTCTTTGTCCAGCTGCAATTGTCAGATGAAACCTTACGATTAACTAAATGATATTTTATGATTGGAGCGACAACTTACGGCTTCAAAGAGTCGCTGCTTGAGCTCCTCGCAACGTTCTTTCTGGTTGTTCACAGTAGTTGCGGCACGGCAAAGTGAACCCGCCAAGCAATTGCGATCACAGCCGGTCGTCAACTGGGGCTCCGCCGACGTAACCCTGAAGCGCCAGTACTGCAACGAGAGTTGAATAACAGAAATAAATATTTTTTCATATATTATATATGTTTTATAATGAATAGTTGCAGCTCTAGCACTAACCTTGCGCATCAGGTCTGGCTTGTCAGCAAATTCATCCAGCAATTTGTCAATGCCGGCAGGACTCAGGTCTTCGGTGAACTCCTTTATGAACTCGTACTCTAGGAACCAATTGGGCTGCTCATCGGGCTTCTTGTTGGCGTCATTCAAGTTGAAAATATAGGTTTGATGGTTGGTAACATCGTAAGTGTCCGGGTTCACAGAGTATACCCTGTAATTGGGATTCTTGTTGCTGTATGTGGTCAGGGCACCACCATTCCAAGAAACCGCTGTAGCGTGGCCTTCCTCCGAATAGTGCACATTCAGCTCATCCTTGTGCGAGTGGCCATTGAAAATGCCGCTGATTGTTTTGTGGAAGCGGGTAACACATCGGTTATACTCTCTGGCCCACACCGACCAACAGGTGCCATCACCCGAGGGTATGTGATTCAGGACATGGACATGCTCACCGGCAGCCTCGGCGGCCAGCAATGTGTCGTGGAACCACTGCAGCTGAGGTATCTTGTTATTACCACTGTGGTACAGCCAGAAGTTGTCCGTGTAACAATCATTGCCATTCAGCGCAATGATGCGGAAACCCTTCTCTGGCGAGAACGTGTAATAACCACCCTTCAAAATGGTCTCCTTGGTCTCTTCTGGAAGCCACTTGGACCAGTCATTGTACAAGTGCTCGTACAGCCACTTGGTACTGATCTCGTCCGGCACTCCTTCCGGACTGAAGCTGTATCAAAATTGAATGCGGATTTTAAATTCAAGAGAAGAAGAAGAAGAAGTATGTGCTTACTCACAGATTGAGTGGGTGCGGTTCATGATTGCCAATGCAAGGAAAGACCGGTGTCTTGGGAAATACTTTGGTAAACTGATTGGTAACCTTGCTCAGCACTTCAGTATTCTTTTTCACCGACGTCGCCCAGACCATGTGATCAACGATATCGCCAGTTTGATAGATATATTTGCAGTCTACAGTTTTGGCGGCGTGATCAAGCGCCGACTCAAATGAACGCCAGGGCAAATCGCAATCACGATAGTCGCCCCAGAAGCCAGCAGCATCGCTAGTGCCCTCCGTGGTGCTCTTCTCACGCTGGCAACACATCGGCTCAGCACAGGCAGCCAAACTGCCCGGCTCATACAGCGGATCGTGGTGTATATCACTGAATTGGCATATTTTCAGGTCACTGGCGCTGTGAGACGGTGTATCCGACTTGGGGCCATTCAGTTCAGAGCCTTTGCTGTCGACAGTCAAGGTCCAGTTGTACGTTGGGTTCTTGCCTGTGTTGCAAAAGCTAATCCCCATGAAGAGGGAGCAAAAGCTATTCGAATCCATTTCCGAGTTGCGCATAATGTACTCCACAGTTGGTAGATTGGAGTCGATCAGACCCTCGCACACCTCCTCCGTTTGGAGCTCCATGCGGCGGCACACGTCCATCGCAATTTTCTTCATGATCACAGCGCTGTCTTTGCCATTCAACTCACCGCCATCCTCGCGTACGGAGCGAATCAGAACGTTAATAACAGAGCGACATAGCGTGCAAACCACAAAGCTATCGCGCGTTTCCAGGTCGGGTAGATTTTTGGTAAATATATCCTTTTTGGTATGCGCCTTAGCCAGTTGGTGGGTTAGTTTTTGAAACGCAGGAGTCTCCACTCCTGTTTTCAAGAAAGTATAGTACTCTTGCTCCAAGCGTCCAGCTACATCATCGGAAATGGCCGAGAGCACCTTATCCTCCAAATCGAAGTCTACCGGGACTCCTGGCAGATGAACTGCTGATGCAGCAATAAAACCACACAGCAACACTAGCAAACACTTCATGGCATTTACTGATCTACTGAAAAGGCTGTCCCACCTGAACACCAATTTATAGGTTTTGAAAGGCCACAAGCAGGGCCTTATCGTTAAATTTGCTTGCCCATTCACATTGATTCATTATTTACTCTTAAATGTTTGATAAGGATTAATCTACACATTTTCAATACTGAAGGTAATCACTCGCACTAACTGCACTTTTATTCCGTATCTAAAAGCGATTTAGAATAATAGCAATAGCTACTTCAACTTTTTATTATTTTATTTTTAGACTCTTCTCCAGTAAACACCCAATAGCAGATAAGAGCATATGGGAAAAATAAATATTGAGTGGCGTAATATAAATATTTGTAATTTGGCCTTGCTTCAGGCATCAGCCATATTTTTATTTGAACGAAGATCTTTTAAAAAAGAAACGCGCCTTAGCTCGATTATTATCTTATATGGCTATCGCTTGACTACCATTGTGAATTCAAACCGCTAATGCAATAAATCGATAATTATTTTTATACCACGGTCGACTTGAATTGCAAAACTGTATTTTTGCATAGTTTTTGATCACTATTTACACTAATGTAACAACATAATTGGTCATAAGCCGAAGAACCAACAAAAAATTCGAAAATCATAAATAAAAATGGTGAATAATATTTAAAAATTAATTCAAGACATTAATACCATTGCATACTTAAAATACCAAATATGCTAAGGAATACCGAGTTTTATTTCGCGCACGCATGACAGCCCTGGCTGAAGGCAGCTGGCATCATAATTCTAAACAGCTGAGTTATTAGCCATTAAAACACGAGAGAAAAAAGACGAAAAGATTTTGTAAAAGACAAGGATCTTTGGAAAATTATAAGAACCCCGGAAAAATTAACAGATCATTTAAGGAGATAAAAATATTTTAGAACGCTTCGCTGCGTGTGTGGTTGTAGCTGTGTGCGTGCATGAGAGGCGTGAGTAATTGTATGCGACGATAGCAAACACAGGAGCCAGTGACGCCATTTTCTGTGCGAATTAGCAGAAAAAAATCTGAGCAGGTGGGGCAAAAGAGACGCAACGGCAACGCCGCGTGACCAATAACTGTGTAAAGAAGACAACGGACACATATACACAGGCGTTCAATGAGCAGTCTAATCAACTTTCTTAACCCGAAACTTAAGCCCTCTGTGGAATGCGATGCCGTCTGCGAGGATGGGTACACAGCTGCGAACCTCATATCAGACAATGAAGAGCACATGGAGCGAGGGTTTATGTGCTTTGCTGTATGCAAGCCGCCCGTTGAGATTGTTTTTGACTTCCCCAAGGCCATCGATCTGAAGGTAATCAAGCTATGGCCCAGCTCCGGAGCTTTGCGCTCCACTGGCTTCGAGGTGCATGGAAAATATGACGGCATTTGGGAGCGCGTGGCCTACGTGCGTGACATTCCCAAGGGTATGGATTCGGTAACGTTTTGCTATCAAAGCGACTATAATTCACGTAGCAGTGCCGCAGCCGCGCAACAGCACAGCGAAAAGGTGTTCTTTTTCAAGACGGCCCACAAGATATTGGCCGCAACGAACAGCGTGAAGATTGTGATTCGTGCCACGGAACGCTGTCCGCCTGTGCTGCGCAAGATACAAATGTGGGGTCTGCCTGCTCGCAGCCTAGATAAAGCTGATCGCGAGCTAATGAAAACTATATGGAGCGAGATAAGTGATCCGTACGGCCTCAGGGACCAAGCACAGCAGCAACAAGCAGGCCAACGTTCACCCTCGCGTCACATTCCGGAATTACGCGATCAGTCGATGCTGGAGATACCAGAGGAGTTTCTTGATTCTATAACTTGGGAACTAATGGTGCGTAGCTTTTATCATTCTAAAGCAGCTCTAATTCACTTTATTGTTGTCTGTCCAACTTTTTTGGTTTTGTTTTCTTGTAGATATTTCCTACGGTGCTGCCATCTGGTAAAGTTGTCGACCAATCCACCATAGACAAGCACTCGGAGGAGGAGGCCAAATGGGGTCGCCTGCCTTCCGATCCGTTTACGGGACTTGAATATACCTCACAACGAAAAGCAATATTAAACCTGGCGCTCAAGGCGCGTATCGAAAAGTTTCTAATGGAGCACTCGGAGCACTTCAAGTCTGCGCCTCGCTCACTGGGCAGCTCACGTATGCGTCGCCGCCATGCATCTCAGTTTGCTAGCCACATTTGTCTGCCGGGCAGCATGAGCGTCGGTACATACTCCACATTGAGTGGCGTTTACAAGCACCAGCAACGCAAGACCAAGTCAACAGTCACTGCCACAGCCACATCGGCATTCTCAGGTTCCCTTTCCCCAACTTCGCCCCCAGTTGCTAAGCGTGCGCGACACAGCTATTCAGCATATGCAGTTAGCGCTACTGTTACCGCCAGCAGTGCCGATCAATCGCCGACGACCTCATCTGCCGCAGGCACAACGTCTTCCATCGACCATGCCATACAGCAGGCTCTGCAGAAGATCACCCGCTTCACCCAAGTGAGCACGCCCTTGCAGCCGCCGAGCTGCATTAACTGTCGCAGCGGTCAGTTTTCCTACGAGATACGCACCTGTCGGCACCTGGTTTGCCGCGAGTGCCTCGTCATCCTCTCGACGGCGCAGCAGTGTGTTTGCAAGGTGCCTTTTCAAGGCGTTGACGTGGAGCGCTATCACAAACTGCCGTAGTCGTGCCTAACCATACAGCATAGTCTCGTATTCTAGTGCTTCAATATATTTAGGTTCGAATATAGGGTTTTTTGTTGCCAATCTTCAATCTTCAGATACCAGCGAAGCGACGCATTTGGCGTTGTGGCTTTTCATTTTCTTTTAATAATTTTTTTTTTTTAGTTTGTGTCTTCTCCTTTTTGATTATTAAGTTCGTAAGCTCGTAAAAATAGGTCTTAGAATAATTTATAATCATATCAGCGTCGATTTTAGCAAGTGCTGAGATTTTTTATTCGAAGCCAAATTACACTTGGAATGACGGAATGGATGCTCATTCCCAATTATCAGTATCAGGTCACACTTAGTCGGCAATGCGATTAAACTTACATTATATAGTATATATATATATATATAAATATAATCATAGAGCAGATAAAGCGCGCATAATTTTTGTAGACTTTATACAACCCACAATTGGATGGATGAGATCAAGCGCGAAGTTTATATATTCATAACTTAAATAAAGTTTAAAGAAAAATATACAATGATTGCCTTTTTCCTAAATGATTTTAAGTTGCAAACAGGATTATTGTATCGAGGACTCAAAGCATCTGTAATACAAATTTGGCAAAGGAACATTTAAATTTCATGAATGATATACATATATCTTTGCATGTGATGTTAAGCAGCCTAATAATTCGTTTGTCTGGCAACGCTATATAAAAATCAAACAAAACTCAAAAATAAACTAAATGCATCTGAATGGATAAAAAGGCTGATGTAACACCACAGCCGAGGCGTCGTTTGGGATTGAGACTAGTTAGAAAGGCTAACACGACGCCTGGGCTTCGTCAACAAACAACACAGCCAACAGCAACACCAGAATCGAAGCAAAATAAGAAAAACTCCTCTGATGCCATTGAAACTCCACGTGCGCAGCCGTTGCAGCTGAAGGCTAACTCAACAATTTGTCGACGTCCTGGCTTAGCACGCAAGCGCAAGGATCTAACCAAGAAAAGGCTGGAATTCGCCATTGCTGAAAAGCATGGGGAGAACCCTAAGACAGCAGAACAGAAGTCGTCTGGAGCAACTGTAAAACCAGAACTCAACACTTGGAGACAGCGTCAAATAATTGAACTTGAAGCCGACATAGACACATGGAGAAATGGCTTCATTGCCGCAATGGATGATTTGCAGAAGTTGGTTGAGCCCAGGGCTGCTAAACTGACGTTGCTTGCCCAATTAGGCATACCTCTAGAAATGCTTAAATACTTGGATGAAGACTGATACACGACATTACATACAATTAGTATTAAAATGTATTTCGGCAAACCAAAAAATAAACAAAACGAAAAACATGTGTCTAATATTTATGAGGCCGCACAGGCTTTTCAGGATCGAAGAGCTTGGGCTCGTGCAGGAAATCCAAATCCTTGTGGTAGCCCGGCATTAGCAGACAGTGCTGGGCGCGTAATATCGCCTTCTCCACATCCTCCTGTTTCTGCTTGCATAACCCGGTTATGTGGCGTCCGTAAATGCGACCCGTGTAGGGTGATTGAAACTGCGATAGCAGCTTCACGTTTTTGTAGTACGGTGTTATGTTGTGCTTACACAATATGCACAGCTGTGGGTCCTTTTCAAAGGGATTTGGTATATCAATTGGTTCATCGGCATTTTGAGTTGACGATGTGATTTCTTTCTCATTCACAGCAGGTTCATTGGCGAACGAGCGTGGTAATAGATGGCGCGTGCCTCTTAAATTGCTCACATTTGCTAAGGGGAAAACACCGTTATAAATATTTTTTTAATTTTTAAAATTATCATTTACCATTTCGAGCGATAAGCCTGGTCAACTTAAACATTTTTAATATTTTCGCTTTTGGTTGAAAGGGCTTCGATGCACATAAGATAGAAAAGTAAGCATGTTGCCATTATATATATTTCCCCAGCTGTTTACATTTATAGTATGCCAGCCCTGGTAAATTCAAATCAACCATCTGGCAGCCTTTAGCGCTTTATTTAAATAATAATTTATAGCGTTTAGACATTTCATTGTGAACATTATTACACTAATATATAAGTAGTAAGTGAACACAAAATGTCTTAGATATTGGTTTCAATTAAAACAATGTTAATTACAACATAATTTTTTTATTTTACTACCAATCCGTCTCGGGCATTACATCTGAAGAATAAGTTAACTTTCTCGGCTTAGCTTGGATTACATCGTCTACAAGCTTAGCATTTTTTATGGCAGTTGTTACGGTCTCTGCAGTCTTCATTTCCTCCATAACTGCCGTAGTAGTACTTGTGTCGGTTGTGGACGTAATTGCTACATTTGTAGTTGTATCTACTAAATCGGTTGTAGTTGCAGACTCAGATTCAGTTGTGGATATAGATATATGTGTGGATGTGTCTGACAAGTCGGTTGAGCTCTCGCTTTGAG
Organism: Drosophila anceps; assembly: GCA_035045945.1. Classification (NCBI taxonomy): domain Eukaryota; kingdom Metazoa; phylum Arthropoda; class Insecta; order Diptera; family Drosophilidae; genus Drosophila; species Drosophila anceps. Next base: position 16,608,854 of record JAWNON010000225.1, read on the forward strand.
ATGATATACTTGATGATGATTCCGTTGTAAATATAGGCGGAGAAGTGGTTGCATCTGGTAGCTCGGTTGAAGTCTCTGTCTGGAAGGTTGTAGTTGTTGGTGGTGCATTTGTGGATATAGCTAAATATGTGCTTGTATCTGGCAAATCGATTGTGGATGTAGAAAGTTTGGTTGTAGTATCAGCCATGTCTGTATTAGTTTCTAGTTCAGCTGACGGTAATGTTTGTGGCTCTTGAGTTGTAGAAATGGTATCTTCAGTTGTGGATCTAATTTCTGGCTGGAACAATGTTGGTGGCGCAAAGTTTATATTAATGGTGATATCAACGGTTGTCGGTGTTTCTGTGGTGAATCCATGAAATTGGCTTTTCCTAGTTTCCATGTCGATTGTCGTTTCTGGATGGGATGTGAAGTCCGTTCCAGTGTTGGTGCCCGTGAAAGATGTCGAGTTTGTCTCGGTTGCTGTTTCAGGTTCCGGTGCAAGTGATGTTGTTGGATCTCTCTCTGTCGTCGAACTATTTGAATAGTCGACTTCATTGGCTCCACCTATAGTTTCATAGTAATATGAGGTGGTTGTTTCGAAGCCCGGCGTGGTTCCAATTATAGACAGCAAAGATGTGGATGTCTCGGGGACCTCTGTGGTGCTCATGGATTCTTCAGTTGTGGAATAATTTCGCATATTACTAGTTTGCTCGATGTCATCTTCTGTATTAGTATTGTCCCAATCGAAATCATTGACGGTAATTGCTGCCGGTAATAATAATGTAGGAATCTGCATTATATTTGTCCTGTTTGATGGTTTATACGGCTCATATTTCTTCACATTATACTGCTTGTGTATGCTGGCGTAATACTTTGACAGTATAATCCAGTCTTCGCGGCTGGCAATGCTATTTGGTAGAGAAGCTGCGTTTTCAGCAATTACAACTTTTCCAGCAAAAATGGGAATTGAATATAAAACTGGCAGAAAAACTAGCCACACATTCATTTTGATGTGCTTGAGCGGGAACTGTGCGGTTGACTAATTACCTTAACAAAATGTCGCTAAGTTGAAATCTTTATTTGTCTACCTGATCAACTCTGCACCACCTTTACTTTACCTGTTTTAAAGGTAATTACGCTGCTCACGGGTGCAATAAAAAAACCAAAGCGGAGAGGCAATTCAAATATTATTTTCCCGCCAGGGCTGCGAACGATTTTTAAGTGCGGTTGGCAACTCAGCAAAACGTCAGCTTGGTCACACTGTTGCCGGTCAGCTGGTTGCTTAATTTGAAAGAAGAAGAGTGGCGTGCATCGTATTCCGCGTTTTCCGTTGAACATATTTATAATTTCATAAATAACAAGTATAACTTATTGAAAACTCGAAACGTACTGCTTAAACGTGATTAACAACTAATTTATAATCGAGGTAAGCAGTTTGTGCATCTAATTGAGGTCGTTCGACTGTGCCGGCTTTGCCGAGTAAACGTTTGGCAAATTCTCATTAGGGTGACCCACGTTTTCATTATAAGAATTCGACACAAAATGTTATTAAATATTTAGATAATTTTGTATTAATATTGCAGAATGGATTCCGACTTGTATGATGAGTTTGGCAACTATATAGGGCCTGATTTGGACAGCGATGACGATGATGACCAGAGCATTTATGGTCAGCCCGATGTGCAAGATGACCAGGATGTAAGTACTTAAATATCTAAATAATTCCATTGATTGTATATAACATGTTGCAGGAGGATGCTATGGATGAAGATGAAGCGGAGCCGCAAGATGACGAAGATAAGGAAGTAACGGCAGTTGTGCTACATGAGGATAAACGTTACTACCCATCGGCCGTTGAGGTGTATGGGCCGGATGTAGAGACGATTGTGCAGGAGGAGGACGCACAACCGTTGGACAAGCCGCTCATAGAGCCCGTGAAAAAACTCAAATTTCAGATTAAGGAACAAGATCTGCCTGAAACTACTTATGATATGGAATTCATGGCTGATCTGATGGATACGCCGCCATTGATTCGCAACGTTGCGCTTATCGGCCACTTACACCATGGCAAGACCACGTTTGTGGATTGTCTGATACGTCAAACGCACCCGCAGTTTGAGAACATGGAGGAACGCTCATTGCGCTATACCGATACGCTTTTTACGGAACAGGAGCGCGGTTGCAGCATCAAGGCCACACCGGTTACGCTTGTCTTGCAGGATGTCAAGCAGAAGAGCTACTTGCTAAACATCTTTGATACACCCGGTCATGTTAATTTCTCGGATGAGGCAACCGCTGCCATGCGCATGAGTGACGGCGTGGTGCTGTTTATTGATGCGTCTGAAGGTGTGATGCTGAACACCGAACGACTGCTCAAGCATGCTGTGCAGGAGCGGCTAGCGATCACAGTTTGCATCAACAAGGTGCGTATATTACTTGTGCCACAGGAATATAATTGTAAATTTAATTTTTATTTAAGATCGATCGCTTGATTTTGGAGCTCAAGTTGCCGCCTCAGGACGCTTACTTCAAGTTAAAGCACATTGTCGAGGAAGTCAACAGCCTGTTAAGGTTTGTAGACAGTTCTTATAGAGAATAATTCGAAATGACATATTGTTTCCATTACACCTAATAGCACCTACGGCAGTGCAGATGATAATCTGATGGTATCGCCCGTGCTGGGTAACGTTTGCTTTGCAAGCTCTTTGTACGGCTTTTGCTTCACCCTAAAGTCCTTTGCCAAGCTCTATGCGGACACGTATGAAGGCGTCAATCACAATGAATTTGCCAAACGTCTTTGGGGCGATATGTACTTCCACAGCAAGTCGTAAGTGTGGGCTTTAATGCTTTCGATGTGTTCAAGACTTAATCCTTAAACGTCAACAGGCGAAAGTTTACCAAAAAGCCGCCACATAACTCGGCACAGCGCAGTTTTGTGGAGTTCATACTGGAGCCCATGTATAAATTGATTGCGCAAGTGGTGGGAGACGTGGACACTACGCTGTCGGACACCTTGTCAGAGCTGCATGTGCGCGTATCGAAGGATGAGATGAAGTCCAACATACGGCCTTTGCTGCGCGTGGTGTGCAATCGCTTTATGGGGGATTGCAGCGGCTTTGTGGATATGTGCGTGGAGCACATTAGTTCACCGCTGGAGAATGCCAAGCGTAAAGTGGATCACATATACACGGGCCCGAAAGAGGGCGATATTTATCGAGACATGATCACGTGCAATCAGTACGGCACGCTGATGGTACACAGTTCTAAGATGTACCCCAACGACGACTGCACTTTCTTCCAGGTGCTTGCTCGTATTGTGTCCGGTACACTGCACGCTGGGCAAGAGGTACGCGTGCTGGGCGAGAATTACACACTTCAGGATGAGGAAGACTCGCGGATTCTTCAAGTCGGTAGGCTCTGGGTCTATGAGGCGCGCTACAAAGTTGAATTGAATCGTGTGCCCTCCGGTAATTGGGTGCTCATCGAAGGCATTGATCAGTGCATAGTAAAAACATCTAGCATTGTGGACATCAATGTGCCCGAGGATCTTTACATATTCCGACCGCTCAAGTTTAACACTCAGAGCATTATTAAGATAGCCGTGGAGCCGGTAAATCCCTCAGAACTGCCAAAAATGTTGGACGGATTGCGTAAGGTGAACAAATCTTATCCGCTGCTCTCCACCCGTGTTGAGGAGTCAGGCGAACACGTTATCTTAGGCACGGGCGAACTCTACTTGGACTGTGTCATGCATGATCTGCGCAAGATGTACTCGGAAATCGATATCAAGGTGGCCGATCCAGTAGTGGCATTCTGTGAGACCGTCGTCGAAACCAGCTCATTGAAGTGTTTCGCTGAGACGCCAAATAAGAAGAACAAGATAACCATGATATCGGAGCCATTGGAGAAAGGTTTGGCCGAGGACATCGAGAACGAGACTGTCTGCATCAATTGGAATAAGAAGCGCATCGGCGAATTCTTTCAGGTTAACTATGATTGGGATTTGCTGGCAGCACGTTCCATTTGGGCTTTCGGGCCGGATAGTACTGGCCCCAATATTCTGGTGGATGATACGCTGCCGTCCGAGGTCGATAAAAATTTACTGGCTGCGGTCAGGGATTCAATTGTACAAGGCTTTCAGTGGGGCACACGTGAGGGGCCGCTTTGCGAAGAACCCATACGCAATGTTAAGTTCAAGATTCTAGACGCGGTCATAGCCAATGAGGCACTGCATCGTGGTGGCGGTCAAATCATTCCCACAGCCCGTCGCGTCGCCTACTCAGCTTTCCTTATGGCTACGCCCCGTTTGATGGAGCCCTATCTGTTTGTCGAGGTGCAGGCACCTGCGGATTGTGTTTCAGCGGTCTACACTGTCCTGGCGCGTCGCAGGTAAGTTTTTTTTTTTTTGAGATACTGGCTTGCCTGATGTGTATTTACTTAATTCATGCTTTCAGAGGTCACGTAACGCAAGATGCGCCAGTTTCGGGATCACCAATTTACACAATCAAAGCATTTATACCCGCCATTGATTCGTTTGGATTTGAGACAGATTTGCGAACGCATACCCAAGGCCAGGCTTTCTGTCTGTCTGTATTCCATCATTGGCAAATCGTGCCAGGCGATCCGTTGGACAAGAGCATTGTCATACGGCCGCTGGAGCCACAGCAAGCCTCTCATTTGGCTCGTGAGTTTATGATCAAGACACGCCGGCGCAAGGGTCTCTCCGAGGATGTGTCTATTAACAAGTTCTTCGATGATCCCATGTTGTTGGAGCTGGCGCGACAGGATGTACTACTCAACTATCCACTATAATTTATAGTCTTTAACTACCCAATAAAATACTGATTAGTGCAGAACACTTCAACGGAACATGGAACATTTGTCAATCGAAAGAAGTCTCCCTTTTTACCAAAATTGTAATTAACAATAGTTGGACTTTGATACTATTATGTCCACATGTAAAGAAGGATGAATACAGAAATTAGTTCCCTTTCCATTTATCTTAAACATGACAGCAAATGGCACCAGATGCTTTAGATGCTATGCTTATACACCAAGCTTCAGTAAAAACTTGGAGTTGAAATGAAAATGCATTCGTCATAAAGAAAATGAAATACTATGTTTACTGTTTATTAACTTTCATTACAGTGTGTCTACACGTTTGTAAACCTAGTTAAATAGATAGTTTAGCAGATAACAAGCAATACTCGATTAGAACGAGTTCTTGTTTAGGCATCGCCATTCTGCAGTGCTTCTGACTCGTAAGCCTCTTGCTCGGCCTGCTCGTCGTCGAACTCGACATCGTCGTCGGCGGTTGCTTCCTGGAAGGAGTAGAAGCATAGCGATTATAAGCGTTAGCCGTGGGTAATGAAGAAGCTTAAGCTGAGTGTGTCGCACCTGATACTGCTGATACTCGGATATCAGGTCGTTCATGTTGCTCTCCGCCTCGGTGAACTCCATTTCGTCCATACCCTCGCCAGTGTACCAATGCAGGAAGGCTTTGCGGCGGAACATGGCCGTGAACTGTTCGGAGATGCGCTTGAATATCTCCTGAATGGCCGTCGTATTGCCAATGAATGTGGCTGCCATCTTGAGCCCGCGCGGCGGAATGTCACAGACGGCCACCTTCACATTGTTAGGTATCCATTCGACGAAGTAGCTGCTGTTCTTGCTCTGCACGTTGAGCATTTGTGTGTCCACCTCCTTCATGGACATGGGTCCTGTTAATTATTAAGAGTGCAGAGTAAAAATACTTGAACTCTGCTAGCAGCATTTTTTCCGCTTTCTTTCACATCAAAAGCCAAGTTGGCTTTGATGCGTCAAGTAAATCCCCAAATCCCTGAATATGAAATACTAAACGGCTTCTAAGCCCTGCCAGCGCACTTGGCCACCTGGGCTATGCCTGTGCTTTTGCTTGTGCCGATGCCTGTGCTCTTGGGCGCTTCTCTAGTGGGTGCGCAGGGGGCTGCAGGTGGTGGACACCAACAGAAACAGTCCCATGAGGCAACTAAAAAAGCTGTTTAAATTCGTGTTGGCTGTCGTTTTTTTTTTCCGCTTCCTTGTTTATCTTTTTTTTATATATATATATATATATATATATTTTAGCTGGCGCTCATTTTTGTGATTAATTATTTTGTAAGCGCGGACAAACGGACGCGGGAATGTGGAGGAGCAAGTTGTGCGACAGGCACTGGCGCTGCAGCCTTAAGTCACGTTCAGCATGATTAGTTAAGGCCCAAAAGCCGTGTCAGGCAGCGGTCGCGGGACTGGGATTGGGACTAGAGACCGAGACTCGCAATTCCCCAATGGATCTTGAAAGTAAATTTCTAATTACGCGCGTTTTGCGAGTCATCAGTCAAAGGCAAAATGCGTGCGAGCCGTGGCGGGGCGGGGCGGTGGCGGGGGTGTTCGAGCGTTCGGCCTTTAGGCACACAAGGAATAACAAATGAAATATTATGCGGCATACTTTTGGGCGCCGCAGCGCAGCAGTTTATTAATTTAAAAATTAGCGCGAAAAAATGCGACCCCTCCGCCCCGTTACAAACGAAACCTATCGGCAGCAGGGCACGGGCCGAGGTAGGACGACAAACAAATTTGCGCTACGTGCGCGCTGACGGATTGCAGCCTTTTTAGCCGCCTGTCGACGTGCATTAATCATTTTTAGTGGCACCCATAAGTAGGCTTTGCGTTTGCTAATAAAATTGTCGCCGTCGTAGCAGCGAGCTACGTGACTACGGCTGATGCCTACGCAGCGGGCAGGTGCGCCAACCGCTGTCCATGACAAAGCGACAAAGTTGGACGGCCCTAAGCTGCGTTTGCTGCGCAACGGACGCTTAAGTCTAAACCACACACACAAACACACACACATAGACAGCTGACAACATGGCCATATCCGCGTTTGTAGCTGTTGTTAAAACACTATTTTTCTCAGTCGGAATGTGGGCACGGCCTTTCACCTTTCACGTGAGCTGCGTCAAAGAGCACGTGGCGCCTTGTCGAGTCATGTCAACGACACTTAAAAGTCAACCCCCAATCGTGTCCATTTATCAGGGAAGAGGAAAGGCGAGAGCACTCACCACGGAAGATGCAGGCGACGGTTAGGTAACGTCCATGCCTGGGATCGCAGGCGGTCATCATATTCTTGGCATCGAACATTTGCTGGGTTAGCTCGGCCACTGTGAGAGCGCGATATTGCTGCGAGCCCTTGGCTGTCAGCGGCGCGAAACCGGGCATAAAGAAGTGAAGGCGCGGGAAGGGCACCATGTTCACTGCTAGCTTGCGCAGATCAGCATTCAGCTGACCTGGGAAGCGCAGGCAGGTCGTCACGCCAGACATTGTGATCTAGATGCGATAGAGAGCTTCATCAGAAACTGTTTTGTTAATTAAGTGAGTTTTGAGGCTTGTTATTCCTGAAATTGGGCAGTGAGTCGCTGTTGCATCCATTGCTATTTACTTACAGACACCAAATGATTGAGATCCGAGTATGTTGGTGCGCCAAGGCGTAAGGTCTGATAGCAAATGTCATACAAGGCCTCATTGTCAATGCAGAACGTCTCATCTGTGTTGACGCACAGCTCATGCACCGACAGAGTCGCATTGTATGGCTCAACGACCACCTCCGACACCTGGATGACAACAACAACGTGGACGTAGACGTGGACGTGGACGTGGACGTGGGCAACAGGCACAGGCACAGGGTATGGATGGATTGCGAACACAAAACCGAAACACACACATTAGTTAATCTGTTGGTGGGAATTGACTTACGGAAACCAGATGATTCAAATCGCCATAAGTGGGCGACGAGAGCTTCAGCGTGCGGAAGCAGATGTCATAAAGCGCCTCGTTGTCAATGCAGAACGTCTCATCCGTATTCTCCACCAGCTGGTGTATGGAGAGCGTTGCATTGTACGGCTCCACGACGGTATCGGATACCTAAATGACAAGAGCGAACAGCAGCAAACGGCAAACGGCAAACGGAAACGGCAGCGGCGCAGGTGACGGCATGCAAGAAAAAAAAGAAGCAAATACATATATTTATATTAATTGCCAGAGTTAATCGAAACATAATTTGATGAATGTTTAATGCCGAATGCATTTGTTCATAAGCCAAAAGTGCAAACTAAGTCTGATTCAAATCAATTCCCCGCAATGAATGAGGAGTCATCTGTTGCCTGTCAGCGTAGGTAATTTCAATTAGGATACAGTTAATTACAATCATGTATGCATTGCTTATTAAAGTAGATGATTAGATAGAGTTAAGTAGAACATGATCTGCGGTGATATGCCTTTGCCTTTCTAAATAAAGACTATGTAAACAAGTTTGCCACGTTTCAAATCACTTTTTCTTGAAGTATTTGTGCTTCTGCTGACCACAGCTAGACTTAAATTGAAAACATTCATTATTAATAAAGAGTTATGTGGCTTATTCATCTACTGAAATATCACTTTATTAATACAGTGATGATTCAATTGAACGGATCAGATACATATTATTCAAGGCTGCAAGATTCTATATACTTCCTCCAACAGCGTCTAGGCACTGCTAGAAGAAGACTCAGACTCCAGCACCCTCAAGACTAGCTGTAGTGAGTCGGGACTTTACTCAGACTCCAGCACCCTCAAGACTAGCTGTAGTGAGTCGGGACTTTAAGTCTCTCAAATATCCCCTTCAACTTTACTTCTGATAATTACACCCTATAAAACTTTCTTCCCTAAGTTATGTAGCTTATCTTCATAGCTTTAATAGTAATAATAAATATTCATAATAATAAATATACATTTTATTTAATTCATTTCTGCCTAGACTAAGTTGAAAATACTGCATCAAATAGAAACAGAAATTCAAGTGTCTTTCTTTGATAGCTCTACGACTGAAAAGACTTTGCGTGCTTAAAGCGAGATTTAGTAGGAAGTCTTGTCATGTTTCGCTGGAATCTAACTTAAGCTTTTTAGCATACAAATCTTATTTTTCATGGTTTAAAGTCTTATTTCCCAGATTCAAAGGCTCAAACGGAAATATATTACACAATAAGCAACATTTTCTAATCCTATTAATTTTCATAGAAACATTCAGCTGCGGCTGCATTAGCTTTGAGCTCCATCAATTTATTGCCAATTTCTGTTCATCAATTAGACAGCAAAATTCCGGCTAAAGTTTTCAAATAGCATACCATTGTGATATATGCTATTTATGGATTTGAAGTAACTTAATTAAGCTTCAGTGTCAACAGAAAATTAACAAGTTTCGTTCGTCTGCACGAAGGCAGAAATTAGAAATTGCATTCCATTCTCCAAAATATGTTTTGCACAATTTCGCATTGCTTTGGAATGCATCAAGTGAAGTACATGAAAATTGCATTTCAAACAATAGATGCATGCAATACGCCATAACTAAATGGAAACGGATGGGGAAAACGTGCTGTCCCCAAAGGATATGCACCTGCTGCTGCACACCCAAGCCAAGTGTTGCTTACCTGACGGGCATACAGCCCAGCGTTAGTTGTATAAATTCAGTTGCATATTGCATGCAACACTTCACACATATGTATGCGTTTGTGTGTGTGTGTGTGTGTGCTCATGCTTGCAACAACTGAAAATTATGCGTAATACTTTGGCTAGGCCTATATTTGCTTTGGCAAGATGCATTGCCTGCACCGCCTGTCTCCAGCCAGTTGCTGTTTACGCAATGCAAAATGTTTGCTCATAAATCCTTGCAATTATTTAATGGCGCCGACACAGAGCAATAACGAACGGTTACCTAGACTACAGATACTACATGAATCTAATTATAATGAGTTATGCACGGCCCCAACTTTTGTTGCTGCAGTTCGCTCCATTTGCCAACTGCTCTGGCAAAATATTTGCTATGCTCGAAATCTGAAAGGGATTTGACGTCTGGCTGCTGTGCTGCATAGAATTAATTAGCCCAATTAAATGATTTGATATAATAGGCCTATTAATAAAGCCGCTGTGATTCAATTTTAAAGTTTATGTGGGCAAAAAATAAAAGTTATTGAAAAAATTGACTATTAAAATCTGCGAGTAATCGCATCAATTTGATATGCGTATTAAGTGACACGCGCGTGGCAGGTCCTGGCCACAACAAAATGGCCGCCAATGCCAAAACATTGCGGTAATTCGCCAGGCCGAGCACATAAATATCAAACGCTAGCGCGAGACGAGTGGAGAGGAGAGGAGAGGAGAGGAGAGGAGAAGCGAAGCGGAGAGGGCGATGGCTTAGAGACTGAGCATGGGCAACTGGTCGAAAGGGCCCAACTGACCCAATCCCAACGCAAAGTGCGACTTTGTAGTTTGTTCTTTGCTGCTCAGGCGTGACGGCAATAAATTAAACAGAACAAAATGTATGTTCCATTTAATCTGCATATGGACTCTGCGAGTGCTCAAATAAAAATGTCCAGAGAAAGAGCATGATATATATATGTATATATATTTATATATATATATATATATATATATATATATTGGTTTAAGCAGTTTGTCGAATGCTAATTTCACGCATCAGTAAACCTTTTCTGCCCGCCTTTAAAACTCTGTGTCAAGTTTGAGGCATTCCAACACTGGCGAAACTGAAGAGAGAGAGAAGTTGTCGAAGTTATGTTAGATAAATGGCAATTGCATGATTTTGATATCTTTAAATGCGTTTCAGATGCTTTTGCCTAATTGAGCTGTGATTGCGACATATATCCTTGATCGTATCCATATCATATATCCTTGACTATAATTACATATTCTTAAGTATTTCTTGAGATTTGAGTACAAGCGACAGCATCGTTAACGCCTTAGAGTCTGAGCCAAAATGCACGTCAAATAGAAGATGAATAGAAAATTCTTTTAAACTGTTGGTGTTGACTGAATTGCTGTGGGAGACCATGGCAAAGGAGATAAGATAGGATAAGAGAAAGAGGAAACTAAGCTAAGTATGCACTTAAGTTCTGTGAACTACTTATGTGCCAGCAACTAGTTTAAACACCAATCGAAGGTGAATAGTGCTGGAAGAGTTTACTATGAGAGCAATAATAATTGTGGCAAAGGGACCGACATGCAGCAGGCTTGATTTGAAGTGATCTACTTTGAGTTATTGAGCCTTAACAAACACTAATACACAAATATTTGCAAAGACTCATTTCCATTGTAGTTTTATGGTTGATTGTCGCTTTATGAATTCTTTGGAAAATGTTAAAGAAATTTAATTTAAAATACAAAATGCATAAAAATCTCACACACTAATTTACAGTTTTTTGTTGTTGATCAATTTTAATGTTAAAATTAATTATTTTGATAGAAGGCGGGAATTCATTAAAATACCCCGATGATGATGTGCCGTTGACTGTGCACCGCCTGTTATTGACAATCAATTAGCCACTAAATTAATTAAATTAAATGTCGAAATGTAATTAAATGCTCATGATGATTATAATGCAAATGAAGGTGTCTCACGTGCTGCGAGAGCTGGGCGTGCGTGTAAAATATGCAACTAGGTTAATTAAGCAATAATTGAAGCGTGTCAGAATTCAGCCATTGAGGAACCAGCCCACTGACTACCGATATATCTGTACCTAGAGAGCACTCTTCCTTCCATGGAGGGCCCAACCAAACTGCATTTCAACTATCCAATTGTCAATTAGCCGCAGGTCGTTGGCGGTTCTAAATTCGCCGGCAAATTAATTAATATTATTTGGCAGCTCCGCATACCGTGGGCAACAAAACGACATCAATTGAAATTGGCACACAAGGGGCTGACGTGAAACAAAGCGCAGTGCAGTGCAGTGCAGATTGCACTTTAAAGCTGAATTTAGAATGCTCTACATGAAATATATATTTATCTTAGTCCAACTGGACTCTCTGCAACAACTTAAGCTTATGCGAATATCTTCTCTATGTTTGCCAGTGAAATTGGAATCAGTTTGAAGTTGACTGCGATTTACTTGAAAGCAAGCGCGATCAATTCAAAAGTTCAGTGCGCCGTCGTCAGAAAGGGAAATATAGTAATATTAATGTTGACAGGAAAAGGATATGGGTTTTATAAAGGCTAGGCTAACATTTGCGACTGATTTGTTCAGGATTCGGTTCTTGCCATTGCAAATTTCGTTGGCTCATTTTGGTTATTTGACAAAAACGCGTGCAGGTGGAAGGCATTTGCGGTTTGCAGGTTGGCTTACAAACGCCGCTAGCGCAATGAGTGTACGCTAAGCTGATTTGCCTAAGCGGATTGCCCTGGCCAAATCATGAGAGTCGGCTGTGCGTGTGGTGTGAATAGGATGATATACAAATGGAATGGTAAGTGTGCAGCTTACCTTGGGCGAGGGCACCACCGAGAAGGAGTTCATGATGCGATCCGGATATTCCTCGCGTACTTTCGAAATGAGCAGAGTGCCTAGACCAGAGCCAGTGCCGCCGCCAAGTGAGTGCGCCAACTGGAAGCCTTGAAGGCAGTCACAGCCCTCGGACTCCTTACGCATCACTTCCAGCACCGAATCGATCAGCTCGGCGCCCTCTGTGTAGTGTCCCTTGGCCCAGTTGTTGCCTATGTAAAGAACATAAATAGACAGATGAATAGATATGGACAAAACTAGATTTACAATTGCATATGTTATTTATCTAATCAGCACAGAGACACACACACACACACACGCACACACGCACAGTTAATAAACACACATGCACAGTAATGACAGCAGTAACAGCAACACATTGTGATGAGTGACATGTACAAAATTAATTTTCATCGTCATCCGCAGGCCATTTTATAATTGCAATTATCATCAACAATCCGGACAGCCACGTCTCCAGCAGCAATAGCAACAGCGGCAATTAACGAAACAACAACAGCAGTGGAAGCAGTGGAGAGCACGGTGCTGTAGCCAGCTCTCTAGCTGGAGTAGCTATCCAAAGGCCATACATGGCCCACCGATGTTGCTTATCAGGATTGCTTGCAGCAAGGACGACCCAGTTGCAATTTCATCAACGTCATCTTGTTTGCACTTAGCAAAGCAATGACTACAGCACATGATATGCCGTTGCTGCTGTTGCTGCCGCTGCTGTTGCTTGTTGTTGCTGCTGCAGCTGCAGCTGGAACAACTGTTGCCAGAGATATGGTCGCTGATGAGGGCCACCAAAACTGACAAACAGAACAAACTGCCGATCAGCTGCGGGGCGAATTTTGCGAGCAATAACAAAACATGAAGGTAGAGTGCAGGCTGTCCGGATCTGGAGCAGCACCATTAGATTGGTGCACGAGTTACAGCGGGTGTAACATGCCTCGACATGGCAGCATTAATGAGCAGCTAAAATGCATTAGCTGAACGCTGTCCGATGCACTTCAGGGCTAAGGTAATTGATGAACCAACGACACAATTGCCAAGAGGCGAAAACAAGGACATTTCTAAACTGTTGCTTTGTGCCTGAATTACGTACAACACTCGATACAATCAGTCAGTTTAAGCACTTACCCGCTCCAGACTGTCCGAACACAAAGTTATCGGGCCTGAACAGTTGTCCCATGGTTGATTGGCGCACCGAGTCCATGGTGCCCGGCTCCAGATCAATGAGCACAGCGCGTGGCACGTACTTGCCGCTGGATGCCTCATTGTAGTAGACATCGATGCGTTCGTGCTGCAGATCCGATTCGCCATGATAGTAGCCATTGGGATCAATGCCGTGCTCAGCTGAGATAATTTCCCAGAACTGAAACAACGATAAAGCAAGATAAACATGTTAAGCATTTCGTTTTAATTGACTAGAAAATACAAATTAATTAATGAACTACGAATGGGAAACAGAAAAGCAGTTGCTGAAAAGCAGCGAAGCAACGCTCACTCCTCATCACATCTTTCTTTCGGCTTTATCAAACAAATTTTAATTAAAGTTACAGGCGGATCAAGTAATCTGCTTGCTGTGCGCTCGTATATCATAATATTCCGTTCTATGCAATGAGAAATGACGAACGGACTCGTTCTATTTTTGCAGTTTACTGCACGGCACTGAAATATTATTTTTCAATCAATATACGTATCGGTTCGCATGTGTCAGCAAATAGTGTGTGTCTGTGTCTGTGTGTGTGTGTGTGTGTGTGTGTGTGCTTGTGCTGCATTGCTTTGGCAATCAGTGCATATAAATATGAGTGTCCTTTTTACATGCCGCTTGCTTTTATGGCCAATAGCAGCGCCAACGTCGTCAATGTTTTGGTATCTATCTGTTTGCGATTTATGCGCGTGCATATGCTATAGCGTCCACGCCACCAACCAACCAGCCCAACCAGCCGCTCGCCCGCTGCCTTCTGCAGCACTTTATATGCCGTGAGCAATTTCTGTTGCATACTTTTATGGGCGCGCACTTTTTGCTGGCGCAGAGGAGGAGGACGAGGAGGAGCAGGGGCGAGGTTCGTGTTATTTTTTGTTGTGTAACGAGGGGGAATAATTGAATCCTTTTAGGTGTTTTCATATATTTATTTATTTTTGCCTCTTTCTATGGTTCGAGTGCTTCAGCGATTTTCCTGTTTTACCTCTGCACTCTCCATTACCCATACCCTCCACTCCCTCTTCCTCTCCCTTTCCCTCTCCCTTTCCCCTTGCCCTTTCTGCCCACTATCCTTAACCTTTCTACTCAAACCGCTTTTATTTCGTATTTATTTGCACGTATATTTTTCTTGCGTGCGATTCAACTTTTTATTTTGCTTCGTTTCTCATTTTTTTATTTTTCTTTTACTTTTTCAGTTTTTTTTGCTTTGGTTTTATTGCCCAATACGCTTCGTAAAACATTTCACGTTTGTTGCGCATATGAATTTCAAATTTTTAAAAATGTTTCAATCGTTTTGCTCGCCTTTGTTGGCCAGGTGTATATGTGTGTGTGTGTGTGTGTGTGCATGTGGGTGGGTGTGGCTGTGGCTGTGGCTGCATGTGGTTGTGCGTTGTCTGCTGTGAGTGTGCATGGGCCGGCGGCTGCCAGAAGCTGGAGTGGATGCCAAAATGCTAATTGTGAGAAAATCGCAATGTGCGCTGCACGCCACTCCCATCGATCGGAATGATTTTTAATAGACTTAAGCCCCAAAGGACATGAATTAATGTATTTTACTCGGCATCTCATATTATGTTGAGCTTGTTGGACTCGTGAAGGCCATGTCTTCCAGCAGACCACAAACTTGCCATGAAGCCAACATTCTCAACTGTTTTCATAGTAACCGGAAATGACTTATATTGATAATAATGACAGACGCCATCATACTTTCCTGTTCGTATAAAATTTTCAATTATTTAATAAAAAACACTCCACATATCGCTAAGAGCTAATGCTTCATACGCATTATGTCAGTCACTGAACCATTTTAGGTGCTTGTCGAGCGCTAAAACATCTTCAAGTTATTCATAAGGCTTCGATATTTTTAGACAGCGAACCCCTCCAGCCAGCAAACACTTTCGGACCTCTTCCTTATGCATATTACATTTTTATGCCTCATTTGCGCTGACATACAAACACAGAACGACTGTCAAAAGTCATGTTCACTTTATGTATAGTCTATAAATTCTACTTGTATCTAAGTCAGAGTCGCCTGAGTGATGTAACATCTCTAATGACATCAGCTAACCGAGGCAATTAAATCTGGGATTATTTATGACTAAATGTTTATTGCAAATAAACAAAACTGAAACTGTTCAAGTGTCTTCTAGCATCATCCGTTTTTATTTCTGTTTTATTTTTTAAGATATGAATAAATCTAGTAGGAAATGAGTGGAGTATTCGTGCGTTGACGCACAACTGATAAATACTTGTTATGCTTCTCTGTGTGTGCCGAGGAGCAGAGCCTAATCGGTTTATAGGTGTAAGTGCGTGCGCTTACTACCGTTACAGTCACATATTTAACTACAAATTGATTATACTCTTATGTGTTAGTGTATAGGACTTCAGCTCGTGTCCATAGGTAAAAGTTGAAGCGCTTTTAGCATGTTGCCCAAAATCGGATAACCATTGATTGCAAGCACAAACTCTCGCTCACATACACCCACACACACACACCCCCCCCCCACACACACACACACACACACACACACACACACGCATATGTGCATTGCTTTAAGTTTGGTGCTTATGTTACAGGTTTCTGTTGTCGTTGTTGTTGTTGTTATGTTAATCCCGGCGCAGCATAAATGTTTGCGTTACTGTTGGCTGTTGTTGGCAAAGTTTTATTTCTCCATTGGCTTTTAGACGCGCAACAATGATAACAACTTGCATAGCCCAAAACGAAAAAAAAAAACATTAGATACATTCAAAAAAGTTCGGAGTCAAATTTTCCATTGCATAAAGTTGGACCTCATATGAGGAATAGCTCTGCAGCTTAGTTTGCCGTTGCCGTTTGCCATTGCTGTTGCCCGCCTTTGCCTTTGCCTTTGCCTTTGCCTTTAGCTTTGCATATATAAGAAACTGGAAATATGACACTCAATTGTACGCATCGGTAGACACTTTTGGCCTGACAATAACTTTGATTTGCATACGCTTTTGCTTGTATTTGTTTATTTGGCTCTGTGTGTGTGTGTGTGCGTGTGTGTGCTTTTAGCTACCCGCATGGGAGACAACTAGTTGACTGACTTTGTCCCGGTCCTGTTGTTGCCCTGGCACTTGTTGCCTGTGGGGAAATTTAAATATGTTTTCGTATATTTTACGAAGCCAATTGCAGATAAGCGTTTTTCTTTCTGACTACTTTTGAGCTGTTTGTTTGCTCTTGGCATTGAGTGCTGAGCTGCTTCCAAAAGGGTGCCGTGCATTCAATTCACTTGCTAACGGGTATTACCATTCTCAGCTGAGACCTGATCAGATGCTTGTATAGCTCTGTCTCCCTCCACCTTGTTCTGTCCGCATACACAAATTGCTATCTAAGAGAATGCATATTTCAATAACGATTTTCATGGGACCACGCCCTTCACAACTCTCCTTCTATGTCTCAATCTGTTTATATAGAATTTTGATTTTCTTTTGCTCGCATCAAGACTTGATTAAAGGGTATCAATCAGGCACGCCATCTTCGCTAGCCTGCTCTGGTTTTTTACTCCGTTGCTTTTGTATAAAAAGAGCTTATTATATATGTATGTATATATTATGAAAACTTTTGCCCTGTTGTTGTAAGTGACGGGCGTAAAACGTTGCTGAACTGTCCAACTGCCCGTTTAACGTTCTGTTGATATCGACTCGTGCTTCTGGCATGCCTGTCTCAGCCTTTGAGGTGGGTCTGATAAAGTGCTCTTAAACACTGCCTTCAGCTGCAACCGAAACGAAAAAAATCAATTACGCTGCCTTCATTTGCGTGAAACTTTTGCTAGCTGAGGTCAAATTGCTTAATTACAAAATTGCGCACAAGCTGAAAAACTAGAGAGAACTTAAAAAAAAAAAAAATGAAAACACGACGAATGATTAAATTAAAAGTAAACAAAAGGCAACGTGCGTTGACCAAAGCGGCGCCATTTTGCCAGCCATTTGTGGCGCCGTCTTTTTATGGGTAGCACTGAGCGCCCATCGCTAGACTCCCAAAAGAAACTCAATTCAAAATTAAAATTCTCAAAGCGTTCAAACAAAAAGCCCGAAAATTCGGCGGACCGAGCAGTCGCAGCCGCAGCCGCAGCCTCAGCCGCAGCCGCAGCCACGCCAAAAGTCAAGTGGCAAAGCTGGTTAAAGAAAGAAAAAAGCGAGCATAAATTAATTGCGGCCAGCAAAGAAATGTGCGCTGCAGTTTGGCGCTTTGTTCCTAAGACAAAAGGACATTTTGGTGTGCGTTCGAAGAGCATGGCAAAGGATGCGAGCGCTGCGCAAAGCAACGGAAGTGCATGTCGCACCGGATGTCCCAGCGAGGGCGCCATGGGATATCGCTGCTAGGGGTTTTATTTGGAACTGCGTCTGCCTTTCGAGCTACCCAAATTGCTCGGCAACTGCGTTTGAATATTGAATTTGACGTTTTCGCTCACGGCGCACGGCGCACGGCGTACGGCGCACGCATAAATAAACAATTGCAATGGCAATAAATCATAGCCAAGATAGTTTAAGCTTAAGATATGCCAATGGACGCACAAGTTCATTTCAATTCAGTTGGATCTTAAGCTAAGCGCTCTTTAATTCCCTCGCTGGCAGGCCGACAAACGTTTTTTAATTGAACTACACGCTCTACTGTGCACGGAATGTGTGCATTTGTTGAAATCAATTAAAATAAATAATTGAATTAACAATGTGCCTAATATGAGTAAATTTACATTAACAATGCGCCTGGCTGTGTTTACGCGCGCATAAATAAAAAACATTATTTCTAATTAAAATTCCATTCGGTGACATAAAGCGCTAAATCGTAAAAGCGATAAAACACGCCCATCGAAAATTGCCATTTTAGCGGCATAGTTTTGGCTTTAAGTGCTAAAGCGCTCGCGCTTAATTCGTTTCAGATCCACGCATAATTATGCAACAGTTTTCAGTTGCACAAAGTTTTTTTTTTTTTTTGAAATTGCTACGAGATCACGAGATTGCTACAATTAGTTGGATAAACTTCCCCAACTGGTTTGTTGTGGACTTTTATGCTGGCGCTTGAGACTAACAGGCTGTTCGCAGCGCCTCTTCCCTTACATTTTGAAATAGATTGAATGAAACGAACTTTGGTCTCAAATCAAACTATCTTTAATTGAAAGTTTTCTTTCTGAACGAGATATTAGGTTTATCGCAAGAGCGAAACATAAATTAAAGTGCGAGAGAGAGAGAGAGAGAGAGTGAGGAGTGCAGGTTACCTGATCAGAGAATTAATTACAATTTTTTTTTTTAAATATTTAGAAAGGCGAGATATTGGAAACATTTGAAAAAATATTATATATAGGCCTACATGTTACACAGTAAATTGTCAAAGAACACTCATAGAGTTTACGACCATTTCCTATGTACAATTCGATCGAGTATACGGAAAACACTTGTATGCTATACGCCGCGGAAGGCAAGGCAAGGCAAGGCAGATAGTTTTTCTTAGGAAAATGTCTTTTTCGAAGAAGAATGTTCCGAATGTTTACGAATCTTAGCTAACAAGAACTTTAGATCTTCGAAGCGACAATCAGCATAGCATAAATTGCTGCATCTCAAGCAATATATATGCTTCGATATAGTTTAAGGTTAAAGTGGAATTTATCATCATATAATCATATTATATATATACAAATTTGACCAATACGAAAATCTGTTCTCATAATCACATTTTGGGCTAATATGCAGTTATGATTTTTGAAGTCCATTAAATTGTATTTGCAGCAAATGTAAAAATAAATCAATAAACATATTCAGTTTATAATTGAAATGGGCGCAAGCTAGCAGCGGAGGAGCTGAATTGCGTATACTTTTGACAAGGCGCGACACGAGCACATTTAATTGATTTCAAATTGAATTTTTGGGACATTTGCATTAAACTAATTATAAATAAATAAACAGGATTGAAACACTTTTGGCGACCATTTGCCAATTTACAAATGCGCACAAAAGCCGCCCGATTTGCGAGAGATCGCGCTTAAAATTCAAAGCGTGCGAAACTAAGTCAATTTATTTTAATTTGCCAGCAACAAAAATATATTTCAATATATGGTAATTCTCTCTCTGCGCGCCTGCGTGTGTGTGTGTGTGTGTGTGTGTGTGTGTGTGTGTGTGTAGGTGTGAGAGGAGTGTGTGGCATCCATTAGCGTAATGAGCTTTGCTCCCGGGCACAGCCCAGCTCAGCCATAAGCCGCAATAAAATAAAAATGGCTGTGCACACTCAAAGCTTAACGGCCGCCCATCGATAGATGACATTTTGCAGCCGTTGGCCATAAACCATTTTGATGCGACAAAAAAAAAAATATGAAAATATGAAGCACACATTTGTATAGAGGGCAGCAAACCCTTTTAACAGCAAGATGAAACCTGCCTGGCCATCTGCAGCCGAGGCAACTGCTCAAAAATGCAATTTATATGCCTGCCGTCGCAAATAACGAATTGTACCCTAAACTACACTAACGATCCGATGGGCGCGTGTCACGCCCTTCTGCTGGTGTGTGTGTGTGTGTGTGTGGCTATTTTGTAATAATACTAAAAGGCTTTCGTCGAATGCTGCTCAGATGAAACGCAGTTGCATACTTTTTTGGGCTGCGCTCGAACTTCTATGGCAAAATCATAAGCAATTTGCATGCATTGTCTCTCCAACTTATTGTTTCTTATGCGTGTGCGTGCGTGTGTGTGCGTGCGTGTGTGTGCGTGTGTGTGTGTGTGTGTGTGTGTGTGTGATTGCCATACTATTGCCACAGATATAGAAAACGCGCTTAATTTGCCGCTAGCACGTGTGCGTTGCGAGGTGGCCTCGGCTGACCAGAAAAATGCAATTCGCCTATCTCGTAAATTACCCTTTATACTATATGCATTATATCGGCAGTTGCCTGTGTGTGTGTGTGTGTGTGTGTGTGTGTGTGTGTGTGTGTGCGTGTGTGCATTGCTGCTGCATTTCCAATTGCATTTCTCATCAAGTGCATCAATTTAAATGTGGCCACTAATTGTCATTATCAGCACATTGCGTTTGCCTTGGTTGCTGTTGGTTTTATGCGCACTGCCTCCACCCTGAGCCCTCTTTAAGCTACTCTTTTCTCTCGCTTTCTGTTATGTATTTCATTTTTGTTTCTGTGTTTTACATTTATAAACGAGTGCAAAGTGCAAAGCTTCACTTTGCTATGAAGCAACGTAATTGTACTAATGAATGCAGTTAAGTGAAACAAAATCAACATGCAACATGCTATATCATATACAAAACTGTACAGAATCTCTTATATAAAGCAGAGTCAAGCAAAACAAGTGTTCATTCTGCACTGAGAAAACGTTCAGTTATCTTTTGTTCTAATATCTCATGTAGGCAATGCCAATATACATATTTTGGCAACAGTTCTAATTGCTAAACTTTGACTGAATCACAAACATTTCATTCATCTGGAGGCATAAAGCCAACAAATACTGTTTATTTATTTTCATTTGTAATGTTGCAATAGCTGAACCAATTAGACCATTGTCCAACTGTCTGGCCAGAAAAAAAAAAAAAAAGTAGAAAAAAACAACTTTGCACAGAAATTATCTAAATATTTTGTTTTGCAAAATAATCAACGAAAATGTGTTGAATATTATATTTCTGTATAAATTAACGCTTCAAATATTAAATACTAAATCAATTGAATTTCCACTTATACAATATAATAACAAAGGTAAAATTTGCTTTTCTGGATTGGATTTTGTTTCAGGTCTAACAAGCACACACGCACGCACGCACGCACGCACACAACATCGATGGACGCACACAGATAAACAGCTATTCGCAATTGACAAACAATTTCAATTGAGATTTCAATAATTGTCGATTTAGATATGTAAATATTTATGGTATATTCGGTCGGTTGGTTGGTTGGTCGGTCGGTCGGTCGGTCGGTTGGCCCGCTATTGATTTAACTAATGTGTTGGGTGTCACTCTTGCCCAGCTGTAGAGCAGCCGAGGTAAATAATAATAATGCGGATAACCAGGCCATTTGCATGCCCTCCTGTAAACACCATTGATTTGCGCCCAGGTGCCCCGATCAGAGGGCATTATGCTGGCGCCTATTTGCATGTATCTATTGACATACGAAAGCTTTCCAGTTTTTCTGATAGCTAGCTAGCTAGCTGCCAGACGCTCTATCTCTCTATCTCTCTATCTATGAACGGACTGAAGTGCTGAAGCGTGTCAGAGTTGTGTTAGTTTATGACCGCTGCTTGCCGTCTACATCCTGGTGGCTGCTGTCTAGCCAACAATAATATTTGCTAATGGCCAAAATCTTCAAGCGTTTGCCGCTATCATTTTGCATGTGCTCTGGCTCGCTCGCTCATGCACTCGACTTGCACTTCATCATTTGCTATATAAATATACTATGTATATATGTATATGCATGTGTGCTTATTTACATGGCCTGCTCTGTGACGACGCCTCGGGGCGGAGCGAGTAATAATAATAATATTTATGTGGCAAGCGATATGAAGTTCGTACATTGAAGTACGTTTTGGCAATAGCTAAATAAATAAACAGTGTCAGCGCAGGAAGCGCACACCCACACACACACACACACACACACACACACACACTTATACAAGCACAAATAAATTTCATTGACTGGCAGCCTGATGCGTGGAGGCTCATGTGCCGTTAAACGCCAAGTCTTAGCCCCAACCGCTTCAAGTGGCGCTGACGCATATGAGGCAACCTCGCGCATCGTAGTCCTAAGTGTTTTATGTTGCGCTCTTTTTATTGTTGTTGCTGCTGATGGAACTTAACTTGACTATTAGCAACAAGCTAGTCAAGCTAAGTTGTTATTCGCAGTGCTCGAAATTAAAGCTGTCAGCTGGTTTGATTTTTTAGCCTACTGGTTAAAGCCAAGAATGTTCTTTGATTACCGTCCACTGATCTATGAAACGCAGGCCAATAAGTCTGACTTTTGGAGTGTTAGCATCCTTATAACTAAAAGATATAGGTAATTTTTCAAAGATCTTTCAGATTACGACTCATTAATGAATTTTGAAGTGAATTGTTTTTAAATTAAATACTTAAACTATCGTCAGCACGCGCAATTAAATATTCGCAGAAATCAATTGATGTTGAGCAAACTTAATTTTTTTGTGGGCAAAAAATGAATGACTTATCAGAAATTAAGCCAAAAAACATACGCGGATATTTGCATATGTGCATTATGCGATGTCAATGCACATACATACATATCACAGAGTTTTTTGTCTAATGCCATTGCCATTGGCATTGGCATTGGCATTGCCATTGCCAGGATAGTCGCATCAGCGCGGTTTTGTATATGCCATGTAAATAGCCATGTTTTTGCGGTGTGTGAAGAGTTTTAATTTATATAAATGACATTTCCATTTTTTCCTCATGTGTTTCACTCGGCAGTGGAATGAGAGTAAATAACGGCTGGCTATTAACGCAGCTATATTGGAATATTTTACTGGTCAAAAGTTATGTTCACCGATTTAATAACTGAAAATGTCATTAAATCAAATGCAAGTGCGGCAGATAAAGGGAGCCGAGCATCAAATATTAGTCACTTAGTGTGACGGGGCATTTCTCTATGCCAACCGCTGTATGTGCTGATAACGTTTTGCTATATTGTTTGCAATATTTGAATAAAATTGTTATCCATTCCGCATTTAAATTAACATTTTTATGCTTTACCAAACTATATATGCTATGTTTTGGGAATTTTCAAAAATTGGGTTGCATTAGGAAGGAAGGAATTGATATATAATCGTGGAGCCTAATCATAAAGAAACTATTGATGACACTCACTCACTCCTCTGATTATTTGCTTGGCTTAAAAAATTAAGTTTGCTTTGGAATTTACATTATGAAACAATTAATAATACTGCTATCTACAGGGTATTTGCAGTTTGGGCATGCCCTAATGCTCGCTTTGAGTTTGATTGCCGTTCGGCTGAACAAAGGCCGAGTGGTAAGTAATATATGTATATGGAAAATCCAATTATTGCTGTTTGCCACACAGATCCGCATCGGATGGATCCGCATATGCCAAAATTGAAAAGCTTTCACGTAAATACGCGCAGATATAGATATAGATATATATATATATATATATATATATATATATATAGATGTAGATATTTTGTTTTATGATTTGCGCCAACTCTTAATTTTTGTAATTTATTTAGTCTTTCATTTCGCTCTTTTTATCTAAATAAATAAAATGCATATCAATAGCTCTATACGGTGCGCATAACTAATTGCTTTCCACAGATGAAATATATCTAGCGATTAGATAATTCCTTTTTGTGCATTGCATTTGATTTGTTTATGGCAAATCCAATTTTTTGTCTACAATTGAAAATAAAATTAATTTGATGCCAAAACAATTGCTAATATTGTGCCAGATCAATTATTGCGCTTGGCCATTTGGTCGTTTGTGGTTTGTTTAGCGGTTTCTGTGCATTTTTTGGTGCAGGCGCGCGCTAACCTGCCATAAATTATAAAAGCAACAGCAACGTTTTCCTAGGATATTTTGGCCACAGTTTCGCATATGCTTATGCACCTGCACACACACACACACACACACACACGCACACATACTTGCATTTGCATTTGCACATATAAATGATATATATTTTGACCGCATTTGGTTTTTAATGGGGTTTTGCTTAGCTTGTTTATTTTGAAATTCCATTTGGCTATTTCCATTTCGGCTGCACAATTATTGTCAACGTGTTTAAATAAAACAAAAACGAAAACGAAAATAAAGCACAACAAAACCAAAGCCTGAAACAAATCTTGATTATTTTGTGTGCGTTTTTTTTTGCAGTTTTTGCGCAGTTTTTGCTTTTGCCATGATTTGTTTTTGTTAATTATGTGTCACTGTGCAATAAATTTGGCCGGTTGCTATCGCGTGTGGTTAATATCTGTCGGCATTATCTGGCCGCTGCGCACCCTGGCTCAAAGTTATTTGCCGTTGCCTGCTTATCGGCGCCCAGGCGCGCAAGGCTAAAATATGTAATTGCCAATACAATTGCATGCATAATTTACAGCCTCGCGCAGCTACTGGCTGTATTTACAATTATGCAGCTCGGATTAAACCTAAAAGCTTTAAATGCATTTGGATAAAACTCCACTTTATTTTGTTTACAATTTTTGTCTCTGCATTTTTTCATGCTGTTCTTTCGCTGTTTTATTTATTTCGTAAATACCAGATTACAAAAGCACAGCATATTTCAGGTGGCGTCCATGCGCACAGCGGCAAGTGGCACGGCACGGCGCGGCGCGGCACGGCACGGCACGGCAAGGCAAGGCAAAGCGGCATAATTACAGTTTGTGGCATGCGATTTCAATAATATAAAATTACCAAAGTAATTGAAAATGCACAATAAAACGAGAATGCACAATATAGAAGAGGAAAACAAAAAAAAAAAAAAAACAAAGTGATTGGTGGCATATAACGAATGATAATGAAACATATGCCATGAGCTTGGCTGGCTGCGGCTCGAATGTCGGGCGGGCACTTGAAAGTTGAAAGCATGCAACAGCCACATGCATTAAGGGGCAACATGAGCTTTTAATGACCAGAGGAGTGGAATGCTTTTCGAAAGTGTTAAATAAATAACAGAAAGCCCTCCCCCAGCCATTTGTCACCAGCTGCCACAGCAGCTGGCCGGATTGGTCAGGCGCTTCAAGCGGCTTACCTATGGCCACAACAGTTGCAGTTGCACTTGGGAGTGTGGCCAGAGTGGCAGCTGTTTCTTCTTTACATTTTGTCTCCTCCTTTCCCTCTTTTTTTTTTGCATTTTTGCATTTTTGTTGCTTGTTCTTTAATGTGTTTCTAATATCTGTGCGCCTGTTTACAATTTGCATTTTGCATGGGCCGCAGCGCAGCGATGCACAAAGAAATGCATAAATCAGTTATTCTTATAAAATGCGAGTAAAATGCGCAAAATATTTATAAAAATTCCCCTTTGTTTATTCATAATCAGTTTGTGCAACGATGCGCTCCTGCCTCCACATGCTGCTGCCGCTGCTGCCGCTGCTGGCAATGCGTTCGCCTTTTTTCTACATTGCATACCGTGGGGCGCAAGGGCGTATGTATATGCATATGCATATGTATGACTGTGTGTGTGTGTGTGTGTGTGTGTGGGTGTGAGTGTAAATATGTATGTGCGTGGATGAGCTTCATTTGGTATGCATAAACACACTTTTATGTAAATTGAAAAACATATTGTTTTTAAGCATATTTTTTTTATTTTAATTCTTGTTGTTGTACCTCAGCTATTGTAATTTGCGAGGGTTACAATAATAGTTGCATGAGTGAACAGCTATAGCAGCAGCCCACAGATGTATAATGAATCGCCTGACGAGCACAACGAGTTTCTATTTTCACACCAGTTGAGCTGCCTGGCTAGCTCAACAAATCTGATGCTTTATTATATATTTACTTATGCCTGATTTATATAACTTTAACTCCTGTAGAATCCAATGAAAATAGTCTATAATCCTTTCAAGTCTACAGGAGTGTATAATAATAACAATGCCTATATGAGACTCACCTCTCTTCGAATATTTATAGCTTATTGTATATATTTAATTAATATATATTGATAAAATACATTTAGGGTTGGCATAGATACTATATTCACTATACGATTTCATTTAAAAATACTTTATCTCTTCGGCTATTAGACTCTTCATTCGGGCAGTGCTGAATACCAATTGATTTTGGTTTTGGATAGCTTTAATTGTTTTTCATGCATCCGCTGATCTACTGCATCCATAATAGACAACAACAACAGCAACAGCAGCAACAACAACAACTAAGTTATCAATCGCTTGTTATTATTTCCACCATCAAACAAACAGCGACAGATAAATTTCATGGCAGGCACCGCATCAAAATTGCATTTGCATATTGCCAGTCGCATTAGCAGCAAGCAGCCAGCAACCAGCAACCAGCAACAAGCAACCTCTCAGCTAGAAACATGAACCACATGCCACATGGCAGCAGGCAGGTGGCTGTCAGGGGTCCCAACCACCTACAGCGCGTTCAACCTACATGTAAAAGCGTGTAACCATAAAGAAATTATAGCTGCGATAGTTGCCAACGTTATCGATAATTCAATTTTGTGCATTATTTTGGCGCTGCTCTGATGCTCTGCCATTATAAGCATAAATAAATGTATCCTAAGGCGGGCCAACACACACACACACACACACACGCATACATATGTGTTTCAGCCATTTGCATGCAGCGTAAGCCACGTTGTATCCTTTGGCTTTTGCAAACTCTTTAATTTTATTGTCTGTTGGTTGCGTTTTGACATTTCATGTTGTTGGCTGAAATACGACAACGTTGCACTTGTCTATACATTTTCTCCACACTTTTTTTCACTTTTTCACGATTTTCCCTAGCCATTTCTTTAGGTTTCTGTTCAGTCGCTGCCGTCGTTTCTCTTTCAAGGCAATGGAAGCCGCTCGAACTAAGGGAAAAGACGTACGGTACGCGCCGTAAATAGATTTCGCCTGTTATTGTTCAGAAAATGATTTAGGGAAAATTAGGTTTATGTAAATAATGAAAAAAGAGCGCGCTGCAGGCCCTTTTTGAAATATCCTGGCATGCATGACCCGTCCTCCTTAGTATCTAAATAAATGTGTATGTTCATGTGTGTGTGTGTGTGTGTGTGTGATCAATTTCAGAGCCTATGCTCTGAACACTTAAGGCCATATTGCAAAATTAAAGCACAAAAGCTGCAGACATCAATTTCTTGTCTCTTGGGGTTGACTTTGAGACACGAATTGATACTTTTTGGTATCGAGTATGTTCGGTATTGATACCGCTATGTTATGCTCGATACTTTTGTATCGATATTTTTTATGAGTACGATGCTTTTCTTTTGATATTACTCATGAGTACACGATCGATACTTTACATTTGATATCGTGCGCCCAGGTTGACTGCAGTTCAAACAAAAATGTGTAATTCAGCTAAAATATTTCGCAACTGTTGATAACATTCAATATTAGATCGATTACTATAAGTACTTTTTTAATAGTAGACTTGGCTTGAAGCGAAGGGAACAAGCATTGCAGAAGCTAATCTGCATCAATCTTCAAGCGAAACAAAAAAAAAACATTTGAATTATATATGAAATTGAATTTTGATTAATTTGAAAACTTTTAATCAATGCGTTACATAACTTCTGGTAGTTCAATGGTTAAAACAAACCCTAATTTGGGGCATGTTTATTGAATTTTTTTTTTATAAATGTTAAAATTATTATGCCTTATTTACGCTGCTGTTAAATATTGATTTACGATTTTAACAACCTATGACAAATTTATATTACTGAATTTGTTGGTCTTGTTTTCTGTATCTGAACCGAATACATATACAAAAATATGTATATAAATATATATGTATATACACAAAGAAGAAAAGAAGAAAAGAAGAAAAAACGGTTGGCTGCTGTACATAAATTTGTCCATTTAGAGAGCATATTTTTCGCCACGCACGCAGTTTTGCATATTTATTATTTATTTATTTTAGCGCACAAACAATAACTCACACTGACAGCCAATTAATCAGAATTGGACATTCAATTAAATTGCAAAATAATATCACAGTGAAAATGAACGAAGTTTAAATGTGTATGTAAATAATGCCAGCAGCGAAACATGCTCGATATTATTATAGGCAAATTTAATGCAACAACAATTATTTTTTTGTGTTCGGATTTCGGCGTGTTGTGCCTGAGCCGAGCCCCAGTCCGGCTGCCAGATTGTATAATGAATCGTATGTTATTTAAATAAACTTTAAATTATGCCGGCGAACAGAAAGAGACGAGTAAAATGGGAAGTGGGAAGCGGGAAGCGGAAAATGGGTGCATAAAACCTGATGGGATAGGCCATGGCTTTGTCATTGCAACGCGCGGCCTAATTAACTTGGTAGCACGCAAAAAGAGAGCTTTAAAAATATGTTTACATCAGATTGAAGTGGAAAAGCGTGTAAGGAGCCGGCAAAAAGAAAAATAACAGCAACAACAACAACAACAACAACAAACGTAACGAAATATGCAGATGGGTTAATGTGCAGAGAAAACTGCGCTGGGAAACGAAGAAAATACAGCAAGAGAAATACAAGCAAAAAAAGAGAGAAACAGAAAAGAAAAGAAAAGAAAAGAAAACTGTGTCAAACGTCAACGACTTCATTGATGTTGTTGTTGCCATTGGTGTTGTTGTTGTGGCTCTTTCTGGATTTTCATGGCTGGGGCAAATTGTGCGAGTCAACATTAATGCGCTAAATTAGCTTAGAATGGGCACCGAGTTGCCGTTTTTGGGGCTGCGGCGCAACATTTACGTACATTTTGATGCTCCCCACGAACTTATGAAAGCTGCTTTAGAACGGGTATAACAGTCTCGAACAACACTATGTAACAGACCCAGAGTAGAGTAGAGTAATACGAACGGCAGAGATGCTTTATTCTATTGCTTACTGACATCCACTTGGATATCAATCACAGATCGAAACAAAATTATTTAGGCTATGTTATTGAAAACAGCATAATTACCGTGTAAATACCAATTGCCTGTTTCTGTTCTATACACTCAAGCAAATATATATATACATATGTATGTATATAATCTATTATTATGATTCATCAACTGAGTTTAGGGTAGCTCTCAGTCAGGCACTAGAGCGCATTGTAACTTGTTTTACTTTTAATTGGCAGTTCTCATGCGGGGTTAAGTGAAAAAGTGTTCAGCTTCTGTCTGCCAGTCGGTTAAATTGTGACCCACTTGATGCGAAACAACCGAATAGTCTGTGTCATATGTAATGCCTATTTTTGGCTATGTTCAGCTAGCGATACGGGCTGTCACCCATTTATGACTTTGACTTATGTTCATAGTTTTGTAAACAAGCAGACTGATTGCGTACACACACACACACACACATACGCACACATACATATATGTACGTATGTAGTTGTGATTGCGAGAAGAGTTTGTAGCCAATTGAATTGGAAGGCGGCAAAGACGAGCGATCAAATCGCAAAGATACAATAGCTACAAGATACAGATTTCTGTTCGTGCCGCTTTAATTGTGTATGCAAGTGTGCGCTGCATTTCTTAACGCTTCCCAGTTATCTGGACTTTTCTGTTTCACAGCAACAAGAAAATCATAAAACAGCAGGTAAATTTAGTCAAGTATAGAGGGCATTCGAAAGAAAGCTTACCTAGCATTAATTACCTAGGCCCGCCTGAGCACAGCCCCAAAAAAACCTTCGTGAAAGTTTCGAAATACATTCAAGCGGCGGCGGCGGCGGCGGCGGCGGCGGCATATGGATTACTTGAACCACAAAAGTTGAAGATCAAAGCCAACAAGTTTACACGAATAATCGCATTGTTTCAGCGCCGCTTAAAGTGCCGAACAGACTAGGACCGACTGGCAGATACGCTATATTCTATACTCTATCCACATTATACACTCCCGTTAGCCTGAATGAAACCTATTAAATTAATAATAATAAAAATAGAGGTTGTCGTAATTAATTTGCCATGTTTACTTAAGCTTTAAACTTTAAGCTAAGTGCACATTGGGCATTGTGTTACCTTTTGGAAAATGATCTATGAGAGTCCAATGCTTCAGAATACACACATACATACATACGTACGTACGTTCAGCTGCCTGCTGATATCATTAACATGATAAGATAAATCAGCGCAAATTTAAACTTCTAGAATTGTCGGTTGCGTCAGTTTATGTTGTTGTTGTTGCTGTTATTGTTGTTGTTGTTGTTATTCTTGTTATTGCTGTTGCTCTGCAGTTCTATAGTTTCCCGAACTGATTCGTCTGCCCCAACCAACCCCTTCAAAACAATCAGCAGCAAAGCAACAAAACAATAAATGAGAGCACCACACACGCTCACAGTGAGAGGCACTGAGTGAGAGAGAGAGAGAGAGGGGGGGGGGGGGGGGAGACAGAGAGAAAGAGAGCGCACGGCAGGCGCAGCGAAAGAGATTGAGCGTGGAAAGCGCAAAGAGCGCGTTGATTTCGTTCTGTTTTATAATTAAACATGTGAGGTTAGGAATACTGTGAAAAAGTCGCAACTATTAAACGAGGGGCGTCAGTCAAATGTGACACAGAAATTAAACTATTATTAATTATACGTACCTTTGAGCCAATCTGATTGCCGCATTGGCCGGCCTGCAAGTGCACTATTTCTCTCATATTGATATTGTCAGACGCTCTGAGACTTTGGCAAAGGTCAGGTAGATGTTTATTAGGTCTGCGCTCTGATCAATTGACAATCTATCAACACGGATTGATAGATGTGTATGCACAGAATCTCACTCAGACACAAGCACACACAGAGAAACGAAGCTACACACGCACACACACAAGACAGAATCGCAGACAAAAAGCGAGGGAAACGGGGTGTGAGTTATTCGAATCGCTTTGGGTACGGATTACACTATGAGCGATCGTCGCGCTCGCGTCAAGATTTCAACGTGCACTGAAAACGGCCACAGCTACAAATAGTGAGCGAACCCCGCCGAGAGTGAGTTGGCGCGACGAGGCAGCGGGCTGTGTCAGCGTTAGTTGCGCCTTGGCTATAGTGTGCGGAGGGGAGGCAATGACAGCGAGAGAGGGAGAGCGCGCGCGATTCAATTGCTTAGAATTGTGGCGGCAACTGATAAAGAGCTAATGCAGACGACAAGCTGCGTAGCTAGCAGAAGCAGCAACAGCAGCAGCAGCGGCAACAGCAACAGCCACGGCAATAACAACAACAACAACAACAACAGTAGTGGTAATCATGAATGATGAACATAAAAACGGACTGGAAGTGTAGCGTAGCGCCGGCAGGTTTGTGGAGGCATTTTCATTGCTGCTGGTTGTGGTGTGGTTTGGTTGCTGTTAGTTGTTCTCGTCTTCTGCTTTTCTTCTTTCGCTGCAACGGCGTTGCGCGCGGTCTCTCTCGCTCTCTTTCATGCTCAATGCATGACTGCGCACTGGAAGACTAGATGTAGAGAAAGAGAATGCAACAGCTGAAGCACTTGGGAACGATGTGGAAGAATTAATGCCAGAGAGCGCAACAGTCAAAAAGAGAACAACGAAAAGAGAGCGTAGAGAGCAAAGAATGAGTAAAAGAATGCCCAGTCGAGCATGCATGCGCTTGTAGTGTTAGGCATTTGGATTCTGCTATAAGTTCTGCATTAACTGTTAGATTCACACAAACGAAAAAAAAAACAACAAAGTCCAGTAACATGGCATTCTTTGCTTTCTTTCTGTGCTGGAAGAGAATGGAAAATGACTTGTAAGCAGAAAACCAGAATCAGAGGAATTTCTTTTGTAATTAATATAATAATTTCTTATTTTACTTTATTTGTGTGTAAAGCCGATTTTGAGATTAAAATTTACCAAGTTCAAGTTACAAATATAAAAGAGAGTTATTAGTGTTTATAGTTGCTAAAGTTTAATTGATATGTACATATTTATATACCTGTACACATACCTTTATACATACATACATATATCAATTATAATATAGTAACTATAACAAGAAGCTCGGAATTTCATCAAGACAACTCGTCTAGCACGTTAAAGGTACAAAGTTTATTTATTTATTAAATAGTTTAGGCTAATCAAGTCACATCTCAAATTATTATTTAATTTATGTAATAAAAAATCACTTATATTTAATTTTGTTTACCTCATTGAATATTTCAATTCAAATTTAATTTCAATTTAAATTTAAATATTTTTTTAATATGAATCTTTAATTTTAACCTTTTCCAAGAGGTCTTTTAGGTAGTCCAGCTGTATCTGTTAGAAAATGTCTTGAATTATAAACATCTGTTTCTATACACAAAATAGATTTGATTTCCTTCAACGGATTTATTAAATTGAATTTGGTTTATTAACATAAAACGTAAAAGAACTTAAGCACGTAACGAAATGCAGTAAGCAAAACAAAAACGAAAATCTCCGCTAAATAACGGATCTTTTTCTTGCAGTTTTCTTTTGTCCGATTTGGCGTTGAAGCTCAAAATCTGACATGTTATTTGTTTTGTAAAATAAAAAAATGTTACCGTTGGAAGTTTAAAATTTTTGTTGTTGTTATAGAAAGATAAGGCATTATAGACTTAAGATAAAATGTTAAAACTTAAAATAAGTAACTTAAATACTTAATAATTAAATAATTAAAATGTCTTGTCCGATTTGGCGTTGGAGCCACTGTATATGAAGCAACTATTTAAAACTTTATGCTGTATACTTAACAGGTCTTACACTGAAAGAAAAGAAAATATATTGAAGAATATAAAATAAAAGCCGGACCTATTTAGAGACTACAGAGCTCTATGATATAAGATTCGGTTAGAGTGTTAACCCAATAGTCTACAAAAAATGTGAAATATTATAGAGTATATTTGCATTTGTAGTACTCTGTTTCAACAAATATCTTTAAACAGACAATATGTAAAAAAATAAATACAAAGCTATCAAACTTATATAATTATATACATATATATTTTTATAAGTCTCAAATTTGTTTGTTTTTGTCTTGGCTTTGATGTTATTAGTCAGAGCTTAACGTTCGAATTGATTTCTAGTTATTTTCGCATATCAGCGATGGTTTGGTTAATGAAATCGCGATAGTAATAGACGCTCATGAAGACGTCGGGCATGTCGTGATTGCCGCACTGCGCAGTCCATGTGTTGATGCCGCACAGTTCGCCATTGATGACCAGCGATCCGCCGGAGTCGCCGTTGCAGACGGTGCGCCCGTTGTAGCCGGCGGCGCAGATCACGTTGGCGGGCATAGTGCGCTCCATCTTGCGGTTGCAATCGTCTTCAGCAATGAGAGGCACCTCCATAGCGCGCAACGTATCGTGATAGTACTCGCTGTCACCCCAGCCAGAGACGGTGGCCACATCGCCGGCAGATGGCTTTTGCGAACAGAGTGGCAGATAGCTGACATTGGGCCCACTATAGGGTACGCTGATAGAAGCCACAGCAATGTCTGCTATGAACTGCGTTTTCGCATACTTCGGATGTATCTTCAGCTTGAGTATTGTGTTTTTCATGTCCGCTGTTGCAAAATATAGTGTTTTTTCTGTCTCGCCGGCGATTACGTGATATTTGGTATAGTCCGAAACTGCTGCGAAACAGTGTGCCGATGTTACAATATAACGTGAGCTGACTAGAGTGCCGCCACATATCATCTTGTGGCCCAGGTAGATCTGAACGGCATAGCCGCCGAGTTCTTCTATAGTCACTTCTTTCCCACCATATACTCTGGGCCCGATTAGATGTTTCTCCAATCGCTCAGCCTGTGCCAGACACAAAATATCTGAAACAATAAAAGTTATTAAGTAAAACATTTTCAATTGTGCCAAGACTCTGAACAAACATGGGAATGGCGATTTAAGCTACTAAGCTCTATGAAAATCGATTAGTTTCGCTTTTCATTTCTTAGCTTAACAAATTTGTTCTTTTTGCACTCATTATATATGTATGAGTGGGTGTGCGTGGGTGCGTGTTTGTGTGTGTGTGTGTGTGTGTGTGTGCGAGTGAGGTCATATATACATCGACGTCTAGTCGCCAAGTTGAATCTTTTTGATGCTATCTTTAGCAAAATGTGGGGGACTCGACTCAACTCTTTTTTGTTTCGTGTAGCGTTTTCATTGGGGCTGTTGGACTTGTTAGAAAATCGCCGCACGTTTTGTTGCCAGTACATTTACAGTTATGTGCTCATTGTGCACACACACAGACACACACGCACACACAGATGGATACAAGGATATCATATAAAGATGGAGATGTGCGTGCGCCTCTTGCCAAATTGTCGATTTTATTATTTGTGTTTATATGATTTTTCAGCTGTTCTGCATTTTAAAGTGCCTGCCAGCAGCCGGGCAAGGGCGAGAGGGAGATGACGATAGATAGGGCAAAGGAAAAGCCGCATAGCCATGGCTAACAGTGGGGCGCAGTGGGCGTGGACTGGGGACTGGGGGCGAGCTTATAACATGCGCTGCGTGTCTTCTGCCTCATTTCTTATTATAATGTGAAAAATATCCTTTTACAAATTCAAAACGTTGAAGTGTGCGATTTCTTTTGTTGCCGCTTTTAACTGTCAGTATGTGTGTGAGTGTGTGTATTTCTGTGTGCGTGCGTGTGTGTGCGTGTGTGTGCGTGTGTGTATGATACCCGCGTGTATTTATGCCCGGACAGTTGCAAAAGAGAAGCACGTTCACACAGTGCGAGCACGAAGCTGCTGTCCTACTTGCAGCTTGAGCTGATAATTCGAAATATTTATCATTTCGTATTGAAATATTTTGCGCATCATTTCGCTGTAATTTTCTACATGCAGCATTAGTGGCCGATGCCATGCAATGCCTCATCTCTTCTACACAATCGATCTGCCAACTCATTGTTGTCGATTGCAGCTGTAACAATATCTGGACACGTTCAGGCTGATTCCTGTTCACAATAGCAAGTTATACTGAATAGTTACAGATAATCCAAATGAAATGACTTGTCATGTGCCTAAGAGCCAAAGGGCTAAACAATAAATAACAAAAGGAATTCAATTTCTAAAACGAATGCGTACATACAAGTTTAAACAAATCCAACTGGAACGAACGAACTTGTTAATATAAGTTTGAACAAAGATAGCAACTAAGACTGCAATTTGTAAATATTTCATCAAAGGACATGTTTGTCTGCGTCTAACATAGTTTTTCATTCATTTCCTTTATGAAAGAAGAAAAAAATCTGATATACACATACATATCTATATCCAAATATATTCAGTTCGTCATGACAAATATTCCATCAAGGATATATTAAATTCCACGTACAAATAGATACACATACATATACATATGTCTGCCTGTATTTATTGGTATTCCAATGTCGTGGACGAGCTTTAATTGCATTGCATGGCAAACAAAATTTCTATTTGCGTTAACTTTTCAAATTTTGCAAAATTCATTTCGATTGCTTATTTTGCTCAAAAGAAAAAAAAAAATCAGAAAATAGTTCAACTTTAGAAATGGCAAACGGCAATGGAAGCTGGACGTGAGTTGCAGTTGCTTTTATTAGTTTAGTTTTTGAAATTAAACGTATTTGCATGTCATATGCAATTTAGCACATTTGCGAGTGTGTACGACAAATTCTTTTTTATATTACTCATATGCATATATACCCTGTACAGCAGAAACAATTGAGGCCAGCTATGGCCAGCTGCTAGACCTTGAGGGGCATTCGATGCAAATGACAAGTTGATTTATTAAGCGTTTTAATTGAAAATCTTTAAAAAGAAATGAACGATTCAAATTCGATTTATATGGAACACAATTTTTTGAATATGAATATTTCACAGGTGTGTTTGACTTACCTGAAAATTTAATAGCACAATCATTTGCCCTTATCTGCTTAGACATACGTGCATAAGTTAATTTAGAGAAATTACTCATTGCCCATTTGAGTTACAAAAGTCATCTTGATGGTGACGAGTAGAAGAAGAATATATTAAATATATTAAATAAATAAGATAATCTGCTCAGGTATATGGATCAGGTATATTTTAGTGAGCAGTTGGAATCTGATTCGAATTAAGTTTTAAGAAATTTGTCTTTAAAAGTCTTTTTCTTTTTATAAATATATTTTATTTGTCGAACTTCATGATGTATGAGACTTCAAAAATGTATTTATATTTATATAAAGAATAAATTAGCATTAAAATATAATTTATAGAAATATTTTAAAAATTTAAAATAAAGAAAAATTATATAGGGAATAAATAAGCATTAAAATATAAAATTTTTAAAAATATTGTAAAAATAAAAAAAAAGTCAGATATTGCCAGATTATCAACTGTGCATAAGGAGTAAATACAAAATATAGTTATTAATGTATATAGTATAAGCATATATGAGCTGAGTCTAGGGTGTCTAGTTTGACTATGTAGAGCAATTGACCTTAGAGCTTAGTTAGTTTGCATATTTAATATGGGTGCAGTGGTTGCCAAGTGACACTTGCTGTGTCTTCTATTTAATGCACCTGCAGAAGTAGATCTAATTAGACCATCTACCCAGGTTAGCCTATCAGTTTCTATGCAAACTGCAGCTAACAATAGCTCATATATAGCACTAGCTAGATTCGTTGACTATACAACAGCGTATCGAGCCAACG
This sequence comes from Drosophila anceps, assembly GCA_035045945.1. NCBI lineage: Eukaryota > Metazoa > Arthropoda > Insecta > Diptera > Drosophilidae > Drosophila > Drosophila anceps. Next base: position 16,645,594 of record JAWNON010000225.1, read on the forward strand.
ATCTAACAACTAAAGGACTTGCTTTGCAGATGACATGAGTATACTTTTTACTTCTGAGCATTCCAGTGGGCATCTTAACAAAAACTTAGCAGCTTAGCAACTACAACAACTAAGAGTTTATATAAATTCCCTTCGTCAGATCAGATGTCTACAAGGGTATTTCATTTGCGGCGTAAAGTGGACTTTTTGCCGCTTGCTGCATTTTAAAGTGTGCAATTTAATTGCTTTTTGGGGTTTTGTTTTTTATTGTGTTGGCTTGGCGAGTTTTTCGTTGGCGAATGTGTCAAAAATGTTTGTCGTCTACAAATTTGAAAATTGCATTCGAGCAGTAACAACAACAGCAACAACAACTGTAATAGTAATAGTAGGAACAGCAGAGACAACAAAAATATAAAGGAAAATCGAGTACGAAATAAAATTCACGCAATGCAGCAAAAGATTTATACACACTGCGTGTGTGTGTGTGTGTGTATGAGTGTGTGTATGAATGTGTATGTGTAAGTGTATGTGTGTGTGCGTGCTTAGCTACAATATTTTGCTTTTAAGCTTGGGATTCTAGAGTTTTATTGTCCTTCTGTGCATACAGATGCACACACACACGCCCCCAGCACACCCCACACACACACACACACAGACACACACACACCCATTAACAGTTAGCCAAGCAGCTGGCAACCCGATTGGCCCGAGTGTCCCGAGTGTCAACGGAAGCCGTCGCCATGTCGGTTAGTTGGCTGCCATCGAAATTCCGGATTTAACAGCAAAGTAACCAAAATGCAATTGTTTTGCAATTGGCATTTTGACCACATTCTGACACCCTGGCCATATGGCCGGCGAGTGTCAACAGCGGCGGCTGCAAATTGCCAAAAACTATATATCCATATATGTATGTATGCGCATACGAGCCATACAATGCACACTTCTAATACGCACACACATGCATGTCAGGCATACGTACGTATACGTAATTTATTTAGCATTTCAAATGATTTCACTAGTCCCAGCTATACTGCAAAAAGTATTAGGCAGTTGGCCAGAGAGCGTGAGAGGGGCCGGAGACAAGAGGTTTTGCACTCTGTCGATATGCTGAAATGTGCTTAATTGAAAATGAATTTGGTTTTTGGAAAAATTGTTGTTGTTCTTGCCGTTGCTGTTGCTGTTTTTTTTTGCCTTTTTTTTTTTGGACTACTAATTCGGAATGTTTTGCGTTTTATCTGCATTTGACGCCAAGCTGGAAACCAAAGCAATGTTATCGCTATGTGGGCTGACTGGCAGTGGGCGCGGGTGCGGGTGCGGGTGCGGGTGCGGGTGCTGGTGACTGGTGACTGGACATTGGGATGGTCCATACACATTTGCATATTTGCAATGGCCTGCAGCGTAGACAGGCCATGGGCTTTGTGTGTTATGCTACACCACAGCTGCGTTGTTGTTTACTTAGTGTCGCTGAATCTGGACAGTCCGGAATAGATTGGGCTAAGGTGAATGAGAGGGATGACAGGGTGAGTTCTGCACACATACACACAGACACACACACACACACACACACACACACACTTGCCCTCAACAATAGCCGCTCAGTGTGTGTTTCGTATGCGCATAGTCAAATAAAAAATACAAATATTTGAATTCGACAACGAACGAATTGCCTTTGGTCCAGCCTGTGACTCCGCCTCCGTCTCCGCCTCCGCCTCCGCCTCCGTCTCCAGCTCCGGCTGTGCATGGCTCCGGTCTATGGTTCTGTATTTGATGAACGTACAAGCACAATGCAATTGTGTCTGCATCTGTATCTATAACTGTAGCTGCAGATGCAGCTGCAGCTGCATATGTATCTGTATCTGTATCTGGATCTGAGTATGCATTTATTTCAAATGGAACAGTTAGATGGACACGGCTGTTGGCTTGAAACTGGGCCTCAATTTGCCGTCATGCATGCAAATTGCACTAATGAGCGTCACAAATTTTGCATAGCCAAATGCCTGACCAGCTGCATATACATATATACATATGTATATATATATATATATATACATATATATTTATTTATAATTACATACATACATGTATGTATGTAGAAATTGATGACAGCCTTAAAGCAAGCCGCTCTCGGAGCTGCGAGGCATCTCTGTGGTGTCAACATAAAAGAAATAACCACCAGCTTAGCCCGCAAAGCCAAAACATTCTGGTGAGAGCAAAGTTTTCACGCACGGTTACGTCTTTTACGTAACTGTGACAGTTTTTTTTTTGTCGCTGCTGCAGCTGCAGCTGCTATGGCTGCAGCTCCTAATGCAGTTGCTATTTTTGCTCATTAAAGTAAATGCAGTTAATTAGAGCGCAAAAACCGTTTGTGCTACCCAAAAAGCAACAAACGATACTTTAGATATTAGGATCTAACAAGTCTTGTGTGACTGACTCTCAGATACCCTAGCCGCTGATGCTGACGAACTTAGAGACAGACGGAGAGACGAAGGTTCGGATCAGCAGATAGGGCTCAGCTCAGCTAAGCTATTGATCTCAAATACTTTTATCTTTCATTGCAACCAAAATATTATACCCTTTCTACCCAAAAGCGGGGTATGAACTCAACTAAAGAGTGAAGATGATTACGCTGTTGTTAATAACAAAACATGAACAAAAAGAAGTCAGCATAAAAAACCGAACGTTTACTGTGGAATGCAGTGTTAATTAGTGCAAATAAATAAAAGGATAAGCGTAATGCGACAAATGCCCCAAAATAGTACAACATTTTTGCTGCAAATGTTGCGCATTCCTTTGGTTCACTAAGTTCTACTTTCCTCTCTCTCTCTCTCTCTCTCTCTATTTTCTCTCTCTCTCTTTGTGGGCATCATTAGCCGTAAGTGTGGCCAAACAGATAAAGCAGCTGGTTTGATTGCAGCCATTAAAATTCATTAACATTGATTGCATGCAACGCGCCTGCCACACGGCTCAAACAATGTTGCAAGCAAATATCACAGCTGGATGCCAGCACGCTTTAAGCTTGTGGCAAGGTTCATTTCGTCTATAAATAATTTCAGTACTCAAGTGGAAGGAGGTTTTCTGAATGAAAACTGGTCACAGATTCGAGACACTTGAGTTCAGGCTTTGTGCTTGCTTGATTGAGATAATCATCAGACAATCACAAAATATCTCTGAATTCTTATAAACTTAGAATTCAGAGATGTTTTGTGAGTTTCTGTAAGTATTGGATGATAGTAATAGGAATCAATAATATGTTAGGTCCTTGAAGAATAGCTAAATATTTGTTGTAGAAAACAGCAGATCAAAGTCAAGCGGATAATGTTGACTTCAGTGAGAGTTACTCAAGGTATATAAAAAGATCGGGGTGATTGCTCAAGTGTTTATGCAGTATATTCTTTTAATAAGGAATTAAATATATTCGTGCGTAGCGAATAGAGATAATAAAGGATAAGTAATGCCTGATGTGTTGATGAACTAGAAGACATTATGTTAAGTTATTTAATTTATTGAGATATTTAATGTAAGTTTTGATAGCTGCTGAATACATTTAATTAAAGTTTGTATATAATCGCCTGGAGACCATTAAATTGAATGGATTATATAAAAATTTGCTTTAATATTACAATAAATATTCATAAGTTTCAGTTTCTGACTGATTTCATAGGTTTGCTTAAAAGACCTTCAATAGATACCAAACTTGCTTATAAACTAGCTTAAGTTTGGTTGAGTAATGCAAAGTCAATTGACCACAACTGAGCGTTGAAATGTTCAGCGCGTTGTTCATTGCACAGTGCACATTGCTTCGCTGTTTTGCATCTGCAACTGGCAATCGACTTCAACTCCATTTGCTCAAGGCAATGTCAGAGTCAGCTCAGTGCATTTCTTTGTCGTTTAATTAACTAAACAATTGCGTTTTGCGAGGGCAACGCAGAGTCTCGTCTCGTTTAGTTGCAGCCATAAAAAGAACGCTTGAATGATTTAAGCCGTCGGGCACTTTGAGCCAACAGACTGAATCGGATCTTTTTAGCCGTTTGCTGAGCGAGTCGCTTGCGCCAAATGCAAAGGGTCCATGACAGACCAGGCCGCCCTTCAGTTATGCAACATTTATTTAAGCTCACAGACTTTGTGCTCATATGTAGCTGTCTACATACACAAACACCCATACATATATCTCTCATTCGCTGCTTTGCTTTATCTGTCCTCTTGTTGATTGCTTAAATATTCTCTTTTAGTTATCTCGCACTGTGTCATTTTTCTACACACACGCACTCACGTACACTCCACTTCGCTGTTGTAATCCGGCGCATATCCCCATTAAATATTCACAATGTAAATATATAAATACGTAAATAAGATGCTTAACCAACACACGCTCATACACAAGCACACACACACGCACACACACACACACACACACACACACGCACACACACACGCACACACACACACACACTCAGGCATTCACACACTGTACACTGTACTTAAGAGGAGCTCTGCTATTGCATTTGCTTATGTGTTTGTGTCTTAGTGTGCAAATTCCAATGCTTAAGTTATTTACTCGTCATAGGCTTTGTAGAGATTGCCACGCCCCCTTCTACCACGAGTCGCCCCTTGTATGCGATATGCGTAGCTACTTAGCATTACAGCGTGTACTCGAGCTTTGTATTAATTTAATTGAACAGCAGCGAGGCCTTGCAAACTGTTCTGTGCTCTATTCTATTGCGCTTATGGTTTCCACCTGCATGAGTACCTGTGTACCTGTGTGACGTGAATCCCAATCAACGGCAAATAATACTACAAAAAATCAGATAAAGGCAGATGAAGACACTCTTATGTTATAGAGCGCGGATTTTTACATGTAGAAGAATCCACTTTATACAAAACCAAAAAGATACATTGATATAGTTTTTGGATGAAATATTTACAGTTTAGTCTGCTATTATCTCTTAGGCCATTTTAATATTAACAGAAATTAATTACGGCTATGGGAGATTACGAACACAGGATACATAGGATGCGGGGGGACAAAGAGTTATAGGGTGTAGCTATCACAGGTAAAGTTCAATTGGAAATTTTATAGATTTTAAGCCAAGACTCAGCTCAGTAGCTCTTGAGTGACACCCAGGCAATAGTTCCTAGAAACGAAAGAAAGAATATTCAACAGCATAGTGGACACAATTCGTGATCAAACGAAAGTATCGAATTGTGTTTACTATTGTGTTAAATATTGTTTCTTTCGTTTCTAGGAATCATGGACTGGATGTTTCTTCGAATTGAAATAAGAATTTTACTACCTGAGTAATTGAGTGTCGACTGGAAAAGTATTACCATTGATATGAGCAAGCACAGTCGAAAAGATAAGCTAGTGGAGTGAGCTTCGAATGTGTCAAGCCCAAGGAGCGATTTGGCAAGCTTTGGAATTATGACATTTATTGAAGATATAGAATTATGCAAGGAATCATCAGTACAAGTATTCTCATACACATTTGATTCCACGATATTTGAATTAAAAAGATCTTTTGACTTATTTTTCGATGAGAACTCTCACTGATGACTGAAGCTAATGTCTGAGCGCTGCTGTAGGCTGCCAATCATTTACACAGCCTACTTTGTTTGCAATGGATTCTTGCTTTTCCATGTGATGGGGCATGAGTTGGCATTGCTATCATAATCTGCTACGTTGCTCGTTGGGATTTATACTCTGTCCACTATTGGGCGGGACAGTTGTGTTAGCTTCTATCTATTTAATATTATCTATATAATAATTAAATTAAGCTTCATTTGGCATAGAGCCAGAGCATTCAAGTGAACAAGTCAGAGCCACAGATGATTGCGTTGTTGTAACTTCTCATTTGTGTCATTATTTTGTTGTCCGTTTTCGGTTTGTTTTTGCTCAACTAGTTTGCTCTGCTGCCATGTTAATTTTCTGTTTTGCTTAACATTTTTTTTTCCAAGCAAAAGGCAAATTTTTCGGTGCATAAATTAAAATGCAAATCCTCTGCATGGCAAATCCCCCTGTAATTAACATACATTAGCACGAGCAAATGCAAAAGTTTTCTGCGCTATTTTGTTTTCTTTGCTTCGTTTTTTTTTTTTTCATCAGAGCCAAAAACTTGCAGTGAGTGTCTGGGTGTGTGTGTGTGTATGTGTGTGTGTGTGTGTGTGTGTGTATGTTTGCTGACACACACACACACACATACATACACGCTCATGCATACATTTATTTTCGTTAATTTCTGGACAATGACAGTTAGGTAATGTGGCGAAAGTGCACGGGGCGTATGCGCAATGTGCGCTAATATAAAAATACAGCGGCGCAGTGCAGAGTGCAGAGTGCAGAGTGCAGATTTCAGAGTGAAGCGAACGACCCGACGACCCAGAGACTGGCCAAAGGACTCCTCATGCATATGCACCGACTGGCTTGCTGTTGTTGTTGTCGTTGCTGCTGTTGTTGCTTTGTAAGTTTATAAAATGAGCAGGCAGTCAGGCTGGCCTTACGGAGCAACGTTAGCTTCACTTTTCCTAGAGCAGACACAGGGCAAACACACACACATAGACACAGCACTCATACAAGCCTCTCGGTTGCATAATGAGTAAATTATATAAGGACCTTTGCCAGCAGCTGGCTGCGCCTTCTGCTCCTGCCAGAGCTTGTGGCTAACTTGAATTTCCTTGTGCTTTCTGGCATTTTCTAGTCAATGTATTTTGCCTCTTATTTTTTTTTTGGTTTGTTTTGGTTTTTAATTTTTCGGCAGTTTTTTTTTTTTGTATTTGAAATTTTTCCACATGGAAAATTATTTGATTTATTTCCACTTGGACAAACTGGCACTGCAATAAATCTTCGTTCAATATGGCAGAGTCACACAGTGGGCTGCAGCTGCAGGAGAAGCAGCAGGCGAAGCAGCAGCAGGCCGTAGAACGCACAGGCTGCACATATGCCCGCAAGGACATTGCGGCCTTCTCCACGTGCGTGCGTGTGTGTCCTGTGTGTCCTGTGTGTCCTGTGTGTGTGTGTGCATGTGTGCGTTTGCAGTTAAAAACAAAAATTTTATTTAGTGTTTAGTGCGCCGTTTTGGACAGCTGCAACAGACACAGCAACGACAGCAGCCAACAACTGTAGAAGTAATTGTGAAGAATTCGCTTGGCCAGAAAAACGACAAAGACACTGACCGCAGCAATGCTTTCAATTTTCAACAACAAAACTTGTGCAAAATGCAGCAGAGTCGGCAGCAGCAGCAGCAGTAGCAACAACAATAGCAATGAGAACTACGTGTGCCTGGGATCTGATGAGCACGAGTTATGCTTTTGAGTATGCGACTCTGGCGACGCCAATGACTGGTCCAAGCTGCTAGCAGGTCTATAAAAGGAAACTTTATTACTCACGTCACATACACATACATATACACATACACACACAGACCCAAAGACGCACACAGCACACGCAACTCATACTTGCACATTTTGCAGCTTAATTGAATTGTTTCCGGCTTTCTCTGATGGCATTTACATGCAAGACACATGGACACACTCACACACAGAGTTAGATATAGACACACTCTCAAGCGACCACCGCCTAATTTTTGGTAACTTATCTAAATTTGCTTGTTTCAAACGCAAGTTTTGCCTGTGCCTTATTTCAGCCTATTTTAATACACGTTCACAAAGTGAAAAGAGTGTGTTGATTGAGTTTGTTGTATCTGCCTCCTCCCAGCTATAACTGAATTAGACAGTTTCATGGACCTTGTACTATTTATAACTAGAAGAAACTCGAGTGAGGCACTAGTCGAAACTCGAAACTAGTGCCTCACCCAAAACCTGGGTGACTAGGCGTCTATGTACTGCTGTCCAAGGATATGCAAGCCCCCGCACTAGAAGCACTCGAGACCTAATGGATCAGGTCAGAATCTATAAAATATGATACTTAACTCTTTCTTCCCCTAAGCTATGTATCTGCGTTCCGTGTCCATAGCCTTAAAAATTATATTTAAATTATTTCTGTTTAGGTTAAGTTGCCTTCAGTTGTAAATTGATAACTAATGAACTCTTCTTCAGATGGAGTCATAAAATATATAGTCTATTAGATTTCTGTAATGCAGTTGAAGTGCTCGAACTTATCGGCTTTCGAGTTCTTTTAAAAGTTCTTTTCATTCAGCTGCCTTTGAGCCATAAGCGAGTATCGGGCAGTCGGCAGTGTTCGACATAATTTTGCTAACTTTTTTATTATGTTTTTCTTGTTTCATCCTTGGTCTGGGTAATTTAATGAAATTTTATTATAATGCACATGACCGTTAAACTTTATTAGATGCTAAAGTGTGCTGCAGCCAAAAGCCTGTGCTTCGGCTATTTGTTTCGTGTTTGTGTGTGAGTGGGCGAAAACCACGAAAACTTGGTGCATAGCTTGAGGCGCTGTTAAAAAATAGCTGAGAATCATTTGACCAGAAGCTCAAAAGGAATTTCATGCAGTTTGTGGCTTTGGGGCTCTTCTTTGCCTATCGAGTTGGTGGGAAACAAAGGGAGCTCAGTTCCTAACCGACCTACGATGTGGGTTTAACGCCTGTCGTTTTGTTGAACGCGTTCAAGCATTAAAATAAATACAAATTAAAATATTTGTGAGTGTGCGAGATGTGTGTGAGTGTGCGAGATGTGTGTGAGTGTGTGTGAGTGTGTGTGAATGTTGGGGTTGGCAAATTTCTAGCCAAAAATTACTTTGGGTTTAATTGCTTGGAATTGTTTCCGTTGTTTGTTAAGGCGGCAGGAATTTCGTTTTGCCCAGACGCAATTAAAACTGTGCACTAACGAAAGACACCAGGTGTTCAAGCAGTTCACATATTAAAGATTAAATTTTTATTTTTAAAAAGAGTTACAATTATGAATTGTATTCAAAGGCCATCGGAAGTTGGTTACACTTCGAGTGCCGAGAGCTGTACAGTTATGAAACTCGAATGTTGCTCTCTATATGCAATCTAGTAGATATATATATATATATATATATATATATATATATATATATATATATATATATATATATATATATATATATATATATATATATATATATATATATATATATATATATATATATGTCAATTTAAACAACTTATAAGACCTAACTCAAAACCTTAATTGGCATTAATTCCTTGTTTATTCATATGTTTATTCAAACATTGAATATAGAAATTTGGAAATTAAGCTAATAATATCAGAAACTAATTGAAGTTAATTCATATAAGTCTCTAAGAGAAGATTTTTTATTCCAGTCACGAATTATAATTGATATTAAACGAAGTTTGTTGCCGTTCGGTTACAGGAATTCTGTACAGCTCTTGTTGCCTGCTTATTGGACTCAATTGAGGTTTAAGGTTCACTTTTAATGTATACGTTAGGGAAATCATTATTCCTTGGAGTCCAACAGCTGCTGTTGGTTATGCTTTAAATATGGCTGAAAACCAAATGGAAATGTATAAATTATTGTTTTAATTTCATGCTTAAATTAACAATTAATAATTCGATGCTTGAGAGCTTAGCAGGCAGAAGCAGACAGTCAGAGAGATTGAGTTGTCCTTTGTTTACCTATGGCCTGGCTTCTGATTTATGGACGAGTTTGCATCAAGTCCTGCGTCAGTTGATTTGTTATCAAATTTACAAAATCAGAAGGCAAAAGTTTAACAACGTCTGATATGATATTTACGATGGGCTGTGGGTGTCTGGCAACCGCAGGCAGGAAGCGGGTATCCACAGCCCACAGTAAATGATTACAAGTTGCTCAACCACACAACAGAGGCAACAACAGCAGCAACAGCCGCAGTGGCAACATAAATTACAAAATATTTCAAGCTGCGACTCCCTCACCTGAATGCGCCACAAGTTGGGCCACGTCTTGTCCTTGTTGCTGCGTGTGGGTCCTTTGGCACGTCCCTGAAGTTGAGCTGGGCAGAGTTGAGCTGAGTTGAGTTGAGTTGAGTTGAGTTGAGTTTCATTTTGCCTCTCGTTGCGCTCGACTGAAGCGCAAATACCGGAAATTGTTGTCAAGATAATTATTGCTATTTGTTTTACCAACAAAGGCACAAATAACGAAAGAACAACAACAACTTATGCATTGCCTGCCTGTGGTTTGTCCGTGTCCTTGTGCTCCAGACTGGTTCATCAATCCGCCAAAACCATCAAAACTTTACGAACACTTGCACTCAAAGAGTGACTCTGCCCTGTATTCTTGACCAGGTAACGTGTCTTATTTGTGGTAGAGCTGCGGCTGCTGATGGTGGCAGCTTTGCTATTGGCTCAGGCCTCAGTCCAGCTTCCAATTCCCATAACTAGGTCAGCTAGGCCCCAACCAGGGCAGGTGATAGTGTGTGGCTGCGGCTGGCATCAAACTTAACAAGTTCGCGCAACTCGTTGTGGAACAACTGATTAAAATTTGAGCACTTGATTGATTCTGAGCAGAAGTTGAGGGAGCCACATCAGCAGCTCTGAAGAATTTGCTGCACTTGCATCAAAATTTGATAACTAAGGCAACAATATTTACCTGCTTGAGGACACCGATAACATCGTGCACTTTTACTGACAGTGCAGCACATCAGGCAACTGGCAGCAAGTTTGAGTTGTGTTCAGTCGAACTCCTTTCAGCCCTCTCAGCCGCACTCGATTGGCGAAGTTTCGCTTACATGTTGCTCTTCACAACTTGTTATTGTTTTCGTCCGTTGAAAAGACGAGATGGTATGCGTGTGAGTGTGCGTGAGCGTGTGTTCCCTCTTCTTCCTCTTGGGTAAACGTTCAAGTGTGCTTGAGGGTCTGTGTATGTATGTGTGCACTTGACATTTGAACTGCAGCTGTCAAAGTAACATCAACGCCGATCCGAATGGCATGTTATAAACTGAGCCCAAACGCAGGTAATATCAACCAATACCAATGCCAAGTTTTTACGGCTTTTAATTAACCCCTTTGTCTAGGGCAACATGTATATATGCATGTGGCGGCATATGGGGCTGTGTGGCCCTGACACGAACATCAAGATTGCCGCACGCCTCTGGTAAAAACTGTAGTTGTAAACTATAACTTGGTTGGCGGGCAGCGAGGTGTGCAAAAGAGGGGCAACGGGGGTAAGCCACTGAAATAAAACTTTAGTAATTAGCAAAAGGAGTTAACTGATTTCGCAGAAGGCCAGCAGCATTAACTGCAAATGAAGCAGTGCACAGAGCACTGTGGCTTTAACAACAACAACAACAACAACAACGACAACAACAGCAATAACATTATAAACAACTACAGCAACAATGACACGAAACGTAATGAAGCAGCAAACTAAAGGGAATGCCATGTAGGACTCGACCCGAAAGAGAGAAAGTATGCTAGACTGGAAGATACCTTGAACTCTGTTTTGATCTGTGCTATAAGCATTCTAGTTTATAAGTATAAGACAATGCTCATCTCCTCTTCAATGCGCTACGTCAATTCATGATGCGAGTGGTTTGATTGCAATGAGTCAAAGACAGAGTAGATCAGCAGAAGAGGAGATTCAATTGACTATATCGAAGATGTTTACATAATGCGAATATCTTTCACCTGCCGCTACTATATCCATTTGCCCCACTCATTATACCCTGTTTAGCTATTTCCATTAGAGCAGAAAAGCACACACACACACAGATATAACAGGCAGACATAAAGGCAAGAAGCATTTAGCGCATTGCGGAGGATCGTTTCGATACCTACAACGTCGCCTAGATGAAAATATAACGGAATTAAATTAATTACAATCATTATCGCTTGGCACCTGCAACTGGCACTTGGGTGCGGTGGAGTGGGCAGAGGTGGGAGTCAGTTGGCCCGCTGGCATTCACTGCTGCAATGTGAGGCAACAGCATGAGCCAGTGCTAAGCAGATAATTTTTGCTTCATTAGCGCAACACACACACACACACACACTACCAAAATAAAACAGCTGCTGACTTCCAAAAAGCGATAAAGTTAATTGGTTGATTGTCTTTGTGCTGGTTTTATTTACGGCTCCAAATCCTGCTCCACGCGGCAGTTAGTGGCTCATCTTTATTTAAGTAGGAAGTTAATTAAGTTCATGTATTAAATTGAAGATAGATTATTGCAATGCAAGCACGAACTTTATGAGCAAATAGAGTAAATAATAAATGAGAAAACCGCAATTAGCGCCACATTTGTATAAAAGCAAAACTTAAGCCAAAAAAAAAAGACAAAACAAAAGGAACATATGTAAAAAATTCATAGCTTGACTACAAGTATTATTTGAGATTAGAAAATGGTGGTTAATGCCGGTTTAGGATGAGGCTAAGACAATAATCTGAGATTCCTATGATGCTAGTTGCGTAGTTTAAACACTTTCCTATGGAAAACTCTTCTTAGTTCAATTTAACATTCAAATTATTTGCAAATAATATTTTAAAAACATTTATAATAATGCTTATGATAATAATGCTTAATAATTCTATGGAACATATATTTTTTTTAGCTGATTTTTATTATAATTCTTATTTATTTCTTTTTAGTGATATAAATTTTAATTATTTTTACATTTCTAAGTGATGCAATGTTGTGTTGCAATGTTTGGTGTTGCAATGTTGCTACTTGTTTTAGGGCATTGGATGGTAAGATGTAAAGCATGACTTGTTTCATGTAGCCGCGCTGAGGGACTATTTCAATATTGATATGAAAATTAGTTGCTGGGCTTGAGTAACTAAAACATTTTCTTCTTTCTTATTGGTGACCTTATTGGTAGCCGCCTGTCGAGTGTACGAGTATGCATCTAGCTATTATAATCAAACCAACATAGCCTTACATGTCTGAGACCCTTGTCTCTTTTTGTCATATTTAAGCGACAATTCGGAGTGTTCTGTGCTCATTAATTGTGGAAGATGCATATGCCGAAGCCATTAGGTAAGCTGTGCTGCACTCTATGAGCCGGCTGCTCGCATGATGTTATGTAATGTGCTCTAATTATGTAATTGTTGATGCCCTAGATGAAAACATACATATGATGTAAAGTCTGATCGAACGAAACGTTTTTCTGTTCCACATATTCGCAATGAACAGCAGAATGTTGCAAACACTTACTCATTAAGATCTAAAAAGTATGTATATCAAATAATTGCAATGGGACTTCCATACAAATGCCACAGACATTGTTCCAAGAGATTATTTGTTTGGGGGCAATAATTTCAGAATTGCAGTGCTGATATTGAGACGTTATTTGTGCATTTGCGATACGGCAGTTGGCATGACAAAAACTATTATTTTTTTTTGTTTAATTAAAGCTGCAGTTGTCATTGAAAAATGCCAGCAGGCAAAAATATCTTTGGCTTTCAGTAAATTGGAGAAATGGCCAAAGCCCTTGCACAAAGGCAGAGACAAAGCCAAAAGTTAAGCAAACATATGCTTTTGGCACTGACAGCTTTTTGGTAGAGAGTTGTAAATAAATATTTATGACCTGTAGATGCAGCAATGGAATTGCTTGTAAAAGACAATTGTAATTTACTGATAATAAATATTAGATGGGGCAAAGTAATGGCCAAATCAGGCAGCTTAGCTGCTCAGCCTTGTCGTAATCGTATGCAACACTAATTACGACCAACAGCATTATGCATAAAATATGTGCGCCATATAAATCAAGTGTGGGGTGAACCAAAAAACTTACTTATAAATATTTCCATTTGTTTGCTGGCATTGCTGTTGTTGCTGCTGATGTTGCTGTTGTTGCGGTTGTTGTTTCTGCTTCTTGTTCAGCTGTGTTTGCTATTAATTAAGTTGGAAATAGAAACACGCAAAAGCACTCTTAGGGGCACGAGTGCAGCCTATTTTTAGGCGCAAACGCCTGCATGACAGCCCAAAGAATGCCAGTGAAATGCAATTAAAATGGCGCAGCCCATACAAAATAAGTTAAAAGCATTCGGCTATTCAATCCCAAGCCCAAACCCAAACCCAAACCCAAACTCAATCCCAATCCCCAGTACCCCCTAAGCAGGTAGCATAACATTTACAGCTTGTTTTCGACGGGCGAAATGTGTTAAATGTCCGCCACGCCCATAGAAAAACCAAAAATATAGCCCGCCCAGCGGTACCAACAAACATCATTACATTTGCTGGCTATTTAGGGTTTGGTTTCCTTTTTTTTTGCTCTCATTTTGCTCTGGCTCTTTTGGCCATTTGGTTAATTTGCAAAGCGCATGCAAAGCGTGCAGCGTGCGCGGCGTATGCGCAATGTACCGGAACATAAGAGCACAAATGTGAAATATATGTATGTGCATTGTACACTGTACATTATTTTCCCCTTTTTTTTTGTTGTATTTTGTATTTTTTTCAAACATTTTTGCACGCACTTGGCTTGTGTCCGTGTCCGTGTGTGTGCGTGTGCGTGAGTGTGTAAATACAGCTATTTTAATTACTGTGTAATTAGCGACACGGAATGGGCGAGCACCTGAGATGTGGGCGCAACACTCTGAGGTGGCGTGGCGTCGCGGTGCGGTGCGGTGTGGTGCGGGGCATTAACCGAAAGGCGTGCAGCGCAAATTACGCGACAATGAATTCAAATCAAACACTGTCTGCCGAAATGGCGACATGGCGACATTATGTGGGCACAGACACAGACAAACAGACATAAACACGCAGTTACACACACACACACACACACACACACACGCACACACACACACCAACACATACTTGCAGAAATCGGCAGCCAAGCAGAAAAAAACAGAAGGGAACGCACAACGCAAATGAAAGTCAGATGCCGCTCTAAGGGTAGAGTAAGAACCGCCATTTATATACAATTAAATTTGAATACCCTTATATTGACTCCAAGAATCCAAGGAGCAAAAAAGTTGACTTGAGTTTGTAAAGTTACCAATGAACACGGGAAATAGTAAATATAATACAAGTCTAATTTATGCAAAACACAACTCAGAATTGTGCATGCAATTTATTTAATTAAATGACAAAAATATTGTTTAGCTTTATAAGTAATAATACTTCAATATTTTCGCAATATTTATTTATATATTAATTAAAGCAAAAAATTATATAAAAAGGATTCAGGCGAAAAGGAACAGTTGCGAAAAGCAACTAAGCAAAACACATATTTTTTTTTAATAGTAAAGTAGTTTTTAAATTGTAGTATTTTGCCAACTTTATCCAAGCAGAAATTAATTAAATATATTTTTTAAGGCTATGGAAGATAACGAACACAGAATTTTAATATTTAAAAGAAGAACGAACTAAACTTCCAAAAAAAACCTTTTTGTTAGTGAACTTTTTTTAAATTAAAATAAAAGTTTTGCTAAATAGTTTCGAATTGCCAATTTGCTGATTACGGATTTGTGTCTTGGACTTTGTGAACTTGGATGGAAACTCTTTTTCCGACGAATCTATAAATTCGACACAGATATAAAGACATAATAATTGAGCATGATTTGCAGTTACCACGCAAACTATTTCACAATTTCAACCTTATTTCATAATAAATAAATATTAATAAAAAGTGTTATTGCGTCAACTTAGAAAGATAAAATAATATGTTTATATCAGCATTTTGTATTAGGCTCTACAAATAACATTTAGGCTGAGGAAGTTTCCAGCTTCAACTGATGAAGCTTTAACTCAGATTCTACACTTAAAATAAATTCTACGCTTAGTATATTAAGTTCAGAGACCAAGATGTGCTGTCCTCTGAGCCATTAGGCTTGTGCAATTGAGCTGAGTTTAGTGAGTCAATTACTTGTTCAAGTTGGTATGCCGTAGCTTAGAAGAGTATTTCAATAAGGGAAAGGTAACATCAACAAGCAAGTCGAGGACATTAAGGCCGCATGACGCGCTGTTGCTCATCCGGCAAACAAAGCCTGCACTGAAGCGTGCTCATAGAGACGGAGAGCGGGCAACAGAATAATAAAGAGAGAGAGAGAGAGAGAGAGATAGAGTGGGAGAGAACGACTGTGGGGCAAGCTGCTGGCAGTGTCGCTATTTGTGTCGCTGCCCTTGTCCCAATCTTTTGTAGCTGGAGTACTTTGGCATGTCATTCGCATTTTAAAGCAGCTAAGCTTCAGCTTCAGCGATAAGCAGCGAAATTACATTGAATGAAGGTGCAGCTCCGGCAGCTCAGGCAGCTTCGGCAGCTTCGGCAGCTCCGGGTGCCCAATCTAGAGACTAACAAGCATTTTGGCTTGTTGTTGTCACAATCGTCTACGCAGCTGCCCAACCCTTAGCCAGGGCAAAGAGTAAGGACAACAGAGATATATATATATATATAGAGAGAGAGAGAGAGGGATGTCGCTGCTTCACTTATTTCAATTATTTCGCTTTGTTGCTGCGTTTTAAATATTTATCAATCACAAAAGTTTGTTAGCTCTGGCAAAGCCCGCAGCAGCAGCAACATCCTGCCTGGATACGCTTTCATTTCTCTTGGCTGGCGACACGAGTGAGTCGCGCCTCATTCATTTCCGGTAGCCAGACCTAATTTTTTTTTTTTACTTGGAAAACCAAAAATTGCAGTTTGTGCTTTCAATTTGCATTCCTCGCTGAGCACTTGAGCCTTGCTGCCGGAATCCTTGCTCCAGTTATTGTTGTTTAGCACAGAATTCTGTGCAATACGCACGTAAATCAGGCTGCGTGTGCGTTGGATAAGCATTCGAGCTATGCACAAAAATGCCTTAGATTATTGTTTACCCCCGGGTTGCTTTTTGATGGGCTCCTTTGTTTTTTGGCGCACCCTCTTCAGTGTATATATATATATATATATATATGTGTGTGTGTGTGTGTGTGTGTGTGTGTGTGTGTGTGTGCGTGTGTGGCAGCTTAGTTGTCAGCATTGTGGTCTGCGAGCAAAGCTGCCTTGTGGCTGGCTGCTGCACACCCGGAGCATGAAGCACTGAAAAACTTCATTTGCCACTCATTAATAAATTCATGAAGCTGCTGCTGTCGACGTCCTCGTGGCTCCCTTTGCGCCTGGTTTATTAGCCATATGAAATATGATGCCCGTGTCTGGGCCGTTATGCAGCGCCCACCCCCTGCCGCCGTGTGGCGGCTTACAACGTCTTTTGCCAAGCGGCATATTTTTTGAGTTTATATTTATATTGAATACCTTACGGTGCGGCAGACGGTAATGAAGTTACAGGTGTGCGAGTATGGCATAAGAGGAATGTGCGAATGCCGTCATTTTGTAAAAGATTATAGGGGAACTTCAGCTAAAAGTGTAGTTGGGGCTTGGCGGCTGACGTATTAGGTGGTGGAATATGTAGGCAGCATCAGTTCATGTTGGAGTTCAGTTGGATGCAGTCTCTGCTACTAAAGGAAGTTAACAAGTTAACATAGTTAACAAGAACCTAGATGAAGTGTGCTCAGTTGACTTTTAACTAGATCTGTCTAATATTCTGTAGCGCATCAGCAAGTCCGTGTGGCCTTATCTTCTTTGACTTTTCACACAAAAGAATAGCATGCGTTCGCTGTTGGCTCCAGTCAATGATGTTTTCAGAGTTGTGGTGGGCGTGTTTCACTCCAGTTTGAACTTAAGCACTTCCTGTTTGATCGGAAGCGCCTCTGGGGAAATTGAAAAAGGTACTTCAGCGCCGACAGAGCAGACAAAAAAAAAATAAAAAAGAAAAGAAAAGAAAAGAAAATGGAGGCAAGGCCAACACATTAAGCACAATATGAGCAGGCTGGTCGGATCGTTCGACAGTCAGTCTGTCAGTCTGTAGGACTCGCAGGCAGCAGGACAGGTAAGTGAACCAGCTATGCAGCTGGGCCACGACTGTTTATCAAATGAAAAGCCAGAGGCCTGTTTGGCAAGCAACAGGATGCAGACTTGTACCAAATTGCTAAGGTATTATATGGATTTTGTGTGTCTGTGTGGGTATCGTGTGTACTTTATTTTACCAACAGACATTTGCGTCTTAAAGAAAACATGTTGCTTTGCAGGCTGCCCCGGCTGCCTTGGCTGCCTCTTGTCTTTGGTCTTACGCTCTGGCAGGGAAGTATTAAGTTTGCCTAAGCAGGAAGCTGCTAAGGAAGCGCAGGTGATTTGCCAAATAAGCTGTTGCCAGCGACACCCCCTCGTGCGAGGCCCACAACGAGCCAACTAGCAGCATTGTTTGGCAAATTATGGCATAAATGGCCAAAAGCAAACTCATGTGCTTTGCCAACCATAATTTGAGTCTATGGAACAACAGCAGCAACGGATAATCATATCAAGCGCCAAATGTGGCCACATAAAAAGTAAATCTATGCCATTATGTCTTTATCAACTGGGTGTCTGGACTTGTGCGAACTATTTGGCACACATGTTGCCCAAACACAGCCACGCGTTGGCCAGTTATTAAAAAGAATTCGCCCTTTTGCAAGGCAACACGCTGGATCAGCAATTTGGCAGGCGCCGACTTAATGGGCCACAGTGACAACTGCTGATGCTGTTGTTGCTGTTGTTGCTGTTGTTGCTGTTGCTGCTGTTGGCAATCGGCGCATTATGTGTGACACTTGACAGAGCTTAGGCGTAATTGCTATG
The DNA here is from genome assembly GCA_035045945.1 of Drosophila anceps. Taxonomy (NCBI): domain Eukaryota; kingdom Metazoa; phylum Arthropoda; class Insecta; order Diptera; family Drosophilidae; genus Drosophila; species Drosophila anceps. Next base: position 16,664,080 of record JAWNON010000225.1, read on the forward strand.
ACAGCAAAGCGTAAAAGTGTGTTGCAAGTGCCACGTGAATGGACTTAATGGTCAGCAAGTATGAAATTAATGGCTTATTTTGGTTACGGCCTTTGTAATTAGAGTAGAGATTAAAATTGTGAATGATCGTATTACGTTGTCATATGGTTAAGCGGCATGAATTGAAAATTCATTTCCGCTTCAAGAGCTGCATGCTACATATTTTCCGATTTCCCTTTTCCCTTTTGTATTACTTGCTGAATGAAAATCAGTTTTTCCCCAGCTGCATTCCAGCCCCACAAGCCCCACCAGCCCCACCAGCCCCACCAGCCTAACCACGTCTTCAGCTGCCGCATATTTATATTCCATTTAAGTTTTTTCATTACGAACAGCAGCCGCTCAGGGGAGCATTTACGTAGGCAGGCCAAGAATGGCAATAAGAAGTCATCCAAAAGGACCAGAACCTGGGAGCAGCAGCAGAACAATTTTCAATTTTCTTTTTCATTTCCGTTGTTAATTTCAGAAAATAACACAAATTTATTTTCGCATTTTTTCAGCGGAATTTCATGGCACTGCGATGTGAGGCACTTTATAATTATTAAGTTGCCTGGTTACCGCTGCGCCAGCCAGCTGCATTTAGTTGCATTTCGTTACGTTGTTTATGCAAATGCGCATCAAATTAGCCCTGGCTGGCAGCTAAGTTAACGTCGCCACCGAAGGCTTTGCCTCTCATGCGTTTTATTACATGTGACGCATTCGCTTGCCTTGGTCCGTAATTGGCCGGTGGCATGATGGCTGCCTGGCTGGGACCATGCAGCTCCAGCTAGTGACTGGTAACTGGTAACTGGTAACTGGCAGCAATTGGCATGCAAATGTACGACATCGATTAAAATTTTATTACACGCCATGTCGGCTACGGGCCACGCCATGGCATGCCATGGCAGTCTGTGGGAATGGCAAGGTAAGGCAATAAATCAGGTCGACTTTATAGGTAAACCCAACGAAAATTGTCTGTCGCGTAGAAGAGACGACCAGACAACGCCAGCCGGAGGGACAGCAGCTCTAAGCACATCAAATGTGGGATTTTAAATGCCAAAGTCCCGAAAACAACAACAACAACAACAACAGAATACCGAGCAGTTGTTGCAGCTCTTGCTCATGCTGCTCGTCCTGCTCTTGTTTGTGCTCCCGCTGCTGCGGCTGCCTGGCATAGTCCTTGCTAGACACTTGACGGTGACACTCTTAAGGTAATTGAATTGAGTGAAATGTTGTCGTCGTTGCCGTTGTTTCTGTTGCCGGCGCGTCGACGAGACGGAAATTAAGAAGATGCTCCCAACATGGATAACATCTTGGCAAGGACAACCATTCAATAGCAGCTTCTTGAGGCTGTCCTCCGCTTTGTGCGCTTTGGGTAGTCACCAGCATTATGGACAACATATTTTGCAATATTCCATTTAATTCTATCAACTGCAGTCGAGCGGGTGGAGGTCATCTCTTTGTGAGTTCAAAGTGAATGCAGCTCAGGCTGAATGAGCTGCAGAGCTAAAGAAATCAGAATTTAGCTTCAAACACATTTGCTAAAATGAAACTCCATTGACATCCGCCTTTTTACTTTGCACAAACTTTTTCAAATACATCCGAAACAGATACTTCGATGCAGTGAAAGATTATTAAATAGTTAAAATAAAGCCAGCATGCCAATCTGACTTGCAGCCAAATCACATGGGTAAATTTTCGCTCGTATTGTACGACAATCTGACCGAGCCACCTGGTCGGCTGTGGTCGGCGCGGTTGTGGTGTCTACGGTGGTGCTGTATGCCACTGAAAATGCTCTGCTTATAAATAAAACATGAAACATTTGACCCTTCCCACTCCATGAAGTTGCTTGCTTATATGAGAAACCACATAACATTGAATACGAAAAATGTGGAAAAGTCGTGTCAACGCTGCGGATACCCTGTTTTAAAGTAATACCTAGCCATTTCAAGAGAAGTTTAAGTTGTTTAATACTTGAAGGAAATTTACATAAATAAATTACCAAACAAAATTAAATGAATCGCAACCCATTCCATCCTAAGCAAATTCTAGTTAAATTAGGATTAATTATTAATATATGTATTGACAATACATTTATTAAAGCTAACATATATGTTTATATGTATGTATAGTGCATACGTGTGTGAAAATAATAAAAAATTCTGAAACAATCCGCTTTGGCTCGATATGAAGACTTTTTGCATTGGCTACGACCTTCACACGGACAGGTAGCTCAGAAACTATTCGAATGTGACTTTCCTGTAATTTGACCCACTCACGGACAATAGTTCTCTTCACTGTCTCAAGGCTAGGGTATTTTTTATTTGGGATCTTGCTCTCTTAAATAGCCCTGTATTTATATATTTATCCGTGAATTGAGCAAGCCAAATCAAGAATTTAAAAAAGCTAGAAAAAGCTGAACGATTTTTTAAACACTAGAAAACAAATCAGTATTGGCTAGCTCGACTCTTTTGTACTCTACTGTACTTTCTATTACGACTTTTTTCCCAATAAATTCATTAAGTTTTTTAGTGGCGGAGCTGGCGGGAATATAGCCAAATTGCCAAAAAGTGTCATCAGGCGAAGCTATATATGTATATATACTCCATTTGAATCAATATTTGTCTGGCTTTCTAATTTTTCTAACTGTTTCTCCTCTAATCTGTCTCCTCTCTCATTTTAATAATAATTTTAAATAATTACAGTTTAATATGAAATAAATAAGATATCTGGATTCCCACAATTCACACAGCTAATATACCTTGTTTGCACATGGTTTGCTTCCACGGGAGTAACACGCATGGAACAGAAAAAATAAGCCGAGAGTGGAGCTTGCGAGAGTTGGGGTGCAGGTAGTAAGTGGCCCAAGTATGGCGCTGGCATGGTGGGGTGTACATTGGGGCATGTATACCAATTATACAGCTTGTTAAATTTCATGTACATGTAGACACATACACACACACACACACACACACACACACACACACACATACACATATACACCTAACCGCCCACCCACTTGAACACTCGAACACACGCACTCATAACAGATAACGAGAGGAGCATGTCGCAAATATTCAGAGAAAGATTTTCAATTTCTGTTAATCTGAAACGAGCATACAAGTTCGTCGCCTGGAGCGAGGCAAGCGCAAAAGCAAGAGCAAAGGCGAAAGCTGCCAATGCTATTGTTAAGGAGGGGTCGAGTAGCATTACTCCAATAGATATATACACGTGAATATATGTATGTAGCTACAAGCGATTTGTGCATATCGTATGCTCTCTCTCTCTCTCTCTCTCTCACACACACACACACACAATGACCGTAAAATGACAAAACAATTTATGCCGCATGCATGGCGAAAATCGAATTTAATTAGAAAATTGCTGCGGCCAGGCGGGCTGAACTCTGCACGATATGCACGTATTCAGTACATATGTATATATGTTTGTATTTATGTATGTATGTATGTATATGTATGTGTGCTGGTCGAGTTGAAGGCAAGTGCTGGCCACATTTCCAATTTGCGCACAAAAATGAAAAATAACTTCAATTTATTTTGACATCAACAAGAAATACAAATACAAAATGAAATGAAATTAGAGAAGCGCATCAAAAGCATACGCCAAAAAATATAATTTTAATGGATTTAGTGGCCCGAGGAAAATGTCAAAAATGCAATGGCATAAAAGTTTCCGGTATGCCAGTCCCTCCAACTTTCCAACCTTCCAACCATCCAATCGTCCAACTGCCCCGAACCCCCCAATCCCAACTAAATGGTCAAAAACTATTGAGCAACTATTTGTGTTGTCACGTGCGTGGGGTTCTTCCAAAGATTTTTGTCCCCTGCGACCCGCAACACCCAAACAATTTCGGCACGTGCCCATGCTGCTCTATCTGGCAGTTCCATTCTTATGTGTGTGGCATACGTGATTTCAGCATAAGTGTGTCTGTGTGAGTGCGTCTGTGTGTGGTCAGCGCTTGGTCCAACTGCACGTAAATAAAAGACCACAAATTGAAAGGAAATAATGCTCAGCGATTAGCGAAAAGTAATCATAAGTAGCGCTGTCCGAATTACGCTGCTGAATTTACAATTTTCCAGTTACCGAGCTCCGGATTTAATGGAAGAAGAAGCAGAAAAGCTTTACACAATTGTTTGCAATGAAAAGTTTCTACTGCGATGTTTTTTGTATCAAACAAGTAGGATTAGCTTTTTATAGTTGTTTTTCATAATGTACTCAAACATATATACGTATGAAATAATTTTATGCAATATGCGTGGATTCTTTGTTGAACCACCGAGATGGTTCGTGCAGCTATAGGTCAATTCAAACTAATTTAAGACACTTTTTTATTCGTATTTAGTTTTCACAATTAGATCTAAGCGAGAGCAATCGACTTTGGCTGCCGTCCGCTATTATATACATGTAATATAGGCAATTTAAAACCTTTCAGAGCTGTCTGCACTAATCAAATGATAGTAGGTTTTCCTTTATAGGTTTCCCTTGATCACGCCGATGCCCTGTGAGAACGAACACGCTGCTTAAGTATAGAGAGAACACGGAACATAGGACTGCAGTCTCATTACAAATATAAATCTCTTACAACGCAAAGCTATAAGTCCAACTGCTGCTCTTCAATTACAGTGTTAGACGTAGTATCGGTTGCTGGACCGAACAGTAATATTAGGAGCTGTTTAACAATTAGACATGTCTATAGACTTCTAACTATTCTTGTTAATAGATTAAGCTATATTCCTTCTAGTCTTACTAATACTTTAACCATGCTATTTAAAGTTTGTTTTTGAATGTTGTTGAAAACTATGTATAAAGATCATGAATAAGTATTTTTGAGTCTCATCAAACTTGAAGCTTCCGTTTGTCCTGAGAAACAGCTCTGTCTTTGGAATTAGTGCAGCATGAAAGAGGAGGTTCAGTTCATTAGTTCATTAGGAACTCAGCTTAAATGGATTTTAACACGAATGAGAGAATTCATTTGTATTTAGTTTCTGTATTTTGTATTTAGTTCTGTTTTAAACTTGACAGTGCTCTTTATCACGCGCAAAGTAAGGGAAGTGTAGAAGAGTACAGTCTGTGCAAGGCTACGCACGATCTTAAGAGATGAGAGCAAAGAGTCAGTTAGAATGAATTGCTTGACTCCATAGAAGGAAGATATAGAACTGTGAAGATAGTGTATATGTTAGAATCTATAAGATTCTATCAGTTAAAGTTTTTAACAACTGGAGGACATCAGTTAAACACGCATGCTATGGATCGGTAATTGAATAATAAAAGCTTTTCTTCAGGCAGTACTGTAGACCGGCGATCATGGTCAGGCCTTAAAATATTGTTAGCAACTACGATCATTTTGGTAACAGATTTTCATGTCGTTTGCAGTCACAGGACGTGCTGCCACATTACTCTTGCAGCCACTTTTAAATAACTAATGCTAGGGGCTTATCGCAAAGGAAACAGCAAAATGCCACAAATATGTTTGACCTTTGTGTGGCTAGGTGTGCCTTGCCGTGTGTGTAGTGTGTGTGTGTGTGTGTGTGTGTGTGTGTGTGTGTGTGTGTGTGTGTGTGTGTGTGTTGTCCGCTAATATAGCTAAGCTCTCATGGCAGCGGAAATTGCTTCGTGCCTTTCACTCCAAATGCTGCAATAAACATCGAAAGCCGTCCGAATGCCAAGCTGGACATGGCCAGAGCGTCCAGTGGTGGTGACCCAGCGGTGCGCAACGTAGTCCATGGAGCAGCCAGCGTGCTGTGTGCCACCGAGCACCGCCGGACTCTGATACAGGCCCGCTCACAATGGGAGCAGAGCACACGGCGGAAGCGCACAATAAATTGCTTATTTATGGCTCAGCTTTTGGCCATAAGGAACATGCTGTTTTTATTGTTTTTAATCAACTCGAAAAGATTTGGCAAAAGCTTATAAAATAGACGCAGTGCACAGCGATGGATGAACATCCGGTTGTTGATGTAGTAGTAGTAGTAGTTGTTGTTGTTGCTGTTGTTGTTGTTGTTGTTGTTGTTGTTGCTGCTGCCATCCCCAGTGCTTACGGCGAATACATCTCGTAACTCGTAACTCGACTCTCCTATTTCGACAGGAAATAATTTTTTACTTGGCAATTGGCAGGATCGGGATCAGTGCACTATTTGCTAGTAATGTTTACTTAAGTAGCCGTTGCTATTCTCAATTTAAATTTATGACGGCCTTCGAGTACTGCTGCTCATGAATGTGCCACGAACAGCACGGACAACAATTGCTGCTCCTGCCGCTGTTAACTTTAGTTGTGCTCTAAAGGGCTGGAGCATTTTGATGCTTTGTTTTCTATGCAAAGTGCACGGGGTAAGGACAACAGCAGCAGTAAAAGCAAGTGGAGGCCAGCAGCAGTATCAAAAGGGTGTCAAAGGCAACCACTTCTATGGTATGTGTGTGTTTGTGTGTGTGTGTGTGTGTTTTACTCATTTAGATATTTAGGTACACACACACACACACACATACATACATGCATACACGTATTTATTTATTTGTGTTGCCTAGCGCAAAGTTACCCAAAACAAAAGGCATTCAGCAGGCAAGTGCAGGACAACAGGCAGGACTGCTGGGCCACAGGACAAAACACAGAGAATGGTGCAGCAGGCTTGGCTGTTTGAACCAGCTAATCGCCTTTTTGTTGTGCGTTCGCTCATTTAGCAGGGCTTTTGTTTTTATTTCTCTGGCTTCGGCTCGTAAGTAGTTTCACAATGGAGCAAAAGGATGAAAACAGGAGCCACTCAAATGATTAATTAAAGTGCCGCAGGGCGGCTTCTGCTTCTGTCTGTCTCTATGCAAATGATAACAGAAATGAAGTAATTTAACTACTAGAGAAAGCAACCAACAGGAGAGGGCGAAGGACGGCTGCTGCTGCTGCTGTTGCTGCTGTTGCTGCTGTTGCTGTTGATGTTGATGCTGCTGCTGTGTTTATTTGCTTTGCGTTTTCGGCTGTTGTTGTAGCTGGAAGCAATTTACGAAATAATTTAACGCTTAATAAAAGCGCAAATCTAATAAACCTTTGAGCTTTTTGTGGCTGCCGAGCAACTTGCTGCCAACAGCCAACAGCCAACAGCCAACTGGCAACAACATCAGCCCAAAAGTATGCAGTGCATGTAATTGCATTTTGTTGTTGCTGTTGCTGCTGCTGTTGTGCGTTTCCGGCTGGCCTGGCTTGGCTTGTTGTTGAACATGTATTTTGGTTAATTTAACTTTGCTGAATTATGCACTGTGCTTGTTAGGTGGTGGATGGGCGTGGCCGTAATCGAGGCTGATATTGGCTCAGGTTTAGGTTCAGGTTCAGGTTCAGGTTTGTGGGTTTTGCCATTTGCAAATTTAATTTTTGACTAACATAACAGCAATTCCTGTGACTAATTTAGTGCCAATTTTGCTCGTATTATGGTCAATTAGATTATTAATGAAACATTTGTTGTTCAATTATCAGTGAGCGTACACAAATTTTAATTAAAAACCTTTGTGTTTGTGTCTGTATTTTTTTTTCGCCATTGGCGGAAATTACAATTTTCGGCACATTGATTAGCTCATTAGGCCCTGATTAAAAATGCAACAATTAAACGAAAAGCTCAAATGAAAAAAGGCATAATATTTTAATTACCAAACGCTCGTTTTTAATTGATAAACTTTATAAAAACGACTTTCAGTGCGGTCATAAAATCGAGCAACACGCATAAATCGAATATCCTTGGTGAATCGGCCATTAATTTGCGGCTGAGTACACGCAAAAGGCGCGACGGACTCATTAGCGGCCTGTGCCGCATTAACAAACTGCGCAGCGTTAAATTTCATTCGTTTCAGTCAGTTGGCTCACTTTGCCAGCTGCAGGTGCATCGGCTGGCACTGTAACAATTTGCGCCGAATTTAACAGACAACCGACAGCAGCAGCAACAGCAACAGCAACGGCAGCAGCAGCAGCAGCAGCAGCCAACGGCGGAAGCGCAGAAATGCAGCTGTTAAAGTATTTTTTGTGGCATAAAGCAACAGGAAAAACTCTCAGCAGAGATACACTACAGTAAAGATAGTCCGCGAAAAATAATGAATGGAGTACAGACTAAAAAAAAAATATTATATTATAAAAATATTATGTCACTAGCTCTACGAGTTGTATATTAAACTTATGTCAAAACACTAAAAATTTGAATGCAGATTCTGTAAAAATCTAGTCAAACTGCGCCGCCTACTGTGTGTTCACCTTGCTGGAAATATTCCAAAGCATGTTGAAAGCACTGCTGATCCTTAAAGGAATCTTGTGTTAGAGCGTGCATACAATGTATGCAAATATTGTAGACAGTGAACAAAAGAGATTATCTCATCTGGTCTGCTACTAGTAATATTATATTATTATATTAAACTACTACATTTAGCATTTATAGTTATAGATAGAGAAAAGTTTAGATACAATCGAAGAAGTAGCCCTACACTAGCACTGAGGAGCTTCGCACATATAGTGTCTGTCTTCGGCATTGGATCCGACCAGAGATTAGTGTATTGAAATCACAACACGAAACCATGACTGCCCACATTGTGTCCACTTTTGGGCAGCGGCAACAATGCGCATATCCTGTGCTCGCTGCCACTGCTGCTGCAGCTGCACGTTTTTGTCTAATGGCTTCCGGCGCACTCACACACGTACTAAACACACACACACACACACACACACACACGCACACATAAATCAACACACACGCACTTCACGCACGACTGCTTAGCGCCGCGAATCTTTGTTTTCTGCAGTAACTGCGCGCATATCCGTTTTCATTTTTTGTCTACTTTTTTTTTTTTTTTTTTGAGTACTTGCTGCTGTTGCAGCTTGACTTGTTGTGTGGCGTTGACGGCCTTTCAGATTTTCCCAACTTTTGCACATTGGCATCCGAGTTCTTCTTTTTGCAGCTATTGTGCAAGGCTGCCTGCCGGTTCAGTTGGACATGTGCATCTGCGCATGGACTTGGAGTATGGAGTTGAGGTCAAACTAGCCGCACTCAGCACAGACAATAAGAGTATTTCAAGCTTTTCCCATTTGTGCCGCCTGAAACACTAGCCCGGCTTTGTTTAGCAAACTGTATGTGCAGCTCTGTCCATCAGTGTTACAATTAAGCACAGATGACCGAAGGGCATCACCATGGGTGGCCGTGGGCTGCCTTTTGATCTTCGCTTCCTTTTGTAGTTACATTCGGTTTTTATTATTGTTTCTTTTTTTTTTTTTTTTTTTTTTGTTGCCTTCATGAAAGTTTGGTTTTTGAACTTTGCCGCTTGGCTGGCATTTCCAAACTGTCATAGCATGCCTTGCATTTGGACACTTAAAGCTTCAACTGTCTCAAGTGGTCAATGGAAAATGCCATGTCTCAAGCGAAGTCCATGATCAGTCAAGTCGTCTAAAAGCTTTATACTACGGCTATTGGAGTATTGGATGAGACGATGCTTTGAGCCGAGGTGTGGACTATTTCATGATGAAGCGATCCGGTTAATGTCATGGGTGTGTCCTCTTGAGTTTTTTTTTTCACGCTAAAGCAGAGTAAACAAATATTTAATTAGTTTTAGTTTGTAGCTAATAACCAGGTTAATGCTATTGGCTTCTGAAGGAGCATTAGGCAGTTTGGTAGATCCGACTGCGATATTTTGGCTTACTGTATGTTTGCTTATAGAGACTTATAGAATGCAAGCTGCAGATCGTAGCTCCAGCTAGGAAAGTACCTGCTGTCCACAAAAAGGGGCAACACAGACTTTAAATTTATGCATTAAAAAATGGTCGACGAGCTGTCGCATTTAATCAATTTTATTGCTATGCAGCAATCATAAAAGCAGACCGATTCTGCCTTTTTCGTCTCGTCTTGTTTTTTTTTTTTTTTTACTTTTTTTTGTCAGTCTACATTATGATTTCCTTTTGTTTTTTATGCTTTTGTTGTTTAAAAATGTAAATTTATACATAGCTTTGCCTTATGGCAACGGCAACTGGCAACCAAAAAAAAAAAAAAAAAAAAAATGAGCAAGTAGAGAGACAGAGAAAGAGAAGGGGAGACTGACATTTGCCTGATTTATGCGCCAGTTGATGACGCCTCAATGGAGCGCCAAGCAGGACCATAATCAATTAGCAGAAGTCGGGCTTCTTGATGGCGGCGACACGAGAGCTGCTGGCCTTTGTCCTAAGCAAGCAGAAGTCGAGACACTCGTAGACACATTAACTATAAATTCATGTTAATTTACCGCCAAACATGGCTTAGAGGCAGACAAGTGAGGGCCATAAAGCAGCCACCTCACGGCCCGGTTAGGAGGCACGTGCAATTGCATAAGTTTATCAACAAAACAAGCAGGGCAAGAAAGAAGTGGCAGCCAGAAGTCAGAAAGCCAGATAAGGGGCGTCGAGTGCTTAACGGCCAAGATAAACGGCGCATGGGGCACAAATAATGTCTGGAGATGAAATTAAGCCGCAAAAGTAAATCACAGCACGCGATGCGCACGAAATGTAAATAAGCCAAAAGCAGCAGCAACAAGACCTGGCAGAGGCGCAGCTGGAGCAGCTCCAAGATGATCACACAATGTTTGCTGATGATGATGATGAGCAGCGCTCAATAATTTAGAGGGAAACTGCAGCACCCAGAGCCACGACCCTGAGCACACCTTGGCGAGGCGGCCGCATCACAAATATTTATGAGCAGACACAACAGTTGGCAAAAGGCAAAGGCAAGGGCAGCGGGGGCCCAGCACAACACAGGGTAGATTGTAGGTAGCTGAAACTTTAGTGATTATTACTAACGTGGTTACGTGACTGTTTTGGAAAGTGCCGGAAAATGCGGCACACTAACTGCGGAGCCGGCGCCCTCGGGCTACCCAGCCGTTTCTACATTATTAACAAGTTTGTGAACTGGCTCTGATTTCTGATTTCTGTCTGTTGCGGCCACCATAAAAATAAATCCACTGGCCAGCGTACAAATTTGAAGGCAGCCCATCGGAATTTAAGTCAATTATTTATGAAGTTCGCGCAGGGCCAAAGAATTTAATGCGAAATTGCTGTAAAGTGCCATCAACGCTATCAGCGCGGCATTTAACACTAATTCATAATAAGATGTCGTTGACAGTTAACCCATGCACGTCGCCTGACAATGAAATCTCCACTCCACTCCTCTCCTCTCCTCTCCTCTCCGGCTTGGCTTGGCTTGGCTTGGCACTTGTTGGCTGTTGTCCTGGCTGTTGTTTAAAGTGACGAAGGCAACCGCCAGCCTGTTCAAACTTTTCGCATTCTTTTTTCTTGTCTTTCTAACGCTCGCACATTGGACGAGTCTGTAGCTTTTCTTCATTTTTTTTTCTTTTTTTTGGCTGCTCCTTTTTTAACAGTGCTTTTTTTTTATTATTTTGTGGTTACTTGGGTTTTGTCCTTTTGGGTTTGTCGCGAACTCTCCACTTATGCTCACTCTGGACGCGTGTTTTATGTTGTCTGTGTCTGTGTCTGTGTCTGTGGGCTGCTTCATTTTGGTTAGTTGCTGTCGCCCTCGGCAACCTCTACTAACCGCAGCTATTCTATTTTTTTTTGTGTTCTTTGCCAGGCGGAAAGCTGTCATAAGCAGATAAGCTGCTGCAATAAGCCTGAGCTGGGATATATTTGCACTGATTTACGAGATTCATTTTTGCATATGGTAATCGCAAGGGATACGTACCTTGGCCGGGGCCATAGAGCGAAATGTGGATCGTTCAACGAACTTAGAGAACTTGTGAAAGTGTTGCTCAGCTTATGGCCATCAAAAGCACTTGAAATTAACGCCAACACCATGTGTCTGGTTGGTCTTGTTGGACAATGAAGCATTCTATTACAAGTATACATATTATATTTACAAACTGTCAAATACATGATATGTATTGTTATGTTCCCTTTATTATTTGCCAATCAGGTATGACTTAAGTCATTATTCAACGATTTTTCTACTTTAGTGAAACAAGAGGATATAATACAATAGAACGAATTCAAATGCTGAAATTGAAAGCTAAATCAAATAATGCTGCTCCAGGTTGTTGCAAATATGTTGGCTAACTTGTATATGTACAAAACATAATCAAATTTCTTCCAATAAACTTGGTTTTCAATATATGCAGGCATGTGAGTGGCAAGCACTTTCATGATACTCAATACTCTTCTCTCAGAAGGAAAGCAATGGGCATACATATATACATATTTGAGAGAACAGATGGTAAGCAAACAAAATTGTGGATAGTAAAACTTCATGTAAGAATCGAAGATCTCGGTTGAGCGTTGGATGGATAATAATTGCCAATTCTCTTAGTTTTGTTTGTTACACACAATTTAACACGGTATAAATGTGCTTCAAAATCAACATTAAAATTTCGTTGTAAATGGCTTCTAACTCAGTGCTTTAGGAGGTTCTATATAGCAAATTTATCAAGTCAAATAAATGGTAGTGTGGCTTGTAGCACGAGTTTGTTGATTGCTTGTTTATTATTTTTCCGAACAAGAATACGTTGAAGTTTGGTGCTGCATATGTGGCTGTCAGCAGCACTGACAAGTCTGAGGAAGATGGCTTGTGTGGTACGTATTGGGCAGGTAATGCGATTCTGTAGACTTTTATGCCGCATTCCTCAGACCGAGTTTCTTTTTAAAAAAAGGAATCTATTGAATTCTACAACAGTTGCCGACGTAACTATGGAAGTTAACGATAGCAGATATTTTTGTGTTAATTATTATAAAATATTGGAAATATTTTTATATCAAATGAATTATTCGCATCAATTCTTATAGATATCTTTGCTGCTTGCTTTATATTGTCCTTGATATCGCCTTAGAGCCAAAAGCTAAGACTTAGATTTAATACAAAAGCAATTTTGTCATTGTGCAGCGAACCCCTGCCATTCCCTCGAGCCATAGATAGCTGCTTCGACTGCACGGAGTCGAGCATGAAATTTAATCAACAAAGTGCAGCGCTTTTTGTGAGCTCTCCTCAATTTTGTTGCCATGCTTGTTGCTGTTGGTGTTGCTGTTGTTGCTTTGCTTATTGTGGCAAGCAAGCTTAAAATATGTGTCGCCCGCGTGCCTGTCTTTAATGCGGTATAGTATGCTCACAGCCAGAGAATATTGTGCAAACATATTTGTTGTTTCCCAATTTATTTATTAATTTTGCGCTTTGCTTTTTTCCAGCTAAAGCGCGCTTCGATTTGGCGCGAACACTTCTGGCGCCACAATGGAGCTGCTTGTTTTGTATACGCTGTTGTTTGCCAATTAAATTGGATTAAAAATTCCATTTTCTTACAAAAGCACATATTCGAGTCGCTGTTTGTTTGGGCCAAATGCGTCAAATCGTTTGCCGCTTGCCGTTTGCCGTTTGCCGAATTGGCCGCTCATTTCATATCCTGGGGCGGCAGCACAACGAAATAACCCAGCTACGTGCTCGGCCTTGGCTAGCATCGCATTCAAATCAAATATCGAACTGCAAAAATTGACTATGCGGGCTAATCAAAACTGTGCAAATTGCGTTTTTAGCATGCAGAAAAGCAAACCGGCCCGAACGACTGCACCAAATGGGACTCGAACGTGAATGATTTTTACATATACCACATGCCATATGTCTTACGGAACACTTTCGCTGCTCCTAACAGATGCATGCGCGTTGGTATTTGGTTGTGCCTCAGGACTCCTCCATATACGAAATTCTGTTGGTGCCAAGCAACGCACAGTCGGGTCAGAAAAATGAGTGGCATTGTTGTTGTTGCCAACAATTTTTGCCAAGTGGTTGCCCAGGTTCCTCGTGAAGTTGTGGCCATATGCACAGCGTGTATATATATATATATATATATATATATGTATATACCTATGTGTGTGTGTACGTGTGTGTGTGTGTGTCTGTGTGCGTATGTGTGTCTGTGTGCAGTGTCGAGTTTTGTTGGTTTTTAATTAACTTTTGGCTGCAGGATACAACATATTGTGAAAATTAACGCTCCCACACACACACACACGCACACACACACACACGCACACATCCACAAATACACGCTGGGGCAAACACAAACAATTGCGTCTGTATGCGTGTGAAAATTGTTGGATATTTTGCTGCATGCGTCACGCCTTCCCCCCGCCCAATTCGCAACTGCAACCAGCTGAGAGGTTAAAGATTGCAAAACAAATCAGGAATCGTTTCGGAAGTTTGCAGCACATTGCGTTCTCGACGGCCCTTGATTAAATGGCTTTATCAAAACATAAGACGAAATTAGATTTTCTCTTATTCAACTCCAACTTAAACTACAAACATTCAATAAATGAGAGGCAAATGATGAGGAGCTAGTGTTTATCTCGTTGCAACGAAGCTCGTGTATTTCAAAGTCTCTCAGATTCATACTAAAAATGTTAATTGAAGAAAAATAAAAAGCATTACCAAATTTCAATATAAAATTGAATTTTGCTCTTGTTTGTTGGTTTGCAATCACTAGCATCATGGCTGGTGAGATAATCTAGTTTGGACAACATTAATTTATAGATTTCTATAAGATTTGGTATTCAAATCAAAACTAGTGAGAGTGCTTTAGTCGGAACTGCACGACTAGGACATAGTCCCTGAACCCTGCGAAACGTGATATTCCAATAATTCTACTCTTCTTTGATACATATACATACACACGCAGGCACAGGCATGATCTCTGCTTGCTGGGCAGTTAGCGCAGCTTGAACTATGGGCTTTGCCAAGCAAACTTAATTGTTGAATAACTTTTCATCTAGATGGACGTTCTTAGATAAATATTCACAGCTCGATAATAAGGTGAAATGTGTATTGCGTTCATACAGACCGACGGACAGACATGGCTAGATCGGCTCAGTTCAGTTCTCAAGAATATATATACTTTGTGGGGCTTGCCACACCTACCTCTGCCTGTTTTATACATTTTTAACAAAACCAGACAGATAAACAGATAAAGTAAGATAGAGCGACAATGAATCTAAGGATTAAATATATTCAGTTTATCTCTAATTTTAATAGTCGCTGGTAATCAGAGCTTTCAATGTTTGAACTGCAATTACACGCAACATCGAGTACGCAGCAGCAGCAGAGGACATGCGACATGAAACAACAATAAGAGCAGCAACATGAGCAACCGCAAATGATGCAAAAAGCCTGCACTTAAATTTGACAAAGAGACGACCAAATGATTAACGGCAGCCCGCGCCTGTGGCTATAGTCGGACATTATTGCGTGTCCACGGGACGTATGCGCAATAGGAACAGCACAAAAAAATGGAATATATCAAAATTGTGGGAAAAAATGTATTCAATGGGCTACATATCATGCGCTGATTTCCTGCGGTCCTTTAGCTGGAATAGTTTAGTTTGGTGAATTACTTTTATCCCACACACACACTCTCACACACGCAGGCATCCGTATATGTTCGTTGGTTATTTTCATATTTCATTTTTCTCTTTTTTTGTCTCAATTTTGTACAATTTTTTGCAATTTTACATTTTTTTATTTGTGCGCAAACAAAATATTTATATTACTTATTGTTCTTGCTGCGCAGCGGGTTAATTGTTGTTTTCATTTCTATTTTTATTGTGCTGCTTGCTCATTTTTTTGCTTTTGTTTTTGTTTTTCAACAAAAGTTAATTAATTGAGTTGTGCAAAGTTTTGGCCATAACATAAATTCAAATTTTAGTGCACAGCTGCAAGCGCTTCTTTGTTATACTGTTCACGGTTGAGGGTATGTTGCCTGATGAATGAGGTTTGCTTATTTGATTTGCATTGAATTCAATATTCATCCTTTTATGATTGAAAGTATTGAACGGAGCGTACGCAGTCACAGTAATTTATATTGTTTGGTTTACTTTGAAGATGTTTTTGTTAAGTTACTTTAAATATTTTTTGATCTGTGTACCAATTGCTGCCTGGCTGACGCCATCCTCTTCTCGGCCAGCAAAGCTCATTTACTTGGCATTCTTTTTGCAGTATCATTAACGTTCAACCATCTATCTATATAGATTTAAGAGGCAGCTCAAAGTACAAAGTACATATGACGGTTGGCTTTGCTCGGCCTTTAACACCTCGACTGAAGCACCTTTGCCAGTATATTCATTTGCACTGTGGCTGGGGCTGTTTATAAATTGCATTTACCATGCAGCCTGCACTGCACTGCAGAGCGCAGGCAGGCAGTGGCTGTAGTTAAACTAAACTGCAACAGCAACTGCAGTCATTCAGGGCCACTTGATTGCCGGCGTTGGGCCATAGATTTGCGCGGCGAAAGTTAAAGGGGCTGTTGGCCACGAATTATGGGCTTTGTTGAAAAGAGAGAGCGGGGCGTGCGTCTGCTCGCGGTGTGGCAGCCAGCGCAAGTTCTTCAAATTGCGCAAACAAATTTATGTTAACCACATAATCATTGCGCCAGCTGCAGCAGGTATACAGACAATTGGCAAATCGCTCATACGCCTCATACGCGTGCTGGGCGTGCGTGCGTGCGCGTGTTTGCTGCGACTGCCGCACTTGCAACTTATCAAGCGGAATCTTTATTTATCGCTTTCAATAAGTTGACGCAAAACGGCTGGCATAGCCGCGCAGATTGAGCATGGGGGCTGAGGCACGCAAAGCCCATTAAAGGCATTACGCGGCTGCCATTTTTCTTGAGCCGCGTCCCACCCAGCTGCAGCTCTGTTCCCCCTGCCATCCGCTTTGTTTGCCTTTAGCTGTTTTTTGTTGTTCATTCGCTTTTTTGTTTTTGCGGCAAATTAAAAACGATAAATTTGCACTGCATGTGAGGAGTGCAGCAGCAGTTTCGGCTTCTGCGACACTGCCATAGACAAATCCGTATGCATCAAGCACCAGCTTGAGCTTCGTCCAGACCAGAGCAATGCTGACAAACTGATTTTAACGTGGCTGCTGCTGCCGCTGGTGCTGCTACTGTTCCTGTGGGGAGAACTGGGTGTCAGCCAAACAAATAGCCAAATAAAAGCTTTGCTTCGCCAGCTGTTGTTGTCGCTCTCGTTGTAGTTGTTATTCGTATTGTTGTTTTGCTTACAACATTGGAACTGGGCCTGTGAAAGGCGCGCGACAAATTTTTAAGTCATGGCTGCACAATAACAATAAAACAAACGACACGAGCGCGAGCCGCAACAAAATATTCTTGAGCCCCTTTTCGACTGACCGGAGGCTATCACCAGCAACAACAACAACAACAACAACAACAACAACAAGAACAACTACAATAATAGCGAGAGCAACTGACCGGGCAACCATTGGCCCGGTGGCCATGGCCAGTGGTCAACGTTCACCGCATACAAGAAATAAATTCGCGACGCTTTTCGACGACAAGTGCCACATAAATTCTAAATGCATTTGCCGGGCTGCCCGGCTGCCCGGCTATCCGGCTGTCCAGCTTGCCTGCCCTCCACATACATATACATACATGTGTATTACACATATATGCACACATACACACATGTATTTTAGTATATCTATATCGTGGCTTAAGAGCCGTTGGCTTAGAGCGAGCCTTTGGTGGCATTTCAATTGCAAAAATGCTGCTGTGGAACAATTGCGACATTTCTCCTTTGGAATTCAAATAAAATAATTTGCGGTTTGCATAAGATAAATCAATGGAGTTGTTATTAAAATTGCAGTCACATTCACATCAGCCGAAAGAATGCAGACCAATTGGTGGAACTGTCAAGCATCTAATACTTTTACCAGCTCTTGCTGCTCGCATGTCTGGCTTAGCTTAACTTTTGCGAATCAGTTGCCAGCCCACTTCTCTTTAGTCAAGCCGAGCTCCAAGCAGTTGGAGTACAATTAGTGTTAGCATTTGACTGACAATCTAAGCTGAGTATAAGTTGTAGTCAATCAAGGTTGCTGCAAGCTGAATTAGCTATTGCTAAGTAATCATGAATTATAATGGTAAATATCTTAGAAGTATTGACACTAAATTTAATTTAATATAAATTAACTTGCTGAATGTGCTTAGAATATGTTTTTATAGATATCAGACAGATATTATATATGTATTAAGTTTTTTCTTTTAAATTCTCATTCGCTTTTTAACATATAGAGTGTAAGCATATGCTGAGGATACAGCAGTAATCCAATAACTTTTTCATATATTCTATTCCCAAGGATGATTTGATAATTCCTCTATTTGCTTTTAGCCAGCGCGCAAATATTGATATATAAAAACACGGCCTATGGGCACAGATTTAGCTAAAGCCCAAAACCAATAGATATAATATATATATATATATATATATATATATATATATATATATATATATATATATATATATATATATATATATATATATATATATATGTATATGTATTTTCATATAAAAAAGGAGCCCAAATGCGTTGCCAACAATGCAATAACAACATAAAGCGCTACAACAGCATTAGTAGAAAAAAAAAAACATGGAGGCAAACAAGGCAATTACAAAGTGCCAAAATGGCACAAGCCATAACAACGACGATTGCTGCCTGCCGGCCGCCAGAGCCTGCTCCCCAGCAACTCATGCCCACTTACCCCTTGCCATGACAATGCCAAAAACAAATAGCCAAAGCTATTTCCATGTATTTATCCATGGTCGGTTCCACATATGCATACCCAGCGACCCCAAGGACCCCCTGAATGCTGCTGCGGCTTTGCAACTGGCAAACTGTCATCAATTTGGCGAGTGTGTGTAGCGACATGTGTGTGTGCGTGTGTGTGTGCGTGTGTGTGTGTGTGTGTGTGTGTGTGTGTGGCGTTTTGCCAATGGCCATATTGTCAATATGTATTGAAACTCACTCAAGCTATTAATGCTGAAAGCTTTTACGGCCACTTCAGGCAGCAGGCAGCAGGCAGCGGCATGGCAACTGGGTGACCGCAGGCGGCAGCAGCTGGTGTCAAATTCAAAAGTGGCTTGCTTTATATTTTCGTTATTTTATTTGTATTTTTTTGTGGATGCAACTAGCAAAACCAAACCCTTAGCCAAAATATAAACATGAACTTTCGATTTGAAATATGAGTCGTGCGTATATATTTCATGAGGTGCGATAGCGGGCGCGCAATGGAGTGGGCTTCAATCTTAAAGTCTGTCTGGCAGAGCGAAAAGTTGTTAGACGCACGAATTTGTAGATAAGACATAAAACGACAGGATCTGTCTGCACAGGACGCACAGCTGGACAAAATGTGCGGAAAAACTACGTTTAGCGGCGCGGCCAGACATGCAAAGAGCGCCCTGAGAGACTGGGCAATCGTAGAGCAGGTCTACAATTGCGAACTTAACGTGTCAATGGCAATTTGATGGTGGCCACGAGGGGGCGCGGGACAGAGCGTCCAACAGCTGAATACACAGAGTCTCACAGAGCCAGCGATAAAGGGCACGAATTGAAAGCAAATTGTTGGGGCAAGCCAAGTGTCTGGGAAAAGTTCTTCAAAAAGTTTCACTTTAACTTGAACAATTGACTTTTTTTCTGTGATCCCAATGATTGTTGTTGTTGCTATTGCTGGTTGTCCTATGCCCACGGCCACGCTGACACCCACACCCACACCCACACCCACACCCACGTCCCAAACACTTGACTTGCGGCCAAAGGCAAGCGGTTCCAACTGCTTCAACAATTTTTATATATATATCTACATCTTAGCACAATTGAAACATGGCAGCGTTTCTTGGTATTGAAAGGTTTGCAGTCAAGTTATTGTTATTGTTATGGGTCTTGTAGCTATTGTTGTTGGCGTCGGTGTTGCTGTTGGTGTTGCTGTTGGTTTTGGTGTTGTAGCAAATCGACGTCTTCAACACCAAAGAGAGATGCGATTGCTGCCTGCTGCTCGCTCATGAAACTGTAAGCGCAAAAGTTTGCTTTACTTTTGTGTCACGCTCAGTTGCTTGCCCTCGCTGCTTGCCAACGGGCTGAAGGCAAGGAAAACGAAAGGAAAATTGAAAATGCTCATAATTTGGCTGTAAAAGATTTCAATCGTGAATCGTGAAAGTTTACGCTGCTGCTCCGAGTTTATTTCTACTGATTTTACAATTGATTTTAATATAGATGCCGACAAGCACAAACAGATAGCGTAAGAAACGAGCAAAGCTGCGTTGGGGGCGAATTGGGGCATGCGAGAGAAATTTGGGAATGTTGAAGTGGCAAAAAGTTGTAAATATCTTGTCGATTCAATCGTGCAACTAATTGAAATTTGCTAATGAAATTGTTGGGAAAATAAAAATTAATTCTTTTATTTATTTTTATTTTCATTCTCTTTTCGGCTAAATTCGTGGACTGCCTTGTCTTCTGTTGACATTGACAATTGCTATTGTATACAATTTCAAGGCAGTTGTAGAAACTCTCATATGAATAAATATATATCTGTGGGCATTTTATTATTTATTTATAAACTAGAAGATATTGAATTTATTTCTGAGTAAAAAATATTCTAAAATAATTTATAAAGATAAAATTAAAAACTTGAAATATTTACTTTACTGGATATATAAATTTCAAGTGAAATACAAATTTCCCTATGAATAAATTCTCAGCTCTTGGCAGTGTAAGCAGTATATGCATAATGAAATTAACATCATATCAATTCAAATTCCCACCCACACTTGCTACAAAACTCTATCACTGAGGATATTCCCACCTCACTAACGGGGTTGCTTCATTTAATTTTCAATATTGAAACAATCCCTCACCTCGGCTAATAGCCTCACTTGCACGAGTCTAGTCTTACATCTAATCATCCAACCCAACGGCAAACTGGAATATAAAAAAGTTATTCAAAGGGATGGTAATCGAAAGTTGGAAAAGAACTAAATTGTATTAATGTAATTTCAGGCCCACCCTATCCTACTCGCCTAATATAGACTTATTTGATCTATAACTAGACCAACTGGCACATCATCAAGCTCTACCTGTAACCCTAGCAGGTGCTTTGCACAGAAACAACTGTAATGAATATAAAAGCAAAGCTCGAAAAAAGCTGTGCTAAAGGGCGACCAGCTAAAGCAGAGCCTTCTGGTACACATGCTGTCAAGCATCCAGACAAATCTCGGCAGTGAAATGAAGAGCCCGTGAGATTCGCAGCTGGTGTGGCATGCGACAAAGTCGTGACAGTCGCGTTTAACTCCCGCCAAATGCTCTGATTAGCCAGAATTCTTGCTTGGCATTGAAGTGGTTGTCAATGAGCGTGGGTTGCAGTCGCTTCAAGCAGTGGCTGCTGATGAGGTCGAGTTTCAAACAATAACAGACGAGATTTTAGGGATTTATGATGTCGCTGCCAGCGAGGAATGCGTTGAGTGTTGGGTAAGGCGGCTTGTCGGGTTGCCGGTATGTTGGGCTGCAGGGCTGGCGGGCTGGCGGGCTGGGTGGTTGGGTGGTTGGTTGGTGGGTGCTTTGGCAGTAGATGTCGGTTGGAGGCCTTTTGTATTGTCAGCTTTGAAAACTCAACAATTCTCTCGATTTGTTTGCGCTTTGTTTGTCGTTGCCTTTGCATACAGACAATCAAATGTTCGTCGTCACTCATACGCCACGTTGCCCAGCTCGTTAGCTGGTTAGCCGGTTTGCTAGTTGTCGTTGTCGTTGTTGCTTTTGCTGTTGCTGTTATTGTTGTGGTTGTTGTACCAGTCTGGCCCGCCCGCTTGTAACAATATTTATTCATGTTAATTAAATTGTGTGAATATCACAATTTTCCATATGACTGCGCACATTTATTGTCTTTCAATTTGCGGCTATGGTCCGTCTATCCCACTGCCCTCCTCCTATACGCTCCACTTGCTTCGCTCCTCAACTATCTGGATGTGTGTGTGTGTGTGTGTGTGTGCATGTGCTTACACAGCGTATACTAGCTGAAATCTGTGCATACCCTCTGAGTCCCCTAAGCTAATTGGTGGTTTTTTATTGCCTTGTGTTTGAGTTTAAGCATGGAGTAAAAAGGAATAGTTTAATTTGTATTTGTACACAAGCTATGTACAAAGTCGATTACTTGCAGAAGCTAATGTGTCTTCGGTGGCTTACCTAGTCATCGCGAAAGCTTTCATTAGCAGCGACTGTGCAATTTGCCTTGGCCAACTTTTATGATTGTTATCCTTGCCTTGCTTATGGTCTCAGAAGGCGCAACGCATGCAAAAATAACCAATAATTTCTTTTCAATTTCCATGCCGCAAATTGCACGCAAGGCACAGCCGGGGCCGGAAGCCAGCGCCTGGCTGGCCAAATCTCCAAGCCTCCACAATGCCGCAGCTGACACAATAATTTGAAAGCAATTTCAAGCGCCAAATGTCCCCAGTCAGTGTCTGCCATTGTAAAAATTGTCAAATTCGCACTTTGGACACGAAGTTGGGACAGGCAGCGGCAGAGATGAGGTGCGAGTGCAAATGGTAACCGGAACAGGGACACATAATACAATTTTCGGCACACTGCAATAATATTTCAATATGTAATTTGGCAAATTCTACTTTGGCCCAACTCAACATAAGCATTGCAGCAGTTCGAGTATGTGGCTGGCTGTGACTCGACTCTGACTCTGACTCTGTCTCTGACTCTGACTCTGACTCTGAGTATGGCTGTGGCTGTGGCTTCTGCTTTGGCTTTGGCTGTAGCTGTGATAATTTCCCCTAAGAACGCAGCATTAACACGAGACGCAGTTGGCCGCTGGCCAGTTGTGGAGCTGAGTGCTCAGAGAGTCGAAGGGTGGCAATATGAAAAGAAGAAGCAGCGGAGTGTCGCATCGCGTTTAGTTGGCAATGCGTTTGCCATATTTGCATGCGCAAGTAAAAAGGTTTCTTGCTGCAGGCAAATTGATCCCAAGTCCCTGGCTTATGAAGGACACAAACTGAACTACAACACCCATTGTGGGTGTGGCATAACGGGGCAGTGTGGCATATAATAAACGTTGCTGCATTTTGCACAAAGAAAAAAGAAAAACTCAAAAAAAAAAAACAAAATAATAAAGGGGAGGAAAACAACGGCTACCAACTTCAAGAAGGAACCGACGACGGCGACACAAAAAGCCAACTCTCAAAGGAACTGTGACAGGATAATGCATGCTTGCATTTTAGATGACAATAATGTATTTTTGTTTTAAGGGTAATTTTGCAAAATGCTTTTTCCGCTGCTGCTGCAGCCGTCACTCTCTCCCCCTCTCTCTCTCTTCCTCTCTCTCCCCCTCTCTCTCTCTCTCTCTCTCTGTGTTTGTCTGCTCTCTTGTTCACTTTCTCTTCGTCCCCCTCGCTATATGTCTCTTTATTTCATCTCCGTAGACTTTGGGGAATTTCATTATAAAATAAATATACAAAAACTTTTCCTATTTCACCGAAAAACACAAAAGATATGGAGAAAAAATGCGAGACGACTTCTTAAGCTTCTTAAAATTCGCCATGGCTTAACTACCGGAGGCGAAGTGTCATTAAATGTCGCGAATTTTATGTGCATTGCCGAAACACGCGTATTCAGACAACTATTCAAAATATGAATTAAATTCACGGTGTGATAGGTTGACAGGCGTTCGGGGCCTGTCCGGGATCCAGTCGGGTAAAAAGTACTTAAAACTCTGCAGTTAATTAAACTCGCGTTTAAGTCGCGTTCAGTTGCAAAAGTTGAGTCGCCGCTGTTGCTGTTGGTGTTGCTGTTGCTGTTGAAAGGCAACAAACATATTTTTTATGCGTTCTACATTTTTTATGGCCCAATAATTTTTCAATTAGAGCAGCAACCATTCTGTCTTCTGCTGCCAAGCAATAAATGAAATGCTGCAATGGCCTTCATAGCGCTGTCTCCACTGTGCTCCAAATTAACAGACATTTAGTGCCAGACGGCGGAGCGAGCAGTGGACCTGCTGACTGCAAGTATTTGTAAATTATGTTAATGACAGCACATTGACTTTATTATGGCCATAGTCAAGGCTTAAGATGCCGGGCGGACTTGGGCGAAGATGATGGAAATTTCGCAAATAAGTTGAAGAGTTAACTCAGCTCAGCTCAGATCAGCTCAGCTGGCAAAACAAAAATAAGACCTAGGAAAGCTTTTAATTCAATTCCATTCAATTCCTGAAACAAATGAAAACAAATGATTATTTGTTGCGAAAATGCAACTGCCAGAAAGTTAAATCTAATACAAAATAGTAAAAGTAATTAAAATTTATATGTAAATGCAACTACCAGCAAATACTAAAGTAATTGGAGTATTTTTGTATATGCAAGCACAGAGTATGAAGACTTTATTGGCGGAACTAATACTTGTTCCATCTAATCATTTGGTTATATTTATTATATATATACTGTTGTAACGATATATATGTTGTTATGTCGTGATACTGTAGAATTAATTGCGGAGACTGTTTAAGTTTTCCGATTCATGATTTCCTACTAATGTTGCAGTAGTATTAGAATGCAACTGAGAGCCCGAATTCTTACTACAGGCTTTCAGGTTGGTAGTGAGAGTGAGACATACAAAGTTTGCTGTTGTTGAGTGTAGTATTATAATGGAAAATGACGATATTGACACAGGCCCGTCATAATACATTATTTATGTGGCATTTAGTTGGCCCAACTTTGATGGCACATTAATAATACATATACATACAGAAATGTGCGATACGTAAATTGAAATACATACTGTCCCTTGTATTAAACTCAGACTTCAGGTATTGTCAATGAATTTATAATGATTTAAAAAGCGTTTTGCACAGAGGAAGTTTTAGTTTCCAACTCTCGTAGTAGAGGCCTTCTTGAAAAAATGAAAATTTCTACTGGTGCAAGATTCGGAAATTCATGTAAACAGAGTATTGACTGATCTGAAGCAAAGATAAATAATGAAACTTTGTTGGCCTGTGTTATTTATGGTACAGATGCCAGCTGTTATGGGCTTTTGTACTGAAGCGTTATGCTCCAACTGGAATCCTTAAAGTTCAGTTAGGCGAATAAATGGGCTGAAGCAAAGTCATGGAATATCATACCCTTACACATTTCTCTTTAGGGTTTCATTAACCATTAACGGATAAGCAGGGTATGATTGTGCAATTGGATGCTAACATAACTCGCGTAACCGCAATTGCGGGTTATATTTCATGGAAATAACAACACAAAATAAATAATTTAAAGAAAGGTTATTATGTATGATTATAATAAAAGCCCGATCAATTTGTTTCCTCGTTCACTTCAGCTGTGAAAGAGCAACTCCAAACGAAGAGCTCATTATAATATAATATTTCATGAGGTAACTTAGTAAGTAATTGAAATTAGGCAGAATGCTCGAACCTATTATAAAAGATTCTCTGAAATGAGTTATTTTAAGTAATAAAGATGCAAAATTAAATATTTGAAATTTAAGCACTCGCTTTTTGTACGTTGAATGAAATTTATGGCCAGCCCATAGCGGTGGCTCAGCTATCACTAGAGCTACGGTGGCAGTTTAAAGACTTCAACTGTAAGCATGCACCACTTGGCTAATCGATTGGCCTTCGTTTGGCTGGCTGCTTCGTGGGAATTAAGTGAGAGGTTCCATAAAAATACATGTAGACCGGCCTGTTGTGCGTTTCCGGCGGCACTTGTGACACCCAACAGCTGCCTGATGGCGTCTGCTCCGTGTCTGGGGCTAATCCTCGACAGGCACGTTTTCGTGTGCCGCTTAAAAATTGCAGCCGAGGAACGCACAGAGTCACATGCGGCGGCGGCGGCGGCGGCGTTGTTTGCTTTTCATTTCCTTGAACAGCTGCCATACGGTCGTTGTCCTGTCTATATCAATGGGGCTGTAGCTGAAAGTAGAGATCAGGAGCAGGCGGCAGCAGTTGGTAAATAAACAGAAGCAACTTTGGCAATCGCTGAGAATATATTTTTTTCTTAACGTTTAGTCTTGATGCTTTAGGTCGCATTTTTGTGCCCTCGCAGCGACTAATTTGCAGGACAATTAGAAGGTCTCTGGCCAGGACCAGACGTCCAGACCGTTAATGAAAGCGCGCGATAAGAAATTTTAACGAATGTCAAATGGGTGACTGGGACCTGGCCCTTGCAGATGCCAGATGGCGGATGGCGGACGGCGGATGGCAGTGTCTGCACTGAAAAGTAAAGTAAATGTTTACACAGAAAAATCTGAAAACTGAAAATTTGCATAATTTGTCAATGTGCGGGAGGTTGGCTGTCTGCGCAGATAAGTTGCAAATATTATTCATGGCTTTTTGGCTGGCCACCTTTTCGTTTATTTTTATTTTTTTTTTTGTTCTTTGGGAACAGCCATTGTGCCGGCCGAGCGTGGGAGCAGACCGTTGATAATGTCACATGTGCCTGCCAAAAAGTCGACGATAGTGTCCGTTCGCTGTCAAAGTGGACGCCGGTTGCATGCGAGGTGTCCAGCGTTCAACAGGATGGAAAGGATATGCCGGCTGTGCATGCCACAGTTGCCATGGATTGTTGTGCCTGTGGCTCTTGTTGTTGTTGCATTGTATCGTACTTTTAGCAGCCGAGAGAGTTTCTTTCGTGCTCGTTGGCCTCGTCGGCTCTAACTGCGATACAAGACACCAACAACTTTCGCTCTCGATTTGCGCCGCAGCACAACGCAACGTCCACGTCGTGTTTTATTCTGTATCGTGTTTATGTTTACGTTTCGTTCTGGTATTGTGTGCCTCAGTCCCCCTCTAAACAAATGGTAAACAAAGCGCAGTGGCGCCGTTATCGCCAGGGTTTTATACTTCAACTGTTTGTCAATCAATCCAGCCAAATGTTGAGTGCCGCCATTTTGTCCAGCTATCGAAATTATTGTCCTGCAAGTATTGCATAGTGTAGCCACCTCCCAGTTGGGTATATAAGCATCTGCTGTCTTTACATAGTCCTGAGTTCAGACTCCGCCTCTGTGCTGTATATGCAGCACATTGCGCTTGCTGCTGACGTTTTACTGGCGCTTCTCTTTGTATTAGTGAGTCGCGGTGCAGCATGCTGAGAGCTGAGAGCGCACAAAAGTATTCTCTGAATTTGTGCGCTTTTGGTGGTGGATTGCTCGTCCACACACACACACACACACACACACACACACACACAAACACACACATACATGCAGGTTTGTTTGACTGGCCTTGCAGGACATACGAAATGCGCTACAGTTGGTATTCGCCAACAAGTTGAAATCTACATATAAGTTTTATTCTAGTCGACTATTATGTGTGGTTGCTGTTTAAGAATTTCGACATTTGGCATTATTAACGAAATTAAACATGATTTTGTAATCGAATAAAGATGTTGATCTTAGATATTTCCAGCTAATTGTAGCGCACACTTTAGCGGCTTGAGCTGCTGTCCACGTGCTGCAGCAAGAGCTATCAAAACAGAGCGGAGCTTGTTTCAAAGCCAAAGAGTTGCTCTCGTGTAATACTTGAGCTGCAGCTGAGCGATGGTTACAACGGCTTGGCAGCAGCTGGTGGTGGCTTCGTCTTTTGGTGCTCCATTTGGCGACGCTCTCTGGCATAGAATCTTCAGCGGAATCGTGCAAATTAGCATATCAAATGCCATGAATGCTACAAATGAACGGTGAGCGGGGGGCGGACACTTTTCAGTGTATGCGTGTGTGTGTGTGTGTGTGTGTATGTATTTATTACTCATACGCCGCATTTCACGAACGAATGAGCGCATAAAGGGGCGGTGCGACAAAGCATGCATAGTATGAGTTGGAAGAATTGACGCAGCTTTCCTTTTTAAGCAAACACACAGACACACACTCGCATACAAACACATTTGCAGGGACTTGTGTGTGCGTGTGATTTAGTTGCACATGATAATGTCAACCACAGTTCGCCTTTTATAGCTGCCTAGCTCAATTTTTTGTTCGCTGCTTGGGTTGGCCAGTGTATGTGTGTGTGTGTGTGTGTGTGTGTGTGTGTGTGTGTGTATCTGTATGTGTCCATGTTTTGCGTGCTAGTGCAGCTGCGGCGCTGTCAGGGCCAACAGAACTACCTAGCGCCGACCGCCCAGTTGGCTCTTCAGTGTTAATTCGTCGACACGAGACGCTGCGTTCCGCTACAAAGTCAACGTCAACGTCTACTGTAATTGAACTGAGCCGAGCAGCTGAGCATACGGTAAAAGTGCGTACACCCTTGTGCTGTTGTTGTTTGTTGCCACCAACGTCGCGAGTTTTGTTGTGCTTTTGCAAAAAAGAGCTCGATACAACACTAACTGTGTCACTTCTCAGCCGACTTGCTGTTTCTGTGTATGTGATGTGTGTGTGTGTACCTGTGATATTGCCATCGTTGTGTTGGTGTAGGGAACCGAGAGGCGCATCGGCTCATGCAATTCTGTGTTGCGCCTGCGAATGAGTGTGAGTGGACGCGCTCTCTATTTCGTTCTTCCCGTTGTATCGAGTTGGTTTTTTTTTCCATTAACCCAAGTGTCGCCGCTCGGCCCGGTAGCTTGTTTATTGCGGCCTCGCTCTCAAAACACAAACAAACAGCTGAGAGCCTTACCTGAATGCTAAACGACGTCGATCGCTCTCCGATACAGTTCTGTTGGCCGTTAAGCAATACAAACTGAATATTTTTCGTTTATCGTGAACTGTTTTTGACAGAATTTTAAATTATTTATATTTTATTATTTTTTAAAGAATTTAAAGAATTTGTTTGATTATGTTTTTAATTATTTAAATATTGTTGCTTTTATAAAATTAAATTAATATATTTATCTCGCGGCCCGCCAGCTTATGCCTACAAACTAAGCGATTGCTTGCATGATACCCGTTCATCGTTCAAAAGCACTAAAATGTAACATATTCCGCAATCAATACTTTCGGCCATATAATTTATAATTATATTTATGGAGGAGCTGATCCTCCTTCAATTTGTCTTCTTCGATTTGCCACGCTCCAAGTTGGTGTGGGTAGTATAAAGAGAGATTCTGCAGTAACTTAACTGTAACTTGGGAGCTCTAACCTCAGGCTTTGGCAGATATAGCTTCTCTAAATGCATTGGATAGCGTCCGATGGCAACATTCATCTTAGAAATTTTACCTAATTTATTTCATCCTGAATCAGAGCTTCATCTAGCGATTTAGCAGCTTATGGAAAAAGACTTTTTTAAGCTTTTTATATTAGGCAAATGATAAAAAAATTAAAACAGAAATATAATATAAATATATTAGTTCCGTCTTTTGTATGCGTGTGCGTGTTCTTGGCTCTGTTTAGATAACAGTCACAGAATGATTGAAATATCATAATATCATATCATAGGATATATTTTCGTTGTTGATTTTCACTATGTATATAACAAGTTAATATATTAAATATTAATATTAATAGTAAATATTTGCAAAATGGGAGAATATGTTTGGTATTCTAATTGAAATGACTGCAAAGTAATGTTTATAAAGTCTTTTACAGGTATTGAGAATATTTCAGGAGAAATTTAAAACATTCCCGTGGTTTAAAGAAAAAATTAATAGACATATATTATATTCTTATTTGCAATTTCTGCAATTTTATCTGTTTTATCGGTTTATTTTTTCAGAATTAAAAATTGACAATATATACAATTTGCGCTGATTACGTGTGTTGTTAATGAGCTCTAAAATCGTGCATTTGGCACATGATTTTCAATTCTTTGATCAATTTTGTGATTTCAACTCTTAGCTTAACTGCTCAACAAGGACTGTAACTAAAGAATGCCACCTGGCAAGTACTCATTTAAAGTTATATCTCTATCTTGAACAGAGACGAAAAAAATGATTTTTGTAATATTGAAATAAAGAAATGTTTGAATGAGTTTTTTCCGGAAGACTATATAGAATCCAAATGTCGACTAGTCTGCAGCAACAATAGTAAAATACTTTATTACAGACTTTTTCATCATATTTTTTTTATACTCTGCTTTTAATTTGTTAAATCATTGGAACTGGTCGACTTGGTATTTATATCGAATAAAATGTTATTATATAGACGTCTACAAGACTATTTAATCTTCGTTGCCTGCTGGTATTTAATCTGAGTTTATATCATCTCCATTTGCTCTTCCTCTGATTCAACTAAACCAAAAAATTAAATAAAGTTTTACTGTAGAATTGAAAACATTTTGAATTGGAATTACTCTAATCTCTGCTAGGAGATTATAAACCAAACTTAAAACGATAGATTTGCAAATGGAAAACAGATTACATATTTTAATACGCTATTTAAATCTCGTACTTTGCGTTGGCCCCTGGTTTATTATTTATGGAAAAACTTTATGGCCCAAAGAGATTTTTTACCCGATGCTTCATTAATTTATGAATACCAAATTGTATGCTGACATTGCCCAACAAAAACTATTTAAAACTTACGCCTGCGACAAGGGTCGTGCCCTAGCCACCCGCTAGCTAACAGCTAACAGACATCAACAGACCGACCAGTATATCACCCTGCCCGCCCCTCCTCAATTCAGTTTGGTGCATGATTGAAGTACCCGCATGTGCGGAACATTTTAAATATTTACAAAGATATTTCAAAAAACGCTTTTGGCATGTTTTGTTGCCGTTGCCGCCGTTGCTGTTGCTGTTGCTGTTGCTGTTGCCGGCGTGGTCAGAGGTCTACAGTTCTGCAGTCGTTCAGCTTGTGTCGAATGTTTTTTGCTCATTTTTTGGTCGGGAGCCCAAAGGGGAAGCTCAACTTCAAATGCGGCATAAGGGCAACGTTTGCCAAGGGCCGGTGGGCGGACGGATTGGGGGTGCGTCATTTGAGCGCGCGTGTGTGTCCTTTTAGGCAAGTGTCAAAAACCGTTGGTCAAAAAACCGTATGGCAATTATTCAACACAATTGAATATGAAGTGTGGCAAAGGCAGCGGACCAAGCCCTCGCAGCGTGTGCGGGGATCAAGGGCGGGAAACAAAAAAGTTGCAGCGCTTGGCAAATAATGAAAAATACACCCACATCAGTATTTTTTGGCTGTCTATACTGGCACACACACACACACACACACACACACACACACACACACACACACATACACCTACAAAGACAAACACAAACAGCAACACACACAAGCTCAAACACACACACACACACACACATGGTAACACTGCCAACATTTCCGCACCCTTTTCATGCCAGAGATGCTGTTGTTATTGCTGTTGTTGTTGTCGCTGTGCAGTTGCTGCCGCCTGGCAATTTTTCGGTGATAAAATATTTAAATTTAATTAAGGCCACCAACGAGCAACACGATTTCCGTGCCATGGTCAAAGGAGGGTGTTGTCCATACTGGCCAAGTCAAGAGGAGTCAAGAGCCCCTCTCCAATTTCAGCATCCCGTGCCCTTTCCTTCTTTTTTTGCTGTCCGTACATTTGCGGATGGTGCGTTTTGGAGGCTTTCGGGATTGGCCAAGAAATTCATTAAAAATTTTTGCTTTGATGTTA
This sequence comes from Drosophila anceps, assembly GCA_035045945.1. NCBI lineage: Eukaryota > Metazoa > Arthropoda > Insecta > Diptera > Drosophilidae > Drosophila > Drosophila anceps. The sequence continues at coordinate 16,695,436 of JAWNON010000225.1, forward strand.
CCAAATTCTTTTCCAAAGTTTTTATGTACTTTTAGCTTTTGTGCAAGTGGCGCATGAATCTCCCACGGCAACAACATCAACATCAACATCAACAACAACAACAACAAACATTAACAACAACAAGCAGCAACAGTCACATCTTGCATATATACATATATTTTGAGGCAAACTTAGCTTAACCACTTTCCATCTGGAAATGCTTATTTCAGGCAGCACACTATTCGCTTTGTAATTAAGCTGAACAGCCAAATCTCTCGTATAAAGCTTCTTCCTATTAGATAAGTTCTTTGGCAAACATATTTTTACGAAATTTAAATTGAACACGCTGCCAAATTGTTACGAAAACAAAAGTTTCTTATGCTGCCAGCTCAATCGCCAAAACTTATTATACTTACATATATTTCTGTTAGTTGTTGCTGCTGCTGTTGCTGTTGCCGTCTTGTATCTTAAACTATTTGATATGTTCGTGGGCTTGCAGCACTTGAAAACTTTTGATCTTGAGCTGCAAGGTTTTTGTGTGTTTTGTGTTGGCTTTTAATTTTGTGCAAATATTTTTCATTGTGCGTTTGAAGTATTTTTGGAATTATTAGAAAATATTTTAAATGGTCCCAAACAATGTTCGTGTGCCCCCAAAAGGTGCCTCGAATATTGTGGCAAGCTAGCTGAAATATGTGCATGGCTTAAGCTGGCACTTGTTTAGCTTCCTCAAATTAGAAAAGTGCAGATGTTAAAGTTTTCAGAGATTAGGTAAAGTATTTAAGTCTTTATAACTGAAAGGGAATTGCAAATTCTGGCCAAATATATAATTCTATTTATGAAATATTTAATTAAAGCGTTTCCCTGAGACAGTTGCCAACTTGACTTACATAGCAAACATTAATAAGAAAATCCCTTGGGAATTGCTAAGCTGAAAGATAAATTATTAGCAGCCTTTCGACTAGATTGGCGTGCTTAAGAACACATTGGCTCAATACAATATTGAAAGCAAATACATTTGCGTCGAAGCCTCAACTGTTAGCATGACTAGAATTAATTTAGAGTTTCGTTTCAGTTTTAATTTAGTTCACAATTCACACAAAAGACATATATTGCAATTAAAGAACATCTATGGACATTTAATTAGTTTAAAAACCTTTTGTGAACACCTTAGCTCCTTTTGCAGCTAAAGAAATAGTTGATTGGAAGCTCTTCTTCTTAATTTGGTTAGGTTCAGAATGCTAAACATTGTTCTGAGCTGCTGGCTGCAGAAGGTAGACTGAAAAAACAATTGAAGCAATTTATTGAAAACTGCTCGAAACAATGACCTGGACGGCTACGAGTGGAGGAGCAGGTGCAACTGGAATAGCAACCGATGCTGGACATGTTTACGTGTTTTTCACATTTAAAATTCCATTGTTTGGCTTCTGATGGAAGGATTCGTTTTGACAAAGTGCGTGAAAGGAGGTGGAATGCAACAACGACAAGAGAAGAGCCAGCAACTGCAGCAAAGAAGGAGCAGGTGTGAGGCAGCAGACCTACTCGGCTGCCAATTTCGAAAGCATAAGCAAGAGGTGCAGGCAAAAGAGCCATGGCAAGTAGCATTTTGTCTTGTTGTTGCTTGCTGCTATTGCTATTGCTGTTTGTCAAAGTTGCCATTTCAGGCGTGCTGAAATGAAAAGCAAACCTTTTTAGCAGCAACAGCCGCCGTACCGACCATGTGCTCTATACCTCTAGTATTTTCGGTTTTCACACTCGTTCATGCCAGCGCTGTGGCCATAGACTGCAGGACTGGCAAATTCAACAGGCGCACATGGGGTGTGTACCAAATTAAAATGCACTCAGCTGAAAAATTGGTTTTCTCGTTTCTGAAAAACTTTGAGTGATTTCTGAGAGTCTCTAACGAGTGCCAACCCAGCGGGCTGAGAGCGGCTCGTGGGCCGGGGGCCATCGGCTGGATATGTAAGCAACAACCAGCTGCCGCACAGTCGGCAGCAGCACATGGAGCCTAAGCAAAGGCAAATTAATGTTTTTGTTATGCTCGCAAAATTTCGAAGCACCTGAACTGTGGAGTAGAAATCACGCATTGTTTTTTTTGCAAAATTATTTTAAGAAATTGTAATCAAGCGTGTCGAAGGTTTTGCATCCGCGCACAACAAAATTATTCATAAATTACCGAACAACCAAGCTGAACAAGGGCGAAGCGACATGGCTCGCTCACTCACTTCCTAATCAAACATTCATGTGGCCAAAGTTGGAACCGAGGCATATTATACAATATAGAATCAAGTTGTGCAAATATATATCGCAGGCAATTCTGAATCGTTCTATTTCAGCATGAATGGAAAGTAGCTGAAGCTTTACATGACTGTAGCTAAACATGGCTAACTCATATTATAATCAGTCTAATTTCGATTGTTTTCTTTGCAGCTAAATCAAATTCTGATAACTCGTCCAAAATAGATAACCGAGGAGCTGGACAGTCGGCCAGTCCTGCTGTGGGACTGCGCCTAATGGGCATTTTGCCTTGCTCGCTGCAGTGGCAGCCGACGCAGACACCGGTAGCTGCTGGCAAGGCGCCTAAGATGAACTACTCGAGTACAGCGGCGCGCGCTAACAGCAATCCATATGCGCTGCCAAGCAATAGCAATTGCTGCAATAACAGCGGTCACCGGCCACCGCCAGCAGCTGGTTGCTGTCAGGAGTGTCGCTGTTGCAGGCAAAGCTATGAGCATTTGCCTATGCCACGGCTGCAGCAGCCACCACAGGTAACCGCAGCCATGCAGGCTCAACATCAGCACCAACACCAATATCAGCAGTCACCTCATCGGATCAGCTGCATCACAACACTGCAACAGACTACAACAACACAGCAGATGCAACCGTTTCCCTGTCTAGAATCAGCTGGAACGCCTGCGCAGCAACAAGCAGCGGGCAGTTGCCATAGAACGTATATCAACGATGCTCAGACAGCGAGGACTCCTTTTCACTCCGACTGCAATACACACAACAGCAACAACATTGGCCTGAGCTCAAACAACAGCTGCAACAACAGCTTTGACTTTAACGCCCACGCGCATGTCTTGACCTACAACAACAAGAATAGCGACTGCACCAACAACAACAACAGCAACAACATCAACAACAGTAGCAACACTGTACCGCCAATGTTTTTTGTGCCATTCAGTATGGCGGTGCCGCCACAGCAACAACATCAGTCAGTGCCAAATCAGCAGCAAGCGTCTCTTTCGCGTGCTCGAAAGGATTCAGCGAAGCCATTTAGTCAAACGCCCGCACCACCGCCGCCGCAACCGCCACCGCCACCGCCACCGCTGCTCCTGCCACTTGCGTTTCAGTGCCACTACCAGGCATCAGTTTCGCCGAAGCCACCAATTTCCGGACCACTCCCTGCCAGAGCACCGCCAACACCGCCGCTCCGGCATGTGTTGCCGCTGAAAGTCGTCGCTGCAGCAGCCATTAGAGCGCATCAGCAGGTGAGTGCTGCCTGTTGGTCATTCATTTCCACTTCATACATGTGCTACACTATGCATTGGCTGTGTGCTCTGTGCATCACATAAACGGCTTCAAAATACTTCAATTTGTGTGCATGTAGCAGAGCGCGTATGCTTAATATTTATTAGTTAACAAGCGCTGCACAAAACTTCAATTTGCATAAACATAAAGGACGAAACAACAACAAAAAGCAGCAACTGCAGCTAGGTCGAAAGCTTGCAATACAATTTCAGTACATATTGCTGGCAAGATTTAACGCAGAGGCAGCACACAAAAAATCAAAGTTACATGGACAGGAAATACAAAAGCTGCAAGCGGAAGTAAAAGAACAGGTTACGGTGATATTGAAAGCAGAAAAGAGACAGGCAGCCCGACAGATAGATAGTGGAAGAAAGAGAGAGAGATAGAGACAGAGAAAGTATGGCTGGGTGTACACGAAAATCTAATGCATAACCTAGTAAGATCATCAACACGAAATTTTACAGCAAACTCATGTCCAAGGATGTGGAAATAAACTTGTTGTTTTGCAGTCGCCCCTGCCATTCCGAGCTACCTTCCTATTCAACTATAGCTGCTGCTGATGCGGCTGCTGCTGCTGCTGCTGCTGCTGCTGCTGCTGCTGTCCTGCGCTCAATGACTTTTGCATTTAATATGAGTAAAGGAGCGAGCAGAAGAAACGCAAAACTGAAGCAGCAGCAGCAGCAGCAGCAGCAACAGCAACAACAACAAGAACAACAACAATGGCAGCAACTAAAAAACGGCAACAAACTACTAAAACCTGTGCTCAGCTTTTGGGGTTGGCTCAGCTCAGCTCAGGTTGAGTCCTGAGTGCTGTCCAGCGACATGCAAACGCGCCTTGTAAATTACGTTCTTGCTTGTCAGGTTTTTTAGCCAAAGGCAAGGACTCAGATACAACTGCACAGATAGCGTGTGCCGTGTATTCTGTATTTCTTTTTGTTTTGGCAGTGCTTTGTTGTTTTTGCCGCTGTCTGCTTGTGCATAGCAGATCAGTATATTCTGATTAAGAATCAGCAGCAACAACAGTTGGGCACACACACAGACACAAACTTACAGGCACTGTCTGTAAAAAACCGCTGAGTTTCGCTTAGCACCCATGCCAGGCACCTACAACTGCTACAGGTATGAAAATTCATAAGCTCACAGCTAGCAATTTGAAATTTCAGCTTTCTCCTTTGCTGACAACTTGCAGTTTGTCAAATTTTGCCTTCACTCGCACTTACTTTGTGCGTGTATCCCTGAGACACATCATCTTCAGCATTTTAAATAAACATAAGCAAAATGCATATTAGGAAAACGAACCTCTTTTCTCTTTCCTCTTGCCTCGTTTCACAGCATGTTTCTTACTTGTGCTCATTCATTCGCCTAAGTAGTTTTATTTGGCCCTCGAAATGTACGCTACAAAGCAGCTCCAACATTTCCCCTACTCCCCCAAGCATCCAGCTCTCGTTTTTTTCTTCTGCACATTTGAATGTTAAATCTTCCATGAAATGCCCTTTTTCGACTGCACGAGTGTGAGTGACTGGCCGTATGTGTGTGAGTGCCTTTGTAACATATCCATAACTGTCCATTCTAAGACACACTTACATATCTGTGAGTGTATTGCGTGCATGTATGGCTGTATGGCTGTGTTGCTTGCGGTCTGGTCTTCAACTACAACTTAACAATGCCTTGCCTTCATCTTTCAAACAGTCCATCCGAAATTCGTTTGTTTTTCCTGCTCGACGTTCGTCCACTTAGGGTTTTTTCGTCTTGTTATTTTCAAATACCGAGCAGACTCTGAAGCACAAAGAAACCATTTATGTACTCACTTTAATGTCTGCACTTGGTCATTGTTATAATGTACTCTCACTGCAGTTCCACATGACTCTAGGTGTTTGTTTGTATACTTCGCATATGTGTGTTCAGTTGGCCTCCTCATGACATGCTTTTTGGCTCTGACGCTTTGCCCGGATACTGCACTAGCAAATTCTGTTGTTGTTTCAAAATACTGCTCTCGAAATCACATGAAGCTTTTCTCTTTTTAAATCACTCTCATCCAGCCAGCACACCCCAATCGACCCACCTACAGCATTATGCTAAAATAACACTCGGTCGGAAAATAATAATTGCTCCGTTCATATTCCATGTGCTACTGCAGAGCTTTTTAAAGCGGATTTCGGTGTTAGAGCTTCTGCTGGCCTGCATGTTTTTCTATGTTTGCGATCTAATGGGGCAGGAGGTATGGCTGGCATCCTTTTGTTTCAGCATTTGCATATTTAAGCAGCTTCATATGTGCTGCATCGGGGTCAATTTAGAAATTAAGGTGTCTCCTTGTTGAAAATGAGTGCCAAAAGATTTTAAATAAGTTTAGCCACAAGTAAAAATGTTGAATCAGACGTAAAATTGTGTTGTTTACCTTTAATAACATATTTATTTATTACAATAGGCAAAAAGCTTTTGGGCAACAATCGTATAATACTTTTATTTGTATTTACGAAACGAATTATTATCTGTAAAATGTGTAAGCGGATGATATTTAGAGGGCACAACGAACATCTCTGAATTGTAGTGGTCTGAACCACATGCACTTTGAAGATGCAAGTCGAAGTTTTTTTTTTCATATTGACAAAAATATGTAAGGCAGAAACTTTAGTATTGGCGGCTTCACTTGGAGAGTATTGCTTTTCTATCCTATATTGATGGTTTGAAAAATGTCCGAGATATTCTAAAGACAGGAAAATTAATTAATGCAAGTGCAAAATTGTTCAGACCACCCTCGTGCTAGTGCACTCAATCGCATTATTTTTATTTCTCTCCTAATAAACATGGACACAAACAACAAATATTTTATGCTAACTATAAATATTTGAAGCCATAAGCGTTTCGAACATTGTTAAATAATTAAAAATCGAATGGAAGCAGCAGATGATGCGAGTGTTTTACATTTTCGAAAAGACCTTTTGAATAAAGTTTTTATAATCCTTATTTTGGGCTTTTATATTTTTTGAAATTATTCATTTTGCAGCAGGAATTATTTTTTGATAGAGTTTTTAGCACTTTAAAGAATGTTTTTTCTGTCGCTTGTGTCCAGCCGGAAAAATCCATTTGTCCGCATATGGATGGCAAAAGACGACATCTTTGTGTGTTCTTTGTGCCGATCGAAAGCCATTGCGAAAGACAGAAAGTAAAAAGCGAGAGCCGAATGAAATTAAGCGGCTCTCAGAGACTACAAGTAAAGACAATGATGTTGGGTCGGGCGAACCAAAACTCACGATGAGGTGGCGCCAAACAAAGTGCAGAGGCCAATGCAATGGGCAGCAGGGAGCGGGCTGGAGGCGGACAGCATATCCTTTGATAGCGAGTGGAACTGGCCTAATGGCCTCGGGCTGATGTGTGATGCATGGTCGTAAGTGAATTCATATTTTATATACCGTTAACATCCCAGCAAAAATGGAAACGAACGAAATATGCGCAGGACTGCAAAGGATATTGTGTTTGTGGGGTAGCGAAAGGCAAAAAGATAAAACAAACGAATCGTTAACTGATGTTGTCATTACTTTGCCGCACATAGAAGGACAAAATGCGGAAAAGCGTAGTGCAAGCAATGCTCTTGATACTTTAGCCAAAAGAAATCCGATATTTATGTCAAGGGATGCAATATCAAAGCATCGCTTTGCGGCCAGCGACAACAGCTGAAAGCTTTGTAAAATGCTGAAATGACAGTTGAAATGGCAAATTGGACAAGTTAACAGTAAAAACGGCGATGCGACCAAACGTGAAAAGCGATGCCAACAGCGCAAATCAAAACCTTGACTTGGGCTCTGAGCCACTAAAAAGAGCTCCCATTGTGCTGTAATAAAACTGTGATATAGCCAGATAGGACTACATGAACAGCTGCTGCTGCTGCTGCTGCTGTGGTGACTTTCTCGCCTTTCACACAGCTGGCTGTGCTAATCAGTTGCAGCGAACGCTTCATTCCACTCAAGCTCGCCCTTATGTCCTGTTCGTCCTGATCCCACCATGAGTTTCTTTGGTTCACAGTGCGCTGTTAATTTAATCTGTGCAGCGGCCGCGAGGTGGCGTTAGTGAAATTCGATGGTGTTGAATAGCGTGTATTTCACCGCATCTACAAATACATATGCCTCTGCAATTGTGTGTGTGTGTGTGTGTATGTGTGTGTGTAGTACGCATTGGGTTGCCAAAAGTCTCTGATATGCCGCTGCCCAAATAAAAAGGGCGATGCGAACTGCGAACGTCGCCAACAACAGCGGCAGCTGCCGAGGCGACTTCGTTTTCGCTATTTTTGTTGCTGGCACTTGAAAGCTTTTACCACAATGTTTCTGCATGTGTGTGTATAAGTGTAAGTGTGTGTGTGTGTGTGTGTGTGTGTGAGGCTGTCAAGTGCTTCTTTGTTGAAGCTGCTTGTGCTCACGGATGATGTGTCTGTGTGAATCCGTTCTCTGTCTGTGTGTGTGGCGCCAAATTTCAAAAGCAGTCGCGTGAAAGCTCTTTATTTTTAACGGTTTATTTTACCTGACACTCGAAGAGCAGTGAGCAGGCTGTTGAAGGCGTTTGAAACTGTAAACGTTGGCAACAGCGTCACCTTCAACACAGCACACGACACGGATGCCTTGCAATCAAGATTAAATACCCATAATAAATTCCTTTCATAGGCATCTTATGCGACTCAAAACTATCAACTCTTCAAGCAATTCGCTATTGTCTCTTATTTTGCTGTCGAATTTAAGTATTTTTCACTCTTTTTCCGCTTTTTTTGTGTTCTCTGTGGCTAAGGTCAGACCGTCAGTAAGAACGCGAATTAAATGCAATTGACAGTCGCAATTTCAAGCGAGCTGTCAGGCCAAATCCCAAACTGCCGCTCAGCGCGAAGGAGTGGGCCAGGGGAAGCAGTTGAAGGGCGAAAACTAGAATGAAAAAAATATAAAAATGCACTAAGCAGAAGCAGAAACAGAAACCGAAACAGGGGCAGCTTAGCCAAACTGTGCTGTAACACAATAAAATGCAACCTCAACTGACAAAGAAAATGTTTCCTAATGTGGAACAAGGAATCGTTCGTGCGGGGCGAGACGGGGAGCGGCGTTGCAGCCACGGGGCGTGTCGCTGGCAAAGATAGACAACACGTAAACGAAACGACAATGCCAAGCCACGGCTGTCAAATTAAAGGCAGGCAGTCAAGCAGGCAACTAACAGCGCCAACGGAGCGCGCGCAACATTCTTGGCCTTAAAAAAGCAAAAACAACAGCAACAACAAGTCCTGCCCTCCACTCGCCAAGAGAGTGCAGGTGTCAAGAAGTTGGCTAAGATCTATGAACATTGATTGACACCAATGCAGCTCAAATGCTCAGCAACTATGCTATTTATTAATATCTCTCTCTACTCGACAAGTGGACAACCGTTGTTATTAAGTAACTGGCATTAAATCAAAGAAACTAATATTGAACATTTGGATCGTCACTTACTTTTACTATACAAAGAAAGCAAAGTTAAAAACTAAGTATGTCGCATAACAGCCCTGACGATATCCCAATCGAAGCAAGTGAGATTTTTGCAATTGGTCACTACCGACTGCATAGCACTTGTTCCAGCATCTTAGATTGGATACGAGCTTTCGTTCTCTGATTTAGAGACTCACGAATATTACAACAACGTCCAACCACTTTGAGTTTCAGTCTCACAATATCTTTACTCAGTAAGTAAGCGAATATAGGGAGAGGGAAGCTCCCGCTCTTACAAGACTAACTTCAATTGTTGCTCTTACAAAAATGTATAGAAATATCTATAAAATATTCAAATGATTTAATAATTCTCATTCACGGCCAAAGCGCTGTCAACAGTAGAACACCAGAAGATATAGATTTTTTTCGCTTTGTCACGCCCACAACAAGCATGTACAGCTGTATTCATAAAAGTAGTAGTGCGACTGGAATGCTGGACAGCAAAATATTGTGATACACATAATATTTTGCAAACAGTTTAAATAATTATTTTAATCTTAATGCTCGTTTCAAAATGTTTTAAAAACTTTTACAAACACTTGAATAGCGTTACATTTTCAATCGATTCGTGAGTCTGACAAAATTTCGTATGCCCCTTCCTCGCAGCAACAGAGAGACAGGACACCTGTCTTTACTGTCTAATCGGCTTGACTTCAGCATGACAAAATCGTAATTACCTTTACAAAGTGTGAAATCGTGGAAATATATTTAAAGCTAAAATTCAAATTTATAAGCTTAAATTTATAGATTAGTTTTTAAATTATAAACTCTCACAATCAAGTCGAGTATATATATTGCTGGCAAACCTAAGCCTAGCCGCACAATCTATATCGAACTAAGCAAATAGCTTTGTGCATTGCTGATTTAATTGTTCATCCAATTAAAATAATTTAATAAACCATAAAATAAATTTATGTAAATATATATACTCGGATGTTGGCAAAATACACTTGCACTTAGTGATATAAATAAATGAGTAAATTCTAAGTTATCCAGGTGTGTGTGTGTGTGTGTGTGTGTGCGTTCGTAATTAAATTGCCTTTGCATTTAGTAAATTAAAGTTTACCAGCTTTAGCCACAAACTTAACCGTTGACCAGTGTCTATTAAGGATTTGCAATTTACGTGCCACGCCCAAAAAACACCAAGAGCCCGCAAATTGCAACTAATGTGAAGTTGTCTGCCAATTGTTGTTGTTGCTGTTGAAATAACAATTTGCAGTTGTTGTTGTTGCCTGGTCTGGCCTGGCCAGGCCTGGCCTAGGGGTCGCATTCTGAGCCGACGTAAGTGAGCTTTACCGTACGGTGAGTTATTCAAGCATTCATTCAGTGTTCAGTTGAGCAACATCGAATGCCATTCGATACATGAAATAACTTTAGTCCGCTTCAGCTGTTTATTTTCATGTTGCTGTCTGCATGGAAATATTTGTGCAAATTCTTTTGGGGCTTATTTGCAAGTTTATACAATGGAAAATAGCTAACATAACTTGGCCAGTTCTAGCCACGCGCACACAACTGTTCATCTCTCTGTCAGTGCGAAGCTCACATAAATAAAAGTGAATGATGCGCAATATACAGAAACGAAATTAGTGAGAAATGTCAGATGCAAACATATGAGAACAGAGAGAGAGAGAGATAGAGAGGGAGAGAGAGAGAGAAACAGAGAATGTGAGATGGGAAGTGTAATGAGATCTCCTATACCTCAGACACTTTCCACCTGTTAACACCAACATTCTTCGACATCTTTCAACATCAACAATTAGTAATTCTCTCGCCCAATATTGATATTCACCTGACCAGCGAAAGTCTTGCCAGGAGAGACCTATTGCAAAAAGCGAGTCTTGTACGTGCGGCACGAATTCCTGGAGTTTGCAATGCCTGAAACAGTTTTATTTGTCTTTTGCCCACGTGCACTTCTCTATTTTCAATAACAAATAAAAAGGTTTTTTATGTGCGGAGTCAAGTCTAGTCAATTCATGGCACTAGCCACCACCCTGTTGTTGTCGGCCCGAGTCGACTCCTGATCGAAGCGACTTGATTCTCGACTCCATTATATATGTTGGTATTTTTCGCTGCTTTTTCAGAATTTAATTGAGCGTATAATTGATTGGGGCATTTTATGCTACTGCTGCTGTTGTTGTTGTTGTTGTTGTTGTTGTTACTTTGGTTGCTTCTTGTGGCTATTTCGACCGCGTTTCAGTCGCCTCTATCAGCATTCTGGCCTGGCCACTAACTCATTATTTTGAGTGTGTTTCGCAACAGCATTTGAAAATATTTTCTTCATAGAAATGGCCAAGTTTTGTGTGCTGGGTCTATTGATTTAGCGTCTGCCGCTTTACTTTTTGATATCTAAGGGTTCTGCCCAGACTTACTTTCCTCTTACTTTTCCTGCTCACGTTCGGTATGTGTGTGTGTGTGTGTGTGTGCTTATAAATTTGTATTGTGTTTACTTGTATTTTGTGGTAATTAATTGTATTTGCCTTCGACTCAAAATGTCAGTGGGCTCCTAATTATTATTAGTCTAACGAAGCAAAAACGCCTGCCACGCCCATCCGCCCACATTCATCACCCTCAGCCCTCAGCCACAACAGAGTTTGTTTCCATGCCGTTTGCCCGCCGTGTTGTCTACAGGTTGTTTGACATTAATTGATTTATTTGCCTTTTACATAAATTAGGAGCTGCCTTCAGATATTTGGTTACAACACAAACTCTACTCGGCAACAATTCAGATAAGCACACTCATGCACCAATTAGTATAATACAAAAAACAACAAAAAATAGTATAATTCGATGTACTGACTATTATGCCTAATTATATTTGTACAGAAGGAAAACAGTTTAAGTCTATCGGCATTATATCGTCTAAATCTAAATTATCTATAAACTAAACTAAACTAAATTTAAACACAAACTACAATGATATCTTATGCCTTCCCGGGCGCATACTCAACGGAGTGTGTGGACTTAACGGAAGAAGAAGTTGATGTTAAATTATAGATAAGAAGAAAACGCTGCTCAGTCTGATTTCAAATTGGTATTCGGCAAGTATTTTTTATGAAAAAAGCTTAGAGTCTTGACGCAGGCTTCACTCTCTTTGGCTGCCTTTACAATAGTTGATGACAATGACTGCTGAATATTTGCTTTGCATTCTTTCGATCAAGTCAAAGGTCGAGCCCTTCGAATATCATCCTAACAAATAGTTCATAAGCATTCGACTTCATAATATCTCTGGCAATAATAAAGCATCCACACGAACATAAAGTTAGGCCATATTTTCAAATAATTATTACGGCTTAAGGCCGCAAGCATTATTCAAGTCTATGAAGAAACACGAATTGATCGTTGAATATATTCTAAAAAGTCTTTAGCTATTCACCAAATAAACTTTTCGTTCTGCAGCATTTTTGTGGCTTTTGTTAGTGTCAGGACTGTTATGAGGACCTTTGTGGCTGTTTGCCTGCTGTTTGTGAGTGGCCATCGCGCATCCGCACCATCGACAACCAGCAACTTTACACGCTTTCATGGCCAAGTATGGGGGGGAAACGAGCGTGCAGGCAAAGTTTTTGACAGCGCAGCATGTAAAAACAAATTAGCAAAGCCGTCAAACTGTCAATTATTGGACAATTAGTTGGATGTGAATAAATACATAGTCACAAAGAATTTACATTGGCTTCGGCTTTTAAGGATTTCATTGAAGTTTAATATATATTTTATTTCGTTAAGTATATACATTTTATATATTTCTTCACAGGGCTTTGAAATAGCTAAGCTTATAGAATCCGCATCGCAAGCTTAACCTTGTCTTTATCCACAAAGAGCCATTGTATTTCGATTTGCTTGAATATATTCTAATCTCGGCTCAGACATAGTTCAAGGCTCTATTAGATGGTGATAAAGCAGTGCAGAGTCCCAGAGTATCGAACTTAATTAATTAGACTAAAACAGAACTTAAATAGGCTGCGGAAACAAGCCAAACTTAAATGAAAAACAATTTTCAGTCGATTCAAGCGATTCAGTATTTGTCATTAAAATTGATCTAGGTAAAGTGCATGTGAAGTTTTTATGTTCTCATAAAATAAGAGAGCAGAAATCAACGGGGGAAGAGCATGCATGCAGAACACAGGAGCATGCAACGCATACTTAACTGCAGCTGAGCAAACAGGCCAAAACATTGTGTGGCATGCAATTGCAGGATGTGCAGAGTTTAGCCGAGACAATGCAGTTGGGATTGGGGTTGGGCTTGGGTTGGTTTTTGGATTTGGTATAGCGTTTGTTTGTCCGGTCGAATGCTAGCCGCAATATGCGAATTGGAAATTATGAGCGATATCGTTGCCAGTTGGCAGGATGAGTTTGAGCTAAAGCAGTGCGTGTTGGCAGCATTTTGCATTGCTTATACGCCGTGTGCTCCCAATATGCAATGTTGCGTGCCTTTGGGCCCCTGACTGTTATGTCATTTCCGTACGCCATACTCCGTGCTTTGTACTTTTGCCGATTGATGCCGTTAGCGTGTCTATCCGTTTTGGCACCGCTTCATTGTCGCACCACCGCACCACCGCACCGCCACACCGCTTCAGTTCCACTCCGCTTTGAGTGATATGAGAAGGGGCCTAATTTATGGGGCTGCAGCCGCTGTGAGCTTGCTCTGCATACCAATTGGCAAATGGCAACTGTCAAAGCAGGCCGAGTTGCTCCAACAACAACAACAACAACAACAATCTTCACGACTATGTATTGTCAACTCAACTGCCCCTTTGGGGCACCGGTGGTGTGCCTGGACTTGAGTTTGGGCTTGGGCTTGGGCTTGGGCTTGGGCCATTGTGGCCGTTAATAATTTTTGCTGGCAATTTAGTGCGTCGCTAATTATGCAGCGGCCGTTCATAAATAATGTATTGCATACACTTTTACCTGTGCTTTGGCGCGTCATTAATCAACGTCTATTATGCAAAAGAAATGCAGCGGCGCGCCGCCAGGAAACGGAAGTGCGGCGCAATATGCAATAACAACAACACGCAGCGTGGAAATCACGTCACATGTCAAGCCCCGGCCAGGGCAGACGCCTTGACAGTTGGACAAACTTGCCTACACACACATGTACACATGTACGCATGCACACACAAATAGAAATAAATACGCATATGTTTTTATGTCAGTGTGTGTGCGTGTGTGTGTGTATGAAAACTGCTGCATACGCATGTTTTTATTAAAGAAAAAAGGAAAAAAAACTTTAAGCCTTTGATGGTCGCAATTTCTGCGTGATTTCCATATTATTGACAGGCAATTTGCAATATTTGCGCGAAGGTCGATGCGATGCGGCGTCATTAAAGCTCAACAATGAAAAGCGCCATTTGCATATAACGAGCTGAAAAACGAGGCCTAAATGTATGCAAAGAACGGCCACAAATGCATGTGCTTTATTGAAACGGGTTTCAGTTTTAAGGAAATCCCATCAAGATATTTAAACAAGATATCTGCTCTCCACTCGACATTTACATTTTGCTGTCTGTTGGTCATTAAAACGCACAATTACAAAGAAGGCAGCGGCTGTGTTGGTGCAGGCCTGTGTCACTCACGCGCAGCCTCATTTTGTTGGCAGCCCTGTCAAATGCCAACATCAGTCCCCAACTCGCACCACCACATATTCCCGTCTCAGCAGTAACAAGAAATGATAAAGCGCGTTCGCGGCCCAATCCTACTGACTGAGGCTTGGCACAGAAAACAGAAATAATTTAATTTCGCTTGGCATGTTCGCCGCAGGCTGTCCGCTGAATTTGTTTTATTAAATAAAAAATGTAGAAAGCGCACACAAACACACATAGAAACACGGCCGCACACAAACTGTGGATGGGCACAGTTGCGGGCAAGTAAAATCAAATCAAATACTCAAAAAATGAACAAATAAAAGAAACCTGATGCGCCTGACCAAAACTGATACACCAGCAGATACCTTTTACATTTTAAAAAATTCAATATTTTTTTGTTGATATTTATTAGTAAGCCATTTATCAGAGCCAATTCATTTATTCTATTAATATCAGAGTTTGTTAACAAAGAATCTAATTTAACTTTCCAGTGACAAATTCATAATTTTTCAATAATTTAATAAGGATTTCACTGTGTGGACAAAGTACTTTCTGAGACTATTATAATACATTACCTCAAATATAATACAAAACATTATTTGGCCAATTACTCCTCGAATGTTGAAGGTGTTCAGGTGTTCAGGTGTTCAGGTGCTCAGTTGTCCCTGCTGTCGGAATCTCACGGGAAGCACGTTATACTTAAGAGTAAATCTGGTCCGTTGTAATTCGAAGTAGCTGCTCTGAAGGTCGACTATGGAAGCTATAAAATGGATAAGTCTGACTAACAGAACCCTTACTTTCATAAAAATGTCAATAATTTGCAAGCGTTGCTCTGCTGTAAGTGTATCCATAACAAATTGTCAAAGCAAACTCAACAAAAAGTAAATAACAACTGTTAAATATACTTTGACAATTAAAACAGTGATCATATTTACCATATTGTGTACTCTAATTCTTCTACTATTTGCTATTTATTGTATTTGCAATATTTATACGCATTGCCTTCTACTGAAATGCAGCTGGCTACGTTCATTTACAACAGCAACAATGGCGAACCTTCTTGGGCACTTCATGGTTGCAGGGTATATTGAGCCAGTGAAAGCCGCGTCAAGCTATGCCAACGCCTCAGAGCAGCTAATATGCCTATGCATGCAAGCAAACGTATTTATGTTCACGCTAAGTACGAGGCCAACAAATTTTCAAAGTCACAGTAAGCCAATTTGGTAATTTTGTTGGCAGCTTGGCGTAACGTATAAAAAATAATTCCACAATGCTTACAAGTGCCAGCAAACAGCTTACTTATAGGGTCCATCTCAATTTCTTTACTTTGTTTTTGTTGACGAAATGTTTACATTTTTATTAAATGCGCTGCTGTAATTCTCGTGTTTGTATCAGCAAGACTTATTTAAAATAAATGAAGCCAGCTGTTATTTGATTCGTAAATATGAAATAAGTTTTGTGCCTTCAGGCGTCGGATAATCCGAAACGTGTCAACAGACACATTCGGCCATGATTAAGACTCGAAAATAGTTATGGCAATGTGTTGGCCCATATTCGATGCAGAGTCAGCTTTGTTTATTTGTTTTGGGCTTCTGCACTGCTCCGTTCGGTCTGTTTGTTTTTTTCTCTTGGTCGAGAAACTAATCATGACCCTTTGTGGCCGACACGTGGCTAGCAAAAACTAAAAATTATGACCACAAACGAGCAAATGGCATCTAATGTGCGCCTGGTGATCAAGCTCACCTCCCGCGCTGCCTTAGTCATTCAGTTAATATGCTTGCTGCCCCATAACTCGGAGCCTACTTGAAGCTGGACTTTGGGCTCAAATCCTTTAAGTGCCATTTGGCGAGCAGCAACCGCACATGAACGCACTCGCTCGCATGCTATCTATTTTTTTCTCTACCTTATTTACTTTCTTTTTGGCTTTTGCTGTTTTTTCCAACGCTTTTTATGCCTTTGGATTTGCACATTTGGACACTACTTAATTATGTTGTTAGTCCCTTTTATGTCACAATTTTCATTTCGCAACATCAAATAAACTAAATGTCCTAAAGGGCAGGGTTGGCGGGCGTACAACATTCGCTCGGCTGACCAGTTGGGGTGTGCAAAAAATACACAACTAAATATGTATGTCTATGTATCTGTGTGTGTATGTGTATGCACTTGCGTGTGTCTATGTACATATGTATTGGCAAACTACAAGTTGAGCTTTAGTTGTTGTTGCTGTTGTTGTTGTTGTTGTTATTGTCGTTTTTGTCAGCCGCAATTGTCGTGGCAAGGTAAACAAAACTGCGTATAGGTTTGGGCTGCTAACCACATTGCCCATTGACTGCAGTCCTGAGGGTTCACCAAGGGGTTTGGCTGTGGGAGGCGGAACAAATGTGCCTATTTGTTGTCCCACTGCCATTGTCTGTCTGGCTGTGTGTGTGTGTGTGTGTGTGTGTGTGTGTGTGTGTGTGTGTGTGTGTGTGTGTGTGTGTGTGTGTGTGTGTGTGTGTGTGTGTGTGTGTGTGTGTGTGTTTGTGTTTGTGAGTGTGGCTAGTTGCTATAAAATTCTGTACGAAATGACCATTTGGACTTTTAATATGCTCGAGTAATGTCTGCATTAACAGAATTCATTTGCTGGACATGGCCAGACCGGATGTCCCCCACCCTCTCTCTCGCTCTGTCTCTTTCCCTCTATGTTGTCTTCGGCACAGTTACCCAATTCCCTGGAAAGACAACCGGTGCGAGGCTTTAATGCGTCTCTCTGTATGGCACAAACAAATTTATGTCTTGCTACTTGCTGAAATTGGATTTCTGGCAGCATCTAGTTACAGCTGCTGCTGCTGTTGTTGTTGCTGCTGCTGCTGCTGCTGTAGTTGTCACGTTGTTGCTTTTTAGTTTAGTTTCGTGCAAACAAAAAACGAAGAGGAGAGTGGGCACATAGCTCGACAAAGGTGAGCAGACAAACGCATTTATATCCATTGCTCAGATTACAACGTGTTATCCTTTTTCATGATTTGTATAGCAGTGCACACGCCATTTGTCTCGCTTCAGTTGTCCGGGAACCTGTCCTATTTCTTTTCATTTTCCTTTTATTGTTGGACAGTTTGGGCCCCAATAATAATTACCTGCTGCAAATTAAAGTGTCTTGGACGTGTTTTTATTCATTTATGTCTAATTTTAATATGCCAACACTTGTCGCCTTTTGCAGAATGGCAGATTGCCCCGCAACCTGCCCGCATTGCGTGCCATGGAGATGGCGCTGCGCACGAACTCGTTTGCCACAACTGGAGGCGGTACACAGCCCATGGAGGAGGCCGACAGTAGTGATTCGGAAATGGAGTACATGATACCGTTGCACAGTGAGTAGTAGCCGTAAAAGCCCCCCAAGCCCTTAGACGAGATACCATGCTCAGACAATAGCCACTGCCCACTGGCAAATTCAATTAAAAATTTTTGAAACTCTGTCATCTGCACGTGCGTGACAAGGTCCACGGGCACTGCAGCGCCCGGCCCCACGCCAGGCCCCCTGTCAACATCAGGTTCCGATTCAGGTTCAGTTCCAGGTGCCCAACCTGAGATAGTCAGCTGGCCAGTTGACGTTGATGCGAACGACAGGTATTTCAATTTACTTTTATGTCTCGTTGCCTTATCGCGGCGCAAATTGAAACGCTATCTTGACGCAATCAGCATGCCACAGAGCCGCATTGAGATTCCCACATACAATTAAGTTAAACTCTGCTCATCAATTCTCCTGACTAGCAGCCTCTCTAAGCAGCCTGCCCGCAATGTACGCTCAGCTTAGCCAGCTGAGCATCTACTAGCAATGGGCAAAGTTTGCCGGTTTAATATATTTATGGCAGAAGCCATAGCAAAAAAAAAAAAAAAAATATGAAAAAGTTCTTATACATATTTCAGATGCTTGACTTTAAGATACTCACTAATAATCAGTCAAATAAGTACAGTCCTTAATAAGTTTCTTGAAAGCGTATTTGAAGAAACCCCTAAAAAAAAAAAACAAAATAAAACAATATTCGAAATGTTTTCATCTTTTCTTAAACTTTACGTATAAATGCCAAATATGATTTTATTTCTCTCAAATTCCACATCTTCACTGAATTCTTAAATTAGCTTAAGGAGCACTTGAATCATACTCTAGTTACAGTTGCGATATCACTTGAGTTATATGCCTGGCCTATACGAAGCACTGGGTATGCTTGAAACCTGACAACTTATTCAAGACTTTTTTTTTACCTCAATGCTGGTTGTTGCTGTAGATATGAAAAAGTTTAGCTTGAAACAGTGGCAGAAAAAGAAGAAGAAGCCTGCAAATGGTTTTAAGATCTCTTTTATGCAACTGTTTATATATAATAATATTTTTATGATTTTATTATTGCTACCACAACAAATGCGACTTTGTTCTGGCCACATTTTGCAAAGATATCCGCAAAAGTTTTTCACGCAACTTTCATATTCTTTATAGATATATTAAAGTGGTTGTGCTCGGCTGTATTAATGATCCATTTACATTTCGTTTAGTGTGTGGTAAGCTTAATAACTTATTATGCCGTTAAGGAATGAAAGAAATCTCTAGACAATGCATTTAATTTGCGATGACTGAGATTTCGAGAGGTCTATTTCGCTGCTATACTATGTGAAAGGTACATAGCGTTAATTTACTCAACATTTAAGGTTGATGTTTCGCGAAAAATAAAAAATTTCTGTCAACTGCGACGTCAACTGCTCAGCCGGCTGCAGGTGAAGAGCCTTACCTCTCAAGCCCAACGGCAACAGCTGTTCCAATTTTTAGCAGCGGCCTCGTTCGTGTACCGGGTTTTCAGGTGCACACCTTCCCACACAGGCACACCCGCCCGTTGGGCGTACTTGTCAATATGTAACTGTGCGCTGCCTGCCCGCCCTTACCAACTCAGGCCCGCATTTGGATTGCTGCTACACTTCGAGCTGTAGCTGTAGCTGTAGCTGTAGCTGTAGCTGTAGCTGAAGCTGAAGCTGGCGGCTGTTGCCGTCGCATGCTGCATTTTTTCGCTCACCTGAATGTTTGTTCAGTCAGAAAGTTTTGATTTATTTACGGCGCAAGTTTTACATTTTACACGACACTCGCCTCCAATTACACGCCGCTGCCACTGCCGCTGCCCGCGTCGCTGCCGGGCAACCCTTTCAGCGTTGTGTCGCGACGCTCAGCTCGGCTCAGCTCTGGTCTGCTCATTTACACCTCAGCTGGCGGCAACAACCCTCGTTGTTGCAGCACGGGCAGCAGCAAAAGTAGCGAAAAAAAGTAAAACACAAATACTTTCCTTCAGATTTTAATCGCTCACGTGAGTCCTTTGCCTCACGGCTAACACTCACACAAGTGTATGTGTGTTTATGTGTGTGCTTGGCAGTTGTTGTATGTATGCTTGTGTGTGCAAAGTAGGTAATATGTATATCGCTCTGTTGATATCGTTATTGTCGGACTTCGAGGACATTTGCATTTAAATACAAAGCTACACTGGGTCCGTTAAAGCACGCTTAATATCAAAAGCGAATGCAACTCGATAACATCCTAATCTCAGCAGCAGTTAACTGGGTAATGAAAGGCGCACAGGCAAGCAGTGAACATATTATTTACATTTATTCACAAAAGTACTTGTCGCATGCAGCTTTATATGTCTGCCTGCAGCAACTGTCTTACTTAGCCTGAACAATTAGTTCGATTGCTAAAATGCTTTTTTTATTTTCTTCTTAAATTACGTAGAGTTAATAATTAAGATTTCTATGATATGCTGCAATGTATGCTGTAAGCGTAATTTTATGTGAGAGTTTATTTAGAAGCAACAAATTCTATAGATCTGAAGTAATTTGGCAACTCATGACAAAGTGCCTGACTAGCAGATACCCTGAACCCAGTGCAAAAGTATTCAGTATTCAGGAAAGCACATGCAAATACACATTCAAAGCATTCATGATAATATTTAATGTGTGTATATGCAAAGCCCATAAATACGTTTTCCAATATTGGTTGGGGATTCCCGATTCAATAAGCCTCAAAAAGAGATTATCGAAGTTGGCTTAAAACTAAAATACCTAGATAAATAAAGCAACTTTTCTTGTAAGCAAACTAAAATAAAAAATCTATCATATCATAAACATCAAAGCAATGAAATAGTATTAATTGTAATTATATTTACAATTGTGTTGTATGTGTAAGAGAAAGACGTTCTATATATTTAAATGTCAGCAATATATATGTATGTTGGTAAAACAAACCTGTTCGAAACAGACACGAAGACTTATCTAACTGCTACGAAAATAATATAATTATCTTTAACAGTTTAATTAGAGTCATCACTAAAAGGTAATCGCTACACATAAATATTATTTGATAAATCATTGAAGTTCCTTGGATATGGCTTTGACTGCAAGCGAAAGTTATTGTTGAAACGATTTGTAATTAATATTGTAATAATTCTTTTTGTTGTATATTATGCTCTCAATATAGAATTTCAATTTTCATTTGATATTATTTCTGTGGAATGCATGCAAATACTTGAAATAAATTTGTTGTTTTACTACAGTTTTCAGTATTGTTGCTCTTTCGGTGATATTTGATATTCACGTGTATTTTCAAATTCAAAACGCAATTTCAACTGTTTGGCGTTGCAATTGCGAGTTTGTGATTGTTGGCCGTTAGTTGTTGGCTGTGAAATCAACATGGCTTTCAAACTTGAGCAACACTCGGATTGTTTGTGTTGCTTGAGCATGAATATGCAAAGCGAGTTGTATTTCCGTGTGAACTGCGCTAGCAGCTGCAATACTGTTTTAATTGTTAAATGAAAAATTGATAAAACGGCTTTTTTTTGTAAGCAATGTTCTCAATGCCTGTAGAACAATTCCAATTGGCTTGGAGTATCGAAAGATCAAAGAAATTCTATGAAGCGCGGCAATTAGATTCAAGGACTTTGCGTGTTTTTTTTTTGCAACTATTTTGGCACTAAAATTACATTTGCATTTCCTCTTAAAGCAAACGACCTTGAAGACGTTGTGGGCCAACTGCGAGGCATAAAACGAATGCCATCCGCTGCTAGCCATGACTAAAGACACCAAAACCATTAGGGCCGCCAGCCACTTCTTCAGCCACTTTGCTTCGCCTTAGCCACAACATAGCTGCGTGCTTAGCTGCGCCTCCACCCAGCCACCATCGTGGCCATGTTTCTAATACGCTTTTGGCTAAAGTAACAGTTGCTAAAATGTTTTCTATTGTTTTCACGCTCAACAAAAGGCAGACAATTAGTTTTCTTAAGCGACAAATCAAGTAGAAATTAAGTGGAGACGGGTGAAAGCAGTGGCAAAGGCGCTTAGCGTGCTGGGGCGGCCTGTTGGCCTGGTGGCCGGGTGGTTGGGTGATCAGAGCTCGGGTACTCGGGTGGTTTTAGGCGTTTGGATAAGGGCGCGCGAATGATAACAAAACAAAAGTGGATTATTGGCTCTTTAGCGCATAAACAATAGTGTATACTATGTGCGGGAGTGTGCCTATTTGTGTGAGTGACTGCACAACTGTCTGCTTGTGCGTGTAAGTTGTTTGTTTCTCTATAATATACTTAACATCTGATATACTTAACATCTTCTGGTTGATGCTGCTGCTGTTGCTATTATTTGCAAAGCCGCTCAGGCTTTTTGTTGCAAGAGCTAAGGCATGTTTTTCTACGGAACAATGCAGCAACCGTAGACGCAACATGAGTACTTTGTGCGGAATCCTCTTAAGAGCGCAGTTCTGCTAAGAAGCTGCATCATAAGGCCGGTATAACAGCTAGCAGTTCCATAAAACGTGACTTACAATGGGAAATTTGCCAGCTCAATATGCTATAAAACGTTGTATTGAGCGCGCTTAGCTAAGACACGCACCATTTCGAACTGTGGCATTGCGCAGGCCTGAGCGAACTGCAGCACGAAGTTGGCCAGGACGATTAGCAGGCGAGTCGTGTGCGTGCCAGACTCGGAGCGAAAGCAGCGCGACAGTGACGCCGGCAGAATAACGGTATGCCTTAGCGGACAGTGTCTTTGACTATTTGGGAGGACGACGAGCGCGCCTCGCAATCAGTTTGAATTGTGTCCTCGTAAAGAAAGGATATTCGTTACATTGTTGTTAAGTTGTTATTATAATTTCCAAACAAACCAACAAAACAACCAAAACCAATACCAAAACCAAAAAAGCACCCATCTATGAACGCAACAACTTGAGCACGGAAAGTCAAACACAAAGCAAAAAAAAAAAAAAACCAACAAAGTAAAATACAAAAATCAAAATAGAAACTCAAAACGCAGTTCACGACGCGACAAAATAAACAGCAAAAGCGACTGCAAAACAAAAAATAAAAAACCCTAAGTAAAATAAAAAACATACAAATAAAACTGGAAAATTAAAGTTAGAAAACAGTAAATAATTTGAATACTTATAAAGTTTCATTGTTTTGCTTATAAGCTTTAAAAAATTCAAATTTAAACTTAATAATTTTCGAGTTGAGTTTCATTTGCAAAGCTTTGCATCTTTAAGTTTGATTATGGAATTTCGAATATTTTGTGTTTCTTTAAGTCGATTTAAAAGTGAAGTTGAACTTAAGTTATTGTAGTTTACTTTTTTGGGCAAAGTGAAGTGAGGTGCTAGTGATAGTGTCTGATTGTGAATGAACATTGTAGAAGTTTACATATATTTATATTTTTACGTGATAATGTGTGCAACTTTATGTATTTGCATTTGGTTTTTTGTAAACGATTTTCATAAAAAAAAAAAAATTAAATAAAAAAATCGTACGCATCGATTTTAGTTCTATTTACAAGGGACACAGAGACTTTTTGTCTGCATGTATGTGGCCTTTGCTGGTGCTGCTGGTGCTGGTGTTGGTGCGGTGTTTTCTTTTCTTTTTTTCTTTTTATTTTTTTTTTTTTTTGACACATTATGTACAGCAGCAACAACAACAGCATGCACATACCCATACATATGCATACACAGATACATGTACACATTCTGCCACTTCGGCTTATGTGCCACATAAACCGACAACGAGCAGCCAATAAATGCTTTCAGCCAGCCAACGCCGAAAGCCGCCGACACAGCGCGGCCATATAAAAAGGCCAGTGCATTTGTGTGTATGAATCATACACACACACACACGCACACACACACACACACACAAATTTCAGTTAGATGACAACGAATGCTGTGTATTGTACATGTTTTTTTTTTTTGTTGGCATTTGTTATACACTCGTTGCTTTTTACTGCGTCTGCTGTGTATGTATGTGTTTTTGGCTTTCAAAAATAAAAATATAAGTTTATATTTATACATAACATTTGTCCGTCTCCTCCGCCTCTGTCTCACTGTCTGGGGCTTTTGTGCGCGTTGCGCTATAAAAACCGGAAGCGTTAGACTGACGTTAACGCCGACTGAGGCGCTGGCTGTGGCAGCGCCTGATCCTGACACTTGCCAACACTTGGGGCGTGCGATTTTTGGAGTTTGAAGAGTTTGTGTTTTCTGGTTTCTGGTTTCTCGTTTCTCGTTTCTCGTTTCTCGCTTTTGGCTTCTGCTGTTTTGTCTCTTGGGCGCGCGTCGTTCGCATAAAAAGCAGCGCTTATATTCAGCTGCCTTTTATTATTATTGTTATAATTTTGTTCTTGTTGTTCTTGCTTCTGCTTCGCATTGCGTTACGCGCATAATTTTTATTTTTTGTTGGCTCAAGCTCTGCTTTGTATACACATCAACACACACAGAAACACACAGAGCACACCCGCAAATCGTAAAATATTAAATTTAATTTTTCAAATGATGTGTGAATGGCTTAGGCTTGATATACGATAATGCCCGCGCCCCAGAATGTAATGTTTGTGCTTAAGGAACATCATAAAACCGAATCATAAAAACTGCAATTACCAAAAAAAGATGGCTAAGCATTCTAAAGCACGCAGCAAGAATTTAAGGCATTGGGCAAGGGTTATTTGTAGTGTTTTCCCATATATTCAGATTAGTTGAATAAATATTAAATAACAAATTTGATATTTATAAAATGAAGCTCAGTACAAAATCCCTAGATATATTAGAAAAAATATTTATATTTTTATATGAATTTTATAAATGCTTTGATTTTTTGTTGAACGAATAAATCTTTTATATAATTTAGTATATTTAAATGTGTTTATATATATATATTTATATATAATAATATTAATATATATATATATATATATATATATATATATTCATATATATTAAAGCTAAAAATATTTTTAAATCTATCAAGGTCGGTCGAAAAGCAAAAGAACTTATAAAAAAAAAATAAAAAAAATCTTATTGGTCTGTGATAAGTGAAGGGAAGGCAGAATTAAATACTGAAAACTTCAAAAGCAAAACAGGAGGCGGCAAATAAATGCGAGCACAAACCGCAGCGAGAGAAACTTTTGAAATTAGTAAAATTGTTGAAATCATTTAACGCACCAAATGATTTGCGTATAATATTAAAAAACGAACAAACAAACACACAACCTACAACAACAGCAATTAAAAGTGCGGTTTCACACAAACACAAAAATATATAAATAAACAAACCAAAAAACAAAAAAAAAAAAACCAAAAACAAACAGTAAAACAAGATAAACATATTTAAAAATAAAAAAGGGAAAGCTACGAAAATTATTTAGTAAAATTTTAACACGATTTGATGATACACATCAGCTGTGAGGCGGCACTTCATTAAACATCAAAGCGAATTGCGTTAAACCGCAAAACGTGCAACAGCAACACCACAGCGACAGCAACACAAATAACAGCAGCAGGCAGCAACAGCAACAGCAGCAATCGGAAAAATGTTGGCAATGCCCACACTAATGATGCCAGCAACAGCACAGATGACGCTTAGCAGTCAGCCGCTGTCGGTTGGCGCCAAGCCGTACGAGACCAAGTTGCTGGCCATACACCAGACGCATCTGCAGCAGCAGCAGCAACAAGCTCCGGCACAGCAGCAGCAGCAGGCTCAGCATCAGGTCAATGTTAAGCAACAGCAATCGTCTCAGCAAATGTCCATTGTTACGACTCAGCAGCAGCAGCAGCATCCGCAGTCCCAATCGCCTCATCAGCAGCAGTCGCAGCAGCAAGCAGTTGCCGCAGCCGCAGCAGCTGCCGCTGCAGCCGCTCATCATCAGCAGCAGCAGCAAGCAGCCGTTGCTGCTGCCGTCTGTGCCGCCCAACAGCAGGCGGTGGCCGTGCAACAGCAACAGCAACAGCAGCAGCAGCAGCAACAGCAACAATACCAAATTCACTCGCAGCAACAGTCGCCGCAGCAGGTGCTTAGCGTTTCGCCTAAGCAGGGTAAGAATTACTTTATGCCATGAATAGAATAAGAATTATAAATATAATTAGAGTATAATTCCTAAGTACATTAAGTATAGCGACTTGATTGCCCTTTGGCCCATTTCGATTACTTTACGAGCGATTCCAACACTTTGGGCTCACTTATCGATTTGCCTTCATTGGTGCTGGCAGCACAGGAATTTCACGAGTTTTACGAGACAGGCGCAGTTCGAGTAATGCTTTTTATGATGCGTCGTAAAACTTGGCCAAGCCCATAATGGCTAGCTGTCTAATGTTATTTGGGCAGCCGCGTGCGTCCGTCCGTCAAACTTTCACTGTTTCACTTTCGCCTTCAAAGAGACTAAACTAAGCTAAACTGAAATAGGTATTTTTATATGTGTTGGTGCAATTAAAGTGCCCATTGCTAGGTGTTTACTTTCATTCAATTGTTGTCGTTGTCGTTGTTGTTGTTGTCGTTGTCTTTGGTGTTGTTGTGATAAATCAAATAGAAATCAATTTGAAATTATTGACAATTTCCACTTTGGCATTGGTTCAGCGATTTGCTTTTGATTTTGTCATAGCCACTGCTAAACGAAAGGCAAACACATATAGGCAGACACACTCACATGCGCACGCACACACAGGGAAGCAAACAAAACTAACGTCAAGTCTGGCTGTGTGGAAGGCAAAAGTAAATAAGACAAGAAAGTCAGCCTGAGTCCTCGGCCAAGGCTGGGGGTGCGGCTGTTTGTTATTTTTTTGTGTAACGCCCACAAAGTGAAAACTGCACCAAGCAAACACAGTTGAACACTGAACACTGAACACTGAACCCCACAGACAACTAGACACCGAACCAGACAGAGCTGGAGACGAGGACCAAGATGTAGACGAGACGTTGCCAATTGTACAGAGCTTCAAGTGCATTGGACAACGTGACGCATACGTAACATTTAAACGCACGTCCACACTTGACCAGCTGATGGGCCAGGCGAGACGACACGAGACGAGACGAGACGAGAGAATGTCCAAAGTACTGAGAATTGAAAATCGAAGAGAATCGAATCGAATCAAAGTTTCAACTTCGCTGCAAAAACTTTGCTGCTGTTGCGTTGCGGCAAATTTGTTTTGAAATTTGCAACGCTCGTTCCCCGTTGAGTGTCTGCTAAAATTTTCAATTGAATTCGTTGTAAGATCCTGAAGAGAATTGCCAAAAAGTGAGTGGGACGAAATGGGGAGACTAAAAGCAGCAGCAACAGCAGCAGCAGTTGTCGTCATGCTTGTCCTTCTACAAAGCAAACAGACAAAGCGCATTGCAAGCGACAACAGCAACAGCAACAACAACAACAGCAACAACAGCAACGGCAACAGCAATAGCAGCAGCCACAGTAACAACGAGCAAGCGTTAAATTTGGCTTATAAAGTGGCCCGGTGTCTGGCTCTCCCAATGTGCACTCGCAGTGTCCTCCTTTGTTAAGCTCTAAGGACGTTGACAGATGCGTTCGCCCAGGCGTTGGCACAGCTGCCAAGTAGCCGCCATTGTTGCTGCTGCTGGTCCGTCTCGTGGGCGTCTCAACTTTAAGCAGGTGATCGATTTTCTACTCTTTCACTCACTCACTTTAAAACATTTTGCCAAAAATGTGTTGAATTTAAATCGCCCGCAGCCGCCACGCGACACCTAAATAATTGAGCTCATTTGGAAAACGTATCAAGCCAAAATAAATATATGAAAAATATTGTTAGTCAATGCAGAAAATTCTTTTTCTGAATGCGGCAAAGTGCGCATAAATTTCAATTTATTGCTTATGCAAATGAATATCTATTGTGTCTATATCACTTAATTTATGTCATATTAAATTCCAAAATATATAAATTTTTGTTTTTGCATTTAATATACATATATATATATATTTGAAATGATAAATTTATTTCATAAAATCAGTTGAATTTAAATAAATTAAAGCAGAATTCCCCTTCAGATAAATATTGTTATCAATCACATGATTCCAAATTGCTTATTGATTCCAGTTACCTGTCTATACAGACACATCGGAGCACCTGTGTAATGGTAATGATGATGACAATTATTCAGGCCACTTCGGGCATTTGCCATTGCATGCCACATGCATTTTGTCAACCTGTTTGCAGATGAGCAAGTCCAGTCGCTGCCAAGTCGTTGGCCATTATGCATATTGTCGTTATGTGATTCTGTTAAGTACGTTTGCAGCCATTATCCAGACCTGTGCCGCCCACAACGGCCCTGCCGTTATGATAGGACTCTAACGAGTCGCTTTCGTGCGTAGTTGTGCTTTAAATATGCCTGCTTCCACTTGTGGCGCCTCGTTGCCATTTTGCTCAGACATTTTTCCACCATTTAGCTCATTGTTGTTGTAAGTGGTCAATGGTTTTGAAAATTGAAAACCATATATCAATTGCCTACACTGAGAGAGTAAGTTTGCTGGAGCAAGTTGATGCAGTCGCTGCTCAGCGCTCAGCTCTGCGACAGCCATTATCTCTCTCTTGCTCTCTCTCTCTCTCTCCCTTATTTTGCTGTTGTTGCGCTTTTCTTATGGGCTTTCATTTATTTGCTATTAACCTGTCATTGTTCATTTTTATTATTGTGTGGTTTTTATGCCCGTCTGCCTGCCCAGCTCCCACTGCTTTGCTCTGCGATGTCTGCTGTTGTGGTTGTTGTTCCTGCTGCAGTTGTGTCTCGCGGCATTTTCCGGCACTTGGCAACGGTACACATGAGTGTGTCTCTGTGTGTGTTCGTGTGTGTGTGTGTGTTTGTGTGTACTTATGTTTGGGGTTGTTTGTGTGCGTGCAATAAATTGTTATTATCGCCACGATGCAGCATGTCCTCGTCGTCGCCTTCTGTGCCCTTTCTGAATGGCCACATCCTCTCATGCTTCAACTGATTCTCATCCGGAGCGGCGACAGGCAATGCTAAGATTTATAACTTTTATTATTATTGAAGCTTACTCTCCGTTTAATATTTGCCGCATTTATCTGGTCACGTTCAGTTTACAGTTTCATGTGAAACTGCTGCTGCTGCTGCTGCTGCTACCGTTCTTGCTGACCTGCTTGGTTTATGACTAGAAAATCAATCATACAGCATGTTGACGGGTGTGTAAAGCTAAGCGCGCTCACCTGACACTTGCCATCACATCTTGTCAGATCGGATCTGTCGCATAGTGTTTAGTGGCAACTGAGTGGCATTCACTGATATCGACTGTCACGAATGTCTTTGTGGAGCTACCTGCTTTGCGGATAAGGTGACTGCTCCACACATATATAAAAAAATAGATATATCTATTTATATATATTTCTATATACTTATGTAGCTGCTATAAGCGCCTCATTGCCAAACACAATGATCGGAGTTCTCGCTCATTTACTTCATTTACGTGCTGTACGGAAAACATGACGGTGACGGTGACCATGGGATGGCGGAGGAGGTGGAGACAGATTAGTATGCTCGTCGTTTGCAAGGGCCAAGTAACTGTCGTTCATTTTCTGCAACCGACAGGGTGACACACACATACAGCGACTGTCGCCTTGTTATTAAGTGAGGGGACAGCTACAGCTACAACTGCAGATGCTCAGACAGAGGCAAAAGTTTTTACAGACCTCCAGCTGGCCATAGTTGGTGCGCTGTTGGCTACCTCCGGCTGGACTGAGTCGATTCTTTTTGTTTTTTAAATGCCAGCAAACAACAAAAGCAGCATAAGGCAGTTTGGACAGCCGGGATGAGCATACAACTACGAAGCTAATACTTTAGCAGCCGGATTAGGTTCAATTGGAGCGGGCAGCCAGGCACAGGACATGCAGCACAAAAAATCCAAAGCCCACTAAAGCAGCAGTGGGACGTAGGTAGATAGGTAAAGAGAATGACAACAAAAAAGTGAAAGAGGACAAAAAAAAAACAAAGCAGGACAACAATAAAAAGTACTCTTGTACACAGCATTAAAGTTTAAACGTTGGTAAATTCCAACAGCTTCCGCTTAGTTGGACCGCATGGACACAGACAACGCACAGCAGAGACAATGAAGCTCGACGAGACTTTTAAGAGTATGTGATGGTATTAGTGTGTGTGTGTGTGTGTGTGTGTGGGTGGCAGGTGCGTTCATGTGCGTAGTTGTGCGAAAATGTAAAGTGAGATTACAAATATCGATCAAGCTGCTGGGCGAAAGTTTCGTGTTATGGCTCGAAGGCAGTCCAGCTCAGTTATTAATGATGCTCCAGATGGAGCACTCAGAGTCGCAGAGTCGGGCTCCGCCTACAGTAAACCAGCTGAAAATACCAATAACAAAAACATTTTATACTTCTCAGCGTTGCGGTTAGCGATAAAAAAAACTTTTGTTTGGTGCTGCACAATTAACACACACAACACTCACACACACACGCAGTCAGGCAGTTGACATTGTGTCTGGCTTTCCTGCAGGCACGCGGACCCGTCATTTTTGCAATCGTCAATACTGATCAATATTTGATATACAAATTTTAAATGTTGGCGGGGGCACCTGCATGCAAATCGTTTTTTAACGTTTGTTTGCTAGTCTGCGTGGGCTGAAAAAATCGATTCTGCTTGCCGCGTTTCAAAGCAGCTCATGTGGTCGAGGTCAACTTGGGGTCATGCTGAGCAGCAACGGCAGCTGGAGCTGGCCGCAAGAGCCGCAGCAGCCGCAGCCGTTGCCGAGACGCCTTGCAGCCATTTTGACATTTGGTCGCAGTTCGCCTTTGTCTTTGGCGTTGACATAGCAACAACAGCATCCGACTCCAGCCTGCAACAGCACAGCAGCAGGCGCAGCAGCAGCGACCGGTCCAGTGGTTATGCCAACTCCTGCTGCTGGCCACATTTTCACAATGCGCAGCGCACATGACATTGTCATTGCTGTCTGACGCCTGGCCGTGTCCTTAGCCAGGGCCAACGTCAGCGTAGCACTTTTTAAAATGACTAACGGCATTTGCGGTAGCGGGGCTGCCTGGCAGCGTGGCAACGTGGCAGAGTCCGGCGGTCGCAGCACACGAAAGTCCACAAAAGCCACATTCGTCTGTGCGCCGCAGCTTGCGACTTGGGGCATGCCCTTTGTTTTGCAGCTGACGCTCACAGCTCGTTTGGCTGCCGCGTGACCAGCCAAACAAGCCAAACGGACCCCACAGATCCACAGACCAAGGCAACCACTCAACCGCTGTGGCTCTCTCGTTCGCTTTTGCCCCGTTTTGCCGGTCGCCGATTTGTATATTTGGTGGCAGCATAATTTATTGATTGAGTGTTTGGGCCAGTCAAGCGACGTTGCCCCAAACCCGATTCCTAAACCGATTCCCGCTCAACCCCAATTTCCATTGTCATTGCAAAAGCTTTTCTGCGCTTTCTCCTGTTTGCCTTCTCTCTTTTGCATTTGGTTTGATTTTGTCAGCTACGCTTTGTTGCGCTTTTCGCCAGCTCGAGGTTGCTGTTAACTATATTTTTGCAAGTGCCATGCCCTCCGCTCTCGGCCATCCGACCTCCGCTAGTCTGCTGCCTTCTAGTCTCTGCCTAGTTGCCAGTTCTGGATTCTTCCCTGGTCGCTGGCAGCGCTAAAAATTTAAATTGGTTTGTTTTGTATTGCGGCTGCTTCTGTGGCTCCTTCTGCTTCTGCTTGTGGTTGTGTTCGTTTAGCTGCTTCGTCGTCTGCTGCCTCTGCTTCAAGCTGCGCTGCGCTGCCATAAAATTGCAAATTGCAATTCGTCGCCATGACTCGTTGGCTGACAGTGCCCCAGTAGCAAGATGCTGGCCGCCCCCTTTCGCATAGCGCACGTTGCGCATCGTTGACAAAGTTACGAAACTGTGGTAAATTTTATTTGAATTTCCAATGCAGCTGCCACACTTCTACCCAACTGTCCCATGCCCCCTCAGTCGTGTTGTTATTGTTCTTTGGCCTCAGAGCAGCAGCTCGTTGCGGTTACGAAGCGTTGATGAATGAAGTGCATTTAACACTCAAAAACCGTCGTCGCGCTGGGCTTTGCTTTTGTTTTTTCTCCCACCGCCTCCCCTGCCTAGCCGGTTGTGGTTCCCAATTAATCATGACCAGCAGCAGTAGCAATGGCAACGACAACGGCATTTGACCCAAACGCGTTCCATCCGAACATGATTGAACAAGAGACCAAGAAATCCATCCAAAGACGGCATACCACCATATTGTCGACCACATTGATAAGCCAAGCGAACAGTTTTTAATCATATTGGGATCAATGTCATCCCAAACTTGTTGAGGCCGACTGGAGCGCCCGCATCAAAGCCTCCTGCAAGCGGGCTACACGCAACGAGACAGGCAAACAAGCCAACATGTCAAACAGACACAACGTACGAGCATGGAGCATGGATGGGGCGGGAGGTGTTACAGTTTAATGATAACAATAAAATAGAGCGCACAGCATACGGCATCAATGTCAAGAGTAGGATTCACGTATGTATGTGTGTGTGGGTGTGTGTGTGGAAGCCAGCAACTTTTTGCTTGTGGCAACCTGAGAAATATGAGGGATGTGTGTGGTTGTTGTTATTTTTGAAAAATTGCGACAGCAGCAGCAGCAGCCTTAAATCAAAAAATTATATTGTCATATAGGCAGACAAACAAACACACGCACACACCCACACACACAGACACACAGAGGAGCAACATGTTTGCCATGGGAGCTGGGGGTTCGGGCAACGTGGGCTGCTAGTGATAAAAGCAAAGACGGCGCCCCCAAAAAGTGGCAACCAGCAGCAGTCAGCCAGCAGCAGGCGGCAGTCGTGGATGGTAAAAATTAATTTATAATAGGCATCCTTTATGAGATGACAAGGATGCTGAATAAGATAATGGCATCAACAAGCAAGCTGGCAGGATGAGCAGACAAATGGCGCGAGCTCCAAAAAGGCGTAGACTCTCTGCCGTTAGTCGGGGCCACGATGGGGCGGCAGCTGGGGCGTAGGCGTAGGCGTAGGCGTAGGCGCTCGCTTGTTTTGGGGGGCGTTGGTCGCAGAGCTTGGCAAATAACGAAATTACTTATCGCACGAGGCGAGACCAAAAGGCAGCAGCAGCAACAAAAACAACAACAGCAACAAAATAAGATGATGCTTGTAAGCTGTTGCTAATAAATATTTAAAAATGTTTTTCGTCCTGCTCATTCCATGTGCAGAAAAAAAAACAAGTGGTAACACGCTGTCTTTCTATCTGTATGTGTGTGTGTGTGTGTGTGTGTGTGTGTTTTGTGGAAAATGGGAAAATGTGATTTGTTGCCGTTCTAGCGTTCTAGCTCGTTGATTGCCATTGCACTGTGGAGCGGAAATCAGAGACCTGCACACATCAACACAGCGTCGCAGATAATGAGCAACTGTGGTGTGAAGCAAGCAATTAATTAGATAATAAGAGAAAGCGAAAACGAGATGATTGTCGCAACTGATAAAATATGATCTAATATTTTTCATTATCTGGTAGCTATCAATAAATATGCAGCAAATGTTTTTTTTTTTTTTTGCTTAATTGACTGAAATTGTTCAAATTTGAATTTTTATTTTAGGTTTTATCAGACTCTATCAATCAATATTTTCATGCATGAATATAACAAATATTTTTGTTTAACTTGCAATAAAAAAATGATAGCTAAATAACTAAAGTATTTTCACTTTATAAAACTAAAAAATATATTCAGTAAACTTAAGTCTATTAAATCATAAAAATATTATAGTTTTATATAAAAAAAATCTGAAAATGAGCCTTAATTATTGCAGCTAAAGTTGAGCTTGTTACGCGCGGAATTTTTACTTTGCTCGACCTTTTTCAACGCTTTTTGTAGCCCCAAAATGCGTCCAATGCAGACACTGTACGTTGTTAATATGTCATTTGGCTTTGTTATCTGTTTAATTTTAAGTTTTATGTTTCACTTGGCTATCTGCAAATTAGCTCTGCTCATCTCTGCCTGCACAAGCAAAAATTTATAATATATAGGTGGGAGTACACACACACACACAAACACACGCATACATAGCTACTTAAGCATACCTGCCAGAAGTGAGTCAGATATGAGCCCGATAAAGACGACGGCAATAAAAATATTTTATGAGCAAATTATGTTTATTAGCGCGTCAAAATGTCACCATTATGCATGACAAAATACATATTAAAAGAAAATCTAAAAAACATAAATTATGAAGCGTGGCATAAAACGAGCTTAGGCGCACAAACAAACACACACGCACACATAGACTCGATGAAAGCAGCAAAAATTGTCTACCTAAACAATGACCTAATCGAATTTTCTCGA
The DNA here is from genome assembly GCA_035045945.1 of Drosophila anceps. NCBI lineage: Eukaryota > Metazoa > Arthropoda > Insecta > Diptera > Drosophilidae > Drosophila > Drosophila anceps. The sequence continues at coordinate 16,729,623 of JAWNON010000225.1, forward strand.
ATGTGTTGGTCAGGTCAGAAAGCAAAAAATGGCAAAGTGCACTTAGGGGCCACTGGATTGGGGCAGCAACAGCTGCAACTGCTACACCAACAGCAGCAACACCAGCAGCAGCGGCAGCGGCAGCGGCAGCATTTGTAATGCGGCCATGTACATTGTCTGCTTTGTGGCATGCAGCAAATATAATTCGATTTGCCAGCAAGCCAGCCACATGCACACGGTTCGAATATGAATATCATTGCATGAAATGCTGGAAAATGCGCCTCAAGACCAATGAAAAGCAACGAACCAGGCAAGCGAAACAACAAGCAAATTACAACAATACGGCAACATTGTTGCCACACTGAATGGGAACCACGATGCATGCTAAATGTAATGCACAATGACAAACGCGCCCCAACCCCTAAAGGCATATACACAGACACATACACACACATACACGAAATCACACACATACGCACACACACTGAGCGATGTATAAAAATAGTTGCTGCCAACGATTGCCGAGGAGCAGCGACTAAAGACGAACGTTTCACAGCTGCAGGCTGGACTTTGCTGGGGGTTGGGGGTGTGTTGGCGACCTGCAACTGCAATCGCAAACGCAAACAGGGCAGAAGCAACGCGCATGACGCGGCTGCTCCAACCGACAACTGGCTGGACGGCCGACACTGCCTCACTGGCTGCCACATTGGGCTGCCCCACTGGGCCGACAGCAGGAGCCAAGCAGCAGGGCTAGGCGGAAGCTGACGAAATGTTGCCGATGTGCCTGCTAACGATGTGGGCAAAAACAACGCAACGCAGCACAGCGCAACGCAACGCCTACGATGCCGACGCCGACGCCGATGCCGATGCCACAGCAACAAAATTGCAGCTGCACTTGGCCAAACTTGCTTTTTCCACCTACAGTCGCTGCTATTTTTTTATTCGCCAGTGGGTGGGGGTTGCATTATCTACAATTGTATGTGTATGTGTGTGTGTGTGTGTGTGTGTGCTTCTTTGTGTGACGCTGTTGCGTTTTTATTTGCCGCTTGTTTTTGTTGCTTTTGTTGCTTTCTATTTGCCGTTTCGGCTGCCTCACTTATCGTCGGTTGGTCGCAAAACTTTTAAATTAGAAATTTTTGTTCGTGGAGCCTGACAGTCGGTGGTTCAACTGCGGGGGTCTGGGGCAATGAGCAGCACTCAATAGTTGTTTTTTAGTTTTTGTTTTATACTTTGTTAGTTGGTTAGTTTTATGTTTGCAGCATCAGCATCAACAGCAGCAACAGCATCAACAGCAGCAGCAGCAGCAGTAGCAGTTGTTGCTGTGGTTTTCATTGACACTCACTAGTTGCTACTATTAATTTTTTTCGCTTTACTCCTGCATCCCCTTTTTTTGAAGTTTCGTCTATAATTTTTGTTGTAGTTGTGTTTTGTTTTAGTTGCCGTCGTGTGATGCATTTTGCGGTTGTTGTTCAAGTTAAGAGCACTTTAAAGTTTGTAATGAAATTTGACAGGTCGTTAAAGGCTTTGCTCTTGATGTGGTTGAGAAGTGTAATGTAAACGGAGATGCACAGGTTCGCAAAGTGACAAAGTTAGTAAACGGATATGGGAAACTAACTAGCGTTGATTGCTCTGTGAGCAATATATACTGCGTGCTAGCACTCAGCCCAATGATCCGATTTAGTTGAGAGGCATATGAGGGTCAACTTGCTGACGAATCTTCAGCGAGTTTTTCCAGTTTTAACTATTTATTAAATAATTATTAGTTTTTGATTGGACTTTGGTCCCATTACTATATTCCAGTAGCTCTTGTTCACATTCAAGAACTGCAATCTTCAATATTTAATAAGAATGTCATTTGATCATGCATCATGCTGCGACTGTTGAGCAATTTTAGAAGTTATATACCACATTTCTTCTCAGAAAGTTTGTGTATAAGTACAGTCTTTTAGGTATTTAGGAACAAAGTGTAGAGGACCTAGAATATATAATTCAGCGCTGACATTGAATACTTTATTAATGATTCTATTACCAGCATAACTGAGGCTATTTCAATGGCTATTTCAATGCTGGGTTACTCCATGCACAGTGACATACATGGACACAACTCTAAAATAAAACCAGAAACAACATTGTATTTCAATTTTATTTTTCAAATATTATTTCCAATTCCAAGTCGCAATTTATATTCTTCACCAAACAAAGAAAAATGTCTTAAACATTGATTAGATAATTGTGTAGACCGCCATATACATAATCCAGCAGTCAATAGTCCTCAGCACTTCTTTTGCCATATTCTTCTATCGCTTTCGTTTTTTCTTTAAATTGTATTTATTGGTGGCTGTTGCTGATGTTAAGAGCGGTTGTGAGTTCAACAAAAGATGATGTGATTGAATTTGCACCGTCCACTCTGCTCAGTCTTCGTCCTCGGCGAAGCAGATGCCAAATAAAAAAAAAAAGTGGGTGGTACAGATAATTTTCTCAGTAGGCGTCACCTAATGGCATTCCGCAAATTGTTTGTTGAATGAAAGTGAGGCTGGATTGGCAACCGAGGAAGAAGAAGCTACACAGCTGGGTGAGAGCTTGTTATAATGCCCAAGTTCTAGCCGAGTTCTGGCTACGTTCCGTATTGCTAACTGACAAACAAAAAAAAAGGTTGTCACGCTGCCAAGACGAGGCAACAAAAATGAGGAAGACGATGCCAAAGTCGATGGCAAAAAACAACAACTTAATACCCAGCTGATGCCTATTAAGCACAGCATTTGTGGCACCCACAGCCGCGCCCGCGCCTGCAAGTCGAACGGTCCTTTTTCGGGCCTGGCGTTGCGTGTATTTTGCCTTGATTTTGAGGCTGTGATATTTTCATTTGCTTGATTTGTTTTGGCATAATTTCGCTTCGACTTGACTTTGCTTCGTTTCGTCACATTCTGTGGGGGATGCTTCACTAAATTATGGTAAGTTCTATATATACAATGTGTGTGTGTGTGTGTGTGTGTGTGTGTGCGTGTGCGAGTGGTGGTATGGCCTTGCGGCTGGCATTGGGAAACCGCAAATCAGCATTTTTTTCTGCTTGGCCCAGAACAAGCCCTGAATAATGACCATACTCGCACGCATTAAGCATACGCCCCCAGCCTGCTACAGCAGCGTGTGGGCTTCACGCAGCTCACTCCGGCTAGTTAGCCCTGCAAGTGACGACGCACACGTAGCAACAATAATTTCAGCTAATTGCTCTCTGAACAGCCATTTCAATGCGAAATGAATTCTGTGCATCGCCTGCCCGGCTGCCACAAACTGGAGCACAACGGCTACGTAATCCCCCCCAAAAAATAGTTGCGGCCCATTCATTTTGGCCACTAGCAGTGCAACAGCAACAGCATCGACCATTGGGCAAAGGGCAGTTTGTTCGGCTTGGGCAGTTGTAATAAAATTACGTATACGCAAAGTGTGCACCCACCGGCTTGCCGGGCTGCATATGAAATAGGAATTGGGCCCATTCCGGGTGAGTGCAGGGGAACAAGCAGAGCCGGACTAACGAGTGGCCTCTAATACAATAACAAACAGTTGAATAGCTGGAATAGTTAAGCCCATGATCGTCATATACGGCTGCTATGACTTTCATTGCCATTCATATCTAATCGCAGTCCATTTCACTCTGCCTGACGTTTCCACATTCAGTCTCTTCGCTGCGCTCGCTGTCTGGCTGCAAAAATTAAATTTGTCTCTTGACTGACAAATGTCCCCCGAGTGGGCAAAACCAGAAAAGTACTTGACGATACGTAAAAGTCAAGTCAAATTGCAGTCGAGACGGAAAGATGGGCAATGGATGAGCACCCAACCCGGCCCCGACCCCGACCCCGAGCCCGAGCCCAAGCCCAAGCCCGAGCCCGCGTCTGACTCGGCTCGTTTCATTAGTCTGCTTGTAATACTGTTAAGCGGGCATAGATACTGTCACTGTAGTGGGTGCACACTCACTCAGCTGCACAGCTCTACAGCTTTACTGCGTATATCTGTAGCTTTGTATCTATATATCTATGGCCAGGAGCGGCGCCCACGCATCTGATGTGGGATTGGGCAGGCAAAGGGGGCAACGTTTTGTTGGCATAGGGAACTGTGGGACTCTGACTTGTCCTGGCTGAAGAGCAGCTGATGTTGATGATGATACACACTCAAGTGCGCTTTGGGCACAGCATTTGAGTAAATATATATGTATATACTTATATATATTTTTGTATATATATATAAATATGTGTGTGTGTGTGTGTGTGTGTGTTGACAAACGCTCACGCACAAGCACAGCACTTGTGCAGATACAAACGCTATGCTGACAATATGGCGAAGAGACTGAGGCCGTCGTTGCTCTTACTTATTTATGCCAATTTCCAGTGTATGTGAGCATATCTCTCCTCTCTCCCTCACTCACTCTGCCTCTCCCTCTCTCTCTCTTTCCCTCTTCCTCACTCTATATTTTTGCCTCTGCGTATATGCTGTCTCTTATCCGGTTTTGTTGTTGTCACTGCTGATTTTTAGCGTATTCGCTTCTATTTAAACATTTAAAGCAAGATGCTACGTGTGCCGCATGCTAAGACGCATCGCATACAGTGGGCTAAATGCGTTGAGGCTGTAACAAAAATGAAGTGATTTCACTCTGCTTGACGCTGTGGATTGAACCAGAGTCTCTGCCACTGTTCCAGTTGAATTGACTTTGACTGATGTGACTGCCAGCAGTCAAATATGGATGCTGCGGTATGAAAGGAAAGAAAAAGTATAAGCAGCAGTTTCTGAGCAGTTCTTAGGGCCGTCTTCCGGCCGACAAAGAGCAGTCAGCCGAAATGAACGCGCATCAGAAATCTCTGTGGATTGCGTCCTGCGTCGCAGTCGTATGCGGATTGGTTTTATTTCATTAGCTTTGCGTCAATTTAAATATTTAACGAGTATTTTTGAGTTGATAACATTTGCCGTCAGCTTTAAATTGACTAAAACGGAGCGCGACTGTGGCATAGATTAAATTTCCGCTCTTATGAATGCGCGCGGCTAATAGAAGCGTCGACTGTGATAGTCGCAATAGCGATTGTATACATTCACATATATATATATATATATATACATATATATCTATCTATATCTATATGTTTGTATGTATGTTTTGGAAGTGTGTGTATGGTGGTGTTAGGTCTGGTCCCAGCTTGCCATTGTCGGTTGATCCCGGACCGGCGTTCGTCAGTTTCAAATGTCCGAAAAAAGAAATCCAATTTGCCAGGCGCGCGCGTTGGCAATGCCCCGAGGACAAGCGTTCATAAAAAAGTGGCTAGAAATAAGCCAGCAGCAAGAGCCATGCATGGCATACAAAAAACTGGCGACGGCTGCTCGGCTAAGCCATGGACACCCACCGTGCTCCATGCCGGCCAGACCGTGTCCAGAAACGTGTAGAAAATAAAAATTTCTATTTAAATGGCAAAAATCAACAAATGCAACGCAAAACAATCTAAAACACAAATCGAAATTAAATGACCGCACTTGCACACAAGAGCGCAATTTACACACGCACACACACACACACACACACAGAGCCATGGAACATGGCAAAAACAAGCCACTTACAAAAGGGGAGAAAAAACAGCTACTGGCTGAAATAAAGTGTAGCAGCTGCGCACCCCCAAAGGCAGCAGCGGACAGGACAGCACAGCAGTAGGCGCTGCGAGCCATCAGGCAGGCAGAGCCACAGAGCCCGGCAGCTCTGACAAATGCGGATGGTGTTGCGTCGCGTCGCGATGGCCAGTTGCAGCAATATCAACAATTCATTCAGCAGCCGCGAAGCGAGTTTTGAATTTGGTTTTTGATTTTTTATTTTCTCTCTCATTTTTTTTTGTGAGCCTTCCCTTTGGGTGATTGTTGGCATTTGTATTGTACGTATTGTTCGCTAACAAGAATGTATGCGCCAGCAAGGAGTTGCGATTTGAGCGTGTGCAAGAAGAGTGACCTCCAGGGTGCTGGCTAAAAAACAAATGCTGCTCAGTGCCACGAGCTGCTCATGGCTTTTAACTATTGTTTCGGAAAGTGTCTGATCAGATTAAGCTATCTCACTTGAAACAATGCAATTAGTAATTTGTATGCTTGTAGAGCCACATATTCATGCTTATTATGAATATTTGAGTTCATTGGCATCAGGGCTTCCTCGCTCGCTCAGAGTCCATGTTGTGGGCAGAAGGTACTTCGCAGACTAGTTACGTCAACAATAGACATCTCTTAGTTAAGTCAGAACAAAGTACATATATTTTTCTTTACTTCACGACGTGATGTGACGTTGACTTATCTTCAAAGTTCATGTGATCTCTGATAGAAAGGGTGACTTTCTGCTGTAGTATATTACTTCTTTAATTACATGCAAAGGGCTTGGCTAATTTGTCTGAATTTTTTATGCGCCAGGTGCGCGCACTTCAGCCCTAGCACACACTGCGAACACTTTTCATTAGGGATTTAGATCAAACGCACCAACACTTTTTTGTTGTTGTTTTGTGCTTTTTGCTTGGCAACAAAATTAATTAACTGCGAATGTGCGAAACTAAATGAAGCCACTTTCAGTTAGAGTTTGTTGGGTGAACCGTAAACCGCACCTACACATAGCAAATGCCAAACTCTTTACAATGAACAATCCTACGCGAAGCGTCCTACTTTCTATCCATGCATTCAGCCCCAGGCTCGATGTCCGGATATATGTGTAGAGCGACGCATATGTGGCAGTCATGTCAGGACCCCGACGGCCCGAAAAAGATCGCAGCCGCCTTTTAGGCTAAGGTCTAGCGTGTGACTGGGCCAATAATGGCACTGAAACCGGTTATGTGTATGTGCGTGCGTCGAGGTGAGTGCGGCTACATCAACACCTACGCTTACACACACTAAAAACTAGTGACATGACAGCAAAAAATGGAGTAAAGAGAAAGGGCAATGGATGGGGGAAAAAAAAGAAAAGAGTAAAGCGGTAACCGCAATTTGACCCAGGTTTTACTTGCTTTAGCTTTCGTGGCGCCCGACAAATATGCAGATTGCATGAATCGTTGGGGCTGGGAGTTGGTTCACCTGCGTTGTGTTTACCTTTAACATGTGCTACGACCAGCAGCAGCAGCAGCAGTAACAGCAACAACAAGAAAAACAATAACAGCAACAACATTCTCCGTCGCTCTGTTTGTCCGCGCCTCCCCCACTTCCGACTGCCGTGGCAAATGCTACAACAAACGGCGTTTAATGTTCGTTGTTGTTAGTGCTGGCTGAGTGTGTCTGTGTGTCTGTGTGGGTGGTTGGCTGATGAGAGGGTGTCTGCGTAAAACTACCCAAAATCCAATCCTAACACATATGGGGGCATGGCCACGGCCATGTTGTATACATATATAGAATCTTTGTGGCCTTTTTTGTTAAGCCAAACGCTTTCGCTTATTCAGCTTCCCAACAGTTGTTGTTGCTGTCGCTGCTGCGGTTCCAGTTAGGTGTTTTCGTTGCTGTTGCTCCCAAAAAGTAAACAGACGCAATCTCTATTTCGTTTTACATGCAACCAACAGCCAAGTGCGTGTGTGAGTGAGCGAGTTTACTTTCTAATTTATAAGGCAACATGTTTGTTTGCTCGCCTGGGAGCACTTTAATGCATTCGCTAAAGCCATGTTGGCCCCTTGGCCTCTTGGCCTGCCTCTTTTCGATTTCTCATACGCAAATTTGCCATTTCTTGTGCTTTCTATCATTGTCTCGTCTAGCTGTGTGTATTGTGTACTGCAGTCTCTTGTCCTGCGACGCTTTTTACACAATTGTCAACACACACAAAATGCAAATGGCACCGCCTGCCACCCGCCACCCGCGACCCCATGACCCAAGTGTAAAGGCAAACAAGAGCCTATGACTGGCATTTAAATGCGAAATTTGCACGCGAGCAGAAAACCAGAATAGAACTGGCTCGCAAACATCTTTCTCTCTTCTCTCTCGCCCAATTTGGCTTTCTCCGGTCTGATTGCTTTATAAGCACAGCCAACAATACACCTCATTTTTTTCTATTCCCCAACGTACCGCTCTCCTTCTCCCACTCTCTCTCTCTCTCTCTCTCTCTCTTTTTGTCTCATTCTTATTTGTGTGTCAAATTTAAATCAAATTATTGACATTTGTTTAAAGGCAAGGCAAGTGACTTGCATATAAATGAGTTAAATTTGTTGGGGTGCGAGCACTTTAAGACAGCAGCCGAAATCAGCACAAAATGGACGCAAGCCGTCGGCAAAAGGGTGCTCTGATAAGAGACTTCAGAGCTCGGGGCTGGCGTGTGTGTGTGTGTGCGTGTGTGTATTGGGGGGTGGTGGTGAAGACCAGTCGTTGCCTCTGGGGCAGCAACCCTTTGCTACAGTTGCTGTTGTTGTTGCTTTTGCTTTTGCCTCAGCCATGTTTTGTTTTTAATAGTTACTGAATCTCATTAGAATTTAGATGAGTCTTAATGAGTCATTGTTTTACACGTTAGACGGTCGCGGTGCGGACGAGGACTGGGATGATGACGACGGCGACGACGCCGATGGCAGCAACAACAATAATAGCAACAACAACAACAAAAACAAGGACGACGACGACACACAAGTAGCTAAGAATAGTGCAACGTAGTCACTGAATAACCCAAAAAGTTTCTGCGGCAACGGCACGAAAAGGTAGCTACCTCGGTGTCAGCAACCCCCAACAGCACACACACACACACATACACATACACTGACACTTGTATAAATGTATATTACATAAATATGTATATATATATATATATATATATATATATATATATATATATATATATATATATATATATATATATATATATATATATATATATATATATATATATATATATATATATATATATATATATATATATATATATATATATATATATATATATATATATATATATATATATATATATATATATATATATATATATATATATATATATATATATATATATAAGACATTCAACGCATAGCGACGCGCCGCGACGCACACCACACCACAACGAAAATGAAAATTTCATTTGATCTGCGCTGCGCGACAATTTGATGAGAATGCTCCAGCAGTTATCCTGCTTGCGTTGCTACAAAAGGAAAGCAAAGAAAACTCAGCTAGAACGCAAAGACTTCAAAACACATTGACAAAGTCAAGGAAATTGTTGCCAGCAGCAAGAGCAACTTTAATGAAGGCCAAGACCTAGATTTTCTAGTTATATGTTTTTTAGAAACTGTGCTCTAAATGAAATTATAATCATAAGCTGAAGTTGAACAAGGCTCGATTAAAATAGGTTTGTTTATAGTTGTTGAGATCTATTGGCTGCTTAGAGGCCATCGGCATTAGCAGCACTTTGGCACCAGCTAATGGCGCTAATGTCAACGACTGAATCGAGCTGTTGACTGCTCCGAGTCCTTAAAGTGTCAGCAGTTTTATTAAGCAGACAGCTGAAGTGGAGTGGAGTGGAGTGGCGGCGCGGCTAAATAAGTTGATTGGCTTTCAGTTTTGCCAACTGCAACGTGCCGGCAGATGCATTTGCCACAGCTGTACGGCAGGCTGGGGCCTTTTGCTTAGTTGTGCGAGTGCGCGTAATTAAGTTGAAATTAAAGCGCAAAGTTTGCTTTAAGTTGGCAGCAGTCGCCGCTGCCTGTTCGCTGTACTCGCTCGCTAAACGCTAATTAGATCTTTTAGTTTCATTTAGTATTCCAGCCCCCGTGCTGGCTGCTTGCTGCCTTGCCAGCTTGCTGCTTCGGCTGCCTGCAAATTAATGAAATTAAAAGCACATTATACTTTATAATGCACGCTGATTTGAGTCGGGCAAATTTAATTTAAAGATTTGCTGAGCCAAGGTGCTTATCGTTGCCCTTTTTCCCTCGCACGGCCCCAAATCGAGCCAAATTGTCTGTCATATATCAAAGGCAAACGGCAGTGAGATTTGGGGGTACAATAAAAACATGAGCAGACATGCCTTGACATTGTCTCTAGGCCTGTCTTGCTTCTGGTCCTGGTTCTTGTAAGTATCCTATTCCCAAGATAACCGCAGTGCCAAATTGCGGGCATAAGTGACTCTCGAAGGCACATAAATGCGGCAACTGTGGAATGGACCAAATTGATTGGGTGCCCCGGCATTGATCAAAGTCATAAGTCAGCGGCATGGCCGGCGCAGGGAAGCAGTCGGCCAATGTCCATGTAAATATCCTTTTGCAGTTGAGTTGTCCTTTTTTTTGGGCGAGCCCCAAACGCTGCACAGCACGTCTAAGCAACTGGATTATTAACATTTCAATATAATTTGTGGCTATGCGGGCAGCTCTGGCTGCTTGCCATTCATATTTTGAGCCGATGTCCGAGGGAGTCGGCAGCATCGTACCCAACTGTGCACCGATTTACTTTTCTGCTGACGTTTGGCAAAATTAACGCGCCTCAGGACTTTGATCCTTTTTTTATATTTTATATACATGTGTATGTGTATATGTGTGTGTATGTGTGTGTGTGTGTGTGTGTGTGTGTATGCATATACTTATTCAAAGTATTAGTATGTGTGGCAGCACCCGCTGCGTGTTAGTCTTCTGTATTTGCTTACATATTCATCAATTTTTTGGGTTAAACTGTGGGCGGTTCGGGGCGGGATACAGCCTGTCCAGCCGTCCAGTCGTCCAGCCCAACACACCCACATTGAGGGTCGTGCACGTTTTGCGGTTGTTAGCGTCAAATTGTTTGCTTATTTTGGGCTTTCATATGACAGCGGGCAGTCCCAGCAGTCGGTCAGCTGTTGGTTTTTGCGACTAGCCGCTAAACGCTTTTAGCTTTAATGCAGTGCCATTTAGCCATTGAGCACATAATTGCCATTAGGATTACGCATACGCCATGCGGTCAACGACCGGATGGAATTTGAAAATGATTTTTATGCTAAACGCAGAAATGTATGCCAGCAGCGCAATCTATTTTGCCATAACAAATGTGCAAAGGTGACACACATTTGCTATCGATAAACACGGCTTGCAATCGATAAATTGGCTACATTTGGCCATTGGTGAAGCCTTAAAGGCTGCCTCAGCAGTTGCCCTCGACTCTCCGCCTTTATGCGATTGCGTGTAATTAAGCGTTGCAGCTTATGTAAGACAAACAGGAAATAAGGTGTAGCACAAACGCATAAATAACAATGGCAAATCAGCGCACACACACACACACACACACACTCACACACACTTTGGCTGGTGGGGAGGGGAAACGACTCGACACATAAATAAAGGCAACACAAACAATAGAAACGGATAACATAAAATTTACAACAACTCTGGCAGCGCAAACTAAGTAAAGCTGTAAAACACATACACATACACACACTCATGCCGGGCTTCCGCTTACAGTGATGAAAAGGTAGAGAGGTAGGCGTGGCAAGCAGCACACTACTAACACACTTGGCTAGCTAGTTACTACTACGACTACGACTACTGGTGTACCCGCTGTCCTGCTCGGCACACTCACACGCTGAGGTTGTTAGCGCTTTGGAGTCGGGGCAGACGTGTCCTCTGCAAATATACAAAACACTTGTAAAAGCCGTGTGCCTCCTAAGGATTTATAATTAATTTATGTGCACGTGTGCTGGTCTACATGACGATTCCACACACGAGAGCGACAGAGAAAGAGAGACAGAGAGAGAGAGAGAGAGAGGGCGAGCGAGAGATTACTTCCGCGATGCCAAAAACTTAATTAACTCATTACATACGCACAGCTTTAATCAGGCAATGAGTTGACGAGGCAGTCGAAAGAAATGCTGGCAGCCCCTTGACACGCAGACAACCAGACCCACAAAACCCCAAGGCAACAAAGTGGCTGCCGCAACGAGCTACCGATACAGAACCAGGTCGTCCCTGCCGCCTATGGCAAGCAAATTTAAAGCAGCCTTTGACTGCAATTAGCGTACACGTTTGTCTCCCCCTCTCTCTCTCTCTCTCTCTCTCTCTCTCTCTATCTTTCACAACCCCTCTCGCGATTTCTGTCTCGATTTCAGCCTGCGCGCAACAGCAATAAGAACTTTGCTTTTCGTTTCGGTTCATGAATATTACATTCGGTGGCTCCAATAAGCCAAAAGTATGTCTGCCAGCCAGTCAACCGGGCAGCCATTCCATGCGAAGTCATTCGCAAGTTGCGTGCATGCCTCAAACGTCGTTTCGCCTTTGAGCTGACAACAACAACAACAACAGCAACAGCCACGACAGCAACCACAACAAGGTGGAGCGACAACGACAAAGCACAATTGACTCACAATAATGACAACTACTCGAGCTGTGTGTATCGCAATTTGAGTCAGTGCCTGGTTCTGTTTCCATTCTTAACAGAGTTCAAGTACCAGCTGCGGCAAATGGCAGGCAGCTAAGCCTTGCCGCCGTCTGATTTTACAATGGGCTCATTAATGGTGGCGTATACGCAATTTACAATTAAATAAAAACTGTGCACGCAGACACGCAGACACGCAGACAACAGCAGCAGGAGCAAGAGCAGCGATTTACTCGTTTCGGCTTGTTTTTTTTTTTTGAAAAGCCAACTTCCCAGCTTTAACAGCTCACTCACACAGCTGCAAGCTCAGTCAGTGGCGCTCTGCCGCTCTCGCTCTGTATGTTTCTATCTACTCATCATCGTCATGTGGCTGTGGCTGTGGCTTGGGCTGGCGAATTGCTTTTAATATTTATTTAACACAAAAGCTTTCCGCATTACGTTTCTGCTGCCGTTAATTTTTCGCTTTGCTTTTCATTTTCGCAAAATTACCGGAAATGTTAATTTCTGCACGTGCAGCAGCAGACGACGACGACGACGACGACGACGACGACGACAACGCCGACGATGACAAGGACACAGGACATAGGACATGCCGCAGTCGAGCTGGCAGGCAAAGCCGCGCCCGTCAACGTCGCCAACGTCGCAGTCGTCGTCGCCGTCACCGTCGCCGTCGTCATGCCCCAGTTGAATAGTGCTAATTATTTAGGGTAAGACTTCTGGCTCTTTGGGTGTGTGTGTGTGTGTCTTTCGATGTGCAAGTGTCTGTGTGTGTGTGTGTGTGTGTGTGTGTGTGTTTATGTGTGACGACCCCCAAAAACCCTCCACGCTGGCCCTTAGCCTATCGCCAACCCTTAGTTTTACTCAGCCTTAGTTCTGCGAGCTTAGCTGACACAAAAGCATACGAAGGACAACGGCACAAGCAGTCGACTGCGACGGCGACAGCGACAGCGACAGCGACTGAAACGTTGCGACTTTTTCTGTGCCAAAGAGACAAAGCACACAAAAATAATAATAAATTATTGCGTTTTGACTATATATGTGTATGTGTGTGAGTGCGAGCATGTGCTTCCCATGTGTCTGTGTGTGTGTGTGTGTGCATTGTGCATCTTGCTCTTTGTGTTTGTATGTGTGCAGTCTGTATGACAGCGTAAGCCTTTGAATTTGTGCACTCGCTGATTTTTGTATACATAGCTTGTTTATGGTTAAAGATGCATTTATGTGTGTGTGTGGGAATATGTCCTCCATCTGTGCTTATAATGCCATCCTCACAGTCAGCTTGGTACAAAATCGTTTGAAAGGTGGACGAATGCAGTCTCAACTATTTCACTTGCGTTTCGGTTACTTTAATTAGCAAAGTTGTTAGCAAATGGAAATGCACTCTGCGATTCAGTTAACCAGAAGCTTGAATTGAAAATATTTCAAACTTTATTCGAGGCATAATTAATTGTCATGAATCAATTTGCCAGTGCAGCTTATAAGCTCCAACTGAGGCCTAAAGGTTGTAGAAACGCTATAATCAGATAATGATAGTCAGTCACGCTATCACGAAATTGTACATCAATCAAGTATTTTAAAAAAGCTTAAGGATATCATAGATTTGGTATATGCTAATAGCTATATTGTCAATGTGGAATAGATAAATTAGCTATCTATAAAAGTACTAAATGATATATTAAAAATATAAAGAGTCTTGATTATAATGCTAAGCTGATGCTCGTGTAGCTTTAACTCAATGCAAACAATTTTAATGCACACTAAGTCAGTTGAATGTATTATTTAGTACTACGTTATTATAATTGATAACAGCGACATTTGGAGTTGGATTTGTGAGAGCAAGAACGTAGCTCGTTCTCTTGCTTGCTGTGAGCTTTCTACAGCTGATGAAGAATAAACGCATTGTTAAACTGATACTCAAGACGGTCGGTATTAAGAAACTTTATCTGCCGTGCTACCCGCTACTATATGTAATTATATTGCCAAATTAGCACGAGCATCTGCACTGATCGAACGATAGTTCGTTTTTCCTTATGTTCGATGATCAAGCGCCATATGAACTAACACGCATGAGAGGAACGAAGAGAAAACGAAACGAATAACCGCAATCTCTTTACAAATATAAATTTCATTCAAAGGCAATCTATTGGTCCATTTGACTCTACTTGAAGACTAAAACCTATTAAGTAAATGAACTAAATTTTTACTATTTCTTACTATTATTTCGTTTTAGTTTTATCCTTCTGAAAACATTTATTAATTTTTTATTATATACATATATATTTTAGTTCCTTTCTCGTTAGTATCATGAATCTAATTCTTCAAACGTGCTTTTAACTAATAGAGTTATATAAATGCTTAGTTTGAGTCCATTAGCTTGTTAGACTATCATCAAAGTTTCCTGAAAATAGTAAGGTCAAGCAGTTTTCTTAGTTGTTATGTTCGATAATGTTTAAAAAAACAAAAGCATTCTGCGCAATTTTTGTAAATGAGCAAATAAATGTTAGGTTAAGTTTACTAGTGGAGCTATTATATTCACGCCGACAGACTGACACTCATCATTAATTATGTTTTCTCTTTAGTTGTGAATACACTTGAACTTATTTTTCTCTTCTTTCATTACCTTTGCAGAACAATTCCACATCTTTGTGGGGGACTTGAGCTCAGAAATTGAAACTCAGCAATTGCGCGAAGCATTCACACCATTCGGCGAAATCTCGTAAGTATTAAAATGCAAATTTCCACTTCACAATTTACTTTCCGCTTTCGTGGCTGCCTACCTGGGCGCATCTTTTTCGGCAGGTGTTCCGCCATTTCTTATTTTGGGTTGCCGTTGCTGGGCAGCGGGAGGTGCGAGGGGCGAGGGGCAGACGCATGTGAGGCGGTTGCTTGCATCAACACAGTAATCCGCTTGCGTTGGCACACATAAAAATTTCATAACGGCGCGGAAAAGTATATTATGTTAATTTCACTTAAGCGAACTCTTTTGGCTGCCACTGTGTGGCTCGGCCTGACTGTCGCTGCTTAAAGTAAACAGAAAGTGTCGCTTGCGTTAAATTGTTGCAGCAATCACAGCGCCAACAACAACAACAGCAACAAAATATTGTTAAATATTTAACTTGCTGTTTTTCGGCATGAAAGGACTCAAGCCGCTGAAGCTAATGGTCAACAGCAACAACAAGCACAACAACAAGCAACAACAACAACAAAGCAGAAACTTGACTTAATTAACTGCTGTTAGAGGCACAAAGTTTCGGCTCAAATGGCTGACAGAGGCTCTGTGGCATGTCCTGCCCGCAGGCGTTTTGTACAAAATGTTGACTAAAGTATTTGATTTTTGGATTACGCGCTTGTTTGTTCCATCAATGTGCGCACCCCCCAGCACAGCTCTGCACCCACCCATGTACTCATCGTTGTCGGGGCCAATTGCGAATGTTAATAATTTTAAACTCATTAAAATGATTTGGGCTTTGATTTGGCCGCAAGGCTTTTAGCTAGTCGTTGACTTTGTCCTGTTAATGAGCGGCGCATGTCCTTTGATTGCTGGCTGCCAACGGTTGCCAGGCACCAGCCGTTAGAATTATAAAACTGCCCACGGAAAATCAACTTACTTACTTACTTACTTGAGTGGCGTATCGTTGGCTACGCGTTTAAGCGGCTGCTTTGACGGGTTATTGAGCAATCGATTGTCACCTCAGAGATACATATCCTTGATATCATTATCGCTGATATGTTTTGCGCCTGTTTATATATGTTTGAATCAGCAGATGGATTGGCGCAGGCAACCGGAAACAGCCCACGTCACCTCCTGATTATCGAAGTCGCAGTCTGAGCCAGCGTCTGAGTCCCCGTCTGTTGGCAGCTGGAACTTAAATAACTTTCTTTTCATATGCTGCTGTCATCTGCTTGCCGTGGTAGCCACCATGTCAAAACGCTTAATGCAAACAACCGGGACGAACTGGGATACAGATATTCCGTATCGGATATGGACTCGTTCGTGCGGCGCACTGGGATCAGCCGCCGTCGCGTTCTTAGGCTGGGGCCAACGACTTCTTTGTCAAAACTTTTATGCGTGCGGTGTTTCTTCTGTCCTGTTTTTGTTTTTTTTTTTCTCTGTGTGTGTGTGAGTTTTGCCTGAGCTTTTACGGCGTATTTTTTTTTTTTTTGTTTGTTGCCTGATTTTGGCATTATGTTGGGGGCCTTGGCGTATTTCTGATTCTGTTTTGTTAAATGCGCGGCGCGTGTGAATATTTAATAAGCCGTCTGCCAGTTCGCCTGACGGCCCTGCCCCCAGTTTACTTATAATAATCATAAAAAAGTTGCCGGCCACCATTGCCAACATTCCCGGCACTATGTTAACTAAACTGCCAGATCGGGGGTAATTGCCAAACTTTGCTGGCAACTTAGCTCAGCTTAGCTGTTGCCCTGGCAGCCCTATGGCCCCAAGAATTTTTGGACTCTTGCTATTGCTGTGGGAAATCAATTTGAGGCGCGGTCGCTGGGCAATCAACTAAATCGCTCTTGAAGTGTTGAGATGAAACAATTTGTAGTAAAAGAAAGATAAATAAGCAGGATTTTTTTCTGCCGTTATATTATAGCGCAACTAATTTCAGAATTGCTTTAAAACTATTCCAATCAATTTATTGGTCCGCGCCTTACTTAAATCGCGAGTTTACGGCCGACTGCAAGCCAAGAAAGCTGCTTGTCATCGGTTTGGTTTATAAGGAAAGATTTCCAAAGATTGTCAACCTGATCATGCCACACAGTTCCAATATACTTGAGCTCTAAAAGACGAACATGTTAGGGTTCCATAACAACTTCTTATTTCTCTTTCTTCTTTGCAGCGATTGCCGTGTGGTGCGCGATCCACAAACATTGAAGTCGAAGGGCTATGGATTTGTGTCGTTCATTAAGAAATCGGTGAGTAGCGCTCGGCTATTGAAATGCAAGCTCATGCCTGTATCTATAACTCGATTTAACTCGTGCACGCGTTTCTCAACTTTCGTTCCGTTTTTACTTACAGGAAGCTGAGAGCGCCATTACTGCCATGAATGGGCAGTGGCTTGGCTCGCGCTCAATTCGCACGAATTGGGCCACACGGAAACCGCCGGCAAGTAAAGGTAAGGAAATCATGACTGTCACCTGGCCTGGCCCCAGGCTTCCGGCTGTGCGTGCGAGTGTGCGTATGCTGGCGACCCCGCCAAGCAAGCCAGTAGCCGGTGTTCCTATAGCTACTCTTGTTGTTGTTGCTCTTGTTGTTGTTCCTGTTGTTGCCAGAAGTCGACGCATCGGTCTTATTACAGGAAATTATGGCAATGAATGCCAAAGGTATCACTGGCATGACACGGACCAAAGGTTGAGCAAAAAGGAATCCAGCCAGGCACCGACCCATCGACCCACTGACCCAGCGACCCACCCCCCTGCAGACCCGCAAACCCACCCACCTGTCTGCTATTTATAAACGTGTCGCAGCAAAAATTTTCTGCCAGATTATGTTTTCTTAATTTTTATTTTTATTTTTTTTGGCTGGCTGAAAAACCGCACGCGCTTAATTTCCGTAATGGGCCAGGCTCCAAAATTTCGGCTTAAACTTTTTCAATTAGTCGACGGTGAAAGGTCCGCAGAAGAGAAAAACGTAATGCGACATATTCTATTACACGGCACGGCAAATCAATTTTCCTTTGGGCACGCCTACCCCCAGAATGCCTTAACCAACTGTCAGTAGTACGGCATAACCACAAAACTAACTATAACTAGCGCAATCATTATTAACAGTTAGCGCACAGTCACAACGGAGGAGCAACTCGTTTCGTTTCGTTTCGTTTCGATTCGATTCGTCTTGGTCTGTCATAAATCAAAAGTTAACGCGTATTTGCATGTTTTAACATAATTTTTATTTGTTTGATGCACACACACACAGAAACTCATAGTTTGAGAGCGACTATGGAAGGACGCAAATCAGATAAATAAATTTTGCCAACACGAAACTATTATCATAAAAGCCACACACACACACACACACACACACTCGTAGCAAGCGAGAAACAGGATAGCAAAAATTTCATGGTTATAGAACAAACATTTGGCATTCTTTGCTATATATATATACACACACACACACACACACACATAGATACAGAGTCAAGGTGGAATTTATCGTGCGAAGGAAGGTCTGACATGTTGAAGGGTTCCCATTTTTGGGGCCAACAGCAACAACTATGTGCATGAATTTTTGCTTTTGCATTTATATTGTTGTCATAAAAAACGCCTATGAAAGCCTAAGCGGATTTTTATTGGTCTCATTGTTTATTTGCCTTTGTCACGGGCTTGTCTGTGCTGCCACACTGAGTGGGGAGCCGTGCTGGTTGTAGTTGTAATACAAGTTATTATTAGCAATTTGCCAGCGAAATAATTTGGATATTTTGATGGTTGAGCGCAACCGGAGAGTTGCTGATTCAGCAGGCCAAGACCCAAAATCGAAGACGCCGCCAAAGATTTTACACAATTACGAGCTGTCGTTTAGTCGTCGCTACATAAAGGGTTTTAGCATGCGTGTGCTTGTATATAGTTCTTATATACATATATGTGTGTTAGAGTAGGTTGTGGACTTTATGACCATGTCTAGTTGTTTGGGGTGCCTGCTGGCAGAAGGCAGCCTTTACGATTTGTAGCACTCAACTCATTTCGCATTTTACATTTGGGATTTGGCATTACTTGATATTTTACGCAGCCACTTTGCCACTGCTGCTGCTGCTGCTGCTGCTGCTGCTGCCGCTGCTGCGAGTGCTTTTGGCCAGGCTTGGTCTGGCATTTTTATGTTTTAAGCAGGCTGCACATTTTATAGCCGTGGCAATCAGTCCGTAGTTGCGACGTTTAGTAAGCCAATCACCAGCATATGTGAGTGTGTGTTTTTGTGTGTCGCCTCCTTTTGTAGCTAAGATTTACGAGCCGACGCAATTGCGCATTTTACAGTTGTGACAATTTTGGCGTCGCTTTGCAATATTCTGTTTCTTTCTTTTTTATTTTCCGTGTTGGGGGTTTCTTGTTTTTTATTTTTTGTTTGCCAAGCTCTGGGCTTATAATAAACGCATTTGCCATTTTTTATTGTCGACAGCAGCTCGTGGCAAAAGTTTTGGCAAAGTTTCGCTTTTGTTAACCGGTTAAGGCCCCCAGCTCCATCGCCATCGCAATGCATGCCATAAATAAAGGCCAAAATACTTACAAGCTCATTATAGTAATAACTTAATTAACCTGAAACAATATGCCGGTAAAACAAAGCCCACGACGCCGACGACGGCGACAGCGACGTCGACGTTGTTGTATGACAAATTTCTGTGCCAAAACTATTTGACTTTTGGCTGTGCTGCAGAGCCAAACTGCCGACTGCGGACTGCGGACTGTCGACTGTCGACTGTAGAATGTTGACTGGCGAGTGGAGAGTGGGCGTGGCAGGAGAGGAAGAAAGCGGCTCACAAACTTGAAGCAAATTATGTGACTGTGTGCGTGAGCCGCCTACTTACCTGGCAGTTGTAGTTGCCGCAATAAATCAACATTTTATGCAGAGTTGCGCACAATTAAGTAAAAGTTGAAATGCCTCAAAGCGCTGCCCAAGTGGTTCCTGGCAACTCTATTCGTTCGTCGTTCATAAGCGTACACATGAAAACTTCCAGGTGAAGCTATATTTTATGCTAATTCATAGGCATGGCCTCAAAATACTTTAACTTCCAGCATTTGTTTTACGAATTTATGGTATTTTTACTTTTTTCCAATAGGAAAATGTATAACAAATGAGAAGAGTAGTTCTATGATGTAAGCCAAACATAAATATATCTCTCTCTCTCTCTCTCTCTCTCTATCTCACTTTCTTTTTCTATCTCTCTGTCTGTCTGCGCCACTCTCTTCATACATTCCGCCCTTAAGTTCGAAAACATTAATTCGATTCTTGGTATGGATGATGCGCCTTTAAAATGATATGCTCACGCCCACCTCATGCATATTAATTAGTTGAAAATGTACTCGAGCAGCTACTTCGCACTGCTTTTTTGTGGCCATGCTGCTTTTGTTGTTGGGGATGGTTTTTCTCTATATATGCATAAAGTCATGAATTATGTGCGCTAATGACTGGGTGATTAATTCATCATTAAGATGTACATGGCAGTAATTGCTCATTCAAATTGCAGCACTATGAGAAAAGCTGCTTGAATTGTAGAAAAGGACGTAAAGGCAGACAGGCAGACAGTCGGAGAGACAAAAAAAGAGAAAGCTGGGTTATTATTTTATTACATACATTATTATTATCATATGTATGTGTATGTGGCCTGGCCGCGGGCTTTAGTGGCTTTAGTTTTAACGTGATAATTATGTCCACACTTGCCGTCAAAAGTACAGGCAGAGCTACTGCCACGCTGCTAAGCACTTTAATTTGGTGTAGTCATGAAATGAAATGTACCAAGGGCCTGTCGCAACCCAGCCAAAAGGTACAAGCTGCAGACTGCAAATCGCCCCAAGGCTAAGCACGTATACATGTATGTGAATGTGTGTGTGCATGTGTTACCTTCATACCTATCCAAATTTAATTACACGGATTTAAAAGCGTAAGGCAAAATGAAGGCAAAGAAATGAAACGAAGGCACAGGCACAAAGCAAAGTGCAAATTAGTGAAACATTGCGCTCAAAAGTATGCAATGCAGCTAGGCTAAGCCCCTCTCATGTGCTGAGAGTACGTGAGGGCATGTGTGTACGTGTGTACGTGAGCGTGTGTGTGTGTGTGTGTGTGTGTGTGTGACAAGGCGTATTCATTTGTGGCAAAAGCTTTCAAATATATTTGCAAGCTTGTTAGTTTGTACGTTGCACCCTCGTCTGTGCCTTTGCCTGATTTTGCAGGTGTGTGTGTGCGAGAATTGTCCTGTTGCATGTTATTGAGCCATATTTTCGTGCTTTGTTTGGTTTGCTGCAAAGCAGCAAGAGCGGGACAGACAGCTACCTATAGATATATATATATATATATATATATATATATATATATATATATATATATATATATATATATATATTAGGCAAAAGAGAGCGAGAGAGGCAGAGTCGAGTAGCGCAAGCTAACGATATGTAAAGGAATTATAATGGAGGGCTGAACTCGACGCAGCACACGAAACCAGCAAAGGTCAGGCTAATACGAACCAAGCAGATGCGCTACTTTTACAATTGAATCAAATTACTTTTATTAATTTATTATTAAAAACCAGCTAATTTTAAAATAAATTCATTTCAAAGTTCTTGATCCAAATAAAATTTTATGAAATATTTTTCTTAATAACTTCAGAGTTTCAAGAAGCTTGCATATGTTGGGAAGAATTTACATATGCCTGGTATTATTAAAGTTTTAAATTTGTTGTTATTTGTGTTTTTTTTTACTGCCGTTCATTGTATTCATCAAGAAAAAAGTAAATTTAATGGAATTTACCTCGCGGCAATTAGTATAAAAAATGTAGTAAAATCGTTTTTAAATCCCATAAACTTTTACGTGGACAAAAAAAAGCATATGTTCTGGCAGTGACTGGTACACAGCGCTTGTAAATTGTTGAAAACTAAACAAAGACATAAACACGCAAGCTTGACATTATTTTTAAAAGTGCAAATTTTGTTTTAAGCTCAAAGGAAGTAATTAGTGTAACTTTTGCATAGAAATACTACGTGCCCAACCGGCGCGCACCTACAAAACAGCGGAGCCAACGTGAACCGCAACAACACTGTCGACCACAATATGGCGTACAGTGTGGGCTACCAATGCCCAACTCCCAGTTGAATGAACGAAAAAAACGAGAAAATGGGAAATACGTTAACTGCATACACACCAAATACGTATGATAAAAAATGCAATAACAACAGCAACAGCAGTGCAAGCTGCGATAAATGCTGTCGTACAGGAACCTACACGAATACATATGTCCTTTAACACACATACAGGCACAAGCACACACCCAAACACACGCACACACACACACACACGCACACACACACACACACACACACTCACATATATATATACAGTGAAATATTTTGACTAAGTGTATGCGGTTATTTTAATTACCAAAACCGTAGGCAACCGGCGTTGTAGTCGTTTCAGCTGCGGGCAAAACCCTTAATTAATTTGCATATTAATCATGCAGTTCCCTGAAAACAATAACAACAACAACAGCAACAGCAACAAGAGCAAGAGCAAAAACAACGGCAAGAGACATAAAAGATTATATTAAAAGCAAAGAGAATGCCTGTACGTACAGGCATAAAAAGTGCAGTCATTAATTGTGGCTTGGGGCCAACATTTGCGAAATATCGAAATGAATTGCCACTAATGGAAATCGTTGCCAATTTCTGCTCCCATATTTCAACCCAAACAGAGAACATCAAGCCGTTAACTTTCGATGAGGTCTACAACCAGAGCAGTCCCTCCAATTGCACCGTTTATGTGGGCGGCGTTAATAGCGCCCTCACCGCACTTAGCGAGGAGGTGCTGCAGAAAACTTTCGCACCCTACGGCGCGATACAGGAAATACGCGTCTTCAAGGATAAGGGCTACGCATTTGTGCGGTAAGTCGAGAGCATATCTATCCATACACTCACACACCTCTGCTCTCTAGCCCTTCGCAAGGCACATGTATCAAGCGCCAGGTGCTCATTTGTCGTATGCAAATGCTTCTACTTTCAGCTTCTCTACCAAGGAAGCCGCTACCCATGCCATTGTCGGCGTGCACAACACCGAGATCAATGCACAGCCTGTGAAGTGCTCCTGGGGCAAGGAGAGCGGTGACCCCAATAATTCCCAGACTATGGCCAGCCAGGCATTAAATAGCGCCGCTGCAGCTGCCGCCGGTTTCCCATATGGCGTGAGCGCCGCTGCAGCCGCCGCTGCCGCCTATGGCCAGCAGTTGGCCGCCACTGGATGCTGGTATTCGCCGACGCCTACCTATCCGGCCTCGTCGGTCACCGCAGCCGCTGCAACACCTGCTGCCGCGGCGGCTAACGCTGCAGCCGTTCAGAATCAGTTCCTGCAGGGCATTCAGGGCTACCATTTCAGCCAGTATGGAGGCTATCAGCAGGGCTACATGGGGTAGGTAATCTTGATGCCCTTGCCATCGATTTATGGATAATTATTTCATTAGCTGAAGCGCTTGCGTTGCGGCAACATTTCGATTGCCCTGCGCCTCCCAGTGCCTCTCTACACAAAATGATTGAATCGCCACCGGGGATGGGCAGCGACAGCATGACGGATGAGTGAATTCATTTGCTAATTGCTAAAGTTTTCATTTGTGAGTGTGGCGCATATTTACCTGACGCATGGCGCACACATATATCCACATGCTCTGCTCTGAGCATTGGACTTGCGGCAGTTGCTGGATATATGAGTGCGCAAAAGCCACGTAGCTGGTCGTAGTCATCTATCTCGCCGGTGGTAATTGTCGCAGTAGAGCAGGCTCCTGGGAACGCCTGGAAACGCCGCACAGGCAGTCCACAACTTGTGTGTGTGTATTATTGGTGCCGTCAACAGCTCTTGGCTCATGCTCTTTCGAATTTTGTTCCTCTCATGCCAATTGCAGAATGGGCGTGCAGATACCAGCCACTTGGCAAGGAGTTACCCAGGCCCAGATCTCGCCGGCACAGCAGCTGGCAACGGGTGTTGCGGGCACTGCAATACCACAGGCCGCCGGCGTGGTTGCCTATCCCATACAGCAGTTCCAAGTGAGCCCCCAGGTATGTGCAAATCAACACCAATAGCAAATGACATAGACATACACACATCACTCACACACACACACATACACAGAGATAAAGCACATTCGCATCTGTACATACATTCAAAGTCGTATATTCGGAATGTTTTGAATTTGTTCTCCATTTGATTCGTTTGGGTTCGACGGTTTGCAATTTCACTTATTTGTTTATTGATAAGATAGCTATGCCACATGCATTATTTACTTATAAATATCATTTTTATATTTTTTTCTTCTATTTTTTAAATTTGCTGTTCTCTATTATTGCTTGCACTGCGAGCTTATGGCTTAAGCATGCTGTAGTTGTTATTAAAAATAATTTTTGTATTTGCATTAGGAAACAAGCACAAATCAATAGAAGGCAACTGTTTAATATACGTGTAAGCAATATGTGAGCGAATATTAAACTGGTAAATAAAATAAACCAGTCAAAAAACATAAATATGATTGCTTTGCCCCTAATAGCGCGACTTGCATATAGAATATATACCTATGATTTGATCGAAAAAGATAAGATAAGATAGAATAATATAATAGATGTAGTCAGGTAAATGAGTTATTCAGCAGCTTGGTTCCAGCAAACCTTTATTAAAATAGCGAAGTTAAACTTATCCTGCTTTGCTCACATTTAACTTCTTGATTTGATTTTGCTGTCAGAGTAGAGTTAAAAACTTATAAAATGGTCACTGTGCAATAGACTGAAATATTTTGATATGACAAGAATTTTTCAATCAGCACACAAATCTAATAAAGCAATTAAATTACTGAAAGCATTTGAAAAGCCATTCGACAGCTACGAGCAAAGGAATTTTGCTTGTAAAGCCATTCAATAAACAACGTATAAATTCTTTTTCAAAATGCTTGAAATAAACTTTTGCACACTTAGCTCTGGATTCAAAGCATACGCTTTGAATATTTATATGTTTGGTATTTAATGGTATTTGGTATTTTTTTTAATGGTATTTAATATTTAATGATTTTTATTTAAGTCAACTGCATTCCTCTGCTTCTGACATTGATTTAATGCTTCATCAATTTATGTTATTTCCGCCAAGTTCAAAGTATTTACTAGCCATAAGTTTGTAAGTGCTGCGTACAATTTTGACTGCATTATACATTTTATTCCGACTCCTATTTTTTCAAATTTTTACTAACACCCATATTATTTTTTAAGGTTTATCCTTTACTTTTGCAGGCACAGTAAGCAACAAAAGCAAAAAAGAAAAAAACCTAAAACAAAAAGAAAAAAAATCCAAATTTTTTTTTAAGTACAGCAGAAGTTCTGAACAGAATGAAAAAATCGAAAATCAGCTGTAAATAAATGCGAAGCGCCGAGCAATTACTTAATTGACGTCAACTTTGTCGTCGAATGTTGAGTGCAGCACCCAAAAGCCAAAGCCAAAACCAAAACCAAAACCAAAAACCGAAAGCCAAAAACCAAAGTAGAACCACAACAAAATATGCTACAGCACACACATACATTTGCAACTGTTCATGATTTATTAGCTTCATAAACAGTTGCAGGTGACTCTTAAATAAGCCTTAAATGCAAAATAAAAGAAAAACAACAAGAAAAACAATTTGTTTTAAAGCAGCATTCACACACCCGAACACACACACGGAGAAAAGTCGCAAGCACACATCCTCACACTGGCATATATAAATTAATGCTTCATATAAATGTGTTATGCATGCAGCGTATAAAGAAAAAAAATAATTATAAATAAACGTAGAAGAAATTAAGACAATTAAAAACAAAAATATTGCGTAAATAAGTAAAAAACAGCAAAAAAAAAATTAAAAACAAAAAAAAAAAACAATTTGGTAATAAAAGGAGAAAACCATAAATTAAGTATACTATTTTCTGAGCGTTGTGCACAGAGCAGCCTAGGATGCACGTTAATACATACAGAAACAGATACAAACACACGCACACATACACACACACACACACACACACTGTCACATATACCAATACGTTATATAATAAAAATAAACATAATTAAAAATGCGTTAAAATTAATTACGCGCAAACATTCACTCACAAATACACTTTCATTTATTTATACAAATTATGAGGTCTGCGTGCAGACACACACACACACACACTCATGCGTTTAGCATTACCTACTTTTGTGCGCATATTTAAATAGTCGTTCGGAAGCCTATACCACAGACATGGATACACACATACACGCATACATTCACTATTTAATGTGTCAATGATGATACACATACACAGCACTAGTGCCTATTACTATCGTAGATCTAGACGAGACATCGCCACATTGCCATGTGCGCACACTCACAGCGCATACACAGACAACTGCCAAGCCAAGCAAAGCCAGACAATTGATGAACTCGACTTTTCCTGCTATCATTTTCCTATAGTCTGCAACTAAATGTTACAAAGAATTGTTAGCCCATTGCAACATACTAGCGCACAAAGCTCATACAACTCAGCAACTATATAAGTAGTACTTTATTTTGTGATTGCTCAGTAATTGAAAGACATGTTCCTACACACACACACATACACACACATACATACACTCTCACACACACATACATAGACATAGTCGTACCAATCCAGAACACAAAATTACAGCCACAAGCACTCGCAGTTAATAGTATCTGAAAAAAAAAACTTATAATATAATCGTTACTATCTGTTTTATGTTGATAACCGCAACAAAGTCTAATACAATTAGGCCACAAGCTTAATTCAAACTGAAACTCAAACGCAAAACTCGAAACTCGAAACTCGAAACTCGAAATTTGAAATTTGCAATTCGAAATTCGATGATGACACCTCGTCAGAAATGGCATCACAAGCATAAGTTTTATCTGTCTCACAGGCTTTGTAATTAATAGCAGCAACACAAACACTAATTTCTTTTATTTTACTTAGTTTGCAATAATTTCATTTTTGGTTATAGTCAATATAAAAGTCACTCGATCTTGAAAAATCCTTCAAAAGACATGTACAAAGCAACATTACCAAAATTCAACATATTCAGTATATTTTGACTTTCTTTTCCAAACTTAATACCAACTTTTTTTTATAGTATTTAAACGTATAAAACGTATATGTTTTTATTTCAGTTGCCAGAAGATGAATGGCTAGCTGCAAATTTATTGTGTTAGAAGCAAACAAAGCCCAAATCCGAATTATGTAAAGATAATTACAGATGACACCCATGTGTTCCACAGGTCTTTACAATTTGTCATTTGCAATACTCACTCACATAGAAGATTACCCGCATACGCTGCCACTTTTGCTAAGGCTCGGTTCGAGTCAATTCTCATTCTATTGGCTGCAACTGTGAGCGGGAATTGGTTTGTTTCGACTCAAACATTTGAGGGCCTTGCCAAATCGAGTGGGTAGTAGTGGAATGCGAGTTTTAATGGCTTGTGAAATGTGTGGGAGGTAGATTAGCTGACACTAGGGGACGCGCCCAATACACACAAGTACATGCATATACTCATACTTAAATAGTCGTACATTTAATGAATACAATCAAAATATGCCATCGAATGATATTAATTGATATTAGCCATAATAAATGCAAATTCGCAATATAAATACGTATATATAGCAATTAAATGAGCGCATTACCAATTCGCTACACCAAAACCAAAACCAAAAAACAAAAAAAAACAAAACCGAAAATATTATAATGCAAATTCCGAAGATCCCGTTTCATTAACGCATGTTCAACCATGCCCAAGCACATCAGCAAAAGCAATTTATTCAAGCCAGCGAGACAGGAAGGGTGCATTGGGTATACACAAACTCCGGCATAATTGAATAACTGAATCATACTCGTACGAGTATGATTGCCCATTAACAACATACATATACCATATAGTATAAGACTAGCTGAGCCATCAAAGGGCTCTAGGTACTGCTCGATGATTATAGTTCAAACAACCACGCCTCCGACTGGCCGCCCCTGTTCGATAGTGCGCTCGTCTGAGAGGAATATATACATATATAAAAATCGTAGTTCAGTAAAGGTCAAAAATAGTTAGTCGTAACTTACACACACACACACACACACACACACACAGATACACCGACACAGACACACAATCTCTCACATACATAGACACGCAACGGCTTATGTAATAAGTATTGAAAACAAAGCAAATGGAAAACATATGCTTATATAATGTACATGGATACATATACATATTTAAATATATACATATAGCTTAGTGGCATATGTAACTTAGTATAAATATACATAAACAAACAGACACACACATATATTTATATATACATACATATAGATATTTAATACATATACAAACATATGTGTACCAGTATGTATGTATATGTCCAACATTTATTCATTCATTTATGTGTGAAAAATTTCTTGGATGATTAATTACAAATAGATGTTCAAAAAGAAAAATAAAAAATAATTAAAGCGTTAAAAACACGATATAAAATGTAATAGATCATCATTGAGAACAAATCGAGCAATTAAATTAAATGTAATTCTAGTTGAACTGGGCAGCTGAAAATGGGGGCTGCAAGTGGAGGGGCAGGATTTTCGATTTGCACGTGGCGCACTTCGTTCATGCGTGTGCCCACTTTATTTTACAATCAAATTTTGATGTGTATGGGTATTATTATTGATAGTTTGTAAACACAACCACACACCCACCCACACACACACACACACACACATACACACACATTTATATACATACGTACACATAGACACTTACAGGCATTAACATACAAAGTTATGTTGCTTTTTGCCTAGAGGCGCGCAATGTGCAATGAAATGTAGATGGGTGGCAATTAGTAGTACTATAGTTCAAATACATAATTGAGTGTTGTGTATGCATGTCTATAGCTAAACGAGTTATCATACGCAGGATTGCAAAGTATAACATTCACCTTAGCCCTAACCTTAACCATAACCGTAATCTTAACCGTAACCGTAACCGTAACCGTAACCGTACCCTAATCGAAACTACGAAACAGACATAGCTTAAGAAACTAGCGAGTTGTAATGTCTATTAAGATGTTTTTAGCACTAGAATTAACGGACTTTGAGAGGGGCAGTGCATGTGTCAACATGGCTGGAAACGACTTAGATGTAGATGTGATTTTAAGCCAGAGCAAAAAGAGAGATTGAAGCTGATGCGATGAATGCATTTTTATGTTGTTATTTTCTTTAAACCAAGAAAGAAAGAACAAGGAAAAAGAAACAACTTTTTGTTAAATAAACGATATCTTAGGCAGATGAAAATTTAAAACATTGTTGACCAAACCAATAAAAAAGAGTTTAAAACACATTTGGCTATAAGACAGAAAAGCAGCACATTTATGAAAGCAAACTTTATATTTAACACAAAATACTATATGAGAAAAAAAAGGAAAATAAATTATATACAAATATTATTGGTTTGTTTGTTAATGTTTGCGCAACATATCAGTGAAGAGTTAAATGAGTAGTTTCCACATAGAAGCTTACCCAGAGTTGAAAACTATAAATAATATATAAAAAAAACACAAGAAACTTAAACATTAAGAAGATAAATAACGATACAAAGAAATATATATATATATATATATATATATATATATATATATATATATATATATATATATATATATATATATATATATATATATATATATATATATATATATATATATATATATATATATATATATATATATATATATATATATATATATATATATATATATATATATATATATATATATATATAAATAAATAAATAAATATAAATATAAATAAAAAAAAATATATAAAAAAAGCAAAAAAAAGTATTAATGTTGTCCAACTATTGAATGTGCTAAGACATTTATATACGTCTACAAACATATACATATACAAAAAATAAAAAATATTTATATATACATAAACAGCCACAAAAAAAAAAAACAAAATATTTATAGGCATCTAAGAGGAGAGTAACATAAGCAGTGAGTCAAATTGGACAGGCTAACGATACAACTAACTAATCCAGTAGAAACTGGCACACCAGTCGAAACTACCTTCATTTTTAAGTTGATGTCTTTTTTGGTTGTCAGTCGGGACAGTTTGGGTTTATAGCTGAATTATTTTGTTTGGATTTAGCTCTGACAGATTTTATAGTCATTTATTATTGAAATTGTAATTGATAATGAGGCAATTCTTGTTTTTAACACTGTGAACTCAAATCAATACATACAAAACAGAGATGATAAGCATAGAACCAATTGTTGTTTCAAATTAGAAACTTCAATTACCATTTAGTCAATTTGGTGTGTAATTATTCGAAAGCTGTAGCTGGAGCACTAGCAAAATTTTACGATATACATACAACACACACACACACACACACACACACACACACACACACACACACGCACACATACACAATACATGAATGAATATAGGGCCCGGGGTCAGTCAGTATGTAGTGAAGTAACGTAGCATAAATTAAGTTAAACCAAAAATATAAATAAAATATATGAACTAAATCAAATCAAGTCAAATCAAATTTCAACAAAGCAAAAACCGAAAATCAATCAAAGACAAGTATTATTTAAGTAACAATACAATACCAGTAAAAACCGAAACAAAAATCAAATAATATAATTATAGTTATATAGCAGATATTTACATAGAGCCGTACTCAAACTCAAACCGAAAAATAGAGAGATGACGGGTTGCAAATAACCACGTCATAAATTCTATTCAACTTAGCTCGTTATGTTTATGGTTTTCTGTTCAATGGCAAAGTGCACAGAAGAGCCTAGAGACAGCCCATGGATTAGCTCCAATACATCTGATACAGGCGAATGTTATTTGTCGTAGCGTTTACTTATATATATACCAACACATATGAGATGTATTCTTTATATATGTTGAAGAATAAACCAACCCAAGAAATAAGGCGTTAAACTAGCAAACTAAATAAATTAGCGATGTAAGCACAGCTAGGTGGACGCTCTATGTAAGATCAAACGAAGCAATCCATAATATTTTCGTGCAATATTCCCGAAGGCATAAGCATGCATTTTATGCATTTAAAATCATAGTAAGATTGTAAACAAAATACACAGCAATTGTAGAAGAAATCAAACGATGAGCAAATAACCAAAAGCTGCTAACTAAAACAAAACGAAATACCAAAAAAAAAAAAAAACTTGCATATGTAGGTATTGAATAGCATCATACTAAGACGCAGATAAACTGTGCACACCACTTCACCAATTACACTAACACAGACACTCACACATTTGATATAAGAAAAGTAAAATATATATGTATGTGTATGTATTAACACATGAAATATGTTAAGTGAATAGCAAATAATATAAACAAAATATAGATATCGACTGCAGTATTGCAAATATTTTGTAGAAGTTTAAGAATGTTTGAGTGTGTTTTAGGAAAGGACTAGAAAACACAAGCCCCAAAAGCAAACAGGAAAAATATGAAAGCAAATTATTATAAACAAAAAAAAATTCAACACAAAGAAAAAAAGCGAAAATTAGAAATAAATTACATAAGCTATGTTCTAAAAAAAAAGTATATATATACACATATAAAATAATTATAATATTTGGCATCAAACATGGCCACAACTATCGTCACTCACACACTCCCAAGACACACCCACACACACACACACACACTAACTCACTCACACATACAGTCACTTATATACAAATTGGCGTTTTCATCAGAGATCGCATGTGAAACAGTGTAACGAATATTAAAAAGTTAATCAAATTAAGCATAGCAGCCCCCAAAAATGAAAGAAGGCAAATATTTATAGTTAAAAGAGAAAAATTAAAAATGAAAACAAAAACAAAAGCAAAAAACAACAAAACAAATACAGAATTTGGTCGCGTTTTTTGTAAACCAACGCGCCAAACGTAAACCAAATTAAAAGCAAGCGAAATATTATACAAAATATATACAAGAAAAAGTGAAAAAAAAAACATATAAAAACATTAAATGCAGGCTGCTCAAACTGGGGATCGATTGTAATTATAAAGAGCCAGCACGACGGTTAGGGGCTAGTCAATGAGTTGCCAGCGAGGAAGCATTAAGAAAATATACAAAGCTTAAACAAAAACATCATGGAGTAAATGAAAAGAACAACTATTGCAACATAGAAATGATGAATAGAGATAACACTTAAATATAATATTAAAATAAACGGCTAAAAACAAAACTTATATTATGTATACATAAATATATTGAAGGAAAACAAATAAAAACAAGCAAAAAAATTTTGTAAAAATAACAACGAAAATTGTATTTATTTTAGAGGTCATTGAATAATTATGTGTTTATTCAGTCTGCATAGTAAGCTGTTCTTTTCGTTCTATCCATCAACGTAAATAATTTGTAATATAAATTTATTCTCATTATCCACCAACCGGATATATATAGCCTGTTGTGTGTTACCTGCTGTCAAGGTGAGTGCCATTTGAAAACATTTATGCTTTGTTTGGGATATACGATAGTAAGAGATGCGTATTTTTATATGAACAACATGTTGTCCTCCCCTGGGTTTTCGGTTTGGTTCGCTGCTGCTCTGTTGCCCGCCTAGCATAAATTGTCATAACAAAGGCAAAAGACAACACGTGCAACAATAACAAATCAAAAAATTTACAAAAATATAAAAGAAGGGAAGAGGACGCAACGAAAACACGCACAGTCAAAAGCAACTGCTTGCCGCAGGTTAAAAAAGAGTGGTTAGGGCTGGCACAGGGCTTCTATGGAGGGCAAGGGCAGGGGGCAACGCGTACTACTGCCCGGATGACTGCCGGTAACAGGAACAACGAGCAGCGAGTAACGGAAAAATGCAAAGTGGAGTAAAATGTTTTAAACATATTTTTTTTGAATTTTTTTTTTTTTTGCTTTAAAGCCCTGATTTCGGTGGAAATAGGTAAGCCGGGTATATTGACTATATCCCTATCAATGCGGAAGGTGTGGACATTTTAATATTTACTTTAATACTTATACCAAATACTGATACAATTATACTACCGACAGCTTGGCATAAACTTGAAAGCAAAAGCGCTTTCGATGCATGGAATAAACTCGGAGTGTCGATAGCACCTTTTGCATTCAGGGCTTAGAGTATCTGCTAGTTGAGCATTTCTAGAGCAGTTTTGGCCTTGTTTTTGTGCCGCGACTGCCAACGTCTTTCTGTAGTTGTTATTTCGCGCTGTGCCGCAGGTGAAGAACAGCACACACACACACACACACACACACGCACACACACACGCACACACACACACACACACAAAGAAACGCGCTTATGTTCCCTGTGCGTTATTATCACAATGATTCAAGCATAACACACAAACATGGCGAAGGGACAGACCGACAGACCGAACAGACAGATGTTCGTGTGCTTCGAAAGCAACATATGCGCCGAGGTTTCACTTTCATTTCTACATAACATGTAAATGTGTGCGTATGTGCGTGGAAGTGTGAGTGCATGTGAGTGAAATAATAGCGCAATGTTTGATTTGCATTGCAAATCGTGGCAATTTTCCAGAATGTCTTCCTATATAAAAAACAATATGTTTTATTTACTTACATTTCGACTTTGATTTTACCGACTCTCTGCATCTCTGTCATTCGTTTTGTTATCTTTTACGAAGGCGTGCGCCTATAGATTGCCGTTGCGAAGCTGTAGCTGAAAAGCCTATAGAAAAGTACAAATTCCATGCGTTGTTGGTTTACTACGAGCAGGCCTCTTATAGGCCTTGGAACGTAACAAGTATTAGTCCTTTTCTTAAGTTCCCTTTCTACGTTTTCCTTTTGCTTTCAATGAATTCATAACTTCAACGTATTGGCTCACGAATGGAATCAACTTAGAAACATTAGCCAAAGCTTGCCACATAAAATGTTATGATGGGCTTATTAAGGCAAGTGGGCCATGGAGCTGCGACTGAGGCTGGAGCTGCATCTTATCATGCATGTCAAAATGCTCACATAATCACACACTCACGATCACACACACACACACACACACACACACAGATACTGTCTTGTGGATGGGTAATTCAAACAATGCCACACATCATAATATTTTTGCAGACTTTATGGACGCCATCAACTGGAGCTCGAAGCGATGCAAAGCTGCATTCTGGCATGCAGACGCCATAACGTACATTACCTTAACGGTATGGTATGATGTCCTTGTTGTTGGTGTCGATGTGTTGTTGCTGATGCCGATGCCGAGGCCGGTGCCGGTGCTGATGCTGGCTGTTTAGTTAATAATTCCCATGCATGAAGCCGTCAGGCGATGGCTGTAGCAGCAACGAGAGCACGACAGTGGAATAAGCAAGGAAGCATTCGGTGCATAGCAGGATATTTTCTGCATATAAAGAATGTATCTATGACGGCATGGGAGTTCGCTCAGAACGTGCAACTGCAACGGAAACCGGAAATGCGCAAATAGCAAAGCACTGAAGATTTTGACGCTCAGCACTGCACGGCACGGCACGGCACGGCACGTCACGGCACGACATAAACCGGTGCACACAAGCTTGGCGGCTGCCTTCAGTGGAGACCACATGCAGTGTGGCAGTTACAACTGCAGCCGGATGCACCCTGAGTGGCTGCATATCCATGTAGAAAGACATTAGATGCAGGCATTTGCTGGCTGATAGCTGGTCGAGTGAAGCATATGTGCGCCAAATTGATTGCTGGATTAACATGATTAATAATTGCATATTTGAGTTGTACTTCAATAAATTTGTAATTCAATAAATTTGCCACCACGAAAAAAAGATGCTAATTAGGCAATTAATCAATTCAATTGATTGTACTCATCAATCAGAAGAAAATGCAAATTAATGGAATTTTTGAAAATCTGGCATTCCCGGTAGTTCACAGTTTGCTTAGGGCCAAATCGCGGGCACGTGAACCTGTAGACGGTAATGTCCATCGCTGATACAGATGCCAGCCAAAGCAGGACTTGCGCCTGTCACAGCAGAGGCATTCTGCAGCTAGCGATTTACACGGGCAAACAGTGTATAATGCGGTGCGGCGTGGGAGAGTGGAGCATGTCTTGCTTTGGGACTGTCCTGTGCTGTCCAGCTGCTCTACAAGTAGCCAAATATTCCCAGTTCATAACACGGCACGGAACAAATGTATTCTGCTGATAAAGCCTCATAATAAATGTCGACCTTTCGTTTTTCCATTTATATTATCAACTGCTGCTTGAGCCGGGGCTCAAGGTCCAACCTAACCTTGCCTGGCATTGACCAGAAAAAAATGTAATGTTGTTGTTGTTGCTGCTGCTGTTTCTGTTGTGTTGTTGTGTTTGCTCTGACAATGCGCCTCTTCCTTTCAATGGGTATCTTTTACCGGTGCGACCAATGCCCCGCATGCAACGCATCGACCTACCTACATATATTAAAATTTATAATAAACAGTGAGCAGCAGCAGCAGCAGCACCAACAAGGACATATTGAGCGTGGGTGTATGTGTGCCTTAAAATAAACAAGGTTTTGCCCTGTATACTCTTCAAAGAAGATAGAGCATGGCAACTTTGCAAAATTGTATGCAAAATCAAGTTTTCAGCTTATGAACGGAATGAATAAACTTCATTGATAACAAACTTCAACTTCAAAGTTAAAACTTGTGCCAAAGAAGCTTACATGCAATTGAAAATGTTGAAGGAATTCAAATTGCTAAGTTTAGTTGGAATACTTTAAGTAAAAAAATATCATTTAATATGATACATACTGCTCCTCTTTACTTTAATGTGTTGCAGGAGGTAATTATAACGAATGATTATAAAAAATATTTCTAGCGAACAAAATATATTTTCAATTGGTTAAGTTAACATCTACATTTCAGCTTGCTAAGGCCAAAACTTAAACATTTTCAACATTTTACAACATTAAACAACAACGAGCAAAGAGTATTTGGCTGTCGCTGACAGTATTTGAATTGTTTCTCCCTCAATGCTGCTGTGCTTTTTTGAATAGACCGGACCCAGGCGAATCAAAGAGACTTGGCAAAGCGGCAGCGGCAAGTGAATTTATGTTATTTCCTTGTTGTTGGCGTATCAGATAAGCTAATAAAAAATATTATAATTACATAACTGTGGGCCAGGACGCAGGCGATGCAGGCGGCGGGCGAGCAGACATTGTGCGCAAATAGTTGGCTGTGTTGCGTTACACGTGCTTTTAATGTTGCCCCTTCGCTGTAGCTGGCTATCTGCTTCAGAGTCACAGGGAGCAATTGGTCGTCCGCCACCGCAGCGCCTCGGGACATGCTGTGGGTGTGTGAGTGTGTGTGTGTTTGTGTGTGCAGTCGAAACGAATGAAGCCATCAGGATAATTTAGACTTTGAAGTGCCATTGCCATGCGAACTTATTTTAATTAGATGCGCAAACGTAAATGCTTAGTGCGCTCGCAGCAGACCTTTTTTATGGGGCTTAGACTCGAAAGCCTCGAAAAGACAATGCGACGCGGCATTAAAACAGGTGGGCGTGAGGTTGGGGCGTTAGGGCTTTAGGGCGTTGGGCGGGGCCGGCCAATGGGCGCCAAAGTGTGGCTGCTTTGCTGTCTGCGTGGCCGGGTATGTCGTGTAGCACACATTAACCGATGCCATGCAATGCAGCCATAATAACCGTCGAGCACAAGTTTAATTAGTGCAGCCAACGAGGCCAGTGGAAGTGGGGAAGCCTGTGGCCAACGTTGCGTATGAGCAATGTGTGTTCGTGTGATAAAATGGCCACGCCGTGCCACACCACGTCAAGGTTGCGCCCGTGTGTGTGCGACTGAGTGTGCACCTTTATTGCTGTCATCCATCTGAGAAGTAAAACTCTTATGGTCATAAAAACTCTAGAACGCACTGTGAGCGCAAAAACAAAGCCAAAACCCCCAATAGGATTCTCTGGAGCAGAAAAAATGTCAGAGTGCTGAACTAATAATGGCACATGTCAAAATTCGTTGAGCCCGCAGCTGTTTGGGGACGAGCGCGGTGCTCGGCGTTCGCCAACTTTTGGTCGAATGACGAAACCCAGGTGACATTCATAGTGATTTCGTTTTGGCAGTTGTGTGTCATTTGTTAGATTTAACCGATGCCTGGACACACGGATGGCATCCGGGCCATGGTCGCACAACATTCGGTCAGTTGATGTGGCTCCAAGCATAGATGGATGAGTATCAGAAAAAGAAAAAGAAACCAAAGTACCAAATATAACGAAGGACTCGATGGCAAGACAGCAGTTGCGACTCACTACAGCTAGCCTTGGACTTGATTATCCCAAATTCAAGAAAAGTAGTTTTTACTATTTGTCTACGTTATAACCCACTGATGAACGCTGCATTAGTGATATCTGTCAAATTATAAGTATCAGCAAAATCGTGAAAAGGAAGCTAAACCCACGCATATTTTACTGTCCAGCACCGCCATGTGAACAACACAACATTGAAGAAACCATACCTAAAGACACAAAGTGAAGACAGAACTTAACTGTGGCTTGAGTGCCACACGCACAAGCTGCATGCCAATGTCCGTTGCCATATCAACAAAATAAAAAACTTCATTCCGCTTTACAATAACTGCATATTTCTACAAATATCTATAAATGTATGTGAAACATATTTATACACAGTTGAAAAGTAGCAGCAGCAGCAGCAGCAGCAGCTGGCTAAAGCAGGCCAAAAGCCGAACGGTGTCCTGTTGCCAAGACGACTGCTAACTGACACACAGGGCTATGTGCGTATGAGTATGTGTGATTGTGCTACTTCCGGTGACAATGTGCCATGGTGCCAAGGGAATGGAAACGATGACTACGACGGCTAGTAAGTGCACAAGCGGGTTGAGGGCTTATGACAGTACAAAGCACAAGTAGAACAAGCCAGAGCTGTCTCGTTGAAATCTTTGAGCTGTGGAATACCCTCGACTCGCACAGACGCTAGTTATGTGCTAGTTCTTTACGTTAGTGTTAATTGTCTGCTCTGATCTTAATACTGTTGAGATCATAGATGTGATGTGAATATCAGGCAATAAAAGGGCAACATCTTACCCCTTCAATATATCTCAGTTGAGAGATGTCAAGCTTTGTATTCTATTATAATATACGACAATTGTGATGCATATATCAGAATATTTCCGTCTAGCAATTGTTGACTTCAGTTACCATACAGACAGCAACTTAGTTTTATTCACTCCAAATCTAATGTTGATCAGGCTTTTCACTAAGGCTTTATACCCGGTTTACTCATATGCTATAAGCTTAGAATGAAAAAGCCAAAAGCCGCTATACATATATATATGTATAGATGATATGCGTGTGTCTCTGAAGCTGTAAGTGATTCCAAACAGTTGCCAGTTTGCAATATTTGAAATACATTTTAAAATTGCATTGCGTGCGAAAAAGGACATTCATCTCATTGCTGGCCGTGGGTCTGGCCGTTCGTCCTGTAAGCTGTGCCTCCACTCTACTGCGGCTGTCCTATGATTTATGGTGAGAGGACATGTGTACTTTAAAGCTCATAAATTTGTCGCTCTGCCATGCAGGACCTGTCGACAGGCTGGCACTCGCATCTCTCTGTCTGTGTCCATTCCAATGCCTTACGAATCGTATACATTGGCTCCTCACTCACATACATAGTGTACACTATTCTTTTGATTGGCCCAAGTACGCGTAATCAGCCAAACTCGAGCGACTCCAATATGAGGGCTCCATATCGTGTGATTGGCTCTTGGCCTTACTGCCAGTCATTTGCCTTGACATTAATGATGCGACCCGAAACAAATGCAACAATAAATTCAATTAATTGCATTTTATTTCGATTATGCGCGCATATCACCGCCGCCCCACCATAAATGTCAATTGTGGTCATTGAATGCGAGAGCCAGAACGGAGCCCAAGGCCCTAGGGCGATTGCGTTGGTCTGCCAAAGCGCTTTCCGACTCTTTCGCATCTAATTTTTGCTCATTAATTTCATGCAACATTTTTATGCATTGTCATAAAACTAATTTTACGATGTCAGCACACTCACACGCATACATACACACACATACACATACACATACCCACGCACAAGCTCGTGCATATGTCTTGATGTTTGCCTAATTAGATTAGTTAGATGCGCATTTCGCATTCTTTCGCTGCTTTAATTGATCTGCGCGTGGATTTTTTTGCTTGTCACATAAACTCCTCTCCCTCTCTGTCTATTACTCTTTCATTTCATGCTTACGAGCTCCAGTTTAGCTGCTCTGCGCCAAATTATAAGGGCTCTTTAAACTGCATGCAGTAATTGATGTTTTTATTTGCAATTTCCGGACTTCAAAACCCAATTGTCAAATTGATATTCGAGCTGAATGTGGTTATATATTGGAATGCAGCGCAGCCTTCTTTCATTTAATGGGAACAACAGCATCTGTCATGTGCAAATACTCGTACTAGTAGCTCTTGGCCACAGGCAGTACGACAGTCAACTCAGCATAGTCATAGCTGTCTCTTAAAGGGATACACTGACGTAGAAGATAAGCTATGCAAGTTGAAAATAGTTGATACGAACTTGGCTAGCGCTGATAGACCTATTCTCTTTTGCAAGAGTATAATAGTATTTCTAAAAATAGTTTATCCCCACACTTAATGCTACCTACGCCACTGACAGACACACACAGTCTCACGCACACTACACACATGAAGCAACTGATCTATTGTCGGCTGTGAAGGCAGCAGTTATACAATGGGCTAAAATGGTACGTTATCAGTGCGTATACTTGATTTTTATACGCACACTTAAGCAAATAACTGCAGGCATTATTTCAAAAATTCGAAAATTAAAAGCAAACAACATAGAGCAGAGGTATCCAGTCTGGGACGTGGCAGGTGGCCATAAGAAAATACTCAGAAATGCCAGCGTTGCAAAAGAGAGACAGAGAAAGAGAGAGAGAGAGAGAGAGAGAGAGAGAAGCAGAAAGACAGTGCTGGAGCGAGAGGAGCGTAAAGTTTTAATGTAAAGTGATGTGAAATGTTTTCTTTGCGAATTTACCTTCAATTTATGCATTTATGAATATGTAAGCACATTCGAGACCAAGCTCTTGGCTGTGTGAGCAGTCAAGTGGTAAACGTGAATACAGAAATAAACACACACACACATGTACGCATGCTGACACACACACACACACACACATGCATATACACACAAGCACTCTGCAATACATTCATTAACAAAATGCTTTTGGCTAAGAAGTTTTGCCTTTGCCCATTCGCATTTCCACATTTGAGATCTGAGCAGCCAGGCAGCTTTTAAAAAAGAACCATAAATAATTTATTGTTAAATGTTTTTCGTTTCTCGTTTTTCGTTTTTCGTGGCTGGCTCTGAATGTCTCAAATTGCTTATGAAATGCAATCACATAACCTACAGGCAGAGAATTTAATTGAAATTTTTGTTAAACAAGCGTAAGCCAGGTACTTACATGCCGCTGCCATTGGATTACGGCTTGCTGCACTGAAATTGCGAATCAGATTTAATCAATTACGAGACAAGTCAAAACTCGTCAGCCGACTTATATGAAACCTTTTATCTTTTGCGTTTGCCAACACGAAACAATTGGCATAATGCCCCAAGTCAAAGCCTGCCTCAGCGATTGCCCTCAGAGTCAATCAACTAAATGTCGACATGAAAAACAATTATCGTGATAGTTTCGGTGACAATTGGAAATGTTGTCACCTGTGCAAGGTGTCGATTATTATTTTCTTTCGTTTTTTTTCTGACTTTGTTTTCCTCTCTCTCTGCCCCCTACCGGCAAAGGGAAAACGAATATTTGTGAGTATTAAATTGCGTTCACCACATGCTGTCACGCCTACTTATTATTGATTTATTCAACCCTTGCTTTGAGCAATCGCTGCGAGTATACCTTATTTAATATATGTTACGCATACATTAACATTTTAAGTAACTGTCAAATGTTGACTCTTTTTGTTGATTCTTTTAAACACTGAACACTGCATTAGGGAATGCCGGGTATATTGTTTCTGTGCGAGTATTTGCAATAGGCTGAAGGACGCTTAGCAGACCCCATTATGTCTAGGCATGTCTCCCTGTACGTTTGCTTATATGTCCGTGAGTCTATCTGTTTGACATTTTATCGAACTAGGCCAGATCTAATTGAAAACCCCTTCTGAAGTTGTTCAGAAGCCAGCGTTACGTGGTTTTTAGGGTATCTTCTAGTCGAACTTGGATGATTTTTGCCCTGGCTTTGCAGTCAAAATTTCTGCTGGCATTTGTTTTGCGTCAGCCAATTTATGGCGTTTTTCGATAGACAAATGGCACGCTCTAATCAATGCGTTGTTTTCTCTACATTAGCCACTCTAATAAACAAAACAAAACAAAAACAAAAAGAAGGCAAACATCCGTTACGCATCGGCTGACACAGGCACAAGAGGCATGCAACAGTGCCTAATAGTCCTGTGCCACGACATAGAAACACGCTTCGTGTTGCTCAAATTGAATGAGCATTGCGACAATTGACGAAACAAGTAACACGAAAATGTTATATTCTTGTTTTATTTTTTTATAGATAACAGAGCAGGAATGAGGAAGGAGACCGACCTTTTATTAGGTGAATGGCAATAATTTCGACAGTAATGCAATGGCAATAATATTTAATCAATGTAGTAAATATTTATTATTTATTATGTGTTTCAATATG
This sequence comes from Drosophila anceps, assembly GCA_035045945.1. Lineage (NCBI taxonomy): Eukaryota > Metazoa > Arthropoda > Insecta > Diptera > Drosophilidae > Drosophila > Drosophila anceps. The sequence goes on from JAWNON010000225.1 coordinate 16,771,348, forward strand.
CTTATAAACTTATGATATGAATTAAATTATCTCATATGTATTTTAATAAACAATTTCAATTAGTTTTTAGTTGAAATATTTAACATTTTTGTAAAGAAAATCATTTGCTTAATGTTTTTTTAATTAATATATGAAAAATGGCTATAAATTCTTTTCCAATATTCATATGTTTTTGCCTATATGTGTGATAATATGAATACCTATTAACTTTTTGCAGCTAATATCAAATTTTAGTAAATAAATCGAAGTGTTTCAGTGTTATTTGAAATACTCGAGAGGCACTGGATTACTAGATTGCAGAAAAGAAGCAAAGTATTAAGATATGATTATATATAATGTGTATAAATGGATCAACTATGTCAACTATATATAAACTTAGCTGTTGGACACTAACTGGCAATCTAGTTAGGCCTGGAACTGTACTTTATTGCAGTTACACTTTAAAATCTAAAAGTCAAATTTAAATAAAATAGTATGCAGCTTTAAGTAAAAAGGCCATGATCAATTCTAAATGAGTGCAAATTCATTTTGGGTGTAGCAAAGCTCATGTGAACGGTTAGTTGAACCTAATCGGCTTAAAACTACAACTGACATACATATGTATATCTAAAAGCCGAGAGTCTGGCTTTCTACAAAAACAAGACCAACACACATAAGTGGCAATAACAATAAAAACCAAAAGTACTTTTACACGCACTTCAAATACAAATAAAGCACTCGCCGCGACGAGTGTATGTAAATGTGTGTGTGTGTGTGTGTGTGTGAGCCTAATAAAGTACGAGTGTGAGCGTGTTTATATGAGCGTGTGTGTGCGCATTTTTGAGTGGACGATAAATAAATTAGAAAGTTGCAAAAGCGAAAAGCGCTGAATTCTCTTCGAGAACGGCGACGCGGACCAGGGTGTGCGACGCAATGCGACATAATGGCGTCCACTTTGTGTTCTTATGCTTAATTTGCTTAAAAGGGTGCTGCACTATACCACCCGACTGCACTGCTGCACACACACACACACACAGACACGCACTCACGCACACGCCGTGTAACGGGCGCGCCAAACTGTTAAAAGTAGGCGCATTTGGAGAAGGGGCCGCAATTGAACTGGGCATAGCATAGACATGGACACGCAATGCAAATGTGAGCGGCGCTGTCAGTGGGTCGACTAAGTGTATTTTACATTTCACGCACAATTTTCCATTTTCCACTGCACGCAATTTACCGCTTAACGCACAAAAACAGCATTGGCTTTGCCAGGCGCGCCAATTTAAAAGCAACCTCCTCACCCTTAGACAGCCAGCAACCACAACCGACTCATAACACATGCAGAACGGCATGCAGGCGACAGCTTAGCTAACGCTAAGCAAGTCCAAGTCTTGCCCCTGCTGCTGCTGCCTCTTAGTCGCATATTACATCACTCTCAGTGTGGTTCGGCGCGCTCTTCCCAGCCACGTCACGTTGTTGTTAGCATTCTTTAAATGGGCGGGCAGACGAGGATGTTCAGGACATGGGAAGCACAATATGTGCGTGGCCAAATAGTTGAAATAGTTTGATGCGCACTTTTCAGCGACTCGGACTGGGGGCTTGGCCTTTGAGCCCTCAGCGCTGGCTACAAGTGGAAAGAGGCAACCGCCGCACCCACTGCATCATCCCAGGCAAATTTCGACCCTACGCATTGCTCGTTGAATTGTTAATAACATTTTGGGAGTATGCGCATTTAAATGAGGCGCACGTACGCGGACGATTTGTCACAAAATAATTTTTACGACTTGACGACTCCATTGCCAGTGACCAAGCCCAATTCGAAAGGAAGTCAAAGGCACACCACAACTTCGCGCATATAATTTTCATGCTCGATATTGTTGTTGCTGTTGCTGTTTTTGCTGTCGTTCTCTGTGTCACCAACTGCGGCAATAATGCTTCCAGTTAGCGTCAAACGATATGCACAGTTGACAGCGCTTCTAACGATTGCCCTTGTCTGGCTCACTTAGCATTGGCAGCTTTGTTGCGCGTAGTTTTTATATATAAATATTTATCAAACTGCATTTTTACATAACAGATCAATTGAAACGCTTTATATCAACACCAGCAAATAAACATTTTATATTGTATTTAACTGTAAGCAATCCAGTATTTCAAATATATCTTTCCTAATAGAGTGAATCAACTGTTCAGACTACGCCTGGATATTGAACTAACTTATATAAACATATATAAACATGAATATAGTGACATACTATAAGCTTGGGTTTTAACTACCTTTTGTTCATCACGGATTGATATTAGTTTATGAAGCTGACATTTATTCAGTATTATATAGTTGAGCATATAAAGCATAAGGAGATGTGGTCAGAGACTAAAACGTATCAAATTATAAACGTTGTATAAAATGTTAAGTCTTAAGCCCGAGATCAGCCCGCTCATACATATGTATAGAAGAAGGGAGAGACAAACAGTGTGGACAATGCTAAATCGCATCAGAAGCTCATCCTGTATCAGAACGTATATGCTAAGTGTGGCCGCCTTTTAGCTGTTACATACATATTAACAAAACGCATTGTAACCTGAATTTCCATTTAAAATGTGATCAAATTTAAAGTTGATATGACTTAAAGACACATGAATGGAAGGTTTATGTCATGAAAGTAGTTGAGATTGCTGCTGCTGGACTGGCAAAATCTCTCCCATTCTATTATGATGTCCCAATCCTCTGTTTTCTCTTTCTATGCCCTTAATTTCTCATTTTGCGTTTACTAATCGCGTCCTTTGTCTTTTCAATTTTATTTTTAAGTATGCAAATATGTTGTTAATACTTATAATTACACTTAAGATTATTTAAAAATTCCAGTGGCTTATTCTAATTGTATCATGGCTCAGTAATATCACTAAACGTTTTTGCCTTGACTGGTATAGCTGGCCGGTCGGCCCATTATGTAAGATAAGATGTCTTTTCTCTGTATTTATTTAGGCTACGTAATATCAATGTTTTAGTTTTAACTTTCTGCTTCTACTCGTACGACGTATTGAAATAAATAAATAAAATAAAAATGTTTTCCGTGTTTTTGCAGCTTGTTGTCCAGAGCTGCCGCACGATCTCAATTCAATTAACCAATCTGCAGTTGCACACACACACACACACACACACACACACACACACACACACACACACACACACACACACACACACACACACACACACACACACACACACACACACACACACACACTAGGTTGTATCATGTAGAAATTGACAATTTAAAATTTAAATGACGTGAGATTGAAGAATTTAATTTTCTATTCGTGTTCGCAGCATGAAATTCACTTTCAATTGCCTCCGCGAAAAAAGCAACCAATGTCATTTACTACACTGAGAGAAAAATAGTCATCTGAGTTAAGTTTTGCATTAAGTCATGACATTTTAGTTATTATGCATAAAAAGTTATATAAAAAGTATTTAACTAATAATGTTGAAGCTTGAATTATTTTGACTTAAGACTTAGAACTTAATTAAAGAGTGCTGAGCTTTTTTATGAGAAACTTTCTTAAGTGCAGCCGAATATTCTAGTTTATTTACTTCGCAACGAGCCGTTGATTTCTTGTTGCTTTTGAGAACTGGTACGCAGGGCACTTCAGAGTCGATGTCGTCGTATTGCAACTAACACCGCTCGACATTTGGCAAAATGACAAATTTGCCGAGCAATGCTGTCGCTCAAAACGGAGCAGTGGGCGGGGCTGGACGCCGACCGGGCGCTGGCTGTGGCGCTGCTTTGCTTGGGTGCTGGTGGGGTGCAGTCCGACGGCAGCCAATGGCATGGCGTTTGGTTTAAGTTTCATTTCGCCATACGCCAAGCGCCGCGCTGAGGCTGTGGCTGTGGCTATGACTGTGCGTCTGCCAAACGCGTTGCTTACTTTTAGGCTGGCATAATGAAATTCCGACTTTTGACTTATTGACGAGGACGACGACAGCGACAGCGATAGCGACAATAGCAAGGACAACGACAAGTTCAGTTCTTAGTTCGTTAGCTAGCAGCGACCCGTTCAGCTGACGCTGTTGTTGTTGCTATTGTTGTTGCGGTTCTACAGCAGGCGACGCAACGACGCATGCACTTTCTCTTCGTTCGTTTCTTGTTAGTGAATTAATTTGCATTTGCATTTTCTCAATGCCCAAAACGAACTTGAAGCAAAATGATATCAACGCCAAATTGTAAATATGTCAATGGCATCAATTTAATTATCTTATACCATAGCAAAGTATTAACCTTAATAAACAATGTGGACTGCTGGTGCTATTTGCCTTAAGGGACTGCCCCGTGGCGCAGTATTTTCCTGTAAGACGACTAAATAAACCGGTTGCAGAATGCACTTTTCGTTTCGCATTTATTTGACATATTGCTCATTAGAGAAGAACTGAAATTCTTGATTAGAAAGGAAAATTGTTTTGAATATTGGTAATTAACAGCAGCAGAGAATGTCTTTGACAGAAACTGGTAAATGAAAATACCTCTAACTGAATTCCGTAGCTTTGACTTTACGTTAATTAAGAACATTTTCCTAAACAAAGCCGACTGTACTCGCTTGTGTCAAAGCTTACATACAAATATCTCTCTTTGAGGATTCATTATCATATTTATTACGTTCCACAAATGTTCAAATATTCGGTCTTTGTTCAAAGTCAGTGCAGCCACAAGCAGCAATGACTGCCGGTATGGGTCTTAATAAATATTTGTGGAGCAATGTGCATTATTTGGTGCTGCGGGCGCAGGAAATGGCGCAATTTTCCAGATGCTTTCACAACGCAAAAGACTTCAAAATGAATTGAATTGAGCTTCCTCTTTATTTTTTAGTCAGTTTCACGGCCCAGTGGACATGTCCTTTTGATAATATTTGCACCTTTAAAGTAATATCCGCTGGGCATTCTCTGGCCGAATGCAAACTAATTTTCATTTTAATTGGGTATTACGATACCTGAGAATTTGTGGTGTATGCGTGGGCTTGTCAATATTTACATGCCACACTTTAATTAAATATATGTATATATAATATGTACATATTATATATATATATATATATATATAGATATATATATATAAGTAGTGGCATTAGGTAGAACAATGGCCAATTTCCTGAGAATATGCCGTGGGCGAAATAGTCGAATTGAGCAGCTTATTAGGAGGTCAGCACGCGAGAGCCGTAACAAGCGCGGCTAATCAACATTGTCCCCCTTCTTGCATAGCTGGTCAAAGCCATCGAACTTTTACGCATTGTTTATGTTAACAAAATGTAAATAAATGTCGCGTACAAACGATGTTGGCACGATGACGAAAACAAAGGCCAATTAAATTTCTGGCCAAAATAAAGGCGCTGGCACACGCAAGTCGTTGGGCTTTCCAACGTCCAACAACAGGTGTTCAGGCTTACAGGGTTGGCTTACCATGCAGACGAAGAAAAGAAAACAAAGAAAAAAAAAACTAAATAAATCAAATCGTGGGCAGACAAACAAGGCATAACAAAAAAAAAAAAAAAAAAAAACAATCACTCCCACAAAATACTTGAGTCGCCCCAGGACGTTGCATATCGAACAGTTTTATCGAAGTGGCCACCATTTACGCAGCCAATTCGTCGTTGCCTTCGCCTTTGTTGTCGCAGTTTGGTTAAGTGGCTCGCGTGTTAATTGTCGGGGAATGTGCTTGGCACGGCGATAATATTGGACAGCCAGACCCGGTCCAGCTGGGCAGCCGTTCAACCGCGCCCGGTCAATGCCTAACGTGCTCGTTGACAATTCAAAATTAACTACCCAATTGACCAGCGCAGTAGCAAATGTAACGCATAATAAAGTAGCTCACATAACCAATTGGGAGCAAGTAAAGGTATTTGTAAGCTCAGCCGCGTGATACCCTGAACTTTAAAGAATTATGCTTAATGGTCTTTTATGACATTTCTCTCAGCATTTTTAATTGCGAATTAACAATGTTTTTCTTACAATTTTTACTATATTCTTATATGTCTGTTAAGAGTTTTCTCAGTTTAGTTCTATTTAGTATGATGATAATGAAAAAGCTTTCGGCACGTTCCTATAATGAAAAACAGTTCAGTCTGTCAAGTCGTCAATTCTTATTTCCTAAATCGATCAGCTGTTCAATATCTAAAATAACTAGCTGAAATCTTGATTATCTGAACAATGGGAACTGTTATATATCATGATATACCAAATATCGTCTATGAACAATTTATACAAAATTGGTCGCTATAATTCATACAATACTTTAGTCTTAAGCCATCAGAACCTTCGCCTAAGGCAACAACACAATGTTCATACACTAGCCTAGCATTCAAACTCGGTTGATTGTTGATCTTGATCTACCTTGGCAGTTCATATTTGGAAGACTGCACCGGTAAGCCCATTCAGAATTGAAATATCTCGAAGTATCTCAACACATCATCAATTCAGCCAAATAATTTGTCAATGAAAAATGTCTACACGGGGTAGGTATGACCATTTGGAATCACTTGTAAAGCTATTTGGTATCAAATGTCTGGGACTTTTGTTACATGCATAAGCATGCCCTTCAGGCAGCCAAGAGGCAATCTTTCCTTAACGACCATTAAATGTTGGCTGCCGCCATTAAAGTCGCTTCCGTTTATTTTTATCGTTTTTAATTGCTTTTTTTCGTCTATTCCGCCTTGCGTGTTGTTGTCTTTTTTGTGGTTGCCTCATTTGTCGCCGTGTGTGTTTGCTCGTTTATTTTATTTAGCAATTTATTTCACACGTTGCCGCAAAGGCATGACCCCACTTGGAAGTCGAGTGTGCCTATGTGGCTAGCCAGTGCTGTGTATCTAGCGACTGTTTTTAATTTCAGGCTATTATGAGCTGTCCACTTGCCTGCTAGGCGCTTGGGTATGTTGCCCATTTGCAGTTTGGGACAAAATTATGGTCGTACATATAAATTGTCAAGCGACCATTCGTCTTGCTGAATAAATGTTGCAATTTGTTGGCTTTAGGTTTTCGGTTGCTCGCGAACCCACTGAAAAGATGGCGCCCAAGATAATAGACATCAGCTTCCGCTGCGCACAAAAGTTTGCTATGTTTTGCGTGCAGTTTCCAGCTCGCATTCAAAGCGCCGGCGCGCACCTTCGTTGACCACTGACTGAACTAGAGCTTATATTGTAGTCGGAGCTGGAGCTGGCAGTGCTATAAATCCTAATGCAATGCATGCGACTCCATGTGCGACACGAGACACAAACAACTCAGAGTCCGCATGGCAAAGCGCGTTTTATTAAAAAGGGCCGCTGCTGACCACTGAAGGCATATATTTGCGCACAATTAATTATTATAAATGTCGTGGTCTCCACCCGGACACGGACACGGATACGGATACGGACCAAGGGACGGACGCGGATGAGGATGCGGATGCAGATACGGATACGAATGCGAATGCGAATGCAAACGCGAACGGGTACACAAAAGGCGCACAAAACGTTCTCCGTTTGCGAGCAAAAGTGAAATTGTTTATGAAAATTTATGATTACAATATTTGTGTCGCACTGCATCTTCCACACTCTCCGCTCTCCCACTCACTCGCTATATCTCATTTCCTCTGTATGGCTCTTAGTTTTTATTTATTTGAGTCGACATTCTGATGTTGCATTCAAGGCTAGCAAAACGCTTGCCTCATAAAGTGATGCGAGTTGTATGTGAAGCGGAAATCGGATTATGATTATCGCCTCTTAATATTACACCTACTTGCATGTTAATATATATATATACGTATATATATATACATTACCAGCACGCATGCTTGCATTTGTATTGATGCCTTCTTCCCAATTCAGTTCATATGACTGATTTCGTATTTATTCAAAGGAAAAAACTTTTTATACCTTTACACTTTACACTTGACACACTCTTACGCACTTGCACATACTTCAGCTGATGTCTGTGCTATTCAACTTTGGCAAATAAGAATTCTTGATTCATTCATTCATTGATGTTTGTCTGTTGCCTTTGCCATTTGTCTCGCTTTCTCCATTTAACTTTAGCTTGTCGGCATATATTTGTTGCTGTGATGCTTTATTTATTTGCTCAATTTGTATCGATTTATTTGACTTGTAATGGATATGTGATTGTTTAAAATTTTGTCTACTGGCGGCCGCTTAAACTGTGAGACGGAAGATATAGCAAACACAACACACGATTCATAGCTGTGTGTATTTGAGTTTGATGTCAAGCTCGGCCTAAGCAGCTTCATAGCTTTAAAAAAAAAAAAAATGATTTGCTTTAGCATAGCAAATGGAGCATTCTATTCTAGTCAAGCCATCGATTCTGCTGCTTGTCCTACTTGCTCTCTCTCTCTCCCTCTCCCCACCTCTCTCTTAATGAATTGTAGCCTTTTCACCTGAATTTCTTTGCGTTTGCCTGCTGGTTCATTATTTCCACATTCATCATTCGAGCATTTTTCGCTTGATATACCCTTTGCAGCCCACTCCGTCGACAAGGAGGCCTGTGGCACTTTGGTGCGTCGGTGATCAAACTTCATGCAGCTAATTATGCGCTAAGTAGACACGGTGCACACAACAGCAACAATAACAACATTAACAGCGCGAGGAGCGGCCAACCGGGACGCAGTGGCGAGCAGATAATTTATGGGCGCGATTGCAGCCAAAAATCCTTTGTCGAAAAGTTGCAAATACCTGGAACTTAATGTTGGACTTTGAACTTGCGAGCGACTCTGCGCCCAACCAAAATATGATAAATGTTGTGCGGAAGTTGGCGACTGACACTGCGCCACGCCTCCTGCCACATGCCCCAACTCAGGCGGCCTTTGAGGCGCGTTGCCCGCACCACCCCAGTCCCGCCCTCTGGCAGCCACAACAAGGTGCGCAAAAGGCCGTCAATTTGCGAATATGCGCGCCATCCAAATTCCCATAGACATAAGCATTGGCATTGGCATTGGCATTGGCACTGCCAGGAGTAGTCGGCGCATAGCTGTTTGGGGTGGCCAATTGCATTGTGCATTGCATGTGGGTCTGGCTGGACTGTTCGAGTGTGTGTGTATTTAGGCATTCCGGGTATTATCCAGCCTTTGCGGCGGCTGTTTTGTAATGCAGACGATAAACGTCGACAAATGCCTTTGAAATCCTTGGTAGTTTGTCATAAACAAGGCGAATGTATATGTTCATTTGAGAAGTAGCTTGAGCTGCATGCTGCGTATACGAAATATTGTGATTTTGTTTCCATCCTTTTTTTTCATTTTCCATTTTGTCATTTCAACTCTCATGCGAGCTGTCGGCTTGAAATTAACGACAGTCATAACTTTTTTAACGCGACAATTTTAGTTTTTGGTTGCTCGGCATTTCACACACTGCCAAAACGTTTCCGTTTCCGCAGGCAGTCATAACTTTAAGCCTCTGGCTTTAAATTTTTATTTTTTTTTTGTTTATATTTTTATTATTTTTTCCTTTATTTTTTTTTGAAGTTATGGGCATGCCAAAAACTGTGACACTCAGCGTAAAAGGTAAAGAAATTTTCTGGCTTCAGCCAATGCAACTTTCGCTGCATTTGAACTTTTCTCTGCAGCAGGTAGCAGGTCATCTGGGCCAAGAGCTAAAATACACACGATGCAACCCCGACGTGTGCTTCAAGCAGCATTGCCTCACCGTTGGATTCAGCTGCGTGGGCGAACCCTGTGAAATTTCAACGGAATTTTCGTAGAATGTGACACAAGTTTAATTGCCAATGCAGAGTCGGAGTCACTGCATCAGCTGACACATTTATATGATGCGGATTGTGGGCCTCAAAAAAAATGATTAAAAAATTCTACAGTTGGGTAATTTGATTGCAATTAGTATTTCATCAAGATCCGTCTAAGCTTAGCTCTTAAGATACTTATTTATATTAATTTGACACTACAATAGAATCGTCGCTGAAGCAGTTAATTATTCACTGGACATAAATAAAAAAGAAATAAGAAAATCGAACGCTTGTCTGTAACAAGCTCTTGGTATTTTGACTCAGTTCAGCCAAATCGTCCATCCACTTTGCTAAAAATATTAATAAAATTATTATATATTTCATTTATTACCTGCAAGCCAACATATTCATCTAAATATAAATTTATATATTTCTCATGCGACGACTATAGCTAGCTAGATCCATAAATACCTTTTTTATATCAAAATACGAAATATGAAATGTTGAAGTGAATTCTCATATTCCTTATTCCCTCCCACTAAGGTCTGTCATATTCTTCGGAATCACTTAATGTTTGTAAATATTTAAAATACTTGTTTTTAGCACAAATCTGTAGCAAAAAAAGAAAAAACAATTATAATTACCATTAGGAATATGAAAAGCACAAAGCAAAACAATAAACGAAATTAAATGAGGCTGCGTCTGAAATAAAATTTGTATATTTGGAAAAGCACAAAGTGTTTCCCGAATTGCCCAGTAACCCGTCTAATTGTTACATTTGCTAATTGAGAAAGCCTACAGACGGAATGCGGAGTCAAATATAAAACAGGAAAACACGAGAAAAATTTCAATTTATTTAACTTTGTTTTTAAAATCCTTTTCAAAGCAAGTCAGTTTTCTTATTTAGACACTTAAGCCATTCGGCTTGACATATATTTCAAAAAGCCATGCTTGATTTCATGCGAAATCATAAGAGAAGCGACGCGCTGTTTCAGGATTGTTCGGCTGCCCTCTAAGCCTGAGTTGGTTTTGGTATCGCTTACCACGGAGCTTAAGTTTCGCAACCGCGTACAAAATATGCACTTAGCACGAACCTTTTCCCTACTTGAGCCGTTTCGCCTGCGTCTAGAGGTGAGCGCGTGTCCGATTTATTTGGCTGTCAAGTTAAGTGGCATATTTTTGTTTCACGAATATACACACGGCACGTGCTCATCTCTAATATCGATGGCCTCGCTGGGTGTTCGTCTGTTCGCTCGAACTCATTTGGAATTTTTTTTCTAATTACTTTAGGGATTAATTTAAAGAAGCAAACGAAGTGCGCACACACACACACACCTATAGCCGCTCATTTACATACACACACACACACACATACTTTAACATGCAACACGTTTCTTTACTTTTAATTTCAATTACTTTTATTATACCCAGCAAATGCGTTCAAATGAAGCAAAAAAAGGTCATATATATATACACACTAATAGCTATAGACAGGAATGTGTATATACGAACGGTAACGCCAAAAAGTATATATGCATATTTATATATGTGTATATAGTATATATGTATATATTATACGCACGCTCGGGAGAAAACCTGTGCGCAGAAAAAAGTTAACTTATTAATTTTCATAAGAGTAATTTTGTGTATTTTATGTTTGGTTTGTGCCTGAGTGTTGGTGTTTCAGTTGTTGTTGCTGCTGTTGCTGTTGCTGTTGCTGTTGGAGTCGTTGGTGGTAACGCAAATATAAGCTTGAAAAAAAAAAGAAAAGAAGAAGAAGTAACGCCAGCCAGAACCACAGTGGAAACAACAAATGGCAGCTCATGAGCGTGGCGGGGCAACGTTAAACGGTTAAGGACATGCAAAAAAGGGCGCGCTCTGATGAGTTGATGAAGTGTTCAACGCCTGGTTGGCCAGAAGAGCACCGAGAAACGCCGCCAGAGCCACGAGCCAAGAGTCACGAGCCCCGAGCCCAGTACCCAGTACCCAAAACCCAGGAACCCTGACTGAGCTGACTGGGTGCCACAGCTGAACTTTGGGGGCTGCCCGCAGCGCAAATAAAAAGTCAGCTTTTTAACTAAATGACTTTTTGTTGTTGTGCACACGCATTGCTACACATAAACGCACTCAGTGCGGCAGCAACAACAACAATGGTACTCGAATACAGTACATGTACATGCATGTCGACGTGTATCGTAATTATTTTGATGGCGGCAGCCTTTTTCTACACAACAATCATATACATTCTCCATGCATGAATACGTGTGTGTGTGTGTGTGTGTGTGTGTGTGTGCATGTGTTGGGTGCCCAAATGCGTGGCAGTGTTAAGTAAAATTGCGAGGACCTCACCTTTTTTTTTTGTTACGGCCTGGATGTGTGATAATGCACATATGTGTGTGTGCGTGTGTGTGTGCGTGTGTGTGTGCGTGTGTGTGTGTTGGTGGCTTTCGGTGTCTCTGTTTACCTTTTCTGCGCTGCCAACAACGGCGGGCTAAGCTGGTTTGTTGTCTCGTTGATTATGCGCTGATAACAAATTATTCACTTGGGAACGGACTTCAACCAATACAAGCACAAGCACAAGCACAAGCACAAGCACAAGCACAAGCACAACTTACGCGTCCATGTACGTGTGTATGTTCGTCTGGCTTACATGAAAACATTAGACGTAACAGAGTTGGTGTACGTGTGTGCGTGTGTGTGTGTGTGGGCGCGCGCGCGCTCACGCCCCATAGTCTATGTCCGTTTTGGGGTCTTGGGGCTTGCGTGTCCAAAATTAATGAATAGCCGCCGACGCCATACTAAAGCAGCCGACTTTTTGCCTATTTGCCATGTCACCTGCACTTTTTTTATATGCTTTATTATGCAAGATTACAATCGCTAAGCAGCCACTGACATTACACACAAATAATACGCATACGCAGCGGGTTACACTGGTAAACACAAGTATTTCGAGTCTTTTGTAGCAAGTATGCTACCAAATCGATGCATCGATTCCAAAAAACGCTGACCAATTGCTGCCTTTAGGCCAATAATTATTTCTATAAATGGTAAGCAGAAAATATATATAAGTATTTTAATCACATATCTGCTGTACAAAGCTGTGCTTAGTATATTTATGTAACAGACACTCGACATAAACTTGGTAATATCTCAGAGATAGTATGCTCTTCACGCGACTATTGGGTATCTAAATCTGTATCTTAAACATCAACAAATGAGATGTGTATGTATAATGCTAAGAGAATGGAATGCTATATCACAAAGAAAGATAAATTCTTATTGCAACTAATAAACTTGTTAAAGCTGACTGGCAGACAGACATGGCTGCATCAATTAGGCCCGTCATTTGGATCGAGAATATATACTTTATATAAAGTAAGCCCCGATTCCATCTTTCTGTTGCAAAATATATTTATAAAAAAGAATAAAATAACGTATGCTCTCAGATTTGATTACTATTTACGGCTTTAACTTCTGATAAATAAATATTTGAAGTGTTTCTGTTATACGTAGTTGCCTTCGCTTGCCTTTGGGAAGGCGGTTAAAGGCCATAATTAGAGGACGTCATTACTGGCTCGCTGGGGAATTAGGCTCAACTCATTTATGTTTTATCTATTGGCGAGGCTCAGACGCATAAAAATAGCAATTCCAAAATCAAATGCTAGCGGAAATAAACAGCCCAACTGCCGGTGAGCCAATAAAAATAAAAAAAAGGACACAACTGGCCAACCGGACCCCAGAGGCTAGGCGAGCCGTCAGGCGGCCAACTGGATGCTGCTTCTCAATTCTCACTTTTCTCATTCGACTGCTGCTTTATTATGCGAAACAAGCGAGGGAACAACACACCAAACAGGGCATGCCGACGAATTTGTGCTTAAGAATAACACCAACACCAACAACACCAACAGCAGCAACAACAACATCAACAACAACAACAACAACTAAGATGGCAAGGATGTATTCGGTGCTTCTGGGCAGGGCAGCTGCGACAGTTGGCAAAGAGTCGTTTGGTCCTGGAACGAGTCACCATTTATCTTAATCTACCTTTTAACTTATCTCGTTGTTGGATTTGAGCTTCTTTTGCTTTCTTTTGCCTGATTCTCAGCCACTCGAGTGCTTTGTGCGGGCTCTCTTTGCGTCTCTCGTTTCTCGCTTCTCGCTTTTCGCTATTGTTGCAACAGAAATCAATTAATTATTTATCACTTAAACTCTCCGCCACTTGTCATTATGTCATTGTTTACTCATTGCCCTGGGGGAGGGACAACAGACGGAGGACGCCAGACGGCGGACCGCAACAGAAGCCAGCGAAAATTTTCTGTGCTTTCAACTTTATCAATACTCAATTGAGATGGCGGTGACATTGGAGTTTGGTCACGGGGCAGCAGCATTAGCTGACCCCATTGATGTTTGTGCGCTTAACTTTGTGCAGTCAGTTTGTCTCGGCGGGCCTTGATATTGTTGGGCTGGGACTGTGGCAGGGGCAGACGCAGGGCAGTAGAGGGCAAATGGTCGGGCTGTAGCCGTTATTCTTCTTATTTTATTTAACTTAATACTTATGTTGGCATTTTTCCTTTCCGGCCACCTTCGATGCCGATGTCGTCGCTCTGGCCTCTTTGCAACAATCGAAATCCCCAATTGACAAAAAGAAAACCAATTTAGCAGACAGCAACAGAAACAGCAGAAACAGCAGCAGCAGCAGCAATAGCGCGCAGCAAAGGCGAGGTAGGGTCTGACAAGTTGGCTTGGTGGTTTCTTCGAGTCTTGTGTCTCTTCGGCAGAAGCACACGTTGTGATAAATTCATCAGGTGAATGCCAAAGCATTGCGCAAATATGCGCCCGGCTACCACACCACGGGCAGCACGCCTCCATACAAATCCAGCACCTTGAAGCGGCTTGCTGCGGCTTGCTGTGGTTGCTCTGTCGCCGCATCAAACGACAATTGAATTTGCCATGTTGAGAACATGGACAGCCGCCCCAATATCGACAGATGGCTTGTTGCTTTTGGCTTTGCCATTGGCCATTACCCATTGCCCATTGGCCATTGGAGAGAACTGAGAGAGCGTATTGTGGTGGCCATGATGTCTCCTTGGCATTCCTTGGCCAGTTGTCGTTAGTCGTATTTATTTCGTTGTGTTTGCCGTCGGCATGCCTTCAATTAATGTCAATTTGTTTTTAAGTAAGCTATCGATGGCAACTTGGCAGCCATTGCATGGAGCTGGCTAAGCGGTAGCGCATAGCTGGAGTGGGCAGCAGGTCGCAGCTGACAAAACGCATCAAATGAAATGAAAACGTATGAGCCGGCAATTTGTTTATATTTGGTTCCACTATCTAATATGACCAAAATGAAGTCAATCCTCAATGTTGGTCCCTACTAACTGGGTCAGGTGATCAACCCGACGACAGCTGATGTGTGTGAATATAAACTTAATGTTAATGTCTTGTCCTCGTCGTCGTCGTCGTTGACTCTGCGTCTAATAGAAGGCTACCAGAAATGTTTTCCATTATGTTAGAATGCAATAAATTACCTGTAAAAGCAACGACAAAAACCACACACACAGAGGGAGGGACAGACTTTGGGTTGGGTACGAGCAATTGGGCATGGCTTGGGGCATGGGCTTGGTGCTTGGGACTTAGAGCTGCGACTAGGTCTGCGGCTGGGCACATGTATATGCACGCACATTAATTTACTTTTGTTGTCACTTTGCCAGTGGGCCACATTTGAAGTGCGCTGCCGGCAGGGATATAAAACAAATACAAATGACAATGCAAAGGCAATGACAGAGTGTGCGGCAAAAGAGAGTCTATGTGTGTGTCTCTATGTGTGTGCCAGCGAGAGCGAGAGAGAGAGAGAGAGAGAGAGTAGCAAAGAGGGGCAGTTGGACAGGCGACAGGAGACATCCTGTGCTACTCAACTCACACAGCTAGCTGCCAGCTTGATATGTAAATGCGTTTCGCACACATTTCGGGGCCGAGCGTAATGGAATTGTATGACATTACTTTTAATTAAAAGTGCTCGACATTTGGCCGGCAACTTGAGTGCCAGGCTAACAGTATTGTGTGTCGCTCTGTCTTTTTTCTGTTTTATTTTCACTTCTTCTTTTTTTTTGGTATTTTTTGGCAGGTGAGCGCAAGTGCGAAATTTTTGTGCCACCATTTGCCAGCTGTGAACAAAGGCTTAAGCTACGCACTTAGCCAGCTGCCAAGTCATAAAGTTCTCACATTGAGGCGCGCACATTTGCTTGTCAGTTGCATTAAATCTAATGGTCAGCAGAAGGAAATTACAAGCAATTCAATTCCAAACTTGACAAAAATAATGTCAGTTCAAAAGAGAAACGAAGCACTATGATCCTCTCAAACAATGTGAAACAGCTCTCAATACAATGATTACAATTTCTTTCGGCCCAATATTAAATTGATTGCTTTGCTGAACTGTCCGACTACATCACGAAAATGAGATGTGAGAATTGTTGGTTCTACGATATATTTGTTGTTGCTCTTTTCATAGTAATTACGACTATTATATAAACTCATAAAGAGTATTGAAAGGGTATAGGGAAAGCATTAGAGCAGACAGCGGCGAACATGCCCTATCTCGTCGACAAATGTCCGCGTTGCTTTGTTAGATTGCAAAGAATGACATTGCAAGTTATACCAAATACTATTCCTTTCAATAAAACATTTCTGTGAAATAGAAGGGAAACTGTTGAAATTAACAAACAACTACAAGGATTTTAGCTTGTGAATTATTTAAATTCAGGTCAAAGATTGTGTAAAAGCTGACTGATTGATAAACAACAAATTGAAGTCAATTGCATTGTACCATAAATTCATTCTTGTTAAATATATTAGAAAATCTGTCTCAGTTGAACTGGTCAGGTTGATGGCATTCGTTACATGCGTTCGTGAAATATTTGTAGTTTATTGAGTAGAGTAAGAGGAAGAATCTGCTTTGAAGTTGATTTGGAACAAATTGTATGATTAAAAACATGTCAACATATTATTATCTCATTCATCTTTAACATATGACAAACAGAAGTTTTAATAGTTGCCAGCTTTTCGATTAGGCTAAGAGTCGTATATGGCAGACAGTTACCACAACCTTTACTGTTTTGGGTATATTTTGGTGGAGACTGTACATTTTGACAATATTCATGCAAATACTGTTTATAGCTTTATCAATGATTGTTCTGTTTTTGCGGCATTTTGTTTTTATCATATTGCATACCCACATTTTATTCCTGAATCCAGACACTATATCAGCATCGCGTAAAACGTGAAAGAAACAAGAAAGAAAACAAGTAAAAAGCCAAAATTGCAAATAATGCGAATCACGTGGCGCTGTGACCCCTTTGAACAGAAGCCAGCCAATAACAACAACAACAACAACAACAACAACAACAACAGCAGCAGCAGCAAGAACAACCATAAATGAGAGGTTGATGGGTGCGTGGGAGGGGACAAAGGTGCATGAAACAGTGCCCCCTATCGCGCAATCAACCATTGCCGAACGCGATTCAAGTTGAGTGTTTCGATTTGCAGGCAAATCATAAAAACAAATGTATAAAATCAAATGGAAAATCAATGAAGCCAGCCATCAACTGCGTCGATGGCATCGCCCGCGGTTTGTATAAATTGCTTTATTGCCTAAATAACACAAAAGAGTTGCTCTGGCCTGGCTTGGGGGCAATTTTATTAAAAATATCTATACATACATGTGAATACTATATTGATTTTTTTTTTCGCTTATCGTTTTCGTTTTCGTTTTTGGTAACTTAATGCAAAAATAACATTCGAGCGAGTGGCACCCAGCCTCCGCTCATTGTCAGCTACAACAACAATTAGCTGGCACTGGTATTCCTACTGAGCGTGATGCAGTGATGGTTGGGAGGAGTGGGGATGGGATGTGGGGCTCGAAGTGTACACAATGGCTTCTTTGCATTCGACCGCCGAACCCAAAATAATTAAAAGTATTTGGCGTCTGTAAAGTAATTTTTAATTAAGTTGAAGTGCGCTGAAGTGGCGCGGCTGATGGGTTTTTTATTTTTTGAGAGAGACAGAGAGAGAAAGAGGGAGATAGAGAGAGCGGCGAGGCCCGATGGTTATGACTGCTGCCGGTTGCTTATTACCGTACATAAACATAAACAATTTTAGAAATTAAATGATAATTTTGGAATATTTACATAATTTTATGCATTATCCCCAACGGCTGGTCCAAAAAAGGCAGCCATTCGCCATCCCTCCCAACTGGGGTCGAACAGGACCCCTTGAGAGCATCGCATAGAGAAGGGTCCTCCGTCGTCCATAGTATTCTGTGTTGGTATTCATTTTCGCGCTCTGCCAAATTAAGATACATGGAATGGTAATGTTCGTGTTTCTTGCCAAATATTTACCTTATGAAATTTCATTCGCTTTGGCTACATCACAGTGTACAATGTACTCCCCGTTAATCTCAATCTCAACGATTGCTATCAGCAGGCCCCAAATTGATTTTAGTTTCATTTACGTTTCCTGCTGTTCATTTTCGCCATCCTCATTGCATTTGGCAAAGACCGCGCAACGCCGGCGCATAAATATTTATGACGAGCGCAGAGGCCGTGGGGCGTGGTGCTAAGTGGCGGCCGGTAAGTCTGCCATGCCCTGGCAGTCGAGCTCAACTTTTGCTCTATTTTGGATGCCAGCCAAATGCAATGAAATTCTATTTGAGCATTTGCAATGTGCCCGTTTCAGTTTTTCAGCTCCGCTCTGAGGTTCATTTGGCGCGTCGATTTTTTTTCCATCCCGCTTAAAGTTTTAATTAAGTGCAAATTATAAAAGTGTTAATTTATCTGCTCACAATGGAAGCAAGCCAACGCGGACTAACATGGCATTAAATGCCATTGAGGAGATGCAATGATACACAAATTTAATATTGATTATCTTATAAATAAATTATAAATAAAATTTAATTATAGTTAAATAATTCAAAAAGAAATTCAGCATATATATTATGGATAAGAATTGTCACCTCGAAGAACAAAAATTTGTACTCAAATGATTTGAGAATGAAACAGCGCTTGAAGGTTTTGTTTTCTCGAAAGCATTGCGTGTACCGGATTATGCCAGATGCCAGGCAATTATTGAAAGAAAATTGCATCAATTTAGGTAGAGATATTAAAAGAGCCTGAAGGTGTGGAAGTATTGCCTGCCTGCCTGTTGCCTAATGCCAAATGTGAGCCACTAATGAGCAAGGCAGACAGGTCTTAATGAAATGAGGAAGTTATGAAACGGGCGAGAGCCTGTGCAACTGTGGCAAAGGGGTAGATAGACGATGCCATAAAACTTTGCATATGAATGAATATCAAAAGGGGGGCGGGGCATAAAGAAGGCATTAATATGCTGCATAATTATGCGATAACCATAGCATGTGGTCCCACACTTTGGCTTCACTTTGCACTCTTCACTCACTCTCTCTTGTTTGCTTGCCAGCAGAAAAGAGCGTAGCTGAACATCATAATATAATGATACATAACGTTAACGCTAATGATGCCAGCAGAACCGGAGCCAGTCACAACTACAACAGCAACACAAAGGTGTGTGTGTGCCAGGTGGCTCTATTTGTGTGTGTGTGTGTGTGTGTGTATGAGTATGTGTATAAGTATTGGGTGTTACATGCTGCAAAGTACTCCCCAAAGTGCCCCTAAATGCAAGAAATGACAGTCATTTCATATTTGTTGTACTCGACGGACTGCGCTCGCTGGCTGTTGTTGTTACTGTTGCTGTTGCTGTTGCTGTTGCTGTTAAGGATACGCACACAAATACACAACGTGCCATAAAATTAAATACTTCACTAGAGAATTAAATGCAGTAAAAAGTGGGCGTGGTCTGCACACAGCAAACAACAAACAAATAACAAGCACACCTACATCAGGTGCGACAAAGAGGGGTCGGTGGGGGGTGGCTGGCTGGTTGCTTGAGCTAGTTGCTGTGAGTGGCAGGTCGTTGCTTTCTCTTCCAACAGCAAAACGTAGCTAATAACAAGTTTAAAGCTAAACGTGTTTTCATTATTATGACCATTATTTATTCCACTCTTTATACCTGCTCTAGATTAGTATATATATATATATATATATATATTTCTTTAAAATGGTAGCAGTACGAACGTTTATAAACTTTAAGCTGACAAGCGGACTTTACGCTTTGCTTGAACCGTTTCGACAGCTGCCACATTATAGGATAACTCACAGAGTCATCCATAAAATATCGCAAAGGTGCATTAAGATGCTCAGCTTTTACCTGACTTACGCTGCTGCCTAATAACTCGGCCAAAAGCTGACCGCAATACCAACTGCTGACAAGCTGATGGAGGAAAGTAATCTGAAAGATGGCAAATGAACGTCCCCACCAGCTAGACTTGCTACTTCAATCAATATCGAACTCTGAGCCCTTGAGAGAAATTCGTATTTGAAGTTTGCTCATATATTCACGAGTTTCTCAATATGAAACTTCATATTTTATGTTACTACAACACAAATATACAAATATGTCAAATGAACAGAGGCACAATAATTACTTTGAACAGAGCAAATACTAATGTAAAATCTGATATAAATCTGTCTTTATTAACATTTACAAAAGCCAAGATTTGCGTAAGTAAAATATTCATTCACTTGTATTTGTAGCACAGCAAAACTTCAATTAAATCGAAATACTTAACGCATTTGCCGATATGAAACACAAGCCTACAGAATCGCATCGAAAATTCACCCTAGCATTAGGGGCGAAGAAGAAGAGACGAAGAAACTAAAGAATCAATTAACAACATAAACATAATAAATAAAATAAACATAAATGAGATAGTCATTTAATTTCATCTAAATATTGAAATAATTGCTTATTGCGGGCGAAAGCCTCGATAATCGAACAAAATCGTGTAATTTACATCTTATCATCCAATAGTCTAGTACAACTGCAAATATAAAAAGCATCAGCAATTGCAAATCAAAAATAAATTTTTATTTTATATAAAAATAAAAGTTAAAAAATTAATCACACCAAGTCTGTTTCCAATTTGAAAACATTCTGTAAAACCTAGAATTATGAAAATTTTATAAATTTAGTTGAAATAAAGATCTTTAAATGTAAGCTAATTAAGATATGATAAGATGTTGGTAAATGCTAATTTCTCAAGTAAATTTCATATTACAAAGGCTTCCAATGAGTACAACTTTAAATCTAAATATATATAAGCGTTAATGGCAAAAAGCAGGAAATAATGATACCTAATTATTAAAGCGGACATACAAAACATGTATAAATATAGAAAAGTATCTCAGAAATATATAACTATACAAGAAATGTAAAATGGGCCCGTTTGTATTACTGTTTTAAATATCTAAGACAAAATAGTAATATTAATTATTAATTAAAAATTATAATAATTATATGAATATATAAGAAATACAAAATAATCACTTTATTTAATGAAAAATAGCTTTCACTTATTGCTTTAATATACAAATTGATTTCCATAACTAATCAATCATTTATGTATGACGAACACAAGCGGCACACGGAGGAGAAAACTCTCCATCTGATTGGCCCATTGAATGGAACAGAGCTTGGCCCAAATTGCATGGGCTCAATTGCTGTAATTAAAACTAACCAACGCTGATTTCAGTCAAGATCTGGCGCTTGCTTTTGGCTGGTGGTCGCCACCAGACTTGACTGTCTTGAGCAGGCGGCGATGCGGTTTTGTTAAAATTACATTTGGCAAAGTTTTATCGCAGCTGCGGCGGTAGCGGCTGTAACTGCGACTGAGACTGCGGCAGTGGCATGATATCAGGACTGTAATTAATTGTGGCCGCTGCATTTCGGGGTGGCCATGGTAATTGTGGCGTGCAAATTAAAAGCCAGCAAGCCAGCAGGAAAGAAAAGAAAGCGTGTGGAAAAAGTTGTGAAAAACAAACAAAACCAGAACATTTTGCGAGTGTGCTCAGAAATAAACCGAAACCAAAACAAAAGCAAAACGCCGGGAAACCCCCAGAAAAAAAAAAAAAAAAAAAAAAAAAAAAAAAAAAAAAAAACATCAAGAACAACAACGACAACAGCAATGTAAACAGTGACAGGAGCAGCAGCTGGAACTTTAGGAAGCATCAATAGAAACCAGAAAATAAAAACATATACACTCAACCCATATATATGTACATATTGAAAGCGGAAAACGAAAAAAGGTAAATAAAAAACAATAATAAAAAACAAAAGCAAACCGCAAATTTAGCTGCTGGCAATTTACGGTTGGGAAAGTGAAAAGCAACACTCAGCGAGTCGAAGGGGCTAGCAAAAAGTCTTCGATTTCAAAGTGTTTGATGTTATTTTTGCGTTGCTGTTGCTGCTGGTGCAGCCGCTAATGGCAGCGGTTGAAGTGTTGCCGTTGACAACACCACGGACAGATTATAAGGCAGCCTAAGAGCGCCGCAGCGCATGGGTGAGTGGGCGGGCGACACAAATCAGATCAAAAACATATTTGAATATTTGCCGTCACTTTGCTTTTAGCCATTGTTAAGCGCGCTGCGAGTGGCAATTGGCAAGTGGTTGAGATGGCTGGCCTCGGTGTCAATGTCGCTGCCTGTATTTGCCTAAGCGAAATCCTGGAAAATAATCTACCATGCACTTAAAAAAAAAATGATATACTTCTGCTGGCAGAAACTGAAACTTGGCGTTAAACTAAAAACAATTTGTTCTACATGACAGCCACATGGATTCGCCTGCATCAAATAAGCAGTTTAGCTGAAATTCCAAATGAAAATAAATGAAAAATTGGCAATGCTTTCAAAGTGCTTCCCATTACACAGAATGAGTCATGGAAATACAGCTGAAATCTCAACACTTTAAGAAGTTGAGCTCGCCTCAGCTCTGCTTCCACTCAGCGTTTTAATTCGGCGCGGTAAGTAAAGCTTAACCGTTGCCTGACACCTTGTGTGCATAACGAAAAGCAACGGTACAGCGCAAGCGAAACAGCTCACCTGCCTATGCCATCGCAGTCGGACAGACATATATGTGTGTGTGTGTGTGCGTGTGGTGAGGGTATTGTCAGTTAAATGCCTGGGGCAAAAGTGTGCATTACGAGGTTTTAAATTACGCGAAAATACGCGCACACCCACAGAAACATACACACATATACAGAGACCCACACATGTCGACATGACAGAAGCCACGCTGTAGAACGCTCAACCTTAACGTTCTCATGTCATCTTGTGTGTTGTTGATTCTACTTACCGAATAGAACTGAAAACGGAAGGAGGTAACAGGGTCAGGGACGGGCAGGAGGTGGGGCCAAGCCTCTACGGCAACATTTGTGGGCGCAATATGTAGTCCTTTATTGTATCAATGGCAACGCGAGCGTTTGGGGCGGCAACAAAGACGTTGAAGACGTCGCTGGCTGCACGTGTCAAAATTTGCGCAAGGGATATACAAAGTAACTCATGCTAATTTTACCATTGTTGCCCCATCACTAGGCACGAGGCTGGGGAATTGCCAAACTTCAGCTGGCAAGAATGGGCGGCACGATCGATGCCTGGAACTTAGTATTCAATAACGCATACATTTAAGCGGCAAACGAAATCCTTGAATCGAAGTCCATAGAAATTGTGCTGAGAGCTTAACACACACGTTAAATTGGTAGTAATTATTAATGCAATTACTACGGATTACTCATACGTGAAGTGCCTATGTATGAGTGTGTTTGATTATTTCTCACTCTCTCTCTCTCTCTCTCTCTCTCTCTCTCTCTCTGTGTGTGTGTATGCGTGTGTGTGTGTAATGCAGCTTAATTATAACTAAGAAATTATGAGCAGCTTTTAAATAGTTGCACTTGTTGGTAGGAAATCGACAATTGTCTCGGATTAGGCATAGTATTTCAATTGATTGTGTAAGTGAAATATCTAATTTAAGCAAGCGAACTAGCAATCATCCATTCAAAGAAAATCAACAATTTACTTCCAATGAAAACATTAGTTTGAAGACATTAAATAATAATAATAATTTACACGAAATCATCTTGACGCATCAGTTTACAGTTAAGCGATTACAAGCCAAATTTTACAGGTGGGGGCAATCCTTATTGGGCTTCTTCAACTTTCTATATATTTTCACAAAAATATTAATTTTTTGCCTTAAAGCATGTCAAAGTGATCGTCCTTTAAACGACCTTCGGAGCAGCTTAAAAGGTCAGCTGCTTCCCACCTCTGTGAGCTCACAACTTTGAGTATATTGACAAGAACTGTGAATGGTAAATACCTTTGCCATTTGGCTCTCCAGTTCACTTGGCTTTATCTGTAGAGAGGCTTTGCATATTTGCATGCACATGGCAAAAGCTTGCTGAGGCCCCTTCTCCACCCAGTGCTAATTGTGTACTAGTTGTACATGACTAAATTGCAATTTTCGTTTTATTTTATCACATTTTGAAGGCAACGGCAAAGGCAAAGGCATTCAGGAGGGCCAACGGCTGGCTTCTAGTTACAGTGAAAGCAAATAGAAAGGCAGCTGATAATTGACTGGCCTATGTCAAGACCTTTGGCTTAGTTGAGAGACGAGAGACCAGGGACCAGAGCTGAGTGGCAAAGCCTCTACCACGCAGTATGCTCAGTGCCACTGAGCAAATACAATTTGCGGCTGCAATTTGCCATTCTCGACTTAATTTGATGCACTTTAAGTTGCAAATGGCGAGTGCAAAGTTTTAGTGAATGCAACGCATTGAAAGTGATAGCAACTAATTGGCAAATGCTCTGTGCTGATAACGTGGCGGTGACTGCTGTGGCTGCTGCTACTTATAATAATTATTGGCCATCAAGGAGAAGCGGCTTTTGGACGCAGCGCAGTTCTCATTGGCATTTCACATGCGGGTGCAAAGCATCAATTTGTGCTACCCTCTCAAATGGATTTGTGGGGTCAAAACAGCTGCTAACTGTGTTCCACTGCTAACTGAAAACTGTGGCAGTTGCTGTTGCCGTTGCTGTTGCTGTTGCTGTTGCTGTAGCTGACCCGACACCCGTTCCGTTTGGCAATTCATTTCCATTATCATTATCAAAACTTTTCTACTTTTCTGCTTGTTTTCATGCCATGATGATTCCTATATGTATCTGATTTGAGCTCAAGTATGAAAGCGCGCTTGAGTGTGTGTGTGTTTTCTTAGACAGCGTCATAAGCAGCAGCAGTGGCAGCAGAAGGAGGAACAGCAGCAGCGGCATTTCTTAAAAAAGCAATTACATTAAAAAGGATATGGCAGCGACAGCCCTTTTTTTCAAGGCTCACGTTACGTATACGTAATTGCAATGCTCGCTTACGTGCCGCGCACACGACATTTGCCAGCGAGTGAGTGTGTGTCTCTTAAATGCTCATTAAATTGGATTTTTAGTGCGCATCGTAAAAAATTCAAAGCGCCCATTTAATTCACCCGACGACAACAACAACAACAGCAGCAGCAGCAACAGCAGCAGAAACAGCAACAATCACACCAACAACAGCGGCCTTGTCCAGACGAAAACTTCATTTGTTTTTGGCTGCAACAGAAGGTGCCGCAACACACAGGGCGGCCGCCTGCTGCTTGGTCAGCACAAGCACTTGAGCTCCTCGAGGAGTCATAAAAATGAACGGGCCGCGAGTCGTGGCGTGGCGTGGCGTGGACTTCGATGCCATTTGAAATATTTTGCACTTTTATTGATTTTCGGTTTACTGATGCGCTGCATATTAAATGGACAATGCACCAAGCAACTGCAGCTGCACCAGCTTCGACGGATCGGCGTTTATATTGCAGTTGTCATTATGGACGCCTGCTAAGTTTTTCAATTTGCAGGATTCGCATTAGGAGAGGCGTGCGCGCGGGTCAGTGAAATCCTTTTTACGGCAAATTGTGCTGCATTTTAAGCGGAAATGATGCGCGTCCTGCGGCAGCACATCCTGTCCACAAAATGGCCATGCCCTGCCACCACAATTTTTTCTCTTTCACCGAAAATATTTGCATATTCATCTAAACAAAACACCAACTTCCCGCAGCAGCGGCAGACAAATGGCGGACTGCAAAAAAAAAAATAGAATTTAAAAACTGAAAATAAAGGAAAACATTTTAAAAGAAATTCGTGGGAGGACACACAGGACGACGAACGATGAGAGACGGCAAAAGTCTAATGGCTAAAATGACCTCGACCAGAGGTGGTGCGGGAAGGTTTGGTGGTTGTGGTGGTGCACTATGTGCACTGTGGTGCAGTGAGTTGCAGGCGTGGCAGCAAGTCATCTTCAGCGCAAGTTGGCCATTAGCCTCGTGACGTTCGCGTCGTCATGCCAAGCTGCGGCATATTGGCAAAAAATCTAAATAATTGACATCACCAGCAGCAACAGCACCGGCAGCAGCAGCACCAGCAGCGAAAGCAACAACAACGTCAACAAGAACATTCGTTTGTGTTTAGTCTTTGTTGTCATTTTGGTGGATATTTCGTGTCACCTGCATTGGCCAACGTTGGCGATTTTCTAATTGCCTTATCGCTTTCAGCGCTGACAAGCGTTCAGGCGTGATAGAGGAGTCCAAGTCCTTTGACTTTGACGATGAGTGTACACTTTTGGCAGTTACCACAAAAAAACGCAATCGAACACACACAAACGCAGACACCGAAACCCCAGCTCACACGCCCGCCAATTGCAATTTGGGTTTCGGGTTCGAGTCTGAGCGCCATCAAAGGTGATATTTGCACATGCAAATGGCTTTTTGCCTCACTGCTGATGATAACACGTCGAAATATTTCATAAAAGTTGGCCAAAAGAAGCAATCAAGTGTGCCAGCGCAACCGCAGCAGGCGCCCCTCATGGACACTCGCATTCGCATCGAGAACGTCACAGCGCTGTCATTGATTGCAGGTTAGATTGGCAATTAGGCAAAATTGGCGAACAGTTTGCCATCAAATTACACAGCAAGTTGCCAGAGGCTCTCGCAAACTGATGGAAATCTATGCGTGTTGCTAGCCACGCCCACATCACGATATGCGCATTCATGCCGAGTTGAATTGTGAACACTGGCCCAAGACACCTGATACTTGGCTGTTCGCTGACACATAATGACGACTGAAACAGGCGAACGACAAGTTCTGATAGAAGCGCTCACCATTTATAATACCTACGCTCAAACAATAGTTTGCAAAGCTACCAATCACGGCACGCTGAACAATTTAGTGGCATAAGGCCAGAAATGTTGCCCCTAGAAACCAAAAACATATACAATTTATCTTTCATTTTCCGTCTTATTGTTTGTGCGTTCTTTCTATAGATTAGAACTATTTCAATTTTCAGAATATATACTTTGTGACTGTTGGGCATAGCAACAGGCGCGGCGCTACGTCTAACGTAATTTAAAAACGGTAATTGGCCCAATAGATGGCGCTCATAGATCGAGCATAGTGAAAAAACATACTATCGTTTGTTTACTGCAGTTAGTTTACTCGTGCATCGACAGCTCTGCAAATTGTCAAAATTATCTATATACATAAATATATAATAGCAGACAGACAATCATTGTCGTCTGCTTGCGTTTGTAAGGTTACAATTATCGTTTGAGTCCATTCATCGACAACTAATTATATAACAAGTATGTTACATTGTAGCGGACAGCAGGACAGCCAAAGTCGCTGGCTGGCGCCTACAACAAATTGTGAGAACTCAATGCGAACACGAAAGTGAATTTACTTACAACTACACGAAAAATCTCAGTAGCTCAATCATTTGAATGTGTTATATGTACAGTAATATGTAATTACATGCTGTCGCGCTCCCTGTGCTCGCTTGCTGTGCACTAACTGCAGCTGAGAAAATGAGGAATAAAAATATTGTTAAATTGAAACCTAAAGGTGAATATTAACTAACTAACCTAGTTATTGTAAGAAAACCAAAAGTAATCGAACAGCATACCATGACAAAAGTATTTTTAGTTGAATTGATCGTCATTCTATGTGAATGATAAGAAGTAAAGTATAAAGAACGCTGGGAGCTCCACCTTCTTTCATTTTTATGTTCTATGCATCGCTTTGTTATCGTTTCTGCCCCTATTAAGCAACTAATTAATAAGCCTAAAATTTCAAAATCTAAGCTTACATGTTTCTTATGTAGCCAAACAATATAAATTAATTGTAAAGAAAACTTAACCATCGCATAACATAAAATATAAATATGCCTACGTGATGAAGCCTTCGTAAGGCCGTAAACGGAGGGCTCATTCAGTTGTGTGGAATTTACCACAGAGTTTCCAAGGCTAGGTCGGCACCATCCATATCTTCACTTTGTAAGTAACTTGTAGCACAAGTCTAGCGAGTATGCTACTAAATAAAAATTTATGCCTTGGCAACTTTCCTACTGTACACACCCACACCTATACCCACACCCACACCTACACACACTATACACAGAGAAAGTGCGTCAATATTCTAGACACATCCACACCCACACATAGATAGACACACAGAGGCGAAGGCAACTATTGCAAAGCACTTGACCACTTGCACTTATGCAATTATGAAATTGCCATAGAAAGTGACACTTTTATTCGTCGTCCTGCTGCCATTGTCCCTTCAGACAGATAGAAAGAGACAAAGGGAAGGCGTGGGGGAGACGGAGTGTATCAAGTTTTGGGCAGAAAGAAGCTGAAGCCATAGCTGAAATGAAGAAAATTGCGTTTCGAAAACTCTTAACAAAGTCATTTGGTCCAGATGCTGCCAGTTAAGTTAGTGAGCAATGGAAAGGCGACTCCTGCCGGCATCAACTCCTGGCCGACAAACAGACACAGTTAGTTGAGAGCTGAGAGCTCGTCCTCAGACGGAGAAAAACACATGTGGTTAAGGCGTCTGGCCGGCTACGAAGGGTTAAGGTGCCAAGGAAACGGGACCAACACACCAACGGCCCAACGGCCCAACGGCCCAAAGTGGGGCGTTAAATTTAGGCAAAATGTGCTACTTACTAGACGCATTTGGATGGGGGCCTTTGGGTTTGGGCTCTCAAGTTAGCCAGTTGCCCGGCAATTGGGCCAATTTCTGTGTGGCACATCGCATTTGGTCACTTACTGTAATTGTCTCTGTTTCAGCGATAAGTTTTTTGGGGTAGCTCAAATTAAGTGCAGAAAGCGATTAGATCAAGGAGCCAGGCAAAAGTCTTAGATAGAAATGTCGCAGGGTCAAGGCGTTCCATTTGATGAACTTGCGGTGCGAGGAGAGTGAAGGGCAGACATTCGGGTTGAGTGGGGCCGAGTCTGACGAGTCTTTCGCTGGGTTATCAACATAAGTTTGGCAAAATATGCGCCGTAAATTTACAGTTTTATTGGTGGCACTTTATCTGAACGCCAGTTGGAGTGTATCTATTTGGACACGTGTCGCATGCTACTCGAGGCAACAATTGCAGCTGTTTTCTTATGCTTTCCGCTTCCGACGGGGACGCGAACATTTATTTTGGCAGACTGCGTCAATGCTCACACACAAAAGTTACACTCTCTTCAGTGCAGTCTCATAGATGGGGTCAACTCTTTTAAAGTTTCTTTCACTGTGCTATAAATTTTCCCTCAGTTTGGGCCACAATTTTTGCCGTCAATTTGCTGCTCGCCAAGTTTTTCGTTAGCTAATGGAAAATTTTTCATTGTTCTTTGCTCTACTTCGACTGTTGCCCTCTCAGATGCTTCTGCTGAAACCTAAAATTGAAAGTTGAAACTGATAAGCAAGCTCTGTGCTCGCAGTTGGATATATACAGATTGTATTCGACCAGTTAGAATATAAATTCTAACTGAATGAACAGAGTTCGTAATGAAATGCATTTATGTTCCTATAAGAAATTGAGCTCAGAGG
Source organism: Drosophila anceps (assembly GCA_035045945.1). Lineage (NCBI taxonomy): Eukaryota > Metazoa > Arthropoda > Insecta > Diptera > Drosophilidae > Drosophila > Drosophila anceps. The sequence continues at coordinate 16,800,874 of JAWNON010000225.1, forward strand.
CTAAAATTTCATTCAAATTATACATAGATAATTATGTCATATTTATGACTTTACTTTCAAATCTCTTAATAATAAGTCGCTAATGCCAACTGGATACATTTTTACTCGATTTTTAAGCCCTGAACCCATTGAAAATGGAAAATGAGGGTATAATTGTTTTGTTAAAATGCATATAACAGGCAGAAGGAGGCGTGTCGGACCCCATACATTATATATTCTTGATCAGGGCGACGAGCTGAACGCGTTGATCTTAGAACCCATAGGAACTAGATAGTATATAGATATATATATAGGTAGTTCAGATTCGCAAAGATGATGCTATAGTAGTGAAGTGGCGCTATTGACGTAGATCCTTCGGGGTATCTGCTAGTCGGTCACCCTGATTAGAGTTTTCTTGCTTGTTTTTTCATAATTTTATATTATTTATATGTAAGTTATTTGTTTATATTTGAATTTAAGTTTCTATATTACTCTCAAATTTATGAAAAAATTAGACTGGTTTATGTGTTTTAAGAAAGCTTAGTGTTGGTAGCAATCAACGCGCTTCCCAAGCTGTGTTTATTCAACTCACCCTAGCTCTCCCTCTCCCTCTCTCTCTCTCTATCTCTCTCTCAATATGTGTATATATAAATATAACATATATTACTATATCACACCCTGTTTCTGTGGCCTGTATGTAGCTAAGTAAATTGTTGTGATGCCCTTTTCCGTCAGGCGACTGCAGGGAGCTGCAGTTAGCCGAACCGACAGTCAGGCAAGCGGAAACTCACAAAATAAATGCAACATTTGGCAGCACATTTCCAAGCAAACGGAAAAGTGGCTGCTGTGCTTACGTAAAGCTATAACTGACTATGTGCGTGTATGTGTATATATGTTCACACACATATATTTATATATATATATATATATATGTGTGTGTGTATGTGTGTGATAATGTCTTGCTTTAGCTTATGCACAGGAGTTGTTCCTGCTGCTGCTGCTGCTGCTGCTGCTACCATTGCTGAAGGGCAGGCACCCTGCTGTTGTCGCACTTGCAGTCCGCTGCCAGAAGACACACTCTCCGTTTCTGCAATTTCCACTCTCTGGCTTACCACTTCTTGTGTTTCTTTAGTCTTGGTTTCGGCTTCCTTTGTGTCTCTCTTTTGCTGGTTGCATCTTTTATTGTTTCAAATTTTATTGCTGCATCATTTTGTGGCACATACACCGACAAACACACACCACTTTTGAGAGCGGAGCAGGCGCTGGCTCTTTTTGCATTTTTCTTGTTCCTGATGCCCGTCCAAATGGAGCATTACTTGCGATACTTTTGCCAAACGCAACTCATTCGCTGTTGTTGTTTTCTGTTTTCTATCGCCTGCATGCATGTGTGTGTGTGTGTGTGTGTGTATGTGTGTGTTAGTGAGTGCTGGGATACTCCAAGTCCGCCGGCAGTGTATAATCTCTTGATTATGTATGACATACGCATATGTAAGCTTATTTGAGTGGCCGCTGCCAACGTCAGCGCCAGCGTCAACTACGGCGTTGGCGTCGGCATCGCTGCTGCTGCCCTGCAGCGTTATTTATGATCCTATACCATTGCAGCGTCAATAAAAATTCTAAAATATTGTTTTTGTTGCTGCTCAACAGCTGCGACTCTTTATTTCTGTCTCTGTCTCTAACTCTGTCGCTGTCTGTGGAAAGCATTGAAAATTACACAGGACAATTTACGTTGGCTACGTGCAAAGGTCAGTCAGCTATATGGCAGTCGCTGTTGTGGCTCTTCCTCTTTTATTTTTGTGACTACAAATGCTTCAACAGTTGTTGTTGTTGTTGTGTGTGTGTTTTTTTTTTTGGCGTTTGCTGCCGACGTTGGCGTTTCAACACCGCGCCCTCAACTTTGTTTGCGCATGTTTCGCATGCACTTCACTTTCTCGGTGTCCCCCGTGCCCCATTCGACCACACATACGTCCTCTGTTTGCTGCTGTTGTTGTTGTTGTTGTTTTTTTCATCTTGTTCGTAGTTGGCGTTGGCCGCATTGTTGACTTTTGTGTATGTTTGCATCGCTTACGCAGCGCCAGCGTCGAGGCTGGACGTCAGTTCAGATTGCGCGCCTTGTGTTTGTCTTTCATTTGCATTCCCCGCCTTGGCGCACACAACGTTTTTCTGGCCACCACTGTTTGCATTCGGCACAGTACAACGCACAAAACTCCGTTGTGCACTGCTAAGGGGGCTTATAAACGTCCAACATCGCGCCATTTCTCATGTTTATATAACTGAGCTGTGTTTTTATGTGTGAAGGAATGAAGTGAACCGATTCCATTGGGCTACTGATAGACGAAGTTGACAACTGTGATATAAAAATACAAACCTTTAATGCTTGTATTATATATACTGTTTAACGAGAGTGAATGGCGATAGTGTATAAGTCTGTGAATAAATGAAACAAAAATTGGATCGGCCTTTCTCTCTCTCTCTCTCTCTGTCTCTGTCTATCTCAATCTCGTTAGGCATAAAAATATTAAAAACCCAAGTCCGATTTAACTCGAAAAACACAAACAACAATTAAGCACGCTTCAAAAGACGCATTCATTGAATGGAAATATGGCCTGGAGGCCTGCGATGCTTTCTCAATCTCAATTCTCACCAATGGGCTTAATTAACGGCATGCCGGAATGAAATGCATTCGATACCTTTAGTTTAACGGCTTTGGCTGTCAGCACCCGCCCACTCTTGCACACACATAAACACTGCCATACTCTCTCACACACACACACGCACACGAACAGACCCATAGAGTTTCTTTGCTGGTTCTCTCAGGCAGCGAATTGATTGAAAATCAATCCAAGCACTTAAACTTTTAAGCAGGTTTGAGTTCTGCAAAATGCAGTGTTGCATAAATATAGACACACATACACAGACAAACACAAACACACACACACACACACACACTCACACACATACACCTGCACGCAGAATGCAGGGCACACAGTGCTGAACACAAACAAAGTGGCCGACAAAGCGTTGGCAAAGCTCAAGCTAAAGGTAAAGAAATAAAAAATAACGGAACAAAAAATTGCATATTAATTATGTTTTACTGGCACAGTTACATGTGAGAGCAAGAGCGCCGTAGAGAGAGAGAGAGAGAGAGAGAGATGGAAAGAGAGAGAGAGAGAGGGATGAGCAAGGGAGATGAGGATAATGCTGCGAATTGTAATTTTTACTTTGAACGCCACTGTATGTGTGTGTGCGTGCAGCCCCAGCATGGAGCGTGTGTTGTTGCAGGCAGGTGGGCAGGACCTGCCGCTGCTCAAGTTTCTGTATTCAGGGCGCGCAAAGTGTTTTGTGTGTGCCTGCGCCTGACTTTAATAAACACTCACACCCTCCGCACACACACACACACACACGCACATGCAGAGCCCCACAGTCACAGTCTCTCACAGGCGTACGCGTGTGCATCCTTCAAAGGTGTTTGCGTTCAGCAGCAAACTGTTTGCTTACAGTTTTTGCATAGCTTTCACTATACCATCACACGCACACACACCGACACATACACACACACACCCACACACAGATATGGTGATACCTGCCATTATCTTACCTGCCGCACAGCTCTCGCTGACACCATTTGCATGTGTGTGAGTGTCTTTTTTACCTCTGTGCTGCAAACTCAAAATGGGAAATTGAACAACAACTTCTGCTCGCTTTGCTGCCCGAGCGAGCGGAAGCTGCAGCGATCCTCCGCCAGCCCAAGCCAACTCACGCAATATGTTCGTTTCGCTGCCTGCATACAAACATCGACTGCAACAGGAAGGGAAAGGGTATGTGTGCGGCCGCAACTGCCGGTGGAGGTTACTATCAAACTGCAAAGGTAACCATAATGAAAGTAAAATGATGAACAAAATGGTTGCCTCTTTTGGCCAACAATAAACGGCGACAGCAACGGCACAAACAGGGCCACAACAGCGCTGCACCCCTCCCCAAGCCTGATGGAAATGCAATTTTCTAGGGTCTTCACACGCTGGTATATATTGTGTGTATGAGTGTGTGTGTGTATGTGTGTGTGTGTATTTTCTGTTGCTCTGTGCGTCATTCCAGCAGATGATTTTATGGCATGGATAATTGCGATAACATTGCCCGCTGCGCCCCTTTCCTGGTCTCTCTCTCTCTCTCTCTCTCTGCTACTGCCAAATTAATTGCACAAAAATATGCCTCAAAAATTTATGGCGAATATTTCTTACCTTTTATTTAATATTAACTTTTTGCAGCAAACCGAAGGCACAGCCATTTGCCAGCCTGCAATTGTGGCCGACTGCACTGTGTGTCTGTGAGTGTGCGTGTGTGCGTGTGTGCGTGTGTGCGTGTGTGCGTGTGTGTTTGTATTGTAATCGGCTGTGGTCAATGCTTTATTTTCTCTCGTTCATGCACCGTTGGCCAAGCGACAGCAACAACAATTGTTTGTCTTTAATTATGTTTGGTAGCCAGCCTTGCCATTTTTGCATTTCACAGAACCTACTTATGCGCACGCACACACATACACATACACACATACAGACACATACCAAGATGCTAAGATCCCTGATATTCCCTGCGGAAGTGAATGCCCCCGCCTGCTGACATGCTGTTTCTGTTGCTGTTATTACTCGACGGCGCCAGTGGCAAAAATAAAATTAAACGAAAACATTTCCTTTTCATTTGAGCACGCATAAAATGCCCTGCGATTCGCCGAGCATAGCATCGAGCAGTCAGCCAGACGGACTAACACTATACAGAAGCCAGCTGCCGGCTGGACTGGGGTGTCGTGTGGGGTGTCTGTGTGGTGGCATTTTGCATATTCGAAACATGAAAGCGCTATATACTCGTATTTTAAATTAATTAAATGGACGAACTGCAATATTGATTGAAGATGCCGAGCCGTAAGATCCAGCGCCAGCTCTTGGCCCAACCAACGGCGCGTATACGTAATTTTAATTGACACTCCTACAGCAGAGGCAGCAGCGGCACCAGCACCACCAGAACTTCATTTCAGCGGCCAAGCAAATGGACTTCGCGGACTTGATCGAACGTGTGACTGGGCCGTGAGGCAGCGCTGCAGTCGAGCTGAAAGAGTTGAGCAGAAATTGGGGCTGCCGCCGCAACTGGACAGCTTCATTTCGCGACATTGCATGTCAAAGTGAAATATTGGCTGGAGACACGTAATAAATTTAAAAAAAAATTTTTTTAAGTCCAGCAGCAACACGCCAAAAAAACGCGAAACAAAAGCAAAAATGCAAAAATTCTGAAAGAGAATGAGTGCCACATAGGGAGACTAAAAGCAGAGCTGTTGCTAACGTTTGGTGGATGCGATGTTACGGTGGGTGGTGGGCAGTGGGCAGTGGGTGGTGGGTGGATGGAGGGGTAGCAACGACGCATTGCCGCCAAAGTGGTTTGCACGGCTGCCTGCGTGTCTGTCATGCGTGCATCGCCACATACTCGTCGCAATTGTCGTTATTGTTGTTGCTGTTGCTGCTGCCGCTATTGTTGTTGTTGTTATAATGTCATTTGTTGTTGCTGGCATACGAACTCGGCGGCTCGTCAGTGTGGCGTGAATCGTAAATCAACGATTTAGGCGCATGCAGCGAACAAGCCGTTTTTTTTTTCATTTCATTTTTTTTGGTTCATCTCGACTGCCATTTGACATTTTCAGATCCGAAAGGAAATAGGGCAGAGTTATATGGAACCTAACGATACCCTCTAGAAAACGTACAAGAATTTTGTGTTTCTCAAAGAGATATCTAACTCCTATTTAAGTGTCGCCATTAGCAAACTCGATCTGGCTTGCAGCCTAACAGAATTTCGGTTCTCTGCTTAAATTGTTCAGTTTATCGTAGCATCGTACCAATTAAGAGTACATGCAGCGCATATTCTGTTATAGGAATATTTAGAAATGAATGGCAATGCGTATACGCAATAACGCGCCATTTTCGTGAACACTTTGTGACGATGCTCGCATACCGTCAACACATCATTGTTGCTGCTGTTGTTGTTGTTGCTACCGTTACTGTTGCCACAGCAGCAGCAGCAACAGCAGCAGCAGCCCTCTCATGACATATTGATTTGATGTCCTGCTATGCCGAGAATTTCCATTAAATTCGCGCGGCAAGTGGAGAACCAAAACAACAAAAAAAAAAGTAAAATATCTCTACAGGCATTTGCCATTAGAAGGCAGACAATGAGCTCAACCGCGATCCCTGACCAGATGCGCTCCCTCCGCCCCTGGGCAGGTTCATGTCATGTTTTTGCAATTGGCAATCGTGCGAAAAACTGCGACACACATCAATCAGAGACCCTGACGCGTCGAGTGCCATTGTAAAATATTAAATTGGCCTTTGCTGCGTAATTGAAAACATAATTAGCCCGAATTTATTAGCTAGGCATTGTAACCGTCAAACGGCTTTTGAAGCGGTGCCCCGCATAGCCCGAAAGTGCCAAAGCTTCGATATTTGTGCCACTAAAATTCGCTAATAAAACAACAGCAGCAACGGGGCAAGTGGCGCTTGACATGCCCCTAATTTAATTAATCCATACACGCAGTTGCCAAAGCCCAATTACACTCGACAGCAATGCGTTAAGAAGAGACTTGCTTCAAAATGAAATTATATATAAAGAATTTGATTAACTTGATGCTCAAAGTGACGCAAAATAGTGCGAACAAGTGCAAGGTGGAAGTCTTTGTAAGCAAAACATGTGCAAATTAAATGTTTTCGTATTTACTTTTGATATTCCTTTGCAGCTAGCTGGAACACGAAAAAGATGTGGCAGGTGATGATGTGATGGTGAGAAGCCGGTAGTCATGACGACTTGAAGTAATTAGGAAGAATAATCTGCAATCTTCAATTATGTTTGTTAATAAGAGCGGCATTTGAATTTGGTTTTGTAAGCGCATCACATCGAGTTGGAGTTGTAAGAGTAGGAATGCCGCTCTTCCTGTGCTCGCTCTTCGCATGCTCACTAAATATACGCTTAGTTCAGCTGAGTAGAGAAAAAATAACGGCATTGTTAAGTTGAAACTGAATATTTTATGTTTCTAGTTTAGATTAGATTAAACTCCTGTCTAAATCGACTTTTTATTATATAATCGGAGAAACTTTTATGTATCCATTTCCATGACAACATATCCTTATTATTCCTAGTTGAAAGAATTCAGTTTTACATAAAATTTCTGGCATTGGCATCGATTACAAAAGCTGAGGTATTTCCAGATTACTCGCATTTTGTTGCGTAGTGTTATGAAGCTGATGCCAGTTTGTGTTATTTTGCTGTTGGTAATACCTTAGCTAAATATATAATGTTGCAACCGTCTCTCGTAAGTCGAGACCAATGCGCCCAGAGCCTGGGCGAACTTGTGTGAAGTTTGTCTGGCGCTGCTCGACAACTTGTCCCTGCTGTCCTGCTCCGTCCCTGTTGTCGCTTGCAGGCGCAGTTAGTTAATGTTGCACATTATTTCGACAGCCAGCACACACACACCAACAGCAACAACAACAACTAGAGTAGGTACAAACGCCTCGGTTTTTTCGCTTGTTTGCTTGGCACTTTTCTTTGGCTTGCCCCGTACTCTCGTGCAAGCTGCAGCTGTTTGCTGCTGCTGCTGCCTGCCTGCCTGCCTGCCTGCTTGCCTGCCTGCCTGCTTGCCTGCAGGACTAACTACGTTTTTTGACAAGCTCATGCATGTGACTTTGTCGTTTATAACTGCCATCCGGTGTCTCACTGTATCTGTATGATCGTAGCTGTGCTTAAGTGTGTGCGCTGGCGCTTGTAAATGTCTGTTGGTGCAAAAGTCTTGTATCCATTTTAGTTCAGCTCCGCTCGCCTCGACAGCCGTGCATTCATTTTAATTTTGAAACTTGTACGCCAGCTTCCCTTGCACAGGCTCACACATACACGCTGATATGGGCTCAATTTGTGTCTACGCTATATTACTTCCGCTGCACGTTACGTATACGCCGCGTGTACAGCGCTCAGCTTGCTTCCGCTTCGCACGCCTCCGTCGCCACCGCCGCCACCGCCGCCGCCGCCGCCGCCTGCCACACACAACTAATTATTTTTCGCTTGACAATGAAAATGTTTAAGTTTAATTAAATGCAACTCTCGCCAGCGTGCGCTGCCTTCCTTTCAGCTCTGCCTCGCCTTGCCTACATCCTCTTTTGTTGATAATCTTGCCGCACCTGATGCCGATGCTGTTGCTGCTACTGCTGCTGCTGCTGCTGCTGCTGCTGTTGATGTTAATGTTGCTGTAGCTAAAGCTGGCATCTTGGCCGCGTCGTGTGACTGTAATTTTTGTACTGTAGTTGCCAACTATGTAGTCGTCGCCATTGCCGGGCCCCAAATTTATGTTGCTTGTTTTCATTTGGAAAGTGTTAAATGTGCTTTGGATTTGCCAGATTCTACTGCTGCCGCTGGTACTGTAAGTGCCTGAAATTATTTGCTGGCGCTCAGATAAAGTTGCTTCGTTTGCAACGAATGAATTTCACAGCTAATTGCAGCAGTTCATTTTGCGCCGTGCAAGATAAAAAGAGCTGCTTCAGTACAAATAAAAATCACACTTAATACACGTCCCCTTCAGATTCCGTGTTACATCCTGTTAACATTTTATACCCTGAACCCATTGAAAATGGAAAATCAGGGTATAAGGGTTTGTTCAAATGTATGTAACAGGCAGAAGGAGGCGAAATCTATAACGGTGTTTTCTTTTCTTTTTTTTTTTTTGACAAATATGTTTTTTGATTGTGAAGGTTCGAGTTCGATTGACGTGAAAATATGTTCTTTTTTCAGCAGTGCTCTAATAAAAACATAGCTGCGTATGTTTAAAAACGCAGATCGGACGCCGTTCAGAGATCTCATAGTCGGGCGCCCCCGACAAGAGTTTTAATGGAATACCCAGGTGAATTGATACACTTAAAATATATTTCGGCAGCTTTTCATATAAAATAACAATAGCAATATAGCCCCAACGAATATAATTGACACCATTGTTGAGTTAAGATAATGCGTAGGAGCTGCAAGATGTCTAGCTCCTTGTGTATTAAAATAAGATAGAATAGATATTGCTAATTGCTTTTGACGAATTATATACCTAATCCCTTGGCCAATTATAGAGGGGTGTAAAATTTATACAATACATAATCTGAAGCTGAAACTGGTTTGATAAACTTCTAATGTGTGTAGGCAGCTTTGCAGCGGTTTCAAGCTGGACAGTAAGCAAAGGATGCTGGGTAAGTGAGTGGCATGGATGATGACAGCGCAATTAAATTTGGCATTGGCATTGGCATTGCATGGAGCTGCAATAGATTGATTTAGCTAATATAATTGAGTCCATTGTTATGCTATTGTTCTATAAAGATATTTAGTTCAAGTCATAATTTTCCAGCAATCCATTTAACTTGAACCATCAGCAGCTACTTAAGTTTAAGTTTAAACTTAATTTCTGCTGAGATTCATACATACATACGAGTGTAATTACGTGTGTTTTTTGTATGCATAGAAACAATGAAGTATTTTAAGAATCATACATATATATAGCTATAGCAAGCCAGACATTTTCTTAAATATTGAAAACTTTAAAGAAATGTCTCGTTCGTTTCGCTGGGATGATGAACGCAACTTTGGAGCTGATACTTATCTTTGAAACATAATCGCTGCTACAACTGAAAGTTAAGCCTTCTTCTCGACTCACTGCCTTGGCTGGTCCTCTTTAGCGACTCAAATGCTTCTGTGGCATTTTTGCAATCTTTCCACGTCATTTGGCACAACAACTTAACGCCGTACGCTGCGGCTCGTGCTGTAGCTTACCCAGCCAGCCCTGTCCACCTGTCGGGCTGGGCCTACTTGGCGTATACATAACTCTTTGAGCTGAGCGTGAAGGATGCGGCGGATAATGCTTTGACAAACAAAACTATTTGTCTTTGGATGACTTGGGAATCGATAATCGTAAAAATGCTTGAAAAATGTTGCGGGCGCCAAATTATTTTCTCCTCGAGGCGCCAGCGTTGGCGCTGACTAACAGCCACGATGACATCGCCGATGCTGATGCTGACGCCCTGCGGTCACACTTGTCATGCCATTGATACATTTTTAAGCAAGCTCTAAACACTCTCTAAGCACAACCCATACAGTTTACGCCTCAAAAGACACACGCACACAGACACTCACACACACACGCGCAAAAGAGAAGCAAGAGAAAAAATTATTCAGAAATGCTTGCAAACAATTTAGCCAGGAAAAGGGGCCTGTGGTAAGAGGCGTGGCAACTGCTGAGCAATGCATATGAGTATATGGTTGTATTAGTGAGAGTGTGTCTGTGTGTGTGTGTGTGGTGGCATGTAGCTGAGTATGTGTGCGCGTAAAGGGCTTGCTTGTGTTTGCCGACTTGCTGACTAGCTGTGCGACGCTTTTTGGGGTTTGTCATTGCATATATTTGGGACGCACACGTTCAGCGCATCGGAGGGAGGCGGGAGGGCGTCGGGCACATGCGGCTGTGAAATTGAGGCAGCTGAGAGGATGCCCGCTTATGTTTGCCAACGCGTTTTTGGTCGCGTCCATGTTTGCGTGCTAATGTTTATAAATGCTTAGCAAGCTTAGCCTCCCGACTGTGAGTCTGCCTTTTGAATATTTTAATATGATTTAATATTAAACATCACTACAAGTCTGTAAGCGGTTCTCTCTCTCTCTCTCTCTCTCTCTCTCTCTCTGTGTGGGTGTATGACCGAGCAGAGATCAAGATAACATGGGATTACCAAATGCTTTCATTTGGCTCGTGTGGGCGCCCAGTCGCGACTCGGTATTCTCTACTAGTACTCAGCCCACCAAGCGAATATTAAGCAAACGTTTTGAATAGTTTCCAAAGTTATTTGGGTTAAGATTTTTTCGCTTCTCCAGTTTCAACCCTCTATTCAATTGCCACAGTCGGTCTCGTTCCATTCGAATCGTGCTAAAAGCCCAAATAAACGCATTTTAATTCAAAGTTTTTGGCATCTCCTCATACAGTATCTCTCTCTCTCTCTCTCTCTCTCTCTCTCTCTCTCTCTCTCTCTCTCTCTCTCTCTCTCTCTCTCTCTCTCTCTCTCGCTTTCTCTCTCTCTCTCTCTCGCTCTCTCTCTCTCTCTTTCTCTCTCTCTGTACGTGTGAGCACCATTTTGTGTATGGTTGAGCGTGTTTGTTAAAAGCTTTGAAAAGATTTGCCTTGTAATCGCATGCAGAAGAAGGACACGGGTTGGCAGCCAGGCAGGCAGGCGGCCAGGACATAGAGCGCCAACATGTTAAATCTCTTTGATGACATTGTTAATTTGACATACTTGGGTTTCTTTTTGTTGTCGTTGTCGTTGTCGTTGTTGATGCTGCGTACCGCTTGACTTGACAGCATAGGCCTTGATTGGCCATTAAAGGAATGTATAAAATCTGAATAAAAACTTTTTGTAGTGCACAGCACAATCATAATGATATAAGTTTGACAGCCCAAAGCTGCCCATAAAGCACATATCAAAAGACCATAAGCATTTTGATTTATAAGCTAAAAGCATGAGTCAAACTACAATCAGAATACTCAAATTGTTTGTCGAAATGGTCAAAGAAAAGTTTTTGCATACATTTCAGCAAATCAATCCAATAATAAAGATCCGTTACACTGATTTTTAACCATTATAAAATATTTATATAATATTGAAATGTACTATTGACGTTGCTCGCAAATCGTTCGATAAGACAACGCTAGAGTTGTAACACCGTCCACATGTTTAGCTGTTGTAACATCTAATGCGTTAAGTAAGTGGAAAAAGTGTTTGTAAGAGGCTTGCGAGTTGAAGAGAGACAGGCATTGCAGATGCACTGCGAGCCAGTTAGAGCAACGCATGCACATACATATGACTACAGCTGCTGACAAGAAGACAAGACGACGAGAAGATAAGCGGATGGATGGGTAGACACAAGACGAAATGTAGACAAGTTGTAGTCATGTTGCCATTTGCAGTTTGCCGCTTTCCGTCGCCTGCTGCAGGTGACAACTCCGTGAGCAACGAGCAACCAGCAAGCAGCAACCAGCAACAAGCAAAAACAATAACAACAACAACAACAACAACAAGGACAACAACAGCAATAACAACGAAGGCGACGACGACAATAACAACCCATCATACACTTGGCTGCTGTTTGAGTAACGCACACAGACACCCTTTGGCGTCCACAGGCTTTCACTTCTAGCCTTGTCTCTGGCTATGTATGCTCATTATGGCCAGCCCCTCCCCCCACCATGTGTGTGTGGGTGTGCGTGTGTGTGTGTGTAATAGCTGCTGTTTATTCGGCAACAAGTTCCAGTTTTGCTTGGGATATTCGCAGTTTCTTATTATTTTTTTTTTTTTGCTCGCCTGTCCTCCACCCGTCGAGGACTTTGCTCGAGTGCAGCTCAGTTTTGGGGCGTTCGGGCTTTTGGCCAGTGGGCGTGTCAGCAATGGCGTTCGTGCGCTGAATTCTTCTTAATGAGCGACATCAAGTGTTGTATTAAATGTCAGTCTATGTTTATATGCAGCTATCTGGCAGTGAGTGCGAGTATGTGTATCTGTCCCTATCCCTCTGTGTAGATTTCAGACCATGCGTGTGAGTGTGTATGTGTGTGTGTGTGTACTTGTGCGCTATATGTATGTATATATTTCTGCATCTGTGTGCTGGAAAGTATCTGTAATAAAATTTGTAATGAGTTGCAGGCACGGAAAAGGATTTTTGAGTGCAATTTATTTTATTTCAGCGCTTTTATTTTTATTTCCTCTTTCGACCCGTTTTCTTTTGGCATATTTTTATGGCACACTCGCACACACACACACAAACAAGCCAGCGGAGGCACAGATAAAAAATAAAAATAAAAAATATACAACTATAAAGATTTGCAATGCCCGGGGATTTGCAATTTTATGCTCTCCGGCTATGACATGTTTATTTCTGTTTGTGTTTCATTTCTTATGATTTTTAATTACGCTGGCGCTACGTATTTCACGCGCGCCATAAAACGTAGCATACTTTACAGCGCCCGCCGGGGGCTCGGGCTTCCCATTGCAACCATCGAGCTTTGCGAATTGGATAGCGCACGAAGCGCAAGCTACAGCTGCAGCTACAGCAACAGCAGCAGCAGCAGCAGCATCAGCATCATAGAGTCGCAAATTTATCGAATGGCCAAAAAGACAATTCATTACGTGCTTAGCCATGGCCACGCCCATTTGACCAGCCCCTTGTGCAGAGCATCAGAGAAGCAGAGCATTTGCATTTGAGATAATTGCCGCAGCGTTTTGTATGCATAGCCGCTGGCAGCTCCGGCAATGGCTGGACAAGTGCGTCACGAGCTGTGAGCTTCGAGGTGGCCCATAAATTTTGTAGGGTCCAGCATGTGAGACCCTGGCACTCAGCCCGAGCCCCCAATCGGACCGAAGCCATAGCTGAAGCGTTCACTGCCATTTTGTCTGTTTACAGTCATTGCTGCAAATTGACAAATTCGCTGTTGCCTGTCAGAAAAGACAGAGACAGAGACAGAAGGAGAGAGAGATAGGGATAGATAGAGAGACAGAGACTGAGAGAGAGAGAGAGAGAGAGAGAGGGAGAGAGAGAGAGAGGGAGAAGGCAAAGCCAAGCGGAAAATCCTTGGTAAGCGAAACGACCAGCAAACTGGACAATCTGCAATACAATATAAGCAACGTATAGTGACCAAGGAGAGCTGGGCGGCCGGGGCATAAATGATAACAGTCGCAAAGCGCTGATTCATTTACTAAATATTTGCATAGGCCTTGTCAGTGCTGGTGTTAAGGGACAAAGCGACGCCGTCGGCCATTTTTTCAACCGATTCCCCCCCTCTTAGCCTGCACCCATCCAGTTGGCTGCTTGGGGGCCATTGCGCAAACATTGCTCAGATATGTTGGTCAAGATTTACGATTGGCGCATGTCAAAGGCTTAATGCGTGGCACCATCCCCATCCAACGTCCAGCTGTATCCCAGCATCCTATTTGCCCAGCTTTATTAAAAGTATGTGTCTGTCCTACTGCCCCAGCGGTTTCTTCATTAATTAAATGCATTGCCCATCGCAACGGTTGCTCCTGCTGCTTCGTATGCGAAGCGCTGACAAAAAAACATAAATATTGTAAAGAATAAAAATAAATAATAAAGCGCCGCAAACAAACGCACGCACTGTTTGTTTTATGCATACAAATTGTAAGGACATGTAGCTCATTTAAGACACAGAGAGAGAGAGAGAGAGAGAGAGAGGAAGAGGCATATGCCGACTGATATTATATGAGAAACTCTGGCGGTTCTGCGGCAGTCGGTTCAGGGCTCTTAGATTTTAAGTTATGCAAATATATAACTCTGCTTTTTCCACTCTTAATAATTGTTTAATTGATTTCTCATATCAATATTTACCTATATATACATATGTGGGGCTTTATCAATAAAGGCAATTAGCTACTTTTATAAGTAATTTTTAATTACAATTGCCGGTGAGTGTTGTGCAATTGTTTTCGAACGTGAAGGAATGTTAATGTGCACGTGGACTAATTGTCATATACATATGGCATATGTATGTATATATTTGGATATACATTTCAGAACTTAGCATACCTTCAGACCCGTTTACAGTTTCATTTTTGCATTTTCAAGTCAAGTCAGCCTTTAGTTCTACAAATGGTTCAAAAAAACATTTGAATGCTTATTCACGAATTGAAAGAGTATATTGATTTTGTGCAATGTCCGTCTGTCTTGCTGCTCGTCCGACCGTCTGTCTATATAAGCGCCGCTACTGAAGCTAGACATGTGAAATTTGGAATATACACTCGCGCTTACAGCTCAATATCAAAAGTATATAATGGATTTATCTCGCCAATTGGCAAGCCGTAAGTAGATATAGACTTATATCGATGACCTTAAAGTAAGAATATTACTGTTGAGCTCCGTTATTGCTTTACTAAAAATAATATACAATTGCCTCTTCAAGGCATGGCAAATCGGAAAAATCATTCAATATTTTGTAGCTGGGTTCTAAGAGGCACAGAAAAGTCACTCCGATTCCTTCCTGACTTCTATTCCATGCAAGATTCAACTGCTTTTAGGCCTTGAATAAGCATTATGCAGGCAGTAGCGCCCTACTGCAACTTTTGACTTGTTTATATATTCAGAAATTTCTATATCTTTCAAAGCATTATTAAAATGTGAACGTATTTCTGATGCTCTCTCTTCCTCACTCATATTGACATAATTTCTGTGCTCAAACAGATTTTTGCTGTTCAGAGAAACATGCTCGAAATTTAAGCTCATTAAATGCTACAACCTTTGCCGCACACGCAAACATGTCAAAGGGCAGGAAAAACAGACGAAAAAGATGAGGAAGAGAAACAAACGACAGCGACAGCATCACCAGCACCAGCACCAGCACCAGCTAAAGCAGCAAACATTCTGAGGCCATTTTATTTTACCAAGCAAAATAAGAGCCACCAACTCGCCGCAGTTACTGATCACAGAAACAATGTAGCAGAAATTGGAAAAAAGATGAAAAAAATGAAATGAGCGAGAAAAAAGCAAAAGTTAACCACGTTGTCATGTTGCCATGCTTAAATTATAATGAAAAAGACTGAATCTAGCTGCTTTTGGATGCGCCCTGCTGCTGCTGTTGCTGCTGCTGCTGCTGCTGCTGCTACTGCTGCCAGCGTTGCTGCCCTTTAAGTCACACTACACACACAAGCATACATACAAGTATATAGCCAGAGAAACATGGCGAGGTTTCTTTCCAGCTGTAGCCTTATTTTACCCAGGAGATGCTGGGGCCGTGCAGAGCGAGTGCACAAGTCGATTCCATCTCATTGAAGGCTGCCAGTGTGTGACTAGACACACTTTGCCTTTGCTGCTGGACAACTCTTGCTGTTGTTGTTCTTGTTGTTGTTGTTATTATTGCTGTTGTTATTGTTGTTGATGTGGCTGGTCCTGTTGTGAGTGACTGACTTTTGGCATCACTTACCGCTCGGAAATGGGATCATCAGCCTGCCATTTCCTTGCGCGCTGCTTCACTACACACAGCCTCAGCTATTCGGGGCCAAATGATTGTTTATGTGCAACTGTCTCTCTCTCTCTCTCTCTCTCTCTCTCTCTCGCTCTTTCTGTCTCTCTCTCTCTCTCTCTGTGTGTTATGCGGCCATACATATTTAATATTTCATATGTCTGCAATGATTTCGAAGGTCTCTTTTTGCTTTCACTGTCCGTTTGCTTGCTCGCTCAGCGCGTCGCTGCGTATTACATTAAATCCAAAATGGAGCTGCTGATGACGACGAATTGTCCTCGTCCTGCCGCCTTCTATATACATTCTCGTTTGCTGAGGATGCCGCAGCCGCTCTACAGCTGTTTATTTGTCACTGCCTGGCCTAATGCGTCGCCTGCCGATTGCTGTTTGCCTTCTGTGTCCTGTTACCGCTCATGTGTATTTCATTTTGTCTTCGCCAGTTCCGCTTGACTTGGTCGCCATGTTGACTGCAATTTGTATGGAATACAGACCTCACAGTCCTTGTTTCGCTTGGTTAACCTGCGCAGAGTCTCAGGCGAAGGCCAACTGCTACTCGGCATGTCTTAGTTTTCTTATTTTACTTTTGGATTTTTGCTAGAATTGTTCGGAACAAAAGCTGCAGCTTTAATGCCATTTTAATTAGGCACAGTCCCAAAGGCAACAAAATAGTTCAAATTTCAAACAAATTGACCGTTGGCTTTAGTTAGAAAGTCTTGCTAAAAGCCAAAAACTTCTACCCCAGACGCTGCTGGACTCTACTAAACGCACTTGCTCAAACACGACGCACCACTTTGCACAGAATATATGCACATACACGAATCACCCACTCAGCCAGGCACTTGGACTTTGCCCATACCTATGCATGGGCCCATGCCCATGCCCATGTCCATAGACCGGCACCACAAGAGTCGCCCAAGTGGTTGCTGCTCAGTTAAGAAAAATATGTTGGCTTGCTGCCTGTCTGTTTGCCAGTTTGTGAAATCGGCCAAAACTTACGGTAAAAGCCAACTAACTTAAGTCAAAATGTATAACATGCCACGCCCACGCCCACGCCCACGCCCACACCCACATCCATAGGCTGCCCTTTCGCTTGTTTACCTTGAGTCGGAAGTCGGTTGCATGCGGTTCGAGGGGTGGAGCAATGTACACCACTTATGAGTGGTGCAAGTGCACTTTGCACGTTGTCGTAAGCATTTTAGAATATTTCATTGCATTCGGCTACGTTTGGCAGAACCGCATAAATACTTGAGCACTGGGACCACCCACCCACTCACTACACCTAAATGCCACTTTAGCAGTGGGCGTGGCACATCCCAAGGTCATGCACTGCCTAAATGGTTGATCAAAAATGTGTCTTAAGCAGGCGAAGATGCCTCATTCGATGCTCGATGATTCCCGCTACACTCCACACCAAAATCTAGTTACGGAAACGGATTTCAAATTTGGCAAAGAATCAGATTGAGCTGTCCAGTGTGGATGACTAGCAAAACACATCACATACGCAACTTCAAGTGAAACTTAAAGGATATTGTAAGTATTTTATATTTTACTTTATACACAACCAAGACAATTAATTTTTGACTGTAATACTAAATGGATGAGCTAATACAGCTTTCCAATTGAAATGGACATTTTTATGTACCTTTTTACTCATATACAATAGAAAGTTCTAGCTGGTGAAATTTCTGTAAATTTCTACATAAAATATACGCTGATGACGATGCAAAATTCGCTGAGAAGTTGTTTCCATATGAGGGCAGTATTTAATATAAGAAGTGCCGGATCTGAGCTGACATACAACAGCCTTTCGCATAGACGCACTTCACTCGAAAGAACTCACAAAAACACATTAAGAGACTTCCGTTGTCCAAATCATACAAAGGTTGCTGTTGCCTGGGTTACTGGCACTCTGACTTGGGCCTGGACCACAGCCGGGATCACTAAAAAATTCCATTTATAAACGGCAACCGTATTAAACCAATCTCATCTCCGGTTGTTAATGACTCGCTGAGTACGAGAGCAAGAGCTTTAAGCATCCCAAACAACCGAAGCTGTCAGTCCCTCAACAGGCTCTTCAGACTTTAACCAGCTGCAAAGCGATTCACGCATTGGCCGACACTGAGACAAATGAAATCTGACGAAGCCGCCAACTGTCCGCCGTGAGTGATGGTATTGCTCATGTGGGACTGGCTGGCTGATTGGAACTTGCAGGTTGTCGCTGGCTGTTGCAACTGTTTGGTTAGTATCGTCATCAGCAGCAGCAGCAGCAGCAGCAGCAGCAGCATCAGTAGCAGCAGCACAGCGACCACAAATTAGTGCTAAGTGCCCCCCACAGTACGCTGTGATCCAGTATGGATTTTCTTTGGCTCAACGCAGAGTTCTGTAGACGCAGCGCCAACGCGTGGCCAACGTGTTTCATTTGTTGTGGCAAGATTTGAAAGTTGATTAATGAACACAAAAACATTGAGAAAAGCTGCAGCCACAGACAAGGAGCAAGCATCGTTTGCTTACAACACAGAGTCCGAGCTGACCGGACGCGATTTTGATGCGAGTCGGCGGAAATGAATAAAGTGTGAATTTTTGTGTTTTCACTGCAATCTCATTCTTTTTTGTGTCTCTCAATCTCTCGCTCTCACTAACTTCCTCTCTCTTTCTCCCTCTCTCTGTCCGTCTCTGTCTTTCTTTGTTTGCAGAATGCAATTTTGTGATGAAGAAAAATTGATTGTCGTCGAGTGGAGGAACAAGAAAAAAATACAAAAGAAAAACACCGCCGCAATTGTAAAATAAAAGAAAATCCCAGACTTTGCCGAGTAGATTCATGAATAAGGCAAGTCCTAGACCAACATCGAAGGACGACAAGCGGCAGCCGCTATTGCAACCCCAAAAAAAAAAAAAAGAAAAAACTTAATATTTGTTCAAATTGCGGCAAAGAAAAATCGTTCATTCTAAAGTTCAATAGTGCGTAAAATAAATTGTTTCCGTTTTTAATATGCCACAGCGAAACAGAGCGACGCAGAGAGAGAGAGAGAGAGAGAGAGAGAGAGTGAGAGAGAGAGAGAGAGAGAGAATTGAGTATAGAGCTTTCACTTAAAGCAGAGCATTTGGCATGTAATTTCGATTCAATTTAAAGGACTCATGCTTTATGCAGCAACTGATAATCAATTTGTCACTTTGGCCCAGTGTTTTGCATACCAAAACTCAATTAAATGGAGCACACCCACGCACGCACACACACGCACACACGCATGTAAGGGCAAATGTAGTTATATGCCCATACAGATACAGTTACATTAAAATTTACATTTACAGTTGCATTTAGAGTTTGCCGCCTGCCGCATGCCGCCTGCCGCCTGCCGCCTGCAGCTGCGACCATCGCGACTGTAAATGCACAGATTTATGCGCTTCGGCATCAGCAATGTCCATGCATATACATTATCTGTATATATTTATATGTATAGCACTATGTGTAGCTATATGCAAGTATATTCTACAATATTTTTGCATGAATTATGAATTGTGTAAATTGTGAGCACACACTAGCACACTCACGCCTATACGATGCGATATATTGAGCCGCTTGTCTGTGCTTTCGGGGCACTGGATACGTAAGTGTTGCCAAGTGGCGTGTAGGCCAAACCGCCGCGCCAGCTGCGCGCTTTGCCAGGGTAACCCGAACGAGGGACACATAATTTTACAGCCGGAGCCTACGGAGTACAAAAATTTAAATCACTGCGTGGCCTCGAGTGCTTTTTGTTACAATTTACGCTTTATGGGTGACATTTTACAATTTACTTGGTCGCAAAAGCACTTTGGCAGTGTGTGCGTGTGTGTGTGAGTGTCTGACTCAAAGCGAAATGGCCAATATAAATTATACAGTTATGTGCAGTTACTGTGACACTGTCTATTGCCTATGTCGCTGCAGTTCGTTATGTCCCTCCTATGCCAGCAGACCCAAAATATTTCTAGCGCCATAAATATGATAGCATTGCTGAATCACTGAAAGTTAAAGATCAATTAAGCACATATGTACAGCAATTCAAAGAAAAAGTAAAAGCCTTCGCAATGTCAACGAAAATATAATTTGAGTATGTTTTTAAAGAAATTTTATCAAATGAAATGTTTAATAGAGTCAAAGAAAACTACTTTCAGTATCAACTTAACTTTGAATTTTTTTCTCTCTACGTCATAGATGGAAACAAGAATTTTAACATGAAAGGTTATGAAAATCAAATATATATTTATATATATATTATATTTCTCTATATATATTATCAAAAAAATAAAAATTTTTACTTTTATTTTGCTAATTTTGAGTAGTCATCTATATTGTGTTAGTTGCAATCGTATCAAATATCTAAATAGCTATTGGTGAACAAATCCAGCTGCTTCTTAGGCATGATGATATGACAATTCATATTTTATTGCAACTTATTTCGCGGTACGTTAGGCCACAGCCAGAGAACGCTCATATTTAAATTGCCCATTACTCATACGAAGCATTGACATGCCCATTCAGCACTGGCTTCGACTTTAGTTTCATCATTATT
This sequence comes from Drosophila anceps, assembly GCA_035045945.1. Classification (NCBI taxonomy): domain Eukaryota; kingdom Metazoa; phylum Arthropoda; class Insecta; order Diptera; family Drosophilidae; genus Drosophila; species Drosophila anceps. The sequence continues at coordinate 16,821,451 of JAWNON010000225.1, forward strand.
CACAGCGACAAATGGCAATCACAATTGGAAAACTGTATAAAATAATGAGCTACGTCCTGTTGACTCACTAAACGAATGTTTTACTTTTTTCAACATTTCTAATGCGAAATAAAATTTTAATGTTAATCAGCTATTTACTTTAGCTTTTTGCGTTCTCTATTATTTCAGCACTTTTTACTCTCATTTAGGGTATTATGAAATATGAAGCAACTGTGTAGTGTTGCATTAAGTGTATACAGGTAATCAAATTACTAAAGCATTTTTCTAAGTAAACAAATAATATTTTTCTAGCTTGGTTTACAATTGGATTGTTCAAGCTTAGAACACACACACACACACACATTCATGATGAAAAAGGATTAAATTGTCGTGAAAGCAATCAAGATAATGACTTCAAGAGTATTACATAGTTGGCAAGCCGAGGAGTGAGCTATCCTTGTGACTGTCAGGAAAACCTTTTTTAGTGGTTATTTGTTTTGGATTTATATTTGCCTAACGAGAAGGTTAGTTTATGCGTTTTTGTTTATATTTTATTAATTTCATGTTTTTTTTTTTGTGCGGTCAGAGCATATTTTAATTAAAAATATTAATAATTAGCATAGCAAAAACCTAAAACCCTAAGCTGGCCCTAAGCACAGCCGGCTGGAGGCGAAACAGAAGCGAATCTTGCTATTATGGGCTTTGGTCATATCTCAGTAATATTCATTAAAGGCGCATAAAAATTCATTACATTGGCGGCAGTTGCCAAACAAATTATCGTTAGCCAAGTTAAAAGCCGAATTGTGGCGGTCGCCGAACAACAACACCAAATGAAAATGTCGCACTGCAGCCCGAGGAAAACAACGCACAAAAAAAAAACACAACGACAGAAAACACTAAAACAGGCCGCAGCCCAAAGTGTTTATCCACACAATTTTCAACAAGCCAGGAATGCGAAACAAAGAGAGAGCGAGAGAAAAGCAGAGAGAGTTTTGGGAAATGGACTCAGTGGTCACATGCTGCTTCTGTTTTTACGAATATATACCTTATATGTATATATGTATATGTGTGTATGTGTGTATTTATGTGTGTGCGTGTGTACTGACGCTGGAGCTCATCAAGCAGCTGAACTCCCTGGTTGGGCACTTATGTATTTCCATTATCTGACACACCTATTTAAACATTTAAAGCGCCGAGTGTGACCCCCATTAGGCGGCACCTTACCAAGACCCACTCGCCCCAAAATGTGCATAAATATTTCACTTATTTCGTTTTTACTGCACGCTCTTAACAAATACATGTGTATGTGTACTTGTGTGTGTTGTTGTTGGTTGTGCTTTTTGGGTCGTCTTGAGCATGTGGACATCAATTTATTTAGTGCGACTCCGAAGCAACCGAATTTGCACATTCCGGATATATAAGTGGCGCATGACCGACCAACCAGCCGAGCCGTGCGCCATCGATGGGTGAAATTGTCTAGGATGGCCGCCCGAAAGGTGTTTTTGTTTAAAGCATCCTCATTAAGGCTCGCTCGACGTTGTGTTGTCATCATTATGGGGCCTGGTTGTTGTTCTGCGACCGTCTTTCAACCGTTTGCCGCACTTGACTGTTTGGCAAGGGGCTGTGTTTACCTGTAAATCGTCCGCTCGGCTTTTGTATTGAGCTTGTGTGTCCTTGATAAAGCAAGGATTTTAGGAGCATCTTTACTTATTGACCCTTCACCTGAGCCTGTCTGCCCGAAGTGTGTCTTATTGTCTGCCACGAGAGTTGACTGTAAGGTTCGCCATGATAGATGTTAGCTTCTTTGCTTCTCTTCTACTCTCAACGTATTCAAATGCACTCTTGAGTCATAGTTAAGCATATTCAACTTCGTATACTTGACCCAAACTCAAATGCCATCAATGGGCATTATTCATAGCTGAACTCTGTTTCTCACTCATGTGTGTCACTCCTACGCCCCGTATACTCGAAATATCTAATTGGCTTAAACAAAGCCCTAATTTTCTGCTCAGTCGCGAGTAGCGACATACTCAGCCACAAGAACAACAAGCATAGTAAACAATACGCTATTGTATTGTCTTTACATGCATAAACAGAAGTCATGCCCACGCTCGCACACACACACACACAGATACACTCTTGCACTTCATTATGAGGAGATATTTTTAGACTCATTTTGGTTAAAGAGGCTTAAGCACGTTATAACTTTACCCTTCACCCCAGCTAACTCGCCCATTGTTATTTGCCCAGCTATTGTTAGTGTTGTTGTCGTTGTCGCTATTGTTGTTGCTGCTCCTGCTGCTTGCGACGCGAACGCTGCAGAGTCCAATTTGACGCTGATTTACCTAACAAGCGCCAGAGCACAAAACAAAAGACAAAGGGCAGAGCAGCAGGCAACAGGGTGTACACTTTTTGTTTTCATTTAAAGTGATTTTAAAAATTTAAAGGGCAATTGTCTTGACGCTTACACACATCCGCACACACGCACGGGGGGACACACGCACATGCTCGGTGAAAGGAGCTGTCCTTATGGGCTGCAAAGACAAAATGGCCCTTAGCTCGCCTTTGCCTCGCGAGCGCTTGCATGGCTCTCATTGTTTACGTCACTTTTGTTATTATGCACACTTGTTGTTGATGTTGTTGTTGTTGCAGCTGTTGTTGATGTTGTTGCATTAAAACATATGCAACATGACTCCAGTCTGTGAGACACCAAATACGTTTACCGTAAGCTTTCCCCTTTCACAGCTGGTCTTCTCGGTAGCAGCTCCTGCGATTCGTTGCCTTTTTTCACATTCTTTAAGCACGCGCGAATGAATACGTGTGTGCGTGCGTGTATGTGTGTGTATATTGTTGTAATGACTCTGACTCTTATGCTAACCAGGACAATGATAATGTCGCATGCTAAATTGCATGCAATTATGTAATTTTCTTGTTTTTGCTACCTTTTTGCTCACCTGCATGACGACCATTGGTCTCCGGTCTGCATTCTTCTTACTTAGCGCTCATTACTGTCTCCACTGTCGTTGCACCCAACACCAAAATTAAACACACAACAACATGACGAACTGTCCTTGTTTCGTTCGTATTGTTTCTGTTCACTTTTATACTCTACGTACTATTTACGTTTCTCAGTAATTATGACTTAAAATGTTGAAAATGAGAGCTCACTTTTCGACGAGTATAACACAAGCATATGTGTGTGAGTTCCTCATTGTGGTTGTCACATTACCATTGTTGCACTCAGTTCTGATTAGCATGCACACAAATACCGTCGAAGTCTTCTGTCTCCGCACATTGCAGCTTTCCTTTGACAATACTGAAGCCCTTTTCATTTACATTCGTTTTCCTTGAATTTTCCATCATTTACTTATCCGTCAAATAAGGTATTCTGCCTTCACTTTTAATGCTTCCCATTACAAAGCCACCAGATCTTTGCGGTGCAAAAATCGAATGCAAAAACTTAGTTTTTCTCGCATGACGTTCTTTGAAGATATTTTTATAAATTTTTATTACTCAAGAGATTTCTGTTCTGTTCCATTTTTGCCTTTGAAAATTAACCATGTTCATGAATATAGTTTTGACAAAGTTATTAGGATTTTATTAAATTTTATATATTATTTAAATTGTGCTTTACCTTAGTACAAAATGCTTAAGAGAATATCATATGATGCTCAAAATATACATTTAATTTCTTTGATATGTAAAACAAAAACATTTGATTTGTAGTTAACAAAATCTATTTGAATTTCTTTTTATTTACAAGTTTTTAAGTACACCAAAATATTTAAAAACTCTTCAGAAAATTTCAATGAAATGAGTAAATTTTTTACATTATTTAAATAGATTATTCAATACATTTTTACTTTAAAATTAAAAAGATTCTTTATGCTCTAAGAACTGCATCCTTTTTCAGTTTATATTAACGCATATATACATTCCTTGAATAATAAGCTGACAAGAAAATTTATTGTAATATTTATAGTTATTTTATATTCAAATGCTTCCTATTTGCTTTATTTCCTTTCTATATATTTGAGAATATTTTGTTTTTAACTTTGAAATATTTCAACTCTTATTTAGTTTGAGGTCTGCCAAAAAAAGAAAAAAAAAACCGACATTAAATGATTTGACATTTTTCGAATTATTTTATGCTTCTTTTTATGCTTACTTTTAACAATTTAATTTCTTTGTGCTCTAGGAACTAGCTGACTGGCTTTGAGGAGTATAACAGTTTGCAACACTTGGGTATAAAAAATAATGGGAATTTCCTATAACGGCAGAGCCAACCAAAATTTTCGATGATGTCTTTGAAGGCCGATGCTATCAGTATTCAAGTCTGCATTGAGTTGAATTGTGTTAATATGATAAAACAAATAATAAATCTAAGCAAATATTATAGTTGTCTATATACAAATAGGAAAAACCATGTCTAAAAATATTTTATACGACAAATGCTTATGAAATTTCAAATTTGTAGCAACGGTTTCATTAGATTTTGCGCTCAACTCATGGGCGATTCGGCGCAGTAGCCCGAGTGGGTGCTGCACGGTAGGAATTGAGTGGCGAAAAAGAACGAAGTCACACAGACGAGCGACACGCACACGGACAGAAACGGAATACTGTAAATGGCGCCGGGAGCGCAGCGCGAGCCACGAAGCAGAGAACGAGTGCGAAAACGATGAGGACAACGACGACGTCGACGATAAGAATGCACGATGAGGAGAGAAGAGCAGCGCAGCTCGCATTGGCACTGGCGAGAATGAGAGCGAGCAATTCGTGAATATTTTATGAACGAGCGCGTTACTGGGGGCTTGTTCGCTTAGGCGACACAAATAACGGGACTGTGGCAATTGGCAGCGTCGGCTCCTCAGCCTCGTCCTCGTCGATATAGTACTCGCTGCAGCTCGTAGCGCGTCGTCGGAGAGAAATGTAGGGAAACGCATCCCGACGTCCTCGCTGCTGTCGTCGTCGGCCTCATCGGTGCCATCGGTGAAGCCCACTGCTAACGCGGATCGGTCGCTGGCAGCGGCAGCGGCAGCGGCTGTCCGCCTGGCATGTTCTGGCCAGGATAGCGTCGCCGCCACCGTCGTCGTCGTTGTTGCCGTCGTCGTCGTCGTCGTCGTCGTCGTCGTCGTCGTCGTCGTCGTCGTCGTCGTCGTGGTCGTCATCGCAGCAGCAGCAGCGCTGTTCAATTTTTGGCCAATGCGTGCGCTGCTGGCGTTCAGTAAGAAAAGCGTCGCCCAACGGTCTAGTACGAACTCGTACCGTACGCTTTGAGTTCTTTCTGTTCTTTGGGTAGCCAGCGATATAGTCGTAAAGTCGCATAGTCGTATAGTCGCATAGCTAACTAAAGAGTGTGTGTGTGTGCTGCGCTCGTCTCTTGATTCGTGCGTTACTTAGAACTGATCAGAACAGCATTAATAAGTAATGATAATTGTTTTTTTATTTTTTATTCAACAATTCTGTGCATTTTATGATTTATATATTTAATTTATGAAAAATTATATTGTGCAAGACAATTTATGTTCGTCATGATCCCTGTCCCCTACAGTGCACTCAGCCCATTTCCGTCAACTGATTCCGTATCATATGAGAGATTTAGCCAGACTGTAAACAATTTCTCGCAATTTTCAAGCCGCAAACTTTGGCGACATTCATTAAACTTGTGCTATGTTTGTTGATTTTATTTGCTGGCACTTTATATTATTTTGCTTGCAGTCACTGACATTCAGTGACTTCTAAAGTTCATTGCGAACTCATCAGAGCCAGCAGCTGGCAGCAGGAGCTAGCGAAATAATTTGCAAACTGTGCGCACTTTTTGCTGCTGCTAAAAACTTTCCGAACGACATTGAGCCAAGACTCCTCAGCTGAATAAGAATTCCCATTTTTTCTTTGCGCAAAACATTGAAACTGAAGTAGTACTCGTCTCGTTTCGTCTCTTGTGCTGTCTGGCACACATATGACAGCAATATTTATAATTTCCGCTGCTGCTGCTGCTGCTGCTGATGCAGACACAACAAAAATTGCAAAACGATAAGCAGCAGGCAAAATAATTTGCGATTACTGGCTGGCAGGCAAATACATAAACCCATATCCCATTTCCACAGTCGAATGTAACGTAACGAAAGCCAAGAAGTCGGTAGAAAGGACAACAACAAAAACAAAAACAAAAATTACAAGCCAAGTGCGCTCGTGTTCGTGAATTTTCGGTTGAACAAACACATGAGCGAAACGCAAAAGAAAAGCGAGCAAAAATTATAAAAATAATAAAAACAACAAATATACACATACACATACACATACACTTACACACACAAAGACAGAGCATCGAGTACATAGGCGAAGGACCATCTAGCGGCAGAGACGAAGCCACAGTACGAAAAGTGAAAATATACGGAGAAAAGTTGCACAGAGCGGCAAACATATTTCATAAGTTCACACACACTTGCACACCAACAGACATACACACAGACAAACACACACACATACATACATAGAGCCACATAAAACATAGCCCGAAGTCAGTTAGAGCGAGTCCAAGTTCCTTGCGAGAGACGGAAACGGATACGAGGGACACAAAGGCTAACGCACGACCTTTGGCACAGAGTTCAGCAACTGCAGCAGAGGACACGGACACAGGGCACAGGACACAGCGACGAGGTCAACAAATCAATAGAAACAAAGCACATAGTGAGCGAGCAATTGGCCACAAGCATTACCACAGAAAAAAACAGTATCAACAGCAGCCTGTAAAGACACCAAAATTCATTCACAAATTATGCTGGCCATGTCGACTCTAATGATGCCCGCCCCAACTATAGCCATGGGGGCCCCGCAGATCACAATGGGCCCCCACAAGCCACCGGAAACGAAATTGCTTGCCATACATCCAGCTGCTGCAGCAGCCGCTGCCGCTCAGCAACAGCAATCCGTGACAGCTGCACATCTGCAGCACAACGGACAGCAGCAACATGTCCAACAGCAGCAACAACAGCTGCAACAGCAATCGTCAAATCCACAGCAGCAACATCAACAGCAGATCCTTGGCAGTAACTCCAAACCAGGTAAGCTATTTCAATTGAAATGTATTATATTTTGACATAGATAAAAATTTAAAATAAAAAAAAAATAAAGCATGTAAAATTTGAAATATGTTTTTAACAATTGAAGAAATTTTCGAAATTGCAAATATTTTCATGACAGCAAATAAGAGCAAAAACCAGTGATTTTTATACCAGAAATGATTTAATTATGCCCATTTATTTACCAGTGTCAAGTTATATATTCTTGTATGAATATTGTGAAAAAGATTTGAAAACAGAGTATCGTAGCTTAAGAGGGCAGTTGTAGACTTCGTCTAGAGCAATCAAAAGTGTCAACTTCCTAAATTTGTAACTTTTTGCTAGGCACAATAAGAATACGCCTCCAGGCAGACAGAAATAAAAAGTAATTTATAGAAAATTTGTATGCAACCAGGGCAACCAGCGAGCAATGATTTAAAAGCTGAAGCAGTCGAGCAACACATTCAATTACACTTCATGGCAGAGCCACAGGCAGCGTCACTGGCTGAGACTCCGAGCTGAGAGAATTTCAATAAGTCATAATTTTAACAGACACTTTCTGCTCTTATTGTTCTATATTTTTGTGAAAACGTAACCTGAATGGCCAAAATCGTATATTCGTACATTCGTACATTCACTTGCCATGGAAATAACAAGAATTGCACACGCATTCTGAAATGAATTATTGTCGGCAGGCCAGAGACCGGAATACGGATGCGATGGCATGGCAAGTGGGCCTAAATGTCAAACGTTGGCATTACAAGCATAAATATCAGTTACAATTTTCATATTTGCAGCCACAAATACAAAATTTGATACACACAGTGAGTAGCCTAGAGCTGAATTATTTTTGGTGTAGAGCGTTGGAGCGTTGGGGAGCGCCAGAGAAATTGCACAAAACGAGGAGATTTACAACTTAAAAACAACTTAGGCCAAAACTTGATAACAAAGCGCAGACCAAGAGCAGGGCAACAGTTCCCCCATCACCTCCCGACCACCGTTGCTAATGGCAGAAACTATACGAGTGCACAAATAGTCCATGCTCCACCTAGTCCCTGGCCTAATCCGGAAACAACGGCTCAGGAAGCTGCATGAAAATGAAATGTTGGCAGCGCCTGCCCATCGAGTCAACTTAAATGTAATGAAAATGAAAAATAAAAAATGGAAAATATATAGTTAGTATAGTGAAGTGTGTCTAGGTGCATTATTAAGCCCGTCTCGCTCAAACAAAGGGGAAGCGAAAGCAACTTGAAAATGAATTTAATTATGGCAGAAAAAGTGAAAATTCCCACACTCGAGTCTGGCAAGTTTTCCTTTGGCTTTGCCAAAGCAGCTCAGGCGTTGTTGATGAGCCCGAAAAGTGTGAGCAAATTGCTAGACAACACGAAACAGCATAACTGGCAAACGCAGCAACAACAAAAAGCACTCCAATAAAGTGAAGTGTCCGTCGACGCTTGGTCGGATATTATGGAAGAAGCTGCCGTTGTGGTGGAAAAGATGCCCAATTGTTTGTTGACTCAAATGACAACACACAGCGCAGAGTCGCCACTATCTGATGACAATTGACTGTGCACACTTCAGCGCTAATTAGCAGAGCTGAAGTCGACGAGCGTTGGGTCCAAATGATTGCAAATTGAAAATTAAGCTAGCTGCACATTACCAATTCAAATATATATTTGAATTGACCTCAAGCCAGAGCACAAGTACAGGTCACAGCAGCCAAGTAAAACAGTTACCAAACTGAATCTGCGGCCAACTAGTGGCCCTGCTACCAAACAGCGAATCAGCCAAACAGACGAATGCATTTAAATTTATACAAACACATGTACTCGCCGCATATATACATAGATATGTGGACCGCAGTGTACGGTGCATGAACTTTCGAGCAGCACTTGCAAACACACACACCAACACACACACACACACTCACACTCTGATACACAACAGCACACAGTGGCAGACAGCAGTTACACCTAGGCGACGCTCCAAAAACAAACTCCAAGATTTGAAGTGTTGCAGCAGCGCACTGTGGCAGGTGGCAGGTGGCAGGTGGCAGAAGGCAGCAGGAGCCAAGCGTTGCCAACAAGTGCCAACGTTGCTGTGTAAAGAAAGAGACACTAACCGACAAAAACAACAACACTTACAACAACTACAAAACTACAGTGAATACCGCTATAAGCACCGAACTTTTTCTATGGCTTGATTGGAATTCGCACTCAGCGGAAAATAGTTATAAAAATACTAATCAATCGATTTGAATTTCAAGACTTCTGTTATTTCAAAATTAAGGCAATATTTTGATTTTTTTATGCTAACTTATGAATACCTATGAATAGGTTAGGGTGAATATAAATATTTTGAATAGAATTCGTTTTAAATGTTATGATAATATTATTAAAAATAATAACAACATTATAAATAATAATAATAATTAATAATATTAATATTAATATTAAATTAAATAACATTATGAATATTATTATTATTATATTATTAATTGGTTAATATTGTATTATTTTGTTAACGTGAATGTGAACGAGCTCTGCCAAGAATCATATTTCTCGGACTAACATCAGCATTTATAAGTTATCGTGTCTTGATATTAATGATTGAAAATGCATCTATTTTAATAAAACTTAACAAATATTAAAGGTTTTCCAGCTCATTGGCAAACTTTAAATATAATTCATATACAACATACAAATATTATAAAAAATTTTAAAAATATTGACTATTATATTTATATAAAAAAAACAGTAACTGCTTCAAAGAAATATTAAAATATATATCGAAAAAAAGTATAAGAATTACGTTTATTAATGCAGCATGTAAGTCAGGTTTAAGCGGCGTCTTTCAAAGGCTTTCTCTACTGTATTCCGCATTAGTGTCTTATGCTGCGCACTGCACTTGGTTGTGTTTCTTTGACGGTGTGAACTACTGAAGGGAAGGCTGGTGCTTCACTTTCGCTTTGCCGCTGTAGACGGCGCTAGCAAAACTTTTAAATTGGTTGGCAACACTTGCAGCACACACACACACACACACACACACTCACACACATACACAAACACACACACACACACAGAGAGACTAGCGGAATGACAGTCGCTTCACAGAGATGCATGTTTGTTTTGGAAATGAATTTGGGAAATTTTGTGCCTGGCTCTGCGCGAAAAGCGGGCGAAAAAGCAACAGAAAAGCCATAGCCAATCGAGGCAACGACACTGCGAGCAGCAACTAAACGTAATTTGCCAGCAAATCATTGGAAAAGCGTTGAGAACAGCAAGAGGTAAAGCGAAATGGCAACAGCCGCCGAAAAGTATGCATTGGTAAATGTGATACATAAACATACAGACATACTCGTGAATGTGCACGTGTGAGTTGTGGGCGTGGGTGCGTGCATGTGTGTGTGTGTGTGTGTGTGTGTGTGTGTGTGTGTGCGACTGCGAGTGCGAGTGCGAGTGTAAAAGCCACTAAAGTGAAATGCATTTATCGACCGCAAAGCGTTCGAAATGAAATCTGTTTAAGGGATTTTAATACCCTGGCGAACGTGCTGCCAGTGTGTGAATGGCGAAAGGGCGCTGGGTGTGTGTTTGTGTGTGAGTGAAAATGTATGTGTATGTGTGAAATAAGGACAGGCAGGCGAACACAAAAAGTCAATGAATTCGTTTGGCGAATTGAAAAATTAATTCAGTTGCCGTTGCTGGCGTCGATAAGTAGAAGAAAAGGAAAACTTTACACGCTCCCGCTCAGTTCATGTGTCTTAAACTTTGTGTGTATTTGTGTGATTGTGTCTGTGTGTGTGTGTGTGTGTGTGTGTGTGCGTGTGTTTGTGAGTGAGAGCTTTTTACTTACTAATGATTTCTCATTTCGCTTACGGTATTTCTGTGTTATTTGCGCTTTTTGTCTTACTCCGCATTTTACAGCAACCATCGAGCCAACGACCCACCCACTCAAGCGGGCGCCTTGTAAGCTCTGGAACAGAGGCCAAATTACTCACTGCCGTTGTTGTGGATTTTCCTCATTTTGTTCGTTTTGCTCGACAACAACAGCAGTAGCAACAGCAGCAACAACAGTAACAACAAACAGCAAACGACGAAAAGGAAATTAAGCAAAAAGCGCAAAGATTTATTTCGCTTTGATCAAAATTAAATGAATTGATTTTAATACGCCCCGTGGGCAAGATATTTTCTACGTTGGCCAAATGAAAACGCATAAAAAAGGTGCTGCTGCTGCCGGTGGGCGTTCGACGATATACCATTGCCATGGGCGTGGCAACAGCCTTGGCTTGCCTTACATTCCAATTGAGCGTGTGTCTGTGTGTGTGTGTGTGTCGGTGGCCTCTTTAAGCTGTTCTGTTCGACCAGCTCTGCTTAAAGGCACACAATCAATTCTGGTTGAGTTAAGTACTTGATGCACAGCATAGAAAATGGAAAAGCGAATTGCGTAAATGTTAAGTAAGAGAGTTTACTTAACATTACTACAACATTGCATGGACAGCTTAATACTATTTCGCAATTCTGACGAACCTCATTTAATTCAATTGAATCTTTCACTAATAAAAAAGGCTCGTATGAAAAAGTTTTTCCGAAAAATGAAAACATAATAGGATTGAATTATGATGTTCAAGTAAAGCAATCATCGGTCGGGCATCATTGTAGACGGGCTAGAATATACGATGCCTGCACCGAACTTGTGAATTTAAAATTGCGGTTTCTAATCTTGAAAAAAAGTTGGGAAATGATTAGAAAATATGAAATACTTCTATCAGTTAGGCAGTAAAATAGGCAGTAAAAAATGAGAAGAGTATTCGATAACAATAAGAAAGAATCTGATCTGTTAACATTTATTTAATTTCTATACATTCACAACTAATATTTAAGTAAACGTGCGTAAATATATATCATTACGGGGTCGGAGATGCATCCATAAGACCATTTGATCCATATTCAACGAGGAAAGCATGCCCAGAGTATCAAGTGAAAGGAAAGAAATAATAGAAAATGTATGTGTGTGAGAGAAAGAGAGAGGTTTACTGGAAGAAGCAAAAAATGCTCTGAGCTCTATTCGCTAGCGCGAGCTAAGGATTTTCTCTTTAAACCGCTGCATACGCAGAACTGAGAGGATCGCTCGATATTCGATGCTCTTCCATGGAATAAATACGCGTATACTCTTAGACTGACTAGACGGTCAGTTTCTGAGGAAGATTCTTCATTTGATGGCATCGTCTCGAAACAATTTCTAGAAAGTTAAAAAAATTAAAAAAGTAACTTTTGTTTTATTTATTATTTAAACTGCTGGAAACAAAATTAAAATCTTTCTTCATTATATAAAAGGAGAGATATAAAATATAATAAAATATATAGAAAACATTTATAGTTTATATACAACTGAATATGCATTTAAAATTGATTAAATTTTAGTCGGAATGAAAGAGTTCAGCAAGCTAAGCTTAGATCTCTTCATGAATTTTAGAAAACGATATAAAAAAGAGGAGCTTGATTTGTAACTTTTGTTGGTTCCATTTGAATATTTTGGTTGTTTCAGTCTGCCAAATGGCAAATGAAAATTTAACATTTTATTGTTCACTTCAATTGACATTTGGCACTCGCACTCGTATTCGCATAGAAAATGAGGCTCGAATTCGCGCCATCGACATTTGGCTGCCTGCAAAATGTTTTTCACAGTCAACAACAGAATCGACAGGAACTCAATTTTCAAAATTCAGACATTGGCATCGCTGCACTTGTCGTCCCTCGTCCCTCGTCCCTCGTCCCTCATCACTCGTCCCATGTCCTCTGCCTGTCGCTTAGCCCTTTGTCTTCTGCCCCTGTTGGCGTTCGAGCTTTTGGAATCACCCACATCAAAACTGACTGAGAGCCTAGTTGCTGGGGCGTGTAGCCTCCTGTGCGTGTCTGTGTGGGCCTGGTCAACACTTTGGCACAATTTAAATTTCATGCATTTTTCATTAACGCCAAAAAAGGGTGACCACTTGAGTTGGGCATCCATTTCATTGCACAGCAACGATACAGCGACGTGCTCCATGCTGAGCATCGCAGCGGCTTAACAGACAGCGCAGACAGGCCATCTTAAATGGCCATCTCTTTTACTGCTGCCCATATGACAAACACAACATTTGAGAGCCCGATTCCATTTACATTTGGTACTCTTGCTTTGCTCCACTCTGCCCACTCCTTGGACTGTTTGTATCGATTTTGAGTGTCGCCTGCCTTTCAAACAGCTTTTATTTCGTATTTATGTGCGGTGGAGACTATTGCCCCTTTCTCGAGCCCCTGAGCCCCAATGCTGTCGACGCTAACTTTGGCACGTTTAAATGCATCGACAGCAGCTGAGGCAGCAACAGTGATAGAGAGAGATGAAGAGAGAGAGAGAGAGAGGCAGCGACTTTCCGGCTACGTGTGCAGTTTTTTACTTAACCCTGTACAGGCACATTGTTCACCTTTTTTCTCATTTGTGGTTTTATGCCTTTTCTTGGCTTTGCCATAAAGTCATTTGGCTTTCGCTGATGGAATTTTAGAGTAGTCTTTGAGCAATGGCCATGTGAGCTCGACCGATTGCCAGTGATAAAAAAAGCAGAGTGCCTGAACGTAAGCCGAGTTTAATGGGTTGTTGCTACATTTTACAGCATCAACAAAACGCACAACAAACGGCAACAATGCACACAAAAATGTTATGCAAATAATAATTTATGAATATCCAAATATGTAGTTTCGGGTGGCAGCAGCTCATGCCCAAACACTAGCCAACAGAAAATAAATAAATATAAAATATACTTCAAAATAAAAGCAAAGTGTAGGTAAATAAAACTTGCAGCATGGACGATAGACTACGGACTATGGAGTATGGAGTATGGAGTATAGAGTATGGACTATAGACTATGGACTATAGAGTGTCCAGCCGGGGACATGGACGCAGGCCATAAAAAGTGCTAAGTAAACACATGTGCGCCTCCCTCTAGCCCCTGGACGTAGCCAAACGAATGCCTGCACATAGTGTAAACACATAAATTTATGCATTTTCAATGGAGAACTGTTAGCATAAATTTACGGCCCAAAAAAAACCCCAACAAACCAGAGCACAGCTAGTTGCGGGGGTGGCTGGCAACTGAATCTGAGGCTGTGGGCCGAAGCTGCCAAAGCCAGGCAAAACAAGAGAAGCCAAATGTATAAAAAAGAAGAAGAAGAAAGCGTAACAAAACAAAACAAAACAAAGCAAAAATAGCGTTAAAGCAGCGCAAAGCAAACAGTCAAAAGCTCGACAAAAAGCAAACAAACAAATAACAAACACAGCAAAAAGGCAACTCAGAAAAAAACCAAAAAAAAAATACAACGACCCACGGGTCAACAGGCACTGTGGGCGGTGGCACAGACAGTGTTGTGGGCGTGAGGCAGTTACCAAAACTACAAGCAAGCACCAGCAAATTTCGGTGCTTTAAAAAGGATCACACAAATCCCAATCATTGAATCAATATACAGTGACAAGTGGCTGAGCATTGCTCTCTGTGTATGTGTGTGTGTGTGGCAACTGGCTGCTGCTGCCATGGCCAAGTGCTCGCCTACGAAAAAGATTCTGGACAGCATGCAGAACGCTTGCCAACTTATTAGCTGATCGGATACTACAAACTTTTTATGCTAAGCTATGATTGATAGTGATGGCAAGCTTTAGCTCTGGCTTTAACGAAAATATGGCTTGCAGTAGAGTTATGAAATTGATTCTATGTCTACGCTTCCTACGATTCGGATTGATCAATACAAACCTAAAGCGAGTTCGCATTGATCAATCCAAAGCAACTGCAGCTCTTTCTCTCCCTGCGTCTCTCTCGCTCTCTCGTAGCTCAAATACTTTAATATCTCTTAGCAAGCAGCTAATTTGAAGGTTTGGTTCAAGCCTGAGGGAGCGACAACTTTGCAGTAACTTCTCTAAAAGCTCGATTTCATTCAAAGAGGAAACTTTGCACAATGCCGAATAGTACGCGATGGTCTAAGGTGCAGGACGCGCAATGGGAAGTCAGATTTGTGCTTGTGTCAATCGAACCAATCAGTTTTTTGAAGTGGGCATAGAGACAGAGGTGGCCAACAGTAGAAAGCACAAACATTTGGCTAGCGGAAAGCGGGGCCAAAGTCAAAACGATGCCGGAAACGCCATTGAAAAATAGTTGAAAGGGGAAATTGAGCTAAGCCAGTTGCGCACAGCAGCTTACCAGAGGGCTTGGCAGCTGGCGTCTCACGTTCAGTATCTTGTTCGCTCTTTCTCTGCGTATACCACATGCACTTCCTGCCTGACTTCTTTGCGCTCTCTTTGTATGAGCTGCTGCTCTAGCTAGATATTCCATTTGCCTTCGCTCGCTGTTGCCTGCCGCCTGCCGGCTGCTTATGGAAATCCGCATGATGATTGCATATCCTTGGCTGCGTGGAAACGGGGACGCAGCCATATCCCTAATTCCGTTCACGAGGATGGGTGCCGAAACTTTGCGTTCATTTGGTTGGCTTGCCTTATTTTTTTTCATCGTTCTTTTTTTGGCTTTCAGCTGGCTAAACTTTTACTTTGCTCGGTTTTTCCCATTTTCCTTAGCGGCAGCTCAGGCAGCGTCCTGCCAAAGTGTTTTTCTTCTTGCATTTGAAGAGCTTTTTCTTAATGTCACTTATGCATAAGTTCCTATGAGTTTGCCACACACACACACACACATACACACACACACACACACACATACACACACACACACACACACACAAATGCACACCAGATCCAGGCGGGAGCTCGCGCTAGTGTTTGCTTGCGGATAAGTGCAACGAGCACCACACACTCCTCTGTATGTGTGAGTGTGCGACCGTGTGCGTGTGTTTGTGTTTGAGACTAACTTGACGGCACATCCTCTGAGGGGATTTACAAGTGCTTAGTTCTATGTCGCAAAAAAAAACGCTTTAATATTATTATATTTTCTTTTCTATGCACTTGGAATCATGCTACATGCATGTGCACCCCGTACCCTGCTGGGACTTAGCTGCTTGTGCTTTTGCTCCCAGTGTCTGCCAGCTGAATGAAATTAAATTAAATGAAATATCTGCTCAACTGTCGAAATAAGATACAGACAGCCTCGAAATGCAAACGCGCTCTGCTCCGAACGGGCAATACAAATTGACTACAATGACTGCCTACCACACGAATCATAAATAATCAACAGCACAAATGGCAACACCCACGAAGCGCACGCACATCCCCCGGCTTGATGTATTACATGTGTTGGCATTATTTACTTAACTCACTGCTCTATTTTTGCCGCTCCAAAAAGTCAAAGTCTACTTTTGTGCGGCTGTGGCAGCTACTATTAGTGCAGCATCGAGGCGAGCAGCCGGAAAGAACAACAACATTGAAAGCAGAGCTAGAGACCATGAAGAAGACATTAAGACACAGCATGCGTTACTTACAGTATCCAAAGGACACATACGCACACACACACACACACACACACACACACACACACACACACACATTCATACACACACATGCATATCTATTAATGTACATGGACATGGCCACGGCAGACATTGGTGGGCGTAAAGAGAAAGAAATATAATGCCAACATAACATTTAATCCAAGAAATTCCATATCGTTGCCAGTTGCTAACAAAAAAAAAAGCACAACGACGCAGCCAAGGAAAAATCTGGCACCGTGGTATAAAATTAATAAATATATTGTATTAAAAGAATAAGGTTAATCTTAGTTTTAAGTTAACTTAAGATTTAGAATGTAATATTACTATTAAGGTGAATGGAAGAAGGAAAACTTTGTTTGCTAACAATTGTCCATTAGCGAATAAGCTCGATAGCAAGTCACATTCGCCCACTGTAGCATTCTCCATAGTCAGCTTACGGCAATGGCTCGCTCATAGCTAATGCTTAGAAGATCATTGCAATGGGCGCTGCTCATAGAACATAATGCTTATTTCCACTGTGCTTATCTGGTCTGCCAGCGCGTTGGGACAGCAACAGCAGTTTGGCTCCGGCTCCGGCTCCGGCTCCGGCTCCGGCTCTGGCTCTGGCTCTGGCTGTGGCTACGGCGCACTTAAATTGCGCCCGAGAAAATAGAAAAGCGCACCAGAAACGCGGCTGCCAAATGCGCACACATACTTTTAGACGCTGCAGGAGCAACATGAAGCGGGGCAGCATAAAAGCCAGCGGAAGGAAGAAATAATCATAAAAATTATTTCAGCACACACACGGTCACATACTAAACACACATACACGCATACACCTACTATGTGTGTTCGTGTTGATGTTGATCATAATGTTGCAAGAAGGCAGCGAATGAGGCGTTCGCTGGGGAATTTCTGTACTTTCGATGCCGTCGCAAGATTTTCATTTTAATGACCTGGCGCTGGCAGACTTTTTAATTTTCGTGCTTCATATTTTTCTATTTACCCAGCGTCCACTTTCCCTCACTCTCGCCCACACACACACACACACACACACACACTTTCTCTCTTCTCTCTCTCTCTCTCTCTCTCTCTCTCTCTTTCTCATTTGCTCTGTCTGTGTTTATGGGCGAAAAAAAAACGAAGAAGAAGAAGGCGCAAATTGATATCCCGTCGTCACTTTTAATGCCTCCTGAATGCGGTTAATGAAAGCTTGTGTGCCTCGCTGTGCGCAGCTATTTTTAAATAACATTTTATAACATTTCTGCACATTTTATTTACAGGTAGGTCCTGCCTGCCCCCAGGGCAATAAATATTTCTCTTTACATTTTTCATAAAGCTTGTAGAAGCTGTAATCACATCAGATTTAGTTGGCAGCGGTTGTCTTTTTGCGACATTGCGAATCTCATTAACATTTAATTAGACCATTTTCGTAATCGTAATGAAATGAACTTGTTAGCTGGCAGCGACTGCTTTGTTGCGCTCCAATGTGTCGAGTCGGTCAAGCAAATTGTCATTGATTTTGCTGCTTAATCTGCTTAGCCAAACCTTACGGCAGTTGGCCAGTGGGGCAGTTGGTTAGTTGTTTACCTTGGAAGTGGAGTGGAGCATAAAATCGAATTAATTTGAGGTGTTCTTTGGCCGCATCTTATTTTGGCTTTTCTCTCCAACTTTGCTGACCCTCGCTGCCTCGACGCGCCTTTTGTGTGTTTTGTTTTGGGGCGAGCCCAGACCGATCCGTTGGTAGCCAACGAATGGTCATTTGACATTTGTCGACAAAACGTTTACATTAAATGTTTTGCCATTTCTTTGCCTGTTTCTGGTCCCGTTTCGTCTGTCATTTGTGTTCTCTCCGCCGCACTCGCTTTCGCTGCAATGTCTTCGCCTGTCCACGGCGACATTCTTGAAATTGTCCGCATCGCCTTGGCAATAGAAAGCAGAGATATTGTGACCGTTGTCGTTGCGAAGGAGCTTGGCAAGCCTCACGCTCAAGTTGAGACATTTGCGTTGACAACTGTTTCAGTTTCAACTTTGTCTTCCGCGTATATTTCCATGAATATTTCCAAATATAAGAATAGTTTTCGAACTGTATCAGTTCACTGAAGGCATCGAAGATCAAAGGGACAGTAAATATGATTTGGACATTGACTCATTTTCTCATATAACATACACAATCAAACAAAGAATCGTTTTATGAGTTGCCATCAACATTTTCTCGGACACAAACATCATATTTCTCAACAATTTTTTAATTGCTCCCATTGATTTGATTATATTTTATGTTATGCTGCAATGCAAGCATTGCAATCAAGACACCTACCATGCAGCATATTTTCCATTGTTATTAGATTTTTGGGCAGTTGTCAATTTTGAAAAGCATTTCTAATTGCATTATCCAAAGGAAACGAGACGTGATGTTTTCAGCCAGCTGCTGTGCAGACCACATGTGCTGGATATGCTTAAGAGTTTTGCATTTGTCAAACGGAACCAAGGAATTCAATTAAACACATCAGTCTGTCGGCTGCCTGAGTGCCTGCCTACACACGTATCAGGAATCACTCAATTTACCATTTTTGTGCCACAGCAAAACCACACGCTCCATTAAATGGCAAACAAATGCCAAAAAGTAACACAGCCCGCCCCCGCCCCCGCCCCCGCCCTCGCCGACGCACGCAATCCACAAATGTTGGCAGCTCGAGGTTTGTAAGCAAATTTTTTAATTTATTGCATAAAATGTTGGGGTTTCGTTGCTGGCAAGCCACAAAAGCCAAAGAAATTGTTTCAATTTGTCATGACAATTTCTTTGAAATGAAAGCCCCGTCTCTGGTGACAAGCAGCAAACGAACGGAGGCGTGGCAAAAATTCGGCATTGCCGAATTCAATTTGGCCTTAGCTGCCGCTTCCTCTCGGTGGCTTTGAGGACTAAGTACGTAGTAGACGTAGGTCTATGTCGCTCGTTGTTTATTTACTTTGATGTAATTTGCAATTTTCACCTTTCCGCTGAAAAAAAGTAAAGTTAAATAAAATAAAATAAAATAAAAACACTCGGAGGAAGGAAATCGTCGAAAGCTAGGCCATTATCAGAGGCGGCGCACTGAGAGCTGACAAATCAGCAGCGTCTTCCAAATGAGATTTAAGCCAGCGAGCGACGCCCTGGGTATAGCCTGGTTATACTTGGCTAGCACCCAGGATAATAGGGGGTGCAGGCAGCAGAGCTGCAATTTGGCCAGAGCTTGCCACTACAATCGTAAATCTGATATTTCCCCATGGCATGAATAAATAAGTAATGGCAGGCGCAGAATCGATCGGTATCTGAAATGGCTCGGCAAGCAATTGGGCCCATTCAACTGGAGCTGGGGGCTACTCGCAGATAGAGTTGGCTCACATGTAAATGGAACAAATGAATCTTGCACCAGCAGCGAGAGGGGTACGAGCCATTGTGGCTCGCTTGTCAATTAGCTTCAGTGCAAGTCATTGGGGCACACAGGACAGCAGCTGCTGCCTGTTGCTCTAGTGCTTCACTTGATCCTTGACAACTTATGCTTAAATATTTTGACATGCAGTCGAAAAGTTGTGCTGAGGCAGCGGAGTCAGCTCACTCAAGTGGCTGCCCTCAAATTGAAAGCAGACAACACGGCTTATGCGCGACCTGGCAGGTGCTTAAGTGCAAGCAACGAGCACTGTTCATGGCTGAGCTAAATGGCCAAAACAAAAGCAACGCCTGCACAGGACAATAAATCTCCTGTTGTTGTTATTGCTGTTGGTGTTCTGCTGGCAGCGCTGCACTCGATGATGCGGCTTAAAGCTGCTTAGCCGCAACCCTGCCAGCCCTTAAACACTTCTTGCCTTGTGATGCAATTTCCGCCGCGCCGTGGGAACGGTTCCAGACGACGCCAGCGCTCGGCTATAGACAGCAGCCGGCTGCATGCCGGGGCAACGAGCATCTGCAGTTGATGACTGAGCGCCGTTCGAGGATGTAACGATATGATTGGATTATTATTATTTTATTATTTATTGAGACGCTGCGCTAAGCGCTGCTAGACTCCGGAAAAAAAGACGTGGTTAACTGCATTTGCTACATCCACATCCGCCCACACTTGGCCCTGTCGTGGCATTCCCCGGCTGTCCCTAATGGCGGCCAGACATGCAAGTGGCTTTCGAATCTTCGCCGGCGCTTTATAATTGGCGCCTTTATCTCGCTCACCGTTGCCCAATTAAAGTTAGTTTGCAAAGTAATTAGGACGATTATGTGGCGCTCAAGTATCAATAGAAGGCAATTAAACGACTGCGATGGGAGCATCGATTGTCTGAGCAGTGTTTGCCCACTTAAAAATATTTCATTTTTTACTTCTTGTGCAGCTTAAGTGATTGCTATTGCAAAAGAAAATAGCAAGAGAAAAACCACTTGAAGTTGATAATCTGAAGAAGGAAAAATGAAAAATGAAAAATGTTTAATCACAGGTTCGATTGTTGTTATTCCTTTAGGTTATTCATTGAAGGGTTTCAGCTGAAGTGTAAAAGTCAGACTAGATGACGGTTAAATTATTTAATGAATTGCTTGAAAAGCACCCGACGAGTCTTTAATTCCTTCCCGCTAAGCTTCATCCGAGACTACTATTCAATTTGTTTTATCACATGAGGCCAATCTATATTTCAGTTTAAATCAGTTCAATAGAATTCCATGGTACTGCGATGCAGACCATTGCATAGATAAGAGTCTGAAAAGTGCATAATAAATTGCACAAGTGTTGGCTTATTTTTTGGAGCCGAAAGGAAACAAGAACATCCACCATGTAGACGACGCAGCGCATCAGACTGATAACTTTTACCCTTGCTAATGAACTTCAAAGCGCATGTACTAATTTGAAAGTCACTCAGCTTAATCCGCAAAACACAGCCACGCCTCCCGCCTATCACTCACACACACACACACACTCAGGCATACGCGCAAACATTGAGCCAAGTCAGAGTTGTCGGAGCTAAGTCGGAGCTATGCCAAAAAGTTAAATTTTAATCTGGGATGTGGCAAAAGTTGATGAAGAAACTTAAGCTTGGGCGAAACGAACCATTTGGAGTATGCCACATGTTGATGTGAATGCAAACACACACACACACACGCACAATCGAAGAACTATGGTCCTGCATGCATTTGTTCGTTCGCACACTCAATTCAGTTGCTGAAGATTCGTTGGCATCGTTTGGAAAAGTAACGCGAGTTTTGATTTCCCCTTGCCAAAACCCTCAAGAAATAAGTAGAAAAATAATAAATAAATAGTGTTTTAGTGAGCAGCGAAAAGTTATGGGTTTCGGATGGGGGTGGTTGGGGAATTGGTGCAAAAAAGCATTTGTTATCGCTGCAACAACATAAATTCACTTTTGTAATTATTTCTCGCATTAGTTGCTGAGGTGGCGCTCGGAAAAGTCAGTCAGCAAATGTGAGCTGACCGTGCTCCATCATGGCCCCACGTTTCCACTCACCCCTCAACCCCCTGAGAATCCACTAAAATGAATGGACGCTGCTCGGGATTATTTGTTAAAGCACATAGCAGTCAACTGCTGCTTAAAAATAGCACACTCATTCACGCACACACACCCACAAGCCCCCACACGCCCCCACACGCCCCCACACGCCCACACACACGCACACACATGCAGTCGCACACTCTTACACAACTTTAAAATTGAATCAATCATTCTCACTTTGATGCACATCAGCAACAGAAGCTGCCTTAGCTGCTGCTGCAGTTTTATCAAAAGAAAATGCTTTCTGCTCTGTGTGCGTGTGTGTGTGTGTGTGTGTGTGTGTAGGGGAGAGTGAACTGTGGGGGTTTGGCATGCCTGGTAGCATAAGCTGTAACTATAAACAAGCAGCTTATGTGTTTTAGACGCTCGCTCGTTCGTTCTCAACGTCATTCGGTCGATGTTGCTCCATCTTTGCACAGGGTGTTAATTTTTGTTGGTTTATGAAGTCGACTCGTTGCCGTTGCCGTTGCCGTTGCCATTGCTGTTGCTGTTGTTGTTGTTGTTGTTGCCGTTGCTGGACTGTGGGCCCCTCTCGCTTAAACACTTCAGGCACGGCAGCTGTGCGCAGTTCTAACGAGCAAAAACTAATAAATCCCCACGAAAATGGCTGCGGAAACGGAAGCCGTGTGTTGTGCTCTGCGTTTCTTTCTTTTTTTTTTTTGCCAAAGCTACTAGCAACACGAGTCCAATCCCAACTCAAACCCAAATTCAATGGAAAGGCCTGTCTACCCGTGTCTGCGATGTGTTTTCTTGCTTAATTCTTATTATTATCCCAGGCATTATTATTATTATTGTTGTTGCTGTTGTTTCTGTTGTTGCTGCTAGCTACTGTTGCTGTCGTCTTTCACAGACTTTCTTTTAACTTTCTACTCAAATAGATGTATATATTTATATATCTATATATATTTATATGTATATAGTATATTTGTACTCTGTATACATTTCCTTCTTTTTTTGGAGCTTCTTTCATTCATTCGCCCGGTCTTTGGCGCTTGTCTCTGGCTGCGCACGTTCGTGTTGCTTATCGTTTGCTTGTATTATGATTGCCGTTGCCATTGTTCAGTGTCGTTGTCGTTGTCGTAGTCGGTCTGGTTGTTATAGTTGTTGTTGTTGTTGTAGCCAGAATTGTTGTTATTGTTGCCTTGCAATAGTTCATTTTAATCTACAAACAGGATAATGCAAGAAGGATTTCGTAATGTGGCCTCAACTCAACTTTTTTCGACGCCTTTCTCCAGCAATTTCTTCGTTCTTTCATTTCAGGCTTTGTCTTCCCTATCGCATGCTTTTTATTAATACATAACTCAGCGATTTATACCTCCCCCACTCCAGCCCGTGAGTTAAGTTCTCCTTTGCTTCGTTTTCCTGGTCTCTTTTCCTTTTCCATTTCCATGTCCCTTGGCATTCCCATTGCTGCGGATTGTGCCAACTTTGCACTGTCGTTTCATAAATTGCATCACAGCTAAGTGTTTGACGTTTTTGACGTTGTCCAAAAACTTTTTACGCACTTTAAATAATAGTTTTCACTTAGCATCGCCAGCCGATTGTTTCCTTTTCATTATTTCTAGCCCCATTTTTTTATTTATTTATTTATTTATTTATTTTTTTTTTTTTCTTATAAATAATTCGTTAAAATTGGCGAACATATATGTTAAGGGTTAAATATGATGCTGTGAGAAAACATTCATGATTCCAGAATAAGTAAATTAACAGCTCAATATTCGGCTTACAATTGATGCTCCCTTGACAACGATTTCTATCTTTGAGCACTGCATGTGACCATTTATATTGCGCTGCGTTAAATGTTAAATCTAAAAAGTTGCGAGTGCAAAATTCGTTCTGAATATTCTCCCAAAGGCGAAACGGTCAGCGGAGAGCGCCCAACGACGAATGGTCATTGGCCACTGCAATCGCCAAAAGTTGGACAGCAATTTGAAAAATAAAAAAAAAAAAAAAAGAAAAAAAAACAAAGCTGAAAACTTCAGCTGCAAGTCCGAGTGTGTGTGTGTGAGTGTGAAACAACAAAAATCTAATTGCGCACAAAATGAATTGATGTCGTTGCCAAGCGAAAATGAATGGATGGCAATGGCAGTGGTAATGGGAATGGGAATGCGAATGGAAATGGGTATGGGTATGGGTATGGGTATTGGGAAATGGGAAATTCGGAAACAGAGGGCAGACGTCCACGCAGACAACATCGCTGAAGGCCCTTTTCGGGGAAAGCCAGCCTCTCGAGTGTTTTATTAAGCGCATGTATCTAATTTCGGAACAGGGCTCAAGTGGCCAAAGTGGACAATGGATGCCAGGGAGGAGGGTATGAGGCACGAAGGGCCGAACTAATTTATGGCGCTCCATTAAAACTTGAGTTCAATTGCCAAAAATTTCATAAAATTTTTATTTAAAAAGCTACAACAAGCAGGCAGCGCAAAAAGCCAAAACGAATATAACAACAACAAGAAGAAGAGAAAAATGAATTTAATATACATTTATATATGTATATTGCTTATGTATGTGTATGTGTGTATGTACATAAGAGATGCGCAATCAAGTTTATTACGTACTCGCAGTCGTCGACCAAGCGGCGCCAAAATTGGACCCCCCTCAAGCCTTTGCAAGGCTGCGCTTTGAGCATGTCCTGGGCTGGCAGGACCCGTCCCGCTGCGCGCATTGCGCAGTTCATTTGTGCAAAAATGAAATAAATTTAAATATATTTTTAGTGCATTTCGCATAAAACAAAAAGATGCCTCGCAGGGCTGCCCGTTCTCTTCCTCGTCCTCCTCCTCCTTCTCCTCCCCCGCCCTCTCCACTGCCTGCCTTCCTGCCGCCTGCTGGGCAGCTTTTGGCTGCTCGTTTGCTCAGCCTTGGGCCGAATGCCACTTCTTTTATTTTCCGACCGTTTGCCGTCTCAGCTTTTTCAGCGCCTTTTATTGTTTGTAGTTTCCCCCAGCCAGTCACCCGGCCGCGTCTCTGCTATTGTCTCTGTTTACTTATTTACTTTTGCGCTTTATTATTCTCCATTAACTTGACAAAATGAGCAGAGCAGGAGGCGAAGACATCTTTGCTTGCTGACCACCCATTCAGTCGGCTGTCCAGCTGGCTCCAACTCTGCACCACCCACTTTATTTCATAAAACATATAAAAAGAGAAACAAAAATTAAATAGATAAAGTCTTCCACGAAAGTCTCATTTAAGCAGACGACTTTCTGGACTGCACCATTTTCACATTTCACAGAGAACGCAAAAAAGGCTTTACAACTGATCCAGGTAGCTGGCCTAGTTTGAAAAATTTCATGAAAGGGACAAATTTTTATACTAAATGCGAATGCTGCTGGGTGTTCCCAGACCTTTGTGCCAATCAGACGTTTCAAATTTGGCTTAACTTTTTCCTCTGCTTTCGTATGATGTGAATTCTTTCCGAATCAAGGGAGAAGAAGAAGAAGAACATGCTCATTACGTTGACAGCTCAGCCAATTTTCAAAAATCTGCTACAATTCTTTTGTTAGCGGCAAACCGGAAGTTTGCAATTTATGCTCGGGCCCATTTTTGTGGTGAACGGCTTAAAAAAGAAGCCAAAAAGTGCTCGCATTGTTGTTGTTATCGTTGCTGTTGTTGCTGTTGTTGCTGTTGTCGAAATTGTTGTGAGTGCTTAGCGCCTTAAATGAGTTTCTGCTCTGATTATGCTTAATTTGTCGGCCTCGCCACCCTCGCTGCGGACAAAACACTTATGCAAGGCAGCGCTGTGTGGAAAATTAAAGAAAAGCGGAATTTCCATTGAGCATGTGTTAACTCATAAGCCAAGTACTTGTGCAGCTTGTGTGTGTGTGTGTGTGTGTGTGTCTTGGTTGTAACTGGGGCAATCTTACAGATTAAGCCAATTAGCCGCTCTGGCACTGTGATGGCTCTTAACTTTTAGCTGTTGTCCTTGCTCGGCTCTTGTCTTAGTCCAATTGCCAATCTAATGTAAATTCCATTCAGCGAGAAGTATGTATGTATATACACATGTGTGCTTGCGTGTGTGTGTGTGTGTATGTGTGTGTGTGTGTGTGTTTGTGTGTGTGTGTGTGTGTTTGTGTCTATCTGTCTGTGTGACCAACTTTTCAGGTTTAATTAGCTGACGGCTAGTTAACTCGGTCCCCACTTCAGCGTACCTCTGATCCCTCTCAACGTGCAGCCATGTGAATTCCATTTCCATTCCCAGCACAGGCTCGCATGTTATTTTGCCTGCATGCATCCAATTAAGAGGTTTGCCCTCTGCCACGCCCCTCAAGGCACTCCTTGTACGTTTTCTTTCTGCTTGTTGTTTTCGTCCTGAGCAGATGAAGGCCGGGGTGTAAGTTTTTAAGTGAAAAATACTCAGCGCGATTTTACTTATTTAGTACGTAACTGCAATTTACGCCATGCATCTGCATACAAAATGCATTTTTTCAGCCTTATTTTTTTCGTGTTGCGCTCGGTGGCACGCCCATTTTTTACGCCAACTGTGCACACAGCCCCACACAGACATATTATTTGTATATATCTATGTATCTGTGCCCTTGTGTATGTGTGTGTGTGTGCGTGTGTGTGTGTGTTTTGGAATGTGTATGTGCACAGGGCCTCTCAACTTCCCTTTTTATGTACTGGCTACTAGCCTAGCCAAAAAAAAAGCAAAACAAAACAAACAAAAAAATCAAAAAGTAGGGGAGAAAATGCAAATAGCATAAAATACAATGCTGAAGTGCCTGCTCAAGCTCCTCTCATCTCTGCCGCTGTCCCTCTCCAGCTCAAGCCCCTTTTCACTTAACTCCGCGCTGTGGATTTTCGTATATTTTAAATGCATTTTCGACAAA
The DNA here is from genome assembly GCA_035045945.1 of Drosophila anceps. NCBI lineage: Eukaryota > Metazoa > Arthropoda > Insecta > Diptera > Drosophilidae > Drosophila > Drosophila anceps. Next base: position 16,848,271 of record JAWNON010000225.1, read on the forward strand.
TACACGCAGAGCCACTCATACACACACACACTCAGTTGCTTTGCCCGGCACATACCAGAGAACGATGCATACTTTTGGCCCAGCAAAAAATCTTGGCAGAAGGGTTCGCATTGGCAGTTTTTTTTGCTATTTCTTTTTTTTTTTTTTTTGGTGTCTGCGCTTCCTTAACATTTGATTAATGAGTGCACAACGCGTTGGCAGTTCATTTTTGGCGCACTCAGGCCGGCTTAAGCGAATAGCGACAGTAGCTGCGAATATTGCGCATACGCCAGATTGGCTCTATCAGGCACATGTTGCAATTACGGCATCATCGATTGAATGCAACTCGAATGATGGCAACTGACATTTAATATGAAACTAAATGAATTCTCAACATCATGCACAAGTCATGACACCACAAAGCTTAAGAGAGTGAATTGCAGGATGGATTTTTACTTGATATTTAGTCGTCTGGTTTTTCAGTACACTTGGAGACACGCAAATCAGCTTCAATATACTGACTTAAAGCTTTAAAGCCCTTCGTGACTCTTTTGTGGACTTGCTCCTCGTGGCCGTGTATTTCAATTCAATAACAATGACTGGAAGGAAGCAAAGAGGCAGTCAAACAGTGTTCTGGCCACAGTCAATGTCTGCTCAGAAATTGAATTGTAAGTAAGGCTAGAAATGCCGTCGCATAAATGCGATAACAAATAAAAAACATAAACTATGACCCGCTCAGACGGCAGTCGGCAGTTGGCAGTCGAGAAGCCAGCATCAATGGCAACAACAAAAGCGAAAGCACCACAAGCAAGGTCTGCGCCACAAAACGAGGAAGCCCAACATCAATTCTGGGATTTAGGATACTGATTTGATATACTTTTTATTACCATTAAGTATAAGTTGACAAAATGCCACCACAGCGCCGATTTAATGGAAAGACCTACCAAGCAGGCGTCACTCCACTCCCACTTCACTAAGCAAAATATCGAGCGCTGAATTTTAAAGCTCACTGTACAGTCGCAGTGCTCGCACTTCATGAAATAGAAACGGCTCTCTGCTCTCCAGTCATTAGCTGCGCACCATTAGTGCCGGCTACAGTGGAGCAAACCCTCCCCCGATCCGTCTTCAATCTTTTGCCCAATCCACAGCGCTGTGGCCCGAAAATCGTGGCTCGTTATTATGGCTGATAACATTTTTACGACGCCGACAATGACATGACATGATTTTTTTCTCTTCTCTCTCTTTCACTCCAACTCAGTTTTTGTTCTGCTCCCTCTTTTTTTCTATCTCTCTCTCTCTCTCGCACCTTCACTCGCCTTCATCGCGTTCTCTGTGATGCTGATGTTCACTGTCAAGGGACAAAACGATTTTTTATGCCAACAAAATGACGCAGTTTTATTGCGCCTTGGCCAAATAGTCTTTACGTTTTTTCCGCACGCCGAGATTTTCATTTTTAAATCATTAAAAATGGCTCATAAATTTATTGTTAAAGTAGCCAAAGCAACCGTCAAAAAAATATGCCTCTTTGGACCTTATGTCCAAAGAGACCAATAATATTTTGCCCATGGTCTATCCTACTAATTTCAAATGAAAACATATTTCCATAGTTGTTTTTACAATTAAGATATAGAAGAGATTTCATTGCGATATAAAGAAAACAGTTAGACTCTTAAAGAAACGTATATCTTTGGCTTATTAAGGAATTTTGAATTATTAAATGGATTGAGCTATGAGTGTGCGAGTTTAATACATTAATACATTAAGTGCATTCAATCTATGAAGCGTCTTCTGCTTATTGATTTGATTGTATTCCCTTTTAACTTCGATATTTAAATATATTTTTGGAAATTTAATGTAAGAAAAAACTTTGAGTATATTCCAAAATTAAATTAATAACTATAACAGTTTGCACTTTCGCAAAACTTTCACAAAATAAGCTAAGAATATTTCCGCAAAATTGAATGAATTAATAAAAATAGAGTGCACGCGGGTCAAAAGCTCAACTAATTGAGTTGCTGTATGTAGCTTATGCATAAATTAGAGACGCATTATTACAGTGACAACGAGTAGCCGGGGGAGAGTAACATGTGTATTAAATATTATGTAATTAATTGGCATTAAAAGCCAAACAATACCTAAAACAAAACAAGAACGCAACAAAAAAATGAGCCAAAAGTCCATTCCAGCTAGCCACAAAATCGAATATGCCACGAGTGGCGCTTACCTCAGAATTATCGAGAACCGCCCCCCATTAAGTGCTTTCATGTTCGGCTTATGTTTTATTAATGACTTGGCGTCAAATTTATGTATGCATACATATATGTGTGCTTGTGTGTGTGTGCGCGCATAATTAATAATAAAAGAAGGCTTTGCTGCTATTACTTTAATTACGCATTTCCAGAATCAATAAAATTAGTAAAAAGGCTTTAAGCAAATTTGGCATGATTAAAAATCTTTGTGACTGTAGTTGGGATTTAATAATGGGAATTATAATTATAATTTGCATTCTATCGGACTGAATTGTAATTAGAGTTTAACTTCTGACCAAACTGTTCACACAAGTCTCTTCATCAATTTGCTTGCCCATTTGTGCTGCATGGTCACACTTGAGAAATTATATGATGAAATTTGTGTATTTGCGATGCTTTAGAATTAATTTGAAAATTGTTTAAATTGTTGGTTAATATATGTTCGAATGTTAAGCCAAATTTTCAATAGGCAAAGTTTCGGTTTTGGTGAAATTGTCACGTAGTCGTCGTCTTTGACAACTGTCGGAATCTTCAATCAAATGTCAGCGTCAGGTCAGTGCATGTCATGAAGTGCCTGGTAATTGCCAAACTAAACCACAAAAATTCTCTCTCACACACACACACACACACACACACTCACAGTCCCACAGTCCCTGGCAATTGTAGGGCGATGGCTATGTTAAATGCGTCATCAAATCGCCTTTGCATGACTTTGAGCCACTTAATGCTATTTGCATCCAATTGCGGCTGGCGACAAGCAAAGGACATTGACGTCCCTCCGTTACGACCCGTTGCATATGTCGGTCAGGCCAGGCGTCGGCACGACCGGCCCAAACCACCGAAGCACCACCCAAAGTCTGACGCCTTGTCGGGGCTGCACGTCATTATTATAATTTCTGTATTTGCACAAATGTCGCCGGCGTTGCCAGCCCGTAAATTGCAATTGCCAACGATTATTGAATTTAGTTAAACAACGTTTGTCGTGGTCGACAGTTGCCCCACAGTTGCCCAGACCACCCCCCGCAGTGGCCTGACCACAGCTGTCCTCAGTGCACCTAATCGCCAGCTGCTGTCGCCAGGACATTTGCTGCCTTCGCTCTGCCTCCTGCTGAATGAGACTACGTCGAGTAGTACGTCGCCGGCTCAATGCAGCAGCACATCCGGTGCGCTTGCGTATCAAAGTCTGTCTGCTTGTCTGATTGACTTCCGTTGTCTACGTTTGTCAGTTTGGCCATTTTGGTTTTGACTCGGCCCTGCTAGACAGACAGACAAATGGACAGACTGGCAGGCAAGCGGGCTGGCGGGCTGGCGGGCAGGCGGGCGGCCAGGCAGGCATGCAAGCTGGTAGGAAGAGCCACAGCCAACATGAAAGCAAGAGTGAAACAGAGCATATTCAGTCAGCGCAGGAGAGCGAATGAGATGGATTGATTGAGGCATCTGCTCCAGCTGGCTGCTTTCTGCACTTATTTACACTTTAAGTGAATTGTTTGCTTGCGTTTTAACGCAAATGCAATTATGCGCAGCCAACATTGCAGTCGACGTAGCCGCAGCTGCAGCTATTGTTGTTGGTAATGTAAATGTCCTTGCTGCTAATGCTGCTGCTATTGCTGCTGTTGTTGTTGTTGTTGCTGTTTTTGTTGTGCAAAGGCAAAATGTAAATCGTGTTCTTAATAATGTTTGGCCATTAGTTGTTAGTTGTTGTTCTCGTAGTTGCTTTCACAACTTTCCATTGTTATTTGTCGAATGGCAATCCTGAAAATCACGATAATTGTAACAGAAATCTTTCTGTCAAGTGGCCAACTGAACCGCACATATGCCTATGCAACTATAAATCTTATATTTGAAAGCAGCTTGATCCTTAAGCCCAAAGTAGTGCTGTCATAATTATTTCAAGAAAATGTATCAATATGCAAATGCAAACAGCAACAGCAAACAGCCATGAGTACGCGACGCTGCGTACAGCGAGGACTGTCAGCAGTTGCCTACGCAGCCTGTAATTAGGCTTAGCCAGCATTGCGAACTGGCGAACCGAAGCTCATTGCAAATATAATAACAGAGAGTGGAGCGCATGTATGAATTGTAAATTTAATTTAGTCAGACTCAAGTGCAGTCATAGTAAGTTTGCTGTCTATACAAACATACGATAGCTCGAGCAAATACAGAAGGGCGCAGCTGGCCATATTCACTTCGTTTATAATTGTTAACAATTTATGAAAAAATTGTCAGCTGCCAAACTGTCAGCTGACCTGATGTAGCAGTAGTAATACACACATCATTCATACGCTCGCGATTCCTTTCTATTATTCCACCTCTCTGTGCTATCCACTAAGCCACATCAAGTGGTGCCATACGCTTAAGTGTATAAGCTGCTAGCAATTTGATGTCATTTGATAATGAATACCTGCAATTGAAGGCGGACTCTGATGCATATAAAGTGTATACTTAATACCCACTACTGCTAACTGCATATATGTATCTGCATTTCATTAGTGGGACCCACTTTTGTTTGACAAGAGATAAGCGATTAGTCTTGAGCTTTATAAAACAACTTAAGCAGCAATAGATGTTCTCAAATTGTCGAAAAAAAACTTCATTGACAACACAGCCACACACGTACACAAATGTTTTGAGTCATAGCCATAAACTTATGGCTTATCAATCAACACAAATTATGGTCATAAAGGCAGCTAAGTGAATGGGACAACAGGGCCCAATATTGGCTGCAGCTGCTGCTCAACACAACATGAATATTTACGAATAAAAAATGAATACCCTTTTCCGATGTCTCGTGTCCGTCCTTTGCCAATTTGAGCTAATACCAAAGTTCAGCACGGCTGTCGCTTTGTTAAGCAATCACATCGATGACCCAAAGGTTGACTTCTTTGCATCCATTTTGAGGGATCCGTGTGTCTGTGTGTATGTGTGCGAGCGACCTTTCTCCATGAAGCGAGTGCCAAGCAGGCATAAAAGTCAACTTAACCAAGTTACACGCAGAATTACCTTTAATTGGCAAAAGATGAAGCGCGTGCAAGTCAATCCATTTCTTTAAGCCTCATTGAAATATTGTTAAAACAGTTCTAACAAAGTTAGGCAACTCCGACAACATTCTCCTCCCTTAGTATCGAGGCTCAGATATATTTCGATTTCAGACACGTTGCCAAATGGAGGCTGCGTCCGGAGCGCTTACAAAATTATTGTTGCCCATATTGAGTTGCGTCGTGCTAAATGCAAATTGAAAACTTTTGCAATAAAATTACATTAAAGAACAATTTGTCTAAGCACAGGATCTTCGCCGCAACCAGAGTCAGCGAGAGAGAGAGAGAGAGAGAGAGAGAGAGGGAGGGAAGAAGGCAGCTTAAGTGCTGGCACGCCCTGTCGACATGTGGCTCCTGCCGATTCGAACTGAATCAATCAACTGCGGAAATTATGTTAACAGCAGGAAAAGTTTTTCTTTTGCCTTTTTACAGGACAAATGTTAGCATGTGAGGCGCTGTGAACACAATTGTAATCGCAACTGTGTGCGCGTGTATGTTGCTGTGTGTTGTGTGTTCTTGTGCGTAATATATCATCGAGTGACCGCAAATGGAACTTAAGACGCTGCTTGGAGACAGCAAATGTGCTGCCTCAAAGTCAATTGGATATGGTGGCACGTTTTGCCGGCAGCGGGAATACGTCAATGTCAGCGCCAGGCCAGCACAGAGCAGGGCTGGTTCGGAGAATGAAGACCTTGGCGCAGGCTAATTATTTTACATTAAATTAAATAATGATACACTTTGGAGAGCAGCGCGTCACGAAAGAGTGGCAAAAGGTGCCTGCGACGAGCGTCGCCGTCATCATCAGCATAACGGTGCTACCCGGTTGTCAGTTGAGTTCGTGCAACGACAAAGAAATCATTGGGGCACGTGACGCAATTTGCATAAATTTGAGGCAGCCACAACGAACCCCGAAACGGAAGCGAGCGCGTAATTTCAATTGCGGTTAAACAGCAACCAAGTAGAAAAGTAGCAAAGTGGCAAAGTGGCAGGCGTCAGCCCCAAATAACGAAAACTAGTCAGTGGCTGGGAGCTGAGAGCTGGAGACTGGGAGCTGGGAGCTGGGAGCTGCATGCTCTTGAGAAGCAAATGTAATGCGCACATTATTGAATACGAAGACCCGTTATCGACATAAATGTCTTAGAACGTGTCTCCTAATGGCTCTTGAATTTATTGAAAAATTATGAAAAGGACACGTCGTCAATGGCCACAGGTCAGGTGGCCGGAATGGCAGGGCGGAAAAAGCAGCGAAGCCAGACGAAGCGTGAACCGGGCCGGGCCTCTAAGTTATTTCTGTTCGGATACATCCTAAATAAACAATTTGTACGTTACGCCAAATGGCCGAAATATATTTTCCTATTTGCTGTTAGATTTCTAATGAATTTCGGCCAGCTACGCCCAGTCCTGGTCGCCCTGTGTGCGAACTGTGCTGCTGTCAGTGTTTTGGTTGAGATAACGAAAGCCACTTGAAGTGTTTACTTGCGACAAATTGATGTGTTTGCATTAGACGAAAATAATAAATTAAGTTTTCTGCCCCCAGTTCGTGCCAACTCCCTGCTATATGTCACAAAAATAGTATACTAAGGCAAGGATTGGGAATGATTTCACGAATATGTATATCCATCATAATATGTTCTATTAATCGAAAACAAAAGTAGATAGTGAACAGATATAAAAGAATCAATAAGATAAACTCTCTAATTAATTATCCATCTCTTTTCTATTTCCCCAGGTAAGCATCACACGCAACAGCCAACAATGCTGAGCCCATTAGCTCTGGCCCAAGGTGAGACTACATTTATGGTATACGTATCAGACGATGAGCTATGAACCCTGCCCTAGTCACATTTCCTTTTGCCAGGCTAAACGTTACACCACAGCACACAGCTCGCAGCTCTGGCGCTCTGGAGCTAAAGTAGCGTATAATGCACGGTTATTCTCAAGCACAAGCTCGAGCAACGGCCACAGTGAATTGTGCCAATATTTTCTAAAAATAAAAGAACAGACGCTGCTTGCTTGCCTGCAGCTCGATGTGGCACGCTTCTACCCAATATGCGGCAGCTAAACGTTTCCGTGCACGCGAAAAAATCGCAGGACTACGGCTCTGATTCCGGTTCTGCTTGGCGCTTAGTCCAGGCTGCTTTGCATTTTGGCTGGCTGGATATGGGCTTCAAAGAGGGGGAGCTGAACTGGGGGTAATGCAGTTGGAGAGCATGCCAGGCCATTTCTTTGCACTTTTCGTGTGCTTTCATATTTTCCTAACGTTAATGTGGCCACAAATTGAAAAAGAACAGTAAAAGAATGAAACAAGCGCAAAATCTGAAGGGATAAAGTGCAAAAGAGTTGGGAGGGGGAGCAAGGCAGCGCACCTGAACTCAATAAAAGCTTCATTTTGGGTTGCTCAAGCAGCAGAAAACCACCAGCAGCAGGAGAAGTGCAAAGAAAACAAAAACCAAAAAAATAAATTATTTAAGAAAAATATGTTTTACATAAACTTTCGAAAGCAACGAAAAAAAAACAAAAAAAAAACGAGGAGCCACAGCAACACAAGCCAAGCAAAAAATCAACAAAGAAAGCTTGGAACAAATGGCATGTAGTTGGAGCGTTGAAAATTGCAAAAGTAAATAACTAGGTAGTGCTCAGAAGGTCCCGGAACAGAGGTTTTCACTTGGCAGTCGGCAGTTGGCAGTTGGTAGTCGCCAGACGGTTTGGTTGGGTTTGGTTGGCCCGCCAAAGAATGAAATCCGCGTTAAGGCAGCGCCAGCAGGCGAAACAGTTGCACAAAAAGTTATAAAAGTATTATGAAATTTCAAATAATAACTGCATCTACATAGAATCTAAGAAGCCGCAGCTGCAGCTGCAGCTGCAGCTACAGCTACAGCTACAGCTACAGCTAGTCCGAAAGGCCAAGGCAATGTAATAGCTAGCAAGTAAATAATTTGAAATAAAGTAGAAAGTAAGGCTCTTAGTTTGCTTTGGCCGCTGGCTGCCTTCGTGCCTTAAAGGCTTAATAAAATAAGTATCCATAAAAAGATATGAGCGCCATAAAAATGTGGCAACAACAACAAACTGAAAAATTAACCAAATACAGCGGATTAAGCTTAACCAAACACTGTGCCCCGTGGGCGCGCAACAGTGTTTGAATGTATTTGAATGCAATAGCTGTGCCAGAAGCTCGCCAAAGGTTCTTGAGCAACAAAATTATCGTACGACAGCTCAGCAAATTGCCATTAAAGCTGCAAATTACATCGCATTTATTCAGCGTATGGCAGTTGCTGTCGCCAGAGCGCCCTCAATCGACGGCGCTGGCAGCAAATTGCAGCGATCCAGCAAAGTTGCAAGTGTCATAAGTGCCAAGCCGCCAACACAAAGCGCTGAGCGGTCAACCTAGTCGACCCAAGCAGAACAACAACAACAAAAACTGCAACGGGTAGTTGAAAACTGGACAGTGGATGTTTACCCTTTGTCAGTGGGCTCTGTGCAAAAATAAATGTCACACTTGCAGAATAAATACTATTGAAATAGGCAACACAGTGGAGTGCATGGCCAGTGATGGCTGCACAAACAGTTGAAGTGCAGTTTGCCACTGCAACTGCAACTGCAACTGCAACTGCAACTGCAACTGCAACTGCAAATAGTTGGCTGTTCGAAATCAAAGCAAGCGGGGACAAATGCGCTCCTTAGCGTAGAAAGTGGGGAGTATCAATTTAGGCAGGTTGAAGCAAAGCTAACTTATGCTATATTAAGAGATTAGGGAGAAGAATTATAATTAAAATTATAAATTAAATTTATAAATAAAAAATTAAAAATTATATATTTTATTCAAAGAACCATTTAAAGCTTTAAAAGATGGATTTTTTTTTAATTATATAAAAATAAATTCAATAATTACATATATATTTAAATAAAATAAAATAATTATTTTATAAAAAGGTATTTTTTACCATTTCTATATAATATAATAAATGCTTTTACTTACTTTTTAATAACTCTTAAAATTAGTTTTAATTTAACTTTCAATAAACTAAAATTCAATATATTTAAAATATTTGCATTACTCAAGATCAACTCTATTGCAACTCAGTCATTTAATATACATTGCATTTGTCTCGATCCAGAGTGAAAAGTAATATGTATTTATTCTAACGAAGTCCGCCACCAAATCGTGATGCCCATGGTTGACATTGTGTTTCAGCTGACAGTAAAGCTGACACTCTGTGCTCATCTGTCCGCCTGCAACGTTTTGTCCACTCAGCTGCGCCCTCACCGCGCTGTGTGTAATGGCTGTGTAGTCGTCTTTGCGCTCATTTTGTTTTTGCCGCTGCATAAATTTAATATTTTGACATATGTAAGCGCAGCAGCAGCGGCAGCAGCGGCAATAACAACAATGAAGGCTGCAACGGCGAGAGGACTACAAAAATGAGCACAAATAAATTTACATGCATGCATTTTGGTTAAACTGTCAGACCACAAATCAGAAATACACTAACACCATGACATCTGTCCCCAAGTCCCGCAATTGCTGAATGTCGTCTCTCTCTCTCTCTCGCTCGGTCTCACAATGTATGTGTGTGTGTTTGTGTGTACATGTGTGGGTGCGTGTATCTTTACTTATATGAATAACTACTGTCAAGCGTGGCAACATGGCCGTGAGCATGCTGCCAGCCCCCACTTACAGACCACACATAGGCATCTATATGTATATATAAGAGATTTATGAACGGCAACGGTTTTTAGTTGACGCTCGTCTCACTCAGCTGAGCGCTGGTGCTTATCTGCATTTGTGCCGGGCCTGGTTGGGCCTGGCCTGCACTCCACTTTATATTTAATGAATGCCATAATGACTGCAATGCAACGCATGAAATATTTATAGATGTGAATGGATACGACTCAGTCAGCCCCAGACCCAGTCAGCCCAGCCCGAGACCCAGGCAGAGGCTCAGGTCCCCCCCCCCCCCCCCACACACACACACAGGCAACAGCCCAGCAGAGGGCTGCACTCACTTCAAAGGTTCAGTTTTGCGTCTATCATTGAAAATTGTGAATATGTATGCATTGAAGACATAATGATCACTTGTAATTATGATGCATTGTCAGCGCTGCTGGCTCAAATATTGATATTGTGTCTCCCGTTCTTGCTATAAATGCAGCGGCTGTTGCTGTGGCCAGCTGCGGCAAGGCCAGCGCATAAAAAAATACTTAATTTCCTTTAATAAAGCCGCACAAATTTAATTAACCGGCATGGAAATGCATTTACACCTTAATTATTAATTGAATTTAAATACATAAATACACGGCGCAAATTGCAACAGAACCCTGGCATAACGCACACACATTTTAATACAAACGCCCACACAACCACCCACCCACCCACACACACACACACACACGTACTCATAACTGTAAACATGTTCTTTTATATAAAATATATATAATATATCCCTTTGTTGTTTTGTCCTTTTCGCAGTTCAGTTTTTTACTCAATTTATATTTATTCTTTAAATATTTATAATTTTAAATTATGGCCCAGCCATGTTTGGTTTGTTGAAGCTCCTTTTTTTGTTATCTTGAATTATTGTTATTTGTTCGGTCTTTGTGGCTGCATATGGCCAATCAATAATTGCCAGAGTACTCCACAAGCTGCAGATTAAACAAAGTGATGGCAGCGTGTTTTAAAACATTTTCCAACTTTAATCAGATTAAATTTGCACAGCTTCTATGATGATAGGAAGAGCAAAGAGTTCGAGCTAAGAATCTGTTTTGAGAGATGCCTTGGCTACTTTAATTCAATTGAAAACTGGTTGATTTAATATAATTTCGACCATGTGGCCATGTCCATAATAAAACTTCAAGCCAAGCTCCACAAGTTGTCAAAAACAGCTGTGCTGCTAGCTCAAAGTTTTGTTCTGTTATTACAAAGTAAAATTTAGATAGTTATAAAACTGATTTTTAAAATAACAAATCAATTATTGAAGAATTTTGTGTTAAATAAAAAATTCTGAATTTCTGAAATGCAAGAAGACACTCACACTTAAATTCAAATTGTCGTGGAAATAGAAGAAGATATGAATGCGAGAAAATGAATATAAGCTGATTGTACCTCTAGTCTCTGTTCGAGTTATGCGTAAGAGTCCATTCTCAAAATCAATTTGTATTTATTCTGCAATATATAAATGGTAGGAAAGGAGAGATAAAATTTAAGCTCAGGTGTTTATGTTTTGATAGTTTCCAGATCGAAATTCGCAGAGCATTAACTAACAAGGATTTGTGGACTTTTGGCTTGAGCTATGTAGCTAGCTAGCTTTATTGCTGTTTATTGTTTATATAGCGACACGTTGTAAGAGTCTTTCAAGCTTGTAACCCACAGCCCAACATGCAGATTTTGCGGCTTGCCTTGAGCTGCTTTGGATTTCCATCACAAACGAGTCTGTCACACACACACACACACAAACACACACACATGCACACTCCATGTGGCAATTGTGTTGTAATCAGCAAATGTCGCGGTGAGAAGCAGCGACCGCGAGGCGTGCAACATCAATATAATCGATCGACTGTTCAGTCAATCGCACCGCAATCCCATTTCCCAAGTAGGCGTGGCGCTGTGCAAATGTCATTATGTAACTGCGTATAATTAACCGAAAATCGTTTAAGTGCCCAACTCCAGACAGCACTGCATCTCTCTCATTAGCGATTCGCCCAGTCGCTGACCGCAGCATACAAATTAAAAACGCAGCAGTGTGCCCGGAGGCGTGGCTGTGCCGTGCTGTGCTCCGTTTGTGTGCAGAAGCAGAACGACGACAGTTGCATTGCGCGGCATGTTTACTTTGACATTAAATTAAGTTGTTTGGCCGAGCTGCGTTTTTAATTTGCAACACAACTCAGGGCCGAGTCAGTGTGCCGGAGGCTGGACGAACGCAATGGATGCGGGGCGGTGCGATGCGGCGCGGCGCGGCGCGGCGTGGCGTGGCGCTGTACGCATATATAACAAATAAATCATTTATGGCCACAGTGAAAATATTTATTGAGTTACCAGCTCGAACACACAGCGGGAAAAAGAGACAAAGAAGATTGGAGGTCAGAGCGAGAGGGTAAGCGAGAGAGATAGAGAAACAGAGAGAGAGAGAGAGAGACAGAGAGGCGCATGTTGAGCAGAAATAAATTAATTAAAAGTTTGAGTGCGTGGCTCTATCAAACTTTTTGCTTGGCCAACGCGGCGTATGCGCGATGTTTGTCGATGTTAGCTGCGACGCCAGGCAGTCGGCTTCAACAAAGACGCACACATACATGCACAATTGTCAGGGCCAGAACAACGATTCGCCTGCTTGTTTGGCTGCCTTCCTGCCTGACTGCGCTGGCACAAATGTCAAATTGAGGACACAAGTTGGGCAGGCGGCTCATTGCTGGCGTTGCTGGATGGGCAGCAGCAGCGGGGCATTGCAATCAGCAGCCAAGTGCAAAGCTTTTCACATAATGCGCTATTGGTTCCACATATGCAGCTGGCATTTTTAATTTGTCTTAACATTTTTAATTGCAACAACGCGATGGCAACTCTCGCGACATTTTCATTTCGTATTGACGCTTGAATGCATGTCTGCCTAAAAGCCGGTCCAAAACTCGCTGGCATACTTGTGCACAGTCAACGGCCATGTAACTAACTGCCGGCAGAGGTATGCAGTAGAAGGAGAGGATGCTATCGCGTGAAAATTAATCAACAAGCTTGCAACAACTTTGTTCCAGTTGCTGTTGTTGTTGTTGTTGCTGTTGCTGTTGCTGTTGCTGCTGGTCTGAGTTGACTGCTGCTGTGCAATTCACATTTTTAGTTTAGCTCGTAATTTCTATGCATTTGAAAAATGCAAAAGCCGAACAACAACCAAATTAACACAACCAACAACACTCACAGCGTTCATTGCGGCAAGCACAACTTTTGCCCGCTCATAGCCCACAGCCCACTGTGTTGGCCCAACGCGCAACTGTCTGCTCGAAAGCTTGTTATTTCGTGCTTATTTTAACATAGAACTTTTGACGTTCTCTCTTCATGCCAGATGCTTATCAATAATTTATTTATAAGCTTCACCTCAAAACACATGTTGTCAGTAGTATGCCATGTCACGTCCCCTCAACCCTGCCACACCCCCCTACCCTTACCTGCCGCTACACCTCATGCAGATGTCGACGTTTTGCTGCCGTCACTGGAATTTTCTGCTTTATGAGCTGCTCTCACAGTAATAGTTGCGTTGGCAGTTTAGCTAACAAGCCGCAGTTGCCGCCTGACACCTGTATTCCTCACTAGCATCCCCAACACACGCACACACCCACACACACACACACACACACACACACACACACACACGCATGTGAAGAATATGGCTGAGCTTGGTAGTGCTGCTGGTCCAGCTGGCAGCTAGTTTAAGCTGCTCTCCTGTTGGCTGTGAACTCACTCGGAGCGCTTGCATAATTTATGATTGCAAAATGTGTTCATTTAGTTTTGCAAATTGTTGACATGAACAATCATTAGGGCCCAGCACAGATTTCAACACCATTTTATCCATGTACAAATTCATATGCGGCAAATAAGTTGCAGCCACGCTGACAAGCTGTGTGTAGCCAACGAAATAAATTGAGCTAATGAACCAGCAACGAGCCATGAATTGAAAATGAATCGAAATTATCAAACAAGAGAGCTTTGCCAATTTGCCAGTTATAATAACGTGACTTACTAAGCTCTAATATGGAGCTTAATGCAACAAAAGAAGCTACAGAAATTGAAAGAAAATTGAATTGTATTGAAAACTTTTAGGTCAATCAGTAGAATTTTATATTATCTGCATGAATAAAATCATCTAATTAAATATAATAAAATATTACAAAAATATTCAACAGATGCTTGTAGCTCTTTCAATATTTGGTTGCTAAACAACTTAGCAAATTGACACCGACGCACAAAAATATTTTCATCAGGCAGACGTCAAGACGATGCAAAATTAGCAAGCGTCAAAGATAAATAACTGACGCTCCCTTCAATCTGCCGTATTCAGTTTGTCAGGCCAAAGTATTTATTTGCCTGTAGAAATAGTGTCAAGCTGAGTGGCTCTTCACATACTCTGGGCCCAGAGGTACGACGAGCTACGACGTAGACCAAGCAAAACTTGACTAACTATGCAAATAAATGCGACATGTGTGCCACGCCCATTCATAGCGAACCCAACCAGATGCCCGGCCGACCGGCCACCCGCCTGCTTAGAGTCAGGACGACACTTGGCGCGCTGGGTAAGTGCAGTTGGCAGAAATTAAGTAAGTTTGTAGCTGCAATTTTTGGCTAGAACTATGTCAAGTTTGGTTTTAGTTGCCAGCAAAGTTTTGCTTAAGAAAATGCCAGCAAGTATGTATATAAGTATATCAAATAGGGCACAGCAGAAGGCAGCTGCTGCTCGAAGTGCGGGCGGTCGGGCGGTCGGGCGGGTTGACACTAAACAGACTCGGCAAAACCTAATGAATTTCATGCATGACATGCAATTCTCGCGACGAGTCGCTTAATTAAAACCATTAGACGTGGCCCAAAGTTGTTGGCCGAATAAAATTGAATTGCCCCAGACAGTCAGCCAGTCAGCCAGCCCTAGCTAGCCTGCCTTGGCTGTCCGCTCTCAATCCCATTAAACAATGGGAGCCACAGCAGCATCCAATTTACATAGTTTCTTTAATGTTTGCTGCATAATTTTCACATTTTTCAATGTCAAACTGTGGCGCTGCATTGTGTGTGCAACTGCCGGCAGCCAAGAAGAAGCAGAAATCTTTGCATGTTTCGGTCATATTCTAAAAATAATAGCAGCAGCTATATAAATATATATCTATGTATGTATATATACATATATGTATATGTATGTGTATATGCATACGTATATGCATATCCTTGCATATAGCATAACTGAGCCTGGTCAAGCGACCCACTAAGCTGACCCGGTGCTCGGACTTTTATGACTCTATGCCAGAGACAGGCGCTGCAAGTGGGTTGGGCGTGTGAAATTATAACATTTAGTAAAATAATGTCGCTTGGCTGCAACTGAAAGCAAAAGCTTAACAAATTTGCTGCATAGATTAGAAAAAAAAGACACAATTTATGTGCCACAGAGGACTAAAGAGAGAAAAAGAGCCAGAGAGAGAGAGAGAGAGAGAGAGAGCGGGAGAAAGTGGAACTGATTAAATCTGCTACTATAAAGAAAATGCTGCAGCTGGCAAAATAATGATGCTTTCAAAAATGAACTTGCTTTCATTTTGAGCGCAGGCTAACTTTTCTCTGTCTCTCCCTCTCTCTGTCTCACGCGGAAGATCTCTGTTGCCATTTCTCTCTTAAGTTATTGGACAAGATTGCAAAATTAGAAGCCAAAGCGGCAGCGGTAAATGGCAAACAGCAGCGCAGGATGTGAGCTACGCCAACAGCCCAAAGCAGCTGAGCTATGGCCAAGTCAAAAAGTTTAATTCAAAAACTTGTACAAAAATGCACATTTAATGGAAATTTACTACCTGCAGTCGCGTCAGAGGCAGCAGCAACAGCCACAGAAACAAAAAAAAATACACACACACAAACACACACACAGAAATTGCAGCAACAACATAACAAGTGCCACAAAGTTGCAGTTGCAGTTGAGCGAATAGGGGTGTGTAGAGGAGGGCAGAGCTAACAGCAAGAGCCTGGATACACAGCAAAGTGTTAACGGTTTGTTTGCGCGCCAAATGGCAAACTGGAAGAGGCAGACACAAGGATGCGCTATTTTTGGAGCGCTTTGCCTCTGTAGTTGTCTGTGCGCTGCGTTGCGTTGCGCTGCGCTGCGACAAGCAGCAACCGGAAACGGAAATTGCGTAGCGCCGTGGCATGGCTGCCAACGAGCTGGCCCCTCTCCGTGACCATAACTATAACACGAAGCACCACGCCACACCAGACCACACCAATCTACAGCAGCCCACCCCTGATGGCCAGTGCTACTCAGATGGCACAGCCTGTCCGCCATTAACGGGTATCCAAAGCGGCAACGGGAAGGGAAGGCAAGCATAGGAATGGGCAGGACGGTGCAAGTGTTTTATAACCTGTTTGAAAATGTCAAGGCTATAGCGTTCGTAGGTAGCAGTTAATGTCCGTATAATGGCAAAATACGATGTTGGGCATTATTGAGGGTTGGACTCTACTAAGTAGAAGTGGGGAGAGGAATCGAGCACTTAGATCGCATATATGAAAGGAGTTTATTTGAGAGCATCATCAAGAAACAGGCTACGACGACGACTTAAATGCGGCACCTTTTCGAATCAGAACAAATGAAAATGCCAAAAACTTTTCATGTGCAACATGCTGGCCGCTATAAAAACCGCTGGCACTGAAATGAAAATGGAAAACCCTATTTGCTGACCAACCAACCACTCGGCCTGTGCGTGCTGTCTGTGTGTAATATTGTATTTTGTTCTTGCTGCGCTAGAGCCAAACAAATAAGAAATTAGTTGTTGAGAAATTGTTGCAGCTGCAACCATAAGAGGTAGAAAGAAAAGTAGCAACAGGAAAAAACTTTGCGCTAATGTCTTAATGCAAAAGTTTGTTAACGGCAACGCACAGAGGGGAGTTTGCGGAGCACGCTTAACTTACCTGGCTTGAAACTTGTGTGGCAACTTTTGGCTAGCACGTTTGATTGAAATTTGTGGCATATTGCCCGCTCCGCCCACATCTGCACGGGCGCTGTGCAGTGAGCTTGGCCTGACATAATACTATGCTTAAACAGCTATCAGCGAACGTTGAACTAACTCAGCTGAAATGAGGCTTAAAATCTGATGCAGCTCGAATGGGTAGTGTACAGATTGAAAAAAGAAGAACTGAAGCAACATACGGCCACACACGTTTCTTGCAGTTTTGCAATTCCAAAATGGCAACGGCGGCAGCCAAACAAATTGATAGCCATTACCAAGTGAAGGGTAATTTTTACTTTGCAGCTCTTACGAAGCGCTTTATTTGCCAGCCAAATTTGTACGAATTGCAATAGCAGTTGTAAGAACCAACAAAGCCATCAAAACCAGCAGTTGCTACAAATACAACAGCAACAACCACAACAACAACAACAACAACAACAACAGTGAACAGAAAGAAGCTGCCTGTCGATTCCTAATAGGTGATTTGCCAAGAGGAAATTGAGACATCAATAAATGTGGCTTGCCTTGGCTCGATTCACTGTGTGCATTGCAAAAGTTCAAGGGGCAATACACATGAAGAGGCCAATACAAGCAAGAAAAGAAGAAGGAAGCAAAGACCCACAGCGGGAGTAAGGCAGAGGGGCAGAGACAAGAAATTGACTAAGCTGAAGAAAGTGGTAAGTGAATGCATTCGCAAAAGATGCAAAAATTGCGTTTACGACCCGTTGACCGCTACTAATTGACTAAAACTACTTTTAGTAGTTAAAGTTATGTAGTTGCCAGAGCCTCGTTCTCATCATGACACTCGCCTGCTGGCAAAAAGTCAATTTGCATTTGCTTTCCCATATGTGCTCTGTCTTTTGCTTTCGTTTTGTACAAACAAATTGAACGTTATTGCAACGGCAGTGTGTGCATAGCGCGGGTCAAAGCAAGGCGCCCTTTTAGAGAGCAAATGTTGATATGATGAGTGCACATGGAAATAGCAATAAAGACAGCAGCACGACCAACAGACCAACAGACAAAAAGTCAACCTCAGAACGCACGCAGAGCGCGAAAGAAATATTTATGATGTCAACAACCAATGCACAAAATGCCAATGCAAACAAAGTGCGCAGCGTGAATGAGGGCTTTCTTTTTGTTTGGTTTCCTTTGCGCCGCAACAAAGAGTGGGAGTTTCAGTGGCACACACACAAACAAAATCACACACATTCCATCAACTGCAACTGCAATATGCAGCTGCAAAGCTGAAAGCCTGATGTGTGGACTTTGGCAAATAAGTTTAATATAACAGCAGGAGCGCAATAGAGCTGGTTCCTGCCATTGTTTGTCTTTGTTATCCCTGTGCAGCCATCAACCAACACCATTTGAAAGTACCGCCAAAATTTCCAGGTATCAAATAGAAATGAAAATTTTTCATTTATTAAAAAATAGAACCATGTAAGAGTGCTGTGCTTGAGTGCGCCCAGCTGAGAGTCACTTTCCACACCAAAGAGAGCTGTTGTTTTGAGGAATCCATTGTCACCGTCACTAACTTTAATAAACACACATAAATGCAGGGAAGCACTAGTCAATCGTTTCTTCTTTTCTTAGCTTCATACTGTATGAATTGTTTAATAACTTGAAATTCGTTATTCAGTGACTTTTCTAGTCTTTAGTTTTCTTCAGAGAGGAGGCAGTATTTTTTAATGCACATTTTTGCTGTCGGTATTCACTTTAAGTATATCCTAAGTCGATAATATATGTTTAGAAAGTTTTGGTACAATTTCGCTTCTATTCGAATTTAACAAAACTGTTAACCTATACGTTGTTCAGAAAGAACAAAGCGTAGTCGACTTGAACACGAAAATACATATGAAGGAAATAAAGGATAGTTAATCTTGGCGCACAAATATGTATCGTATGGTATAAGACACATCTCGTTCTATGCATTAGATACATTTTTAAAATACCAATATAACCTGTTAGATATTAGGTACAGAAAATCTTCTTCACCACAACTTCTGAATATGCTAAATCATACTCTAAAGCTGTGCCATGAAGCCTTTCACCTGCTGCCCAATGACGCCTTATAATCTAAGCTGTAATCTGTCATCTATAATTTGTCCCATCTCTTTTATGCGAGTTCGTTTTTCAAGATTTTTTACGCACACTAAATAATATATTAACTGCACTTGTACAGCCTGACATGAAGTCGGCAGGAAAGTTTCACTTCGAAAACAAATGCAAGAGCAGAGGCTGCTTTAATCAACGACAACAACCGACTCTGTGATAACAATTAATAATTAAAATAGCAGCGGCTGTTAGGGAAAAAGGCTAAGCAGCTTGCGGCACAGTGCAAATGTAGTCATCATTTGCACTTCGCCCTTGCAGCTGTATTAATACCTCACACACATGCACACACACACACACGCACAGTTGCAAACTGCATGTCATAATCAGCGTGCAATTTACGCCTAAAAGTTGGCTGAAATGCGCACAAATCGTAATGCAGGAGCGCGAGTGTATTTGTGTATGTGTGCGAAAATATTTTTTGTGCACGCGAGCTGCGCTGATGCTGCTACTGTCATATGTTAAATGTTCATATATGTGTATTTATAATTTAACATGCATAAATTTTGTCGCCCGGCGAGCAAGCCAAAAATTTGGTTAACAATTTTCTGGGCCAACACGATGAGTGTTGCGTGTTTGAGTTTCCCAGCAGCAGGCAGAGCAGCGAAAAGCTAACAATAGCACACAAGACAAATACACAGAAAACTCTTCCACACACACTCGCACACACACACATCATGCATAACGTAACGTAGATGGAATAGCTTATATATTATTTGCAGTTAAATTAAACCTAACAGCTGTGCATTTTACATATGTGGGACCAGGCTCTGCTCGCCTTTCCCGCTCTCTCTCTCTCGCTCTCTTCCGGCCTCCTTCTGTCGCTTCTTCTTTTCACACCCGCAACCTCTTTGAACAGCTTGTGAAAACAAATTTAGGCAAATATGAATTTTTAATACAATTGCTGTATGTTATTTTTGTTGGCTGCTTCTCAACTTTTGCGCATTGGAAACTTTGCTGCAATGTTTCTGCTTAATTAAGTATGCTAAAAGTGGGCGTGGCAAGCGCCCACTAACACGAACAAGCCCACCTCCGCACATATGCATGCAATCAGATGCGTCACGCTGCGAATAATCAAATTAAATAATTTATATTAAATTGGACATTTCCCACAGAACTGGCAAAAAAAAAAAGTTATAAAGCGACCTCAAAGCGAATTTAACAATCCGCTTGAACCGCCCGCACCTCAAGCCGCACACTGACAATGCGATATCCGATTTAGTTCTCGTTGCTGAACCACTTGAACTAATAATTTACACAAATTGGCAATTTCGCTTGCCGAGCAAACGTCCGTCAAGAATCGGGCGGGACTGACTCGTAAACTGCGAAATTCGGTCAAAACTTTGCCTCAGTCATCTCGCAAACTTGTTCTCACTTTATCGCATCTTTATCGCCTCAGCCTCAGCAGCAGCAGCAGTAGCAGCAGCAGCAGCAGCAGCAGCAGTATCAACAGCAGCATCAGCTCGACAAACACGTCGAGAAATTCAAATGATAAGGCGCAGAATGGTCGGAGCGAGATGGCGAAGCAGCTGTGGCTGCTGGGCATAGCGCGTTATGACAACATAAACGATATTTACTTTTTGGTTCGCTTTTGCTTTTGCTTTTGCTTTTGCTTTTCTTTTCATTCTCTCGACTCTATTTTTTGCTTCCCTCAGCCGTTCGAGCCATTTCTTTATGCCTGTCTATGGTTTTTATGCGCGTTTGCCATTTCACTTGAAGTCGAAGTGAACCGAACGCAAAACTTTTCGACTGTGTGCCATTTCCATTTTCAATTTTTATTTTATTTTCGCTTTTCGTTTCAGTTTGTTTCTTTTTCACTTTTTGCTATTTGAAGTACTTCAAAGATTTTAGCATATTTTATTTGAATACTTTATTTCGCTGAAATGCGTTTGCCTCTGTCTCTATTCAGCGTATGTATGGGTGTGTGAGTGTCGGGTGTGGAAAAGTAAGTGTAAGAGAAAGAGAGAGAGAGAGAACAGAGAGAACAGCAAACTAGCCAAACGAACGACACGACTTTCAGCTTTGTTGACCTCGTCCCCTCCGCAATCAGTTCTAACTAGTTTCTGTGTCTTTGGCGCAAAGTTTTTCTTTAGACATTGTGAAATGAAATTTTTGAAAATTTTTCCGCGGGGAAATGAAAAAGTTTGTCCTGGCGGACACAATGCGGCTGGCCGCGTTACTCCCGGCCATCCTTCACTGCGCCGCTGGGACACTGCATTCGATTCTCGAGCTCGACAGTGTCATAGTTAATATAACGCATACGCCGCGTTGCCCTTTTGACTTTCGCCTAGACCGAACGGACTGAGTTCATGTCCTGCTTCTGCCATTTGCGTGCCAATGTGCAGAGCGCAGCTGTCGGCGAAACCCAAGCACCAAATGCCAAGTACCGAGCATGGAGCATGGAGCATGGAGCGTGGAGCGTAAAGAGCGCAAAGCATGGGATAAGCAATAAAGGATAATGTCATTCAATGTTTTGTGTGTCGTGCACACAGAGCACCGACAACGAGGACGCTAACAACAACGGCAATAACAACAACAAAAACAACAACAACAACAACAACAACAACAGCAGCAGCAGCAGCAACAACAAAGGCGGAAGCGCTTGCCATCATCAACGTCTTCCTCATCGCTGTCGTCGTTGTTGTCCTTGTCGCTGTCGTTGTCGTTGTCATTGGCAATAGTTTCGCACAGACTTTGTTGCTGTTTTTCGAGCTTTCTGCTCTTCGTATTGCTGTGCGGCAGACAATAGTCAAAAATGTCTTCATGCTCAACGCGATGCGCATAACGGAAATTCGCATTTGAAAAATACTTTCTTCATTTAACAACAATGTCGTGGAGTGGATGGCGGGTTGTGTGGGGCGTGGGGCGTGGGGCATGGCGCGTGGGATTGGGCCAAGCAAATGCTTGGGTGGCAAAGTGTTGGCATTACTGTAAATCGCTTTCGTTTTACGTTTCATAATGATGAAGACAGCCGAAGCGCTGCTGCCGAGTACAATGGTTGAAATCACACAAAATAGATACACAAAATATTTAACTAGCTGCGAATGCGAACTCATCCTGGTTTGTATATTCTGGTATTTAGAGAAGCTTTTCACTCTAACTAAATTTCTGTAAAATGTGGGAAATGAAATAAATATATGTTGACTCCTCTTGGAAATCCTTTTAGCGAACTCATAATTCGTGCTCTGATGTTCTCAATTAAAAATCCATATTGAATGACTTTCGCAAGTTTGATTCCATTACTCAGCGCTCGCCGATTTTAAGATGTGTCTTGCTACATTGAAAAACTTTTCACATAAATGTAAATATGAAATCGAATTGATTTTTTGGTGATAGTGAGAGGCGAGCGCAGAGCAGGAGCTACATGAATTCCACCAAAATCCGCGAAAGGATTGAAAGAATTTTTCCAATTACATTTAGTCTTGTTTTCGATTTCAATAAACACTCCGTGTTCAGTGAGTGTTAAAAAACAATTTCTATGCTCTCGTCTAGCATCTGCACCTGCACACGCTCTTCCCCATATCGAGGTTGCTTGCAGAACATCCTCTTAATGCCAATTAAAATCAACGTAAATGCGGTAAAAAAAAAAAAAAAAAAAAAAAAAAATACTGAAAGCAGTTGCAGCAGAGATACGATATATGTATGAGGCAATAGCAGCGCAATGCGCAAAGCGCACGGGACGTTAGCTCATTTGGATCAGCAGGACATGCACTGACATTTCGCTAGCAACTAGCTGGCAGCATGACGGAAGGCCGGCGGGTGTGCCATATTTAAATCTAATTTTGTCACCATGCAAATAACGACACGTTTACGCGCAAAGACAGATGATGCCCAGTTACCGTCGCGGCAGCTCGCAGCTCTTTCTGCTGCTCATGTGTTCGAGGTGCTTTGACTCGTTGTAATCGTGATTTCCTGCGCAACAGACGGCGCAACGCGGCGTCAGCTTCAGACCAAATGCTGTTATGAGGGGGTGGCAGCCGGTGCTTTGGTTAGCTGGTCGACATTGTTGTCGCTGCTGCCTTTGTTGACGGCGTTAAAAATGTCACAGCGCATTGCATACTTATTGGCCCGTGTGTTAATGCAGCGCGCACACCACAGCCAACAGCCCACAGCCCACAGCCCACAGTCCACAGCCCACAACCCACATCAGGAGCCGAGCCACACCTACAAGGCAGCCCCGTCCTTGTATCGCCCGCCAGCCATTCATACCGCGGGCTAAATGTTATACGCCGTGTGCATTTGCGGCTGCTGAAATCCTTTTGATTTTATTGTTGCTGTTACTGTTATTGTTGTCGTTGTTGTATTTGTTGTTGTTGTTGTTATTGCATTGTGCTGGGCACACCATTCGACGTTTGCATATGCCCTTCACACACGCACACACACACATATACACAATAGGTATATCTCGTCTATTTGTGCCACCTTTTGTGCCATGTGCTGGAATTAGCTTTCAGCTGGTTGGCGAGAAAAGACCGCAACTGCTCGCAATTGCACAAAAGCTTATTAGATTTTTTTTTTTTACTTTTTTTTGCAACGCCCCCTTCGGTATGCGTAAGTGTGATAGTGAAAGTAATGCATATTACAGCATATAATGCGCTTTGAGGTTGCGAGCTTAGTGAGCATCTAACCTTTGGCAGTAGCTCGATATGCTTTTACTTTTCACCTCTCTAACAACTTCAATGCTTTTAATGTTATGGGAATTTATAGCACACGTAAATGGTGTTACAAGGCTAAGAACGTCTCTAGTTGTTTATAACAAAATATATAAAACAGAGCTATAATATGTAATCTATCATCTCTCATCTAGTATTCAAAAACAGAACTATAATTTAGAAAATATTTTGAATGGAAATTGTAAGCCTATATTAATTGTTCAACGCATTAAAACTTCACGTCAGTTGAAAAGAATCTTTAACCAACATCTTAAGCCCTCATCCGGAGATTGAGAAGTCCAGAAAAATCGATGCGGCGCCAATTAAATATTTTGATTATCAGCTGATTGCAACCTGGCGTACTTTTTAATCTTGTTCTAAACATTGAATATAAGTTCAAGTTTTAGATTGTTGGTTTTAAATAACCAAAGAAGCTTTAGCTCAACTTAATTTCTCTTAAATTCGTGTTCATTCATGCTGTTTTCGAGAGAACTTTTCAGCTTGCAGTCATAGTTAACATAGAATCAAGGTAAATAACTAAAGAATAAATATTATAATCGGCTTAGTTGCTGAAGAGCTATGAGGCTCTCAGCGCAGCAGCTCTTAGTTTGATCTCTAGTTCTATTTAGAAACGAAGACCAAAGCTGGACATAAAAATGATAAGAGGCATGCCCAATTTCGTATCCTTATGCCTTCTATTCAATGCTCAGTAGTATTTACCACAATAGTAAGCCTGTTGCATGGTAAACAGTGCGGGGTGCATGCTGAAAACTGAATTGTAAACCTTATCTTAAGGCCACATCGATAGCAGTGGTCAAAGCTGTGGCTCTGCCTGTGGCTATGACTATGGCTGCGTAGCTCTGTAATGCTGAATATATTTTCGGAGCACTTCCGCATATTATTATTTTTGTTGTTGTTGTTGTTGTTGTTGCTGTTGTTGTTGTTATTGTTGTTGTTGTTGTGTGTTGGCATAAGCTGTGTACATGGAGTATATTCGGTTTGAGTTGTTGTTGATTTAATTCAAGAGGCAATGCATTTTACAGTCGAGTGTTCATATGAAAAATGTACAGCAATTCGAGTCAGGACTTCTGCCCACTTACGCTTTTATCCTTTTTATCAGTGCTATTGTTGTTTTGGATGATGCAGTGAATGTAGTTTGAGCCATGCATGAGGCACTCGAACCAACAATGGGCGCTGATAACTGCCGCATTTATTGTTGTTGGTAGCATGGTGAGTCTTGCGGGTGTTCCTCTAAAGAGGTACGAGTGCCAGTGTAACATTATTTCCGTTGAAAATACATCAAAATTCGCCAACGTTGTAATCCCGCTTTGCGTGTGCTTGTATTGAGCTGACAGGACACGGTGAGTGGCACATACAGATATATGTGTGTGTGTGTGTGTGTGTGTGTATACACCCACACACACACACACACACACACACACACGGGCAATTGCTGTGGTTAGTTAGCATCTGTGTTTATATTTGTATTTGTGTTTGCATTTGTTGCTCCACTCATACCAATACACAGCAGATATTAAAACGAAAAACATGGCATGGGCTGGCCAACCAAGCACACACACACACACACACACACATGCATATATCCATCACCTTTTGCCACCCTTGCTATGCTGTATCCGTGTGTATGTATGCATATGTGCTTGGGCAATTTTTTTTTTTTTTTTTGTTAGTTACCAACGATTTGGCGTGGCACATTTGTGTTTGTTCAGCTACTTTTGCGGTTTGCCGCTTTTCGCGTACATTTCAACCACATTTGTAGTCAGTCCGGTTTCAGTTCGCGCATTGGACATATGCCAAAATGTATGCCCCATCGCAATGCAGCACACTAGCGGCGAGGGGTGGATCGAGCCAGCTATGGTGGCTACCACAACATTCCATTACCGCAAGCTTCACTTGAGTTCACTTTATACTGACTGCACACAAATGAAGGTAAACACTTGCTGAAAATGTGTGCATACTTCAAGCGCAGGCTGTACATTGCACGGACTCTTTTAATGCTCGGAGCGTATGCAGTGTGACAGAAGTTGCAGCCAAACTTATAAGGCATTATCTAAAACCATTATCTATATACTAAAAAACAAAGTGACACTCCGAACACACAAAGCTTCTGGATTGGTTACTTAACGGG
Source organism: Drosophila anceps (assembly GCA_035045945.1). Taxonomy (NCBI): domain Eukaryota; kingdom Metazoa; phylum Arthropoda; class Insecta; order Diptera; family Drosophilidae; genus Drosophila; species Drosophila anceps. The sequence goes on from JAWNON010000225.1 coordinate 16,874,108, forward strand.
CCAATCATGACGTCACACATAGACAGGCAACATTTATATTGTAAATTGATTAGGATTGCAGTGGCGTGCATTCGGGACACGGCTAAAACGAATTTCTAATTGATGCGCAACGACTAAAGTGCGATAATTGCAGCTAAATTGAAGCGAATTACATTCACAATTCGATGGGTATTCACAAATAGGGTCACTGCACACGGGCCGGGCCGTATGCGCAATTTGATGGGCTCGCAATTCAATTATAAATGACAAACTGTGAGAGGCCAAATTAAAGGGCAGCTGCAGTGAAATATAATTTAATAGGTATGTGAAAAGCCATTGGTTTGGCTTTGCGCAGTGATCCCAGAGGACCGACTGCTGCACGTATTTATTAGCTGACTTGCATTGATGAAGGTCGCTTTCTTTCCGCTTCCTTGCTGTGTCCTTTCCTCCACTGCGTCGGTCCCAGGTCGCTGATTGACTCACGATTATGCAATAAAACAACAGACGAGGACAACAGCAACGCGACTGATAGAAATGGGAGCTAAGACAATGCTCTGTACGATGCCACAGCGCTCGTGTCTTACTTTCTGTACGTGTGTGTGTGTGTGTGTGTGTCAGTATTCTATTGGCTTTATTTCAACGCCAGCTTTTCAAAAAGCTCAAACTTTTTTATGTCCAACTCATTAAAAATGTGCACCAATGGACTTTGCCGACCCGCAGTGGCCACGCCCAAAATGCCGCCTTAGCTTTTGGGCATTTTTGTTGTGGGATTTTGGTTCGTTTGCCGTTTGCCGTTAGCCGCTTGCCGTTTGTTAGCCGACGACTCCATGAATGGTCCGCGCAAACACCGCACAAACAACCAGCAGTAGCTAAATGCAATTTCCAAGTTTTTAATGTGCGAAATTTCTAATTTAAGATTTACGATATTTTTATGTTGAATTACATTTCCGTCTCCATCTCTCACACCCACTCCCATCATTCTTTCGGCTTGATGTTAGCTCATTTTCGTTTGCTGGCGTTTGGCTGCGAATTCATTTCGCCAGGCTTTGTCTAGCTTTATGCCCCGTTTTGAAGTTTGGCTCGACTTTTTTATGTGGCCCATCTCTCTCCCCCCAGCTCCTTAATTGTTCGCAATGCTCTGGTCAGATTGCAGGCGATTAATTGCTGTTCCTACAAAGTCCTTGCTGATATCTCGACATCATTATAGACCAGAGCATAGGTCAGTAACCGTCAGTTTATCTGCTGGAACTTTATTGACCAACATACCAGACCTGATGTGTAAATCCTTTCTGCTTTTTGTTTGTTGTTAAATGAAATGCGCTGATTTAATTGTTTTCGGCAGACCAATTGACCAAATTCGGAAGGAAAAAAGGTTGTTGTGTGAATACGTTTTGAAGTTTATGGCCTGTTGTTTACGGCCGGGCCTGTTGTTGTGGGGTTGTGTAACGAGTTTGCCAGCTGCACTGCACTAGTCTCGGGGCAATAAATTGTAGGTTGAAACAGATTTAGTTGCACAGAGAATGTTTGATACTGTGATTCGAGAAGATGAATTGAACAACGATTGATGTTGGGACTCACGGAGGGGAATACAATTTAAAATTTAAATATATTCATTTAACTTTTTAAGGATAATCCACAGCTAAGAGCAATCCACACGTTTACCAACTCTTTAAAATATATTAAGCGTTAAGCATGGCAGACTCTAGAACATGACATCAGGCATCAGTTTAGTGCAACTCGAACCACTTACGCGAAGTGCCAAAGCTTCAACCCAAACCCGAAAAAAAGAAACCACAAAAACCGTATCTCAATTGCAATCACTCAAAACAACGGAAATGACGCTTAGCACAACTTCCTGCCGTTTAGCCGGACAAATGGAGGAGCGCGTGCCAAGCTACGGGACGACGCGCAGCTTAAACGTGGCCAAAGCCAGCTGCAGACACGATAAACCAAATGGCCAAGAGGAAGGACAAGGGTAATGGGTAAAGGGAATCATTGCCGAAGCGCCAGAGCTTGTAAACTCAGGGCCGATGGTGGGAAGTACGTTTTTTGGCATATTTGTCAACGCTGTTTCCACTGCTCATGTTCACAGAGCGCACGGTGGCAGCAAATGAGTGCCACGCCCATTGTGCCATTCATACATTTGCCTTTGCCGCTGACTGACATATTCAAGTGCAATTTCCTTGTAATACGAAACTATGTCATTTTGGCACGGACACGGACACGGACACGGACACGGGCCGAAAAACCGGAAGCACCAGCAGCTGCAGCAACAGCAGCAACAACAACAAGAAAAACAAGTTAGCCAACTGAGATAGTAGAGAAAATTGTTACATATGCGAGCGTCTGGCGTCTGCATAGAGACACACACACATGACACGCCACAACACTTGGTCGACACTCGTGGCCACCACCTGCTGTTGTCTGTTGCCTGTTGGCACGTTACAGGCGAGACGACAGCTCCTGTTGGACGTCCGACTATATATCCCAGTATCTGCGGCTAGCAGCCGGCTTGTCTAAAGTAGCCGAAGCGGCAGCTGCCCTAAAGTGTCGACTAGAAACGCCGCTTGCCAAACAACTCGACAACGCAACTAAGCCGGACGTGAGGCAGCGCACAGGCTGCCCGACAAGCGGCATTTGATAATGTCAAGCCGAAATTCGGCCACGAGTGGAGATCCAAATACCTCCACAATTGCACGTTGCGATTGCAGGCAAGCGGCAAGAGTTGCCAACGATTCTCATGTGGGTCTCAAGTGTTCATCAAGTGCTTCGCCCTTAGGCTTAAGCTGATGAGTTTTGGTTGCCAGGCGTTTAATTAGTTTTAGTTGAACTTGTGAGCGTTCCTTCTTGTAATTGCCTTTGTGTTTTGTCTCTTTTGTCATTGCAGAACAGTTTCACATCTTTGTTGGCGATTTGAGTGCTGAGATAGAAACGCAGCAGCTGAAAGATGCATTCACACCATTTGGAGAAATATCGTAAGTTGAATAAACAATTTATTTAATAAATACTTAAAAATTGTACAGAAATATATCATACGTATCTTATATATAAAAAAAATATTTAAAAAAAAAATATAATTTGCAAAGTATATCTTAAGCAAAAGTAACATTTGGTTACCTTGAGAGATTTAATAATAATAATATTGAATTTCTTATATTATTGGTATCAAATTGATTGACATTAGTTTGTCTTCAGTTTCTGCTTAAAGAATTGTATGTATAACTGGTATTTACTGTCGTTTCATGTGCTTAAACTAATTAGTTATTGAAAGAACAAAAGCATTCAGAAAAACATTGATAACAAGAAATTCAAGATATTTCAGACCAAGTTACAAACAAAAGGGACACAAAACAAACAGAAGCTGGGCAAATGGGCTGTTTGCATGCTCTGATTATTTGGTAAACATGAAAATTAATTTTATATATCTATGAGCATTTAACGCTGTTAATTGCTTTTTCATTGCGACTGCGATCGGTGGACCTAAGTAGGCCAACAGGCAGCCCAGTTTGGCCGTTTGGTTTTGCGGCAGCGATGCCGAATTGCTTTTTGGCTGGCGCATTAACTTCAATCAAAGAACATTTTGCGGCACTTGTGCAAATTATTAAATAAATAAACAAACGTCGAATGCTGTGCCCAGTCGGAGCTGCTATTTCCCAGCAGCGGCCCCAGCAGCAACAGCGGCCTATGTTCGCTTTATTTATGAATAATTAGCAAGCCGTGGGGCCCAGAGCTGAACTGAGGAAAGCCACAGAATGTGGCGCCACAGTAACGGGCAGGTTATTTTGGCTCTTTCTCTGTTTGGTTTTTTCTCTTTTTTTTTTTTGCTGAAAAGAAGACCGGGCCATAGAAAGTGGAGCTGTGCCGGGGCTTCGAGCAACGGGCAATAAATTAATAATTTAATTTTCGACTTTTTTGTTTGAGCCAACAACAACAACAACAACAACAATAAGAAAATGCAGCGGCCTCAATGCTGGAAAACCGCAAGCGGCGACGCGGCAGCAAACAAAGCGCCCTTCAAACCCAATGAAAATGGGGGAAGCATAATATCAGAACAGAACAAGTGAAAGCAAATAAAACCTGATTTATTCGCAGTACGAACGGGCCACTGCCGCTCCTACAGCTCCGTCGGACATACACCGAAGACCAGCCACCGCCCACCGCCCACCCTGCCTATCGCCCACCGCCCACCGCCCACCGCCCACAGGTCAACGGCAAACGAGTCGTTCGCGCTGTCGTCGCCGTCGTCGTCATCGTCGCACTAGGAAGCCCCTTAATTTGAAGCGTGTTTTGCTGGCTTTTCATTTGCCACTTTCTTAATTAATGAGCAGCAGCAGGGACGGGACGGGGCGGGACGGGAGGGGCTGGGCCGGGCCGGGCCGGGCAGGGCCATGGCACGTTGTGCGATGCCACGCCCCCTTGTGCACCTGAGCCAAGCCCGCAAGTTGTATGCGCTAATTTCTTTGAGATTTTGCAAACGCCAGCTACAAAAGTTGCTCTCATTTGGGCCAATGCTCTGTCAGCCACTATTTATTTATTTAACATTTTATGGGCCTTTTTGCCTTTTTAAGTTTTTCCCGTTTGCCTCTTGCTCATTAGGCTGTGAGCATCAGCAGCGGGAGCAGCAGCAGCAGCAGCAACAGCAGAAGGCGTCCGCCCCACTGCTCAAGTGGACCCCGAGGCCGTCAAATAGTAACATTTTCCGCGTGTTTATTTTTGTGAACGCAAATCTACGAAATAATTACATTTTTCATTTGCACCTAAAGTGGCTGCCTGGGGGCAAATGTTCGGTGCTGCTTTATTTGATTTTTAGCGTCTTGAAGGACGCTCGTGAGCTGCTTCATCAGAATCCTTGATGTCGCTGATGTCCTGGCAGTCTACATTCTCATACCCCTCGTTGTCGTCGTCGTTGTCACGGTAGTTGTCGTACTTAGCCGTAGTCTGTGGCCTTAGCTTTTAATTTATTGCTCTTTATGTTTTGAGTGCCCGCGTGGGAAATAATCGCAAATGTGCTGCCGCTGCTAGCGTCGCCGCCGTCGCCGCCGTCGCAGTCACCGTCGCAGTCGCCGTCGCTGTTGTAGTCGTAGTCAAAGTCTCACTCTCTGTGTCAGTCTCAGTCGCTGTTGGCTGTTTCGCTTAAGGTCTTACCTACTTTTCATCAGGTTAACAACACTCATGGGTAGATTTTTCATTTAGTCGCGCATAAGGAGCAAAATTTATACAACAATTTTGCCCTATTGCTGCTGCTGTAGCTGCTGCTGCTTCTATTTTTTTTAATTAACTAAAAGTTTCTTTGCATACACTTTGCATACCCCAGCCAACAACAACAACAACAACAACAACAAAAGCTTTGATAAATATAGATATGTGTTTCGGCAAACGTGTATGAGTCTCTGTGTGTTGGCGTGGCTTTGAATAATGACAGCACAAGTTCTTATGGAAATTTATAATGTCTTAAAGTTTTTGCGGGCTTGCGTTGCCATGAAACTCATTAGAGGCCGCCTTGGGAAGTTGGTTGGAGTATAATTTCGTAATCTTAGAGTTCAAGCACTTGTTCAATAAGGCTTAAGCACAACCTCATTCTTCATTTCCATTCGAATCGTAGCTGTTGCAACCTCACACTGAAGCGAATTTAATCATGCCAACAATTATTTGGTTATAATAAGTTCATTGGCTGCTTCTTAAATGCGGCTCAGATAGTTTTGACCAAAAGTCTGCCCAGATACAATAATAAAACAGTGTCTGTCGGATATGGCAGATAATGACCATCAAACACATTACCCAACTCTTGCCCATAACCACGCCGGCTTGATAGAGGATGCTTCGCACAGTACAACTGGACTCGCTCTTATATGGCTAATAAATAATTTGGCTATTGAATGAAACTCGAGTGGACCAATAGCCGCATGAAACAAAGACCAGTCTAACAATTAGATCGAATCAGTCGACAGCAGCCATTCAAACGCCGTTTACCGGGGTGAGGCTGGGGCTTCATATTGAATTTCTATTATCTATGAGCTCGAGGCGATCCCTGGTCAAATTACAGCTGCTTGCCGGGCTATGCGATTAAGATTGATGCAATTAAGCAGGCACACTTAACGACCAGGCACACTCCGGTATATTCGGCTGATTAATTAATTACATGCAATATATTTGCTGCTTCAGGAATAGATCAGGAATGGGTCTCTCATAAATGTGCCTATCATAAATAAGCGAAGCACACACAAACACACTTTGTCTATGCTGTGAGCGGCATTATTAGTCGGATTTCATTTGATGCTATCAGCATGCTCTCGTTTCTTTGCGAAATAATTGAATAACATTTTCTGTAGCATACTTTTGTGTGCATCATAATTGGCAGTCATCGTAGTTGTTGCTAGGCTGTTTATTGTTGACAACAAAAGGCTTAGCTTGGCTGGCTTCTGGTAAAACTTTGAAAAACATATTTTAAGTGCGGCAGCAGCAGGAACAGATTCGCTCACAATGAAAACCTGAAAACCTGACCTGCTGCTGCTGCAACATGGTGGGACAAGTACGTGCCACCGCGCCAAAGAAAGCAAATCAACAAGATAATAGCTGAATGCAGGCACCAGCAAATGGAAAGAAACTCGCTCGCTCACTCGCGTTCCTCCATTTTTCGGTTAGTTTTAATGATACTTGAGAAACTTTTGATTTCGGCTGTGTACATCGTGCCCCCAGTCCTGTACCGTTGACATCATTACGTTGATTTCTTCTTCTTTTTTTTTTTGATATTGGGCAAACGGACTTGCATAGGTGATGCAGTTCGTCGGCGCTTAGGCAACAGCTCTCAATTGAGGCGATGCTGAAAATGAGCAAAACTTTTAACTTAATCTATTCAGAAAGTTGGATTTGTCGCCGCTGCCAACGGTTCGGTTGCTGCTGTTTCATAAACTTCAAAATGCGCTTGTGCACGTCGTCGCGAAGAGTTGCGGAGTTCGACTTGCAGTTGGGTTGGCTGGAAACGGAAACCAATGATCGGCGACAAGTGGGCGCCTGGCGTCTGATGGAGCTGCTTTCATTTCTGAATGCTGCTGCGGAAATGGAAATGGTAAAAAAAGTTGTGCGCGTCGCTCTAAGTAGGCGTCGGCTTTTGTCACGACGCAACGAATGACAAATCAAAATCGCATTCAAACGCGACGCGGCGTGCAGCGGAAGTTAATGCGAAAAACTTTTGCCCCAGAGCCCGCACAATCAGTCAGTCAGTCACTCAGTCACTCAGTCAGTCAGTCAACCAAGCAGGCAGGCACTTGGCTCCTGCTAGCGCCCAAATCTTTGTTGGGTGTGAAAAATGAGTCTTGGGACTTTTGTAGCAGCAGCAGCAGTGGCAGCAGCGACTGCAGCAACCGCAAAAGCCTGACACTTTTTCACGCTGCCTGCAACAATTTATATTTGTTGGCAAGTGTCAAAAGTTGTTCTATGCGAAGAGGCTGCATATCGAGAGCAAGCCGCAGCTTGAGCTAACATATATATTTATAACTATATATGGTTGGTAGCAGACAAACTTCTGGCTTTAAAATGCCACTTCATTAAACGGAAATTAAAAGCATTGCCAAGCGCTTGCCGAGGCCCAAAACTGTCGCCATTTAAATTGAAATAGGCCAAACGGCTGCCGTGTAAACTTTTTAATATAATTTTAATGGCCGCTCGTTGAAAACTTTGCACCCGCGCAGCCAGCCAGCCAGCCGTCCAAATCATTAAATTGCAAACAATTTCCATCCCCATTTTCAATTTGTAAAGATTTTGTATCAATAACAAGGCCGAGCCCTCTAATGTTTAGATAATAGACAACAAATCCGCTTGGATGCGAGGCCTCGGTGTGCAACATAAATTTATTTAATTTACTTTACTTTCGTGCGGCAGCAACTTTATGGCAACAACTTTTCACATAAAATACGCATTAATTCATTAAAATTGACAAAAAGGCAAAACACGAGTGCCAAACATGGTTGGCTGCCTTTTGACAAGCACTGTGCCAACTTCTGCACCCAACGAGCAACTAACTGAGTGACTGCTTGACCGACCGACCGACCGACCGACCGACCGACCGACCGACCGAACAGGCTGACTGACTGACTGACTGAGTGACTGGCTGTCTGCCACAGACCTGAGTTGAATGGAGATGGGGCACTGGCATTGTCCTGCGCCGAGGGCCAACTAAACGGCTCTCAGTTGGCAAGCCAAACAATTTGCAAGGCATCGCCCTCTCGGCAGCCCTCCTGCAGTGGCTGGAATATATAAATAAAATTGCTTCGGTGCGCAATGAAGAGCCTGACGATGGCCGCCGTCACCATTTAAAATTAAATCAACAGAAAAACCCGAATAAAGGCTCGCCAGCGGCAGCGGGGCAGCTCTGGCTGGAGCAACTTTTTTATCGCGCCAACAAAGCAGCAGCAGCAGCAGCAGAGGGAGCATCGGGAGCAGCGAAAATTATGCTGCAATGAAGACGACAATTTTTGGCTGCCATTTAAAATGGCACTTTATGCTTCAGCTTCAGCCTCAGCTCCAGCTACAACTTCAGCACCAGCTTCAGCTATTGCTATTGCTACAGTTCGTGTCAGTCCTCTCGCATTGCGGCTGTCATTCGCAGGCAGCGCGACACAAATTGAATTTAAGTGCAGTTTTGGCTTTGCCACAGCGCAGCCCTTGGCCAGCAGCTTGGCAATGTTGAGCCGCTGCCAAAAAGCGGCCCCAACAGCGGTGCGGGCCTTGAGGCCTGGGCTCTCTCAACCCGGCGCGCACATATGTTGCAAGTTTATCACTGGGGCAAATAAAAATGTTTGAAATTTTTGCTGCTTTGCTGGCCTTGCTCTAAACTTTTTGGCTACAAATTTATTGGCAATAAATTGACTGCCATTAAAGTAAGCGCCAAGGCAAAACATAAAAAATGGCTGCCAACGCATAAATCCTCAAAATAATTTGACACAATGAGTCACACAGATTGAGTGGCCCCCACTTTATGACTGGCTCAACGGACCTATGTGCGACCTGGCGAGCCGCAGGTGCAGCTTCCGCACGGAAATGTTATTTTAAAGTACTCGAGAATCGGGAACTGAAGCCAAAAAATTAGCAGACAGGAGCAGTAAAGGACGCCTCGCAAGTACTATAATCATGGACCAATAGAGTCTTGAGCCAACGTCAGATGTGTTTCGTCCGTCCACTGAGTGACACTCTGTGGCGTTCATTGTTCTCCTGGCAGCCTGGCATCGTGGCATCGTGGCGTCGTGGCAGCGGTGCAAATAGGGGAAAAAAAATCTAATCAAAGCTAATCCAACAAAAGCGAATGACGGCCAATGTCAAGAGCCTTCCCTTTGTTTGCCCAAAGTGGCGTAAGCGCTGGAATTTGCACAGCTGCGGCAAGGTAAGTACGCGGAGATGAGCGCGACGCAGACGCTGAACATTTATTTAAAATACAAGCTATAAAATGAGCTTCCACCAGCCCCAAACACCAGCTCCCGGACCCACAGTCAAGCACTGTCGAAGTGCCGAATGCCGAGTGCCGAGTGCCGTGTAATTGCAGCACAAAGGTGAGGCAACAGGATGACGACAGAGACAGCACTGCGGCGAATGGGGGGCAGATTTAAATGAATTTGATTTACGTTTTTAAAGCCAAATAAACGCCTTTCAATTAAGTCCAAGCGTCAGCCACAGTCGCGACCCTCTGTGGCAAGCACCTGCGTCCCGGCTTCCCACTCTTCGTGTTGTCCCTTCGTGTCCTTCGTTTTTCTTTTCCTATTGACTTTGCAGTGGCGTTGACAACGCTCACGTTGGTTGCCATTCGGTCGCTTGCGAAATACTCGAAAAACCACCGCAAACACCTAGCAAGCATTCATTCGACTACATTCAACGACTGCGTCGACCGTGCCCCCTTCTCGCCGCTGTCCTTTTGCATACAGCACTCATACGCCCCATTGTCTCGTTTCGCTTGTCGTTACGTTTTGTACGCTCTACGGTTTGCTCGTTGTCGTTACGTTGGCGCAACGCCGTAACGGGCGGGCAGCGTGGACGACAGACGTGTTCACTGATTTCACTTGCAAATTAATGAGAAATTAGAGACAACGGCAGGGCCAGAGCCACAGTCCGAGCGAAAGCATCCTCGCCATTGCCATTGCCATTGCTATTGCCGTTGCTATTACGATTGCTCTGACCGCTGCCGCTGCCGTTGCCGTTGCCGTTGCCGTTGCCGTTGCCATTGCTATCGCCGCTGGCCGCTGTCAAAGTCATAAAAAGAACATTTGTGCTAATTTAGGAAAAGGCAAATTTGGACAGGACTTCATTACGGGCACGTAACGGCATTGGCATTGCCTCTTGTTTGATTGATTGAATTTGTCTGGATTTCGGCTCGTTCGAGCCTGGCCCACACACTTCAATCTAAGCGCCGCCCACGTTGGGTCCCCCATACATTTAATAAAATACATTTAAACTCTCGTGTTTCCAAATTGATATCAATTTGATATGTTTTTGGCAGCAGTATTTACATAATGACTTTTTAATTTTAAATTGTTTGAGTGAGTTCATCGTATAAAAGGTTGAAGTGCTTGCATGAATGTGGAGAAAAAAGACTGCTTATATGCGTAGTCAGTTATTAGAAATTCTTGTATAGTGTATGTAGTTTATGTATAGCTTAAATAGTTCCCATTTTTTAATAGCTTAAAACTTTAAATCAACTTTTTTTAATATACAATTTATTTTTAATTATTTATTTTGATATACGAGAAACTATTTATTGACAAAAATATGCAAATCAATTTGATAGATTTAAAATTATAGTTACGGCAAACTCTTTGTGAATACGTAACGCTTTAGGCCTTGAATAATTTCAAATCGAAGGCTTACGTCAGCTGCCTTTGTCATAATTATATTTGATTGCAGCAATTGCTGCATGGCAGGAGGCGGAGGAGAGAGCGAGAGAGAGAGAGAGAGAGAGAGAGAGGGAAAGAGAGAGAGAGAGAGGGAGAAAGCGAGACAGAGAATTGCATGCAGTGGGCTAACCCAGCTGCCAACCAATGTTATTTCAACTATGAAAACTGACGCATTGTGATGCGTTGTAATTTGAGATTAATTTGCATATTGAAACGCATAGCACTAACAACAACAAAAGGCAACAATGACAGCAGCAACAACTGAGGCAGCTACAACGACAGTTACATGTTTGTACTTAGTCAAAGCAACGGCGAGCCGATTAATTGCGTTAGATTGTTGAGGCAGTACACGCTCAGGCACACATATACTTAATTCGAGCTTTGAGTTAATTTCATTTCTTTGTTGTTGGTGCAGCACAGGACGAAGGACATGGCAGGCACATGGATGAAATTATAATTGAGAAGCCGCAGCAAATCCTCAAGCACACGCGTTCTAATGAAATCAGCCATAGATGTTTGGCAGCGCGAGGGGGCTGTGGGGGCGTGGCTGCATGTGTGCGTTATTTGTGTGGCTAAATAGCTATGCATGCCTAATGCCTGTATTCAGCTGTGCATGTGCTGTCCCTCTTTTGCTCTGGGCACGAACGTAATTATAGACACGGGAGCAGAAATAGCACCAGCAGCAGCACCCCTCCACGGGCCTCGCCCAGTCGCTTCCACCATTGTCAGCTAATAATCAACTTACACATTTGTACGTAGAGCAGACATTGCCCGCCTTGGCCTACGAGCAGGCAAAGATAATGTGCTTTTGCCTCTGTATCACATGACCACGCGCTTTTTATGATTAGAATAACAGAAATATATAAATGTGTGTATATGTGCGCGTGTGTGTTAATTTGCTTGCGCGTGTTTTTGTGTCGAGTGCTCAAATTAATTAGGCAAAACAAAAAGCAAAGCGAAAAGCCACAACAAATTTAATAAAAGCGTCGACAATTTACAAAGTGCCACCACTGGAACCCAAAGCCAAATGCCAAATGCCAATTCCCAAACCCATTCCCTTGCCTTCCACCTAATAACGAACACAAGTCAGGCACTGTGGCCTGCTGCGCAATTAACAAATTTCATTTTACGGTGCAGCGCAGCCCTTTGATTAGATAAAAAACTTTCTTTCACATACCTCATTTAGGCAAAATACAATTTCGTAATTGACGCAAGTTGTGAATCTGTAAACTTGTAGGGAAGGTACCTTCTTCTGTTTTGTTTTGTCTCCTTATAATTGGTCAAAGAAGTACAAATAAAATACTTTTCCTGTTACTTGACTAGGAACTGTCTTGCTTATATTCGAGAGAGAAGTCCGCCACAATTTATTTGCATGCAAATCAAACCCAATTGCCATAAGCTGCGTAAAATTGCCAGAAAAGTTACTTAACTAAGATGACAACGAAATGGAAATGATTTTTAAATAATTTGTATAATACATTATATAGAAATATTACAATGAAAAGAGTTTTTGCATTTCAAGTGTCATTGCGTATTCCAAATGTAAAACACCTTCCACAATGATATATAGGCATTTTAGAACTGCGCATACCTTGGGCAAGTGTCGTTGTCACGAGAGTCTGCCAGTTGGCAGTTGGCAGCTGGCAACTGCCGCCGGCCATGTGATGTTTGATTAATTGTTGATTTATCGCAGACAGACAGACAGACACTCACAGATACGCAGGAGTGCGGCTTAGGCATATCACGTATACGTACTCACATTTATAAATCTAACAAACGGACAGGGCGAAGACGCAGCATATGAATAAACCAAGCAAACGTGAACCGTGTCACAGAAACTCAAAAGATTTTGCCAAATGGTGCGAAATATATTTTCCAGTTGAAAACAAGTGGAAGGCAGCGCTATGTGACAGCAGCAGTTCATTGGCATCTAGCAACAGCTGTTTAACAGCAGTCAAAAGGAATGAGCAAGTGGTCCAAGTGGGGGCCGAGAGAGAAAAGCAGTTTCCCTTTGTTATATACATAAGTAACTGGTAAAGCGGATGATCTGTGTTTTTCTCCCCCAAGCAGAAACTTGTCGCCCGCTCGTCCCTTGTGGGGGACACAACGTAGCGCAGCAGCTGCAATGAAGTCATCATAAGGACTTTGAATTTGTGGCTCACAATGCCACAGTGTGGCAACTACACGAGCTGTTTTCAATGTATATTTTTATTTATGTGGCTGGAGTGCAGAAGCTCTAGTTCAGGACACACCTCTTGAGTAATTATGTGCGCCAATGCGCAGGTTGAAATCATGTTGTGTATTTCCGTAGCAATTTCGAAATTTTAAACTTGTTAACAGCAAATTGAAGTCATTTCCTGCGCGAACAGTAACACTAACAACAACAAGGTCTCCTGGAGCAGGCAATGGCAATATGTTGGACAAACGTTATACTGTTGCTGTTGCTGTTGCTGTTGCTATTGCTGTTGTTGTTGTTGTTGTTGTTGTTGTTGTTGTTGTTGTTAATGTTGTTGTTGCTGTTGCAACGGCACCAAAATAAATGAGAAAACCACAAAGTGCAGCAACAAAAAATGCACAAAAAGGCAACGAGAAAAGAAAACAAAATGCCAAAAAGGTTCAAAAGCGGAAATAAATGCAGCCGGCAACAGGCAACAGGCAACTGGCAACTGGCAACGGTAAAGGTAAAGGTAAAGGTAAAGGTAAAGGGAAGCTAAAAGCTGACACCAAATGCAGAGGCGGACAGCCAAGGCGCAGCCAGGACTAACAGGCGGCCACAGGATAACCTGTTGACCACGTGCATACTGCAATTCGAACAACCAACAAGCGCACGAATACACCCACTGAAACACACAACTACACACACACACAGACAAACGCAAGAGAATAACGAAGTCCAAGTTTTCGGCAAAAGTGCCAAGAAAATTGCATTTTCGTATGCCAAAAATAAAAAAAGAAAAAAAAAAAAGCAAACAACAGGCGAAATAACAAAAGCGAAAAACATGAAAAAGGTAGCAAAAGGCTGCTGAGAAATAAACTGCAGCGTTTTGTGCTCGTCGGGCGCAAGTGAAATGCGCTCGTCGCGTGCTGTGAATGCAATTTTGGAGCAACCCACAACAACGACAACAGCAACAGGACAGGCAGACACACACACATGCACACACACACACACACACACACACATGGACGCTTACAATTTCAGTATGAACGCTGTGTTGAGGGTGTAGCTGGGGCGACAAATGCAATCTACAAACAATGAAATGAATTGTCAAGTGCACAAACATGTCGCTGACGTGCAATTGCAGCAGCATGCCGACCCTGCCCCGCTACGTCCCGCACCCTTGCTCGGACCAACAACGACAACAACAGGCATTCATTGGCTGCAATTGCAGCACCCACATGCATTGCCATTTCCACTTTGAGCTCCAGCTCCAGCTGCAACTGCAACTGCAGCTCCCAGCTGCGAAAGCACACCCACTGCTTGTTAACGCGCGGCTCAAACTTAAATTTATTTGCCTGCATCTGGCAGCTAAAAATCAGCTAAACAAAATCACAAAAGTGTCGCGAATGTGCAACAGCATTTAACACTAAACGGCAGTGCAGTACATTGCGTCCCACGCCAGCTTGGCCAGCCACCATTAAAGCTATTAAAAAATAGGAAAACTCTTCTAAATGCTGCCGAGGCAATAAATAAAACGAAGGGCCCGAAGCTTTAATGACGCGGCAATTTAGCTCAAGCTGTTTGCCTTCGTTACTGGCTGAGACACGTTAGGGAATGTCCGCAATGACCCTGAGTTGTCGTCGTGTCGCTCGTTTAGAGTTTTGACTTGATTCGAGATTTATTGAGCTCACTTTAGCGCATGGTCGGCGTTAACACGCTAAACACTCAAAACGTTATGGGCAATGATGAGGGCGCAGACAAACCGTTGAGCGAGATCACTAGATAGTGCAATACTCAAAAAATATAAAACAAAACAGTTTTTTTTCTAAATTTTATACTTATAGAGAAACCGTTCTTAAAAGCTAAAGTAAATTGTTGTTAGCTTCAATTATTTTATATTAAATTTTACTTTTACTGAAATGAGAACAGATTTCCCTAATGATCATATTGACTATGAGCTTTATTTTATTGTGTCGAACCTACGTCTTGGGTTAAGCCACTCAATGACTCAATCGCACTTTCGCTTTGACTTTTGTAAATGGTTGATTTGAACTTTTGTTTGGCCTTATTTATTCTTTTTATTTTTTATTTATTTATTATTTTCTTTTTTGTTGACTGCCTCAGGTTCTTTGGTCAATTCGCTTCACTGTTATCTTGTTGACATGCCGGACGTTGACATATCCATTTTTTACGAGCCTTGTTTTGCTGCCCGTTGGGCAGAAGCTGTTGGTTTGGGTGTTTGTGTGTATGTGTGTTAGGGATGTAAGACGAAAGGAAGATGTAAGGGAATAGCAACAATAACAATCAACTCGAAAGTAATTTATTATTTTCATAGCACGAACTTAGTTTTTGGCAAGCTGTGGCCAGCCCTTACCTTCGAATGTCTGCCTTTTAATTGAATCAATTTTCAATGACGTCATCATCAAATTGCAATGGCAGACACGCCCACAAGTACTCAAATGTGTGTGAATATGTGAGTTAGGTCGACGGCAGTCACACAACAATTAACACTTGGCCATTACTTCCATTTGCGGCATGTTAATTTGTTGCCACATCAATTGCTGCTACCAATATGCGAGGCACATATCGGAGCACACCCACACAGACGCACGCCGTTGACTATGTCTGGACCTGTGCCTGTGCCTGCGCCTGCCTGCGTAACAATCTCACCGACAGCTGACACTGTTGCGGTTTGCAACTACAACTATTACAACAACAACAATAACAATAACAGCAACAACAATAGCAACAACAGCATTAACATCAACTACAACAACAAGAGCAGCAGCCTGCTGACAATTGCCCGACACTCGGCAGCTGGTTTATTTGCCGCACACACGTGGACAGACCACGTACATATGTGTGCGTTTGTCCCAGGCACCCAACCACCCACAGTTTTAGCCCAGCCAAGGCAGAGTCAGCGCCAGATAGAATCGCATGGCCTGCAGTCAGTGGGCGGGCCGTGGCCAGGGGCGGGACCAGCAGGCGTCGGCTGAGCAGTTGAACAATAACGCTTGAGTGATTATGCAATTGACAGCTAAATCAATCAATGATGTCAACTACATGCCGTCAACGGCCAAACCAACACACACGCACACACAGACACACAGCGGCCCCCGTCGCATAGGCAAACATACACAACAAGCACACTCAATGTTTATTTCTACGTTTTGTATGACATACAACAACAACACAACACATTGAATTCCCAATTGGTAGAGCGATTTACGTTGTTTTTGACATTTTCAATTTTTTATGGCGAAATTCGAAATTGGTACAAGTTTTTTACTACTATTATTTTCCATTCCCTATTGTTAGTGATTCGCTTGAAAATAAATTCAGGCATTTCACGATTAAATTTGCGCAGTTTATAAATGATTTTAAATAAAATATAAAACTTTTTGCCAGCAGCAAAAAGTCAAATTAAATGGTCTTTAATATAGAGAATAAACTGAACAGTATATCAAAGCTCGACAATTTTTCGAAATCTAGGAAAAGGTTCAATCACATTGCGAGCTCAGCGACTAAATAACAAAATTATGACAAATTTTGACAGCAGCCACAAGGCGTACGAGAGACACAGAGATATTTGTCAATTCTCGGCGCTGATTGCCAGCAATCGTCAGTTTGACAAATAGCGCAAACGCCAACGCACGCAAGGAACGTGCAGCATCCACCAGATTTCGCATTCGCATTCGCAATTCGTATTGTTTGTCTGAGGAATCGTTAGATGATAGATATTTTAGGGTATTCTTTTTTGTTTTTGTTTTTGTTTCGCTCTCTCTCTCTCTCTCCCTCGCTCTGGCAAGTAGGTGGCAGCGCACACAGCATGCAGACCGTCGAGAAGGTTATGTATATTTCATTCATTGATGACGTTTAATATAAGCATATAATGAAGTTTATGTTGTCGCTCACACGATAAAGACAAACGAGTCGAGGCATGCAAAGCTTTCAATTACTTGACAGCCAACTTCAAATAGAAGTCCAAGGAAGAATATCGTCAACGCAAGTGAATGCTCTGTAGTAACCTATGACCATAGAATATTTATAAGCCTTGTTGACACTGCTTCCGGGTTCGTATTACTAAGGACCTGTCAAGAGAAAAGAAAAGTATTTTAGTCGCATGTTTGTTTATAATTTCAGATAATTATCGAATATAAAGGAAAACTTTAAGTTGCTTAGAAAATATGGATGAGGTGTGTGTGAACTTTCATCCAGATCGACATTATGAATTGGCGGACTAATCACATTAAGACCAAATATTAACACACCGGAAGTGAACTGCTATTGAAATTGTAATTATCAAAAATAAAAGAGTTAAAGAGTTTAAGTATTCCACAGATACATGTATATCTTGAGCCAAGTCTACATAGATGCATTTCAATATATACCAAGTCAATATCAGGATATATTCCATATGTATATTTGTGTATATAATATATATGTATATTTGTATATGTGTGTGTATGTGCTTGAAGACTTGTGAGTGGAATTTGTGTCTGCTGCTGTAGCATATCATCAATTATTTCAAACGGAAGTTACATTTTGTGTATGTATCTTCATGTTGTTTTTGAAAAACAACAGCGGCAACAGGAGCAGGAGCAGGAGCAGGAGCAGGAGCAAGTGGAGGAGAGCATAGCGCAGACTCTTCAGCCGGCTATTGAGACTTAGCAAGAGTGTGCTGTGGGGATGTGCGGGGATTGCAACCAGAATGCTGATTGTTTTTGCTTTCATCGTATAATTGATGCTTTTCTGCAGACAGAGATAAGAACAACAGCAACAGCAACAGCAACAGCAAAGGCAACGGCAGTAAAATAAATTTCCCTTTGGGGCGCGAATATCTAAAACACGCTTAGTACTTAAATAAATAAAAAATCTGAAAGGATGAACTGTATGGATGTCACAATAGCAATGTGAATTCGCGCACATCGCTCTCGCTTTCCCGCACGCGTTTTATGTAAATCATTATAAGAGAAGGAACATCTGTTGAAAATCTTAAATATTTCTACTCCAATATTTGTGTGGGAAGCGCAGTACCTTCAGCCATGTGTGCCAGCCATCCCTGTTAAATTTGGAATTTGATTTCTCTCAGTTTATTTTGCCTTCAACACACAGCCCATATCCCTTTTTTTAGGGCCAAACGGCAGCTTCAGCCTGTTGGCACTTTCATATATCGTTCTTCAATAAACATTTTTCAATATTTCTAACCTGGCACAAATGGGGAGCTGGTGCGGCGGAAGTTGCCATTGCTGTTGGGGGATTAACAGGCAACACATTGTGTTTCCCATACGTGTGTGTGTGTGTGTGTGTGTGGGTATGTGGCAATAAAGGATGCGTACATAGCATCTGCTGTGCTGTGTGGGTGAAGTCATAGTTGTACTCGTAGCTGAAGCCTTATGCGCTACAAAATCTGTTGAGTACAAAATACCAAAAATTTCTGACAACGAGCCAGATTGCAAGTGTGCTATGCAATTGGAAGCATTACATAAATATTTGGCCAATACAGTAAGCTGCCAGCTGGAATGATGGGCACCCCATAGCCCATTCGATACGTGATGCTGTGCATCTCCTGTTAAGCCAACTGCCAACTGCGAACAGGCAACAGGCAACGGTATGTTCAGTAAATGAATGAAGCTGAAAGCTGAAAGCTGAAACTGCTGCCCACTGACACCTGCAGTCGTTCATTAGACAATAAGCCCAGTCGAGCAGCAGTATGGCGATTTTTTGGCCGGATTCGTGCAGATAATCAGCGCCCAAAGGTGAACGATACTACGAGTATATCGTGTCCGGCAATAAAACAATACGAAAAGCTGCAAAAAGAATGCGCAAAAGCTGCTGCAATGCGCAGAGCTTAAGCAAGGCGATGAACAGACTGACCAACAATTCGACAATCGGCAAGTCTGACGGACAGTCAGACAGTGTTTCGAATGCAACGCGAGCCCTCCTCAGCAGTTGGATTTCGGCTCCAGTTCCAGCTACAGCTTCAGCTCAGACTGCGACGTTGGATCGCCACTCGACGTTGCAAAAGTCATGAGCATAAAATCCAATAGCTTCCGCTAAGCTAGCTTATTCGAGCGTAGCTTGGGCCAATAAAACATTTCTAAGGATTTCACCAGGATTTCACATAGCGCCCTTGCCACATTGCGAGCCCGCGTAAAGCCAACTGGAGCAGCGTGTGAGGCAGGCTCGCAGCTCGCTGCTATAGGTGGCAACTGGTGGCTACTGCACTTTTATTTGTCGAGTCCGCCAATCGACATGCGATGGTGGAAGGTTTCAGGCTTGGATAACTTGTTAGTGCTGTAAATTATTTCCTAATTAGTTGGGTAGTTCATTTAAAGCACGTTCACATGTTGCCCAGCTCGATTCAAGGCGAAAATACTTATCAGGTTGGCGCATCTGCGGCTCCATTCGATTGCCACAAATTTAAGCATTATTGTCGTGGCACTTGCAGTGACTTTGCCATTTAAGCGACAAAGCCTTATTTTATTGCCATCCTTTGTCGTAGCCGCTGCCTTGCTTATCTCAAGGAAGTTGCGCTCAAAGCGCAGAATGGCTACAAACAAAATTCAAAGCCAGTTTGATGCTTATCCTTAATGATGCAGTAAAATGTTTTTTTTTCTCCCTCTTTTACTCGCCTCTGGACACAGGGCACAGGACACAGAGTTTGCAGTTTAAAGAATGGAGGCAATGGCAAAAGTTTTCCACTGCCATTCCACAAGACCCCCGCCAGCCCGCCAGCCCGCCACACAGTCAACTTCAGACGCTTTGCCCTCGAAGCAATCAAACTTTTACCAGCAAAATAAATGCCTAAAAAACATTTGTCCCCGCCAGTCTCTGCAGTTTCCATTCACATTTTTAATTGCAGCCAGCGCTCATCTATCAATAGAACTATAGACGACGATGATATTGGATGCAAATGAAATTACACGCCATATCTGGCGGGCCTCCTGTTGTGTTCGGCTGTTGTGTGTGGCTTAAAAAAGGATAACGAGCCAAGTTGTTACAAGTTTTTAATAGAGCAAACTAGCAAATGGCGGCAGAATAACCAAAAAGACACCATGAATGACAATAAGTCGTGCATTAGATACCCTGCACAATGCTCCACTCGATTGGAAAATTCATTTCCCCCAAATTTACGGATAAAAATAAGTTATCCGCTAAGTGGAACGCTCTGTAAACATCGCATAAAATCTATTGATAGTATCGATGCCACCACATCCCTAAGTTATCTCAATTAAATATTTATTGTGTTAAAATTTGTTTTGTATTTAATATTATTAATATAAAAACTTAAAGATTACTGCTAACTGCTAGACACACGTACATGCATTCACTAAGTGAGTGCAATTTTGGATATGATTTGAGTTCCAGTTAGCACTATTCATAGGCAAACAGGGTACAAGTATCTTCAGTTAGAAATGGCGTACGAAAGACTGCTTCTGCGGACACGTGCCTCATTCTGCAAAACTGTCCGCTGCCTAACGCGGTGTAGGCAGCATAACTGCCGCATAAACTGCTAAAAAGATGATGAATTTTCAGACTTTATAAGTTTACTAGTCTACGGCAGCTTCCAACTCCGGTCTGGGCTGCTCTGTAAAAGCTACTGACTTCTTTGTCGGCTGTCGGCGAGTAATACACAAACTTTTGAGCAAACTTTACTTCACTATTTTTTTTCCTATGAGTTTTTTATTTCGGTTTCATCTTGTTTTTTATTTGCGAAGTGGTGTGCAGTTCGTGTACGACAAGTTTAACACCGAAAAGAGAGTGCAACACGGCACGCTTAGTTAGTTATGTAGATGGCCAGGTCGACAACTGGCAGCCAAGCGGAGCAACGTCCATTGACACACTCACACACACACACACACAGACACATACAGGCGACTACGGCATACAGCAGCTGCGGTCGCTCATCTCTGACATCATTAAGCGCCATTTTGCAGTGGGTCGGCAGGTGCCAACTTGCAACCAGCAACTGGTAACTGGTAACTACAAGCTGCTCAGATTTGGCCAACAAAGTTGCCAAAGTGTAGTCGAGCAGAAACTCAGTCTCAACTTGAGCTGCGCCACATAAAGAAACACACAACGAGTAATTCACTTTTATTATGTATTTCATTTTCTGAGCCGCTATTCCTCTCTTTCTTTCTCTCTCTCTCTCTCTCTCTCTCTCTCTCTCTCTCTGTGGGCAGAGATTTTTATGAGCACGCAACTTACGGCTCGAGCTATTTTCGGGTCCATCTAGGCAGAGATTTGAGCGCAACGGCCATTAAAGTAGCCACAAGAACCGATGCGACCTCGCTCTCCTTCTGTTGCTCTATCCCAGCGCTTGTTTCGCTTTAAAACTAATTAATCTAAATGGATTTTTTGTAGCTGCATTTTGAACTGGCACTGGCACTGGAGCTGGCGCTAGCGCTGCCACTGGCACTGGCACTGGCACTGGCGCATAAAAACAAAATAACACACACGCACGCACACTCACAAACACACACACACACACACAGACGTTTCGATATGTGTGTGGCGTAAAATAAAAGTGGAGTAAACTGTAAGCGAGGCACTCATTGAAAGCGAAAAACCGAAGCGAACCGCAAGCAATTTGCATGTTTGAAACGCCATGCAACGCCACAGCCTTCTCGGCTAGCCCTGAATCAGTCCACAGTGCCGCCTTCTCTGCCCCAAAGCCCCCTGCTGCCATTGGCCAAAACATGAAAGGGGCCGGTCCACGTGGTATACTCGTATCATGCACAAAACGGGGACAGGACAGCGTTAAAGTAGCCTTATCGCCAACCACACATCGCATCAGCTTCAGCGCGACCACTGCTTCCCTTCTCCTGCTTCTGCTCCTGCTCCTGCACCAGCTCGGTGCTCGGTGCTCGGTGCTCGGTGCTCAGAGCTCTGGTTGTAGCTTCAATGTGGACAGTTTGAAGCGCTTTTATTGACGTGTGTCCGGGCGTGGTCAGTGCAAGGCGGCAGCAGCGGAAACTATAGTTGCCACAATGGGGATATAGCTGTTGCGTTATAAATAAAACCCGTTTACCCTTTCCATCTAGCGGCCTTCCCACTGGGGTTAAATGTACTCATTTCAATGTATAGCCAGCGGCAGACAGCATTTAATGCAAATATATGCATATGCATATACATATATATATATATAAATATAAATTGCTAAAACAAGAAAATTAAACTTTAAAAATATTTACTCAAATCTCTCTGTCTCTCATTCTCTCTCTCTCTCTCTCTCTCTCTCTCTCTCTCTCTCTGTGTGTGATTTCTATAATTCATACCAAATCAAATGCCGCAGGCAAATCGTAATTTATCGAGCAACTTTTGCATAACACACAAACTCACACACACACACACACACACACACACACATACACACACTCGCACACATGTATAGAGACATTTGTGTCGGCAAAATGGCAGCGGCGCCATTTTAATTTGATTTCCAATTCTATTGTTTTTTTTTTGTCGACGTCGGCGTCGTTTTGGCCATGTGTGACAGTTGGTTGACCGGCTTGGGCGATTTTAGCTGATGGCTTTTGCAAAGCGCACACAAGCGGACAGTTATAAATTGCAAATATACTGAAAGTTCTTTTAGCCTCGATGGGCATAGGCGGCTATATTAGTTTCTTCCAATACAGTATTCTGCAAGGGCCATGTTTATATGTAGTGCAATTCAAAGCATTGAGAGCTTAATACTGAGGAAAAATTATATGCTCGATACTCGCATAGACAAGGTATAGCAATAAAAGAGCAATAATGGAACTTTGATGGACAGGTCAAGCAAATAGTTCGACTTAAATTGCTCAGGCAATCAATTTTAGTAGATGAATAATTGGAAGTGAAGGCCGGTAAATATTGCACAAGTTCCTACGCGAAAAAGAAAAAACAAAAAACTTTATTATGAGGTGATTGTTATCATGATTGAGCAGTCAAAATATCCCTGTTATTTAAGCAATTGCAGCCATAGATAAATGTTTGAATTGACTACTGAGTCACCTTTGTCGATGGACTTGGTTGCCAGCAAAGATATATCAAATTTCTAACGAACATCTTGGATGAAAAGATTATGTTGATCAATGTTATTGGAGCATAAAGCAATATACATGGATTGTTTTCACAGTTGACATTGGTTTTTAAAAGGAGAATGTAGAACGCAAACCTATTTAGAAGAAACATTGAAGTATTTGCATTTCAAAATTGCATGCTTTTGTTTGATATACAACATTTTATGTTTTATTGTTAGCTATTGTCTTGGTTTCCCACGGAGTGTAATTTGAGCACTGGGCACAAGTGCTTTTCTTATATGCCTATAAAATTCTCAGTGCTCTATCGCAGTACACTTGAAGGGCGTCAGATGGTGGCTGTAAATGGCATGTTCATGCTTCAGCAATTTCAATTCATTTAATTTCAATTAAATTAATTTAGCTACCCAATCTTGTGATTTGAGTGTGTTTATGTATTTAAGATTCTTCTGGCACTTCCAATAATAATTTTAGTGTATCATTTCCTACCAACTTTTGGCGATAGTACAGCACAAGTTTGTAAGAATAGAATTTTCATCAATTTTAATCTAATTATTTGAATCATTTTTGAAATCACCAGTTAAAGCGATTATCAATGGTCTTCGATTGTCAAATGACAACTTGAAAACTCGTTCAATTTTAAGATAATTTCAAAAATCGGCCGATCAACATCATTGCCAATTAACTTTTCATGCGGCTCGTAAACAAGCCAACAGTATTTATATTAAAATGAGTTTTCTTTTATAAAAGGCTCATTATTAACAATTAATTACCATTAATTAATTCTGGCCTTAAGCTGCTGCTGCTGCTGATGATGCTGCCTTTGGTTTATGGGGCAAGCAACAATTAAAGTGACCTTTCCAGTTGCCACTTCGCTCCATTTTAATCCTCCACTAAGTTAACCCCTTTCCTAATAGGTGTGTGTGTGTGTGTGTTTGTGTGTATTTGCTCCGTAACTGTTTGTATTTTTTTCTTCCGAGGTTTTTGTGGCTTTTTTTGGCACATCGTTTATTATGCCAAGCGAAAAATGCAATATTTTCTCCCGTGCCGCTACGTGGCCGACAAAAATATTTACAATTTGGCTGTGCCCCTGCTCCCCACATATCAATCCCTAAAGCCAACCCACCAACAGCTGCTGCTGTTGCTGTTGCTGTAAAAGTAAAAGAAAAAAAAATGAAAACGGAAGCCATAAAAGGAAGCGCCATCGAGGCAGGCCAAGCAGCCACCAGAAGCCGCCGCCGACTGTCGGCGCACTCCATAAAAAGAGGCCACACACCATTCGGCTAAGCTCAAAAGCGGTAACTTCAATCTTTGAATGTTTTATTTACTGCAAAATCGATATGGTTTTTTATAAGCGTGCGAGAGTGTGAGGCGCGCTGTGGACGACGGACGACGAACGACGGACGACGGACGGCGGACGGTGGACGGCGGGCTGGGGAGATGGTGGCGCCACCCGGGCTTAACACACAAGTGCCAGGCGTAACGAGTTGCATGCAAATTCGTGACCGATTTTTTTTTGTCTTGCCTTTTTTTGCGGCTTTGCCTTTGGCTCTTTGACTTTTTGGTGCTGAAATATCGGCTGCGCCGCGGCTGTGTCTTCGAATTGCGTCTCTGGGCACAAAAGCAGAAGTAAGTCTAGTTGCAACTAGACTTTGAGCTGGGGCAATTGCTGTGTAAGCCGGGAGGCTGGGTAAAATGTCTGTGGCAAATCACACACCACATAATTTGCCGCTGCACTGCGCGCTCCAATTCGAACACACACACACACACGCACAAACACACACTCACACACACACACGCAGATAGACAGACAGACGGCTGCTGTGGAATTAGTGAAGCAGCTGCCTCTGCCTTTGCATCTGGCACTCCTCTATTGCTCCTGCTGCCAGAGCTGCGTCGCTGGCATCCCCGGCCGCATTACGTATGCATGACGTTGGCGCTGGCGCTTGCCCCAAAACTCCAAGCCGATGCCGTCCAGCGCGTCGATGGTGTAAATGCTTGAAAGGAATGAAAAACGTGGCGCTCCAAGAGCAGCAGACAAAAGAGTGAGCGGGAATGTAGTAACAGCATTGCTTAGTGAGCGGAGACACTCATCCTCTTCCACTCTCTGTCGGTTTTCTCATTCTCTTTTGCTGGCCCTTTTTGGCCAGTTCAATGCTGATTACGATCGCTGCTTTGGCCATTTGTTTGGTCGGTGCGAAAGAGATGGAACATTTGACTTCTGTTCGTGTCCCACGTTGATAATTCGAAATTTGTATTCCAATCTTCAAATTGTCTCCAAAATGGAATTGATTTTATGCAGATGAGCATGAAATTGTCTCAATGTGAATTTACCATGTTAGTGTAAATAAATGCTGCACAGTCGGCGAACTAGCACGTGACACGCCCCCAATTTCCAAGCTCACATCGAGCAGATGGATTGAATGCAAAGGGTGTGCGTAGCTCAGAGACTTCTGATTTCACTTTAACTCATGCCGCAGCGATTTATGGCTTTAAATTAAATTGAACCGCTGTTAGCTTTTGGCCAGCAAATGAAGTCAATTCAAATAATCGAATACAGCCACTGAGCCCCACTCATAAAATGCTTGAGCAAATCCACTTTCAATACTTGGCTAAGCAAAAAGCCAACGCCGCGGCGTTGCGCAGTCCACGCAGAGCAACCGCCCACCCGCCCCACAGCCACTAAAACCACTTCAAGCAATGCTCGCGCTTGCATTTCATTTGAATTTACAACTGTATTTAATCTGATCGATGTAACTGCAACCAATCCAACCCAGGCCACCCATGCCGCCAGGCAAGCCAATAAAATGTTAGAAGCGAACAAGAGAAATGAGATGAGCAAATCGCATAAAAATTCGCTGGAATATTTGAAAAAAATTCAGAGCAGAGCAAGAATGCTGCCCAGTCAATGGGCCAATATGCAAACATGGCCAAAAAAAATATATGTATATACATATATATGTATATATATATATATATATATATATATATATGTACATATATTTTTACATATATTTCAAAAATTTCAAACATCCTGCCAACGACAATAATCATGATGATGATGTTGAATGCTGATGTGGACGAAGCTGGAAGCTGATTGCTGAACGCTGATACATGTCTGGGCCAGGCCAATAACAAAATTGGCCAACGGAAATTTAAGGACAGCCGCAATTCATTGACTCTGTGATGGATTTCAGCTACTCGTCGACACTCCTCCGACCGACTGTGCGATATTATCGACTCCTATTTGTTTGCACTGCTGAGTAATTTGTGTTTACATGCAGTGGCTTGAGCTCACGCTCTGTTGCATAATATCACACACGAGCTACAAAATATATAGAAAGTGCCATTATGTGAGTGCGATGAAGTATCGATAAGGTGCTTCAAGTGGCCAGGAAATTGCAAATTGCTGGTTTAGTCAACTCAAGCTAGCCATTGATATGTTTCGCATTTATACTTCACATTCGAGCCTTTCACAATTTGTAATGATAGTTTAGCTTTCTCAAAATAAATATTGGCTCTGGCGATAAGAGTGTGGAGAGCGGAGTGCTTGTGGCAATTTATTGTTTGTGCAATCAGGCATTCGCTGTTTGTGTGATATTTTACAGCATTTCGATGACTTTCTAACGCCGAGCCATTTCACTTTCGTTGTCCTCTGCCATAAAAATCTCATGCATAAGTTTTCATCTTATTTACTCGAGCCAAACAAACGGCAAGCCCGCTCGATGCAGCAGCATCTGCATCATCACGATCTCGAATTTCTCTATAAATCAACTATGCAATTTTAATTCAAACACAAAAGAATTTCCACCGCACATGCCGCACAATAGATAAGCCCACACAGACGTTTCCAGAAACTTGGGGGCATTGTTAGCATAAACCAATTGTAAGAGCCAAAATAGCGACAACCTCCCAACTAATGCGCTCAACGCGCCCCAAAGATACACCGAAGAGACTGACTCTCAGACTGTGGCATGAGTAGTTGCCTCCATGAGAGTACGGGCCAAAAGCTGCACGAGGCACGGGCCAAAGGCTTGGGAATATAGCCAAAATATGTAGTATAAATAACCGCATTTGAGTATGTATATGCATGTGATGTGTCTGTGTGTGTGTGTGTGTGTGTGTGTGTGTGTGTGCGAAATATTTTGTTTAACGTTTATAGTTTTATGCACTTAAGATACGAAAATATTTTTTGGAAATTTATTTTCGAGCTGCAGCCAGAGACAGAGCCAAAAGCAGAGCCGAAGCCAAAGCCAAATCCAAAGCCAAAGTAAAAGCAAACGCAAAACTTTTGCCAATATTTGTAAAAAAGATATTGATTGGCCTGAGCTGCATACACTCCACACTCACACTCACACTCACACTCACACGCACAGACACAGACACAGACACACATACAGAGGTCCTGCTTATGCACATAAATTTATCCTTTCAATAAGACATGCAGGTTGGCTTGGTATGTGTGGCGTTTGTTCGTTGCCACCCAACATCACTGCTCAATTCTTAGTGCAAACAGAGTGCACGGGTATGCACACGCCCTCGACACGTCGCCCATGCCACTACTGTATATGGAATACGCCCCGCTCCACTCGACTGCTGCATAAGTAAACGTTAGCGGATAAATTGCCACAGTTGTTGCCGCACTCGGAGACGTAGTCAAATTTTTGAGTTGAGTTTCTCGTGCATGATAACAACTATGGCAACAGTTTGAGAGCCATTGAAGCGAAGTGGCAGCCCAGCTAGCATATATCTACATACATATATCATATGTTTCATTTACAAATATATTTATAACACAAATGTACATATGTGTGCAGCAGCTGACTCCACATTTGGATTTATTTCTCGAGCAATGCCAAAGGTGATGTTTGTTATATGTTAAATGCTTGAGCATATTATTGCAATACGATACTCAAGCGAGTGCTTATCGAAATTTACGCATTTATTTGCCTTTTATACATACATCGTTTTTGTTGCTGCTGCTGCTGCTGCTGCTGCTGCTGCTGCTGCTCAAAATGTTCAAACAAACATGTATGAAACTGAAAATATGAACTGATGCTTATCGATTGTGAAATATGATAAGTTTGTTGGGAGCCTCGGCAAACATGCAATGCCTGTTGTACTGGCAAAACATACATATATGTGTGCCTTTCGCTCTCTCTCTCTCTCCCTCTCTCTCTCTCTCTCTCTCTCTCTGCATATATTTAATTTGTTAGCACAATCAAAGCCCGGCAAAAGGACGGCTGCATTATTTCATTATTTGTGTGCACTACTGCCGGACTTATGTGTGTGTGTGTGAGTGCGTGTATGAGTGAATGTGTGTTAGAGTGTGAGCGTATTTTCATATCATGTATTCTTGTTTGTTTGCGTGTCAGCCAGACCACAGAGAGCGAGATAGAGGTAACCAGACAAGACCAGACCAGTTCCGGCCAAACCCATGTCCAATCGCATTCCCTAGCCCAATTTCATGGCCCCAAGCAATTGCAGCCGAATTCCTTTGGTAGCTAATAAATATTAAAGTTTAATTAAATATGCTTTTCCCCCAATATTTATGTGCGTATCGATTACGGACGGGGCTTGGCTAGCGGTCCATTGGCCTGCACCAATGCAATTTCGCTGTTGGTCAGCGCCATAAATTGCAGCCTTGAAGCTTGAAAGCTGAAACTGAAGCTAAAGCCGAGCCAAAGGCCATTAATATACGTTTTTTTTTTTTTGCTCTCTCATTTATATTTTATTTTTTCTTTTATTTTTTTGCCGCTTTACATGGGCTGAAGTGTGGGCATGGGCTAAACTAAAACTCATATTAAAAATTGACTTTTATCGTGATTTACAATCAAGTTGGCCTTTTTTAAATGCCGCGGTCGACATGCGGGCTGCCCGCCCATTCTCTGCCCTTTCTTCAGTCGATGTTTGTTCGTGTTAGTGTTGCGGTCGAGCCAAGTATTACATACCCAAACACACACACACACACACAAACACACATACCACACTCTCATCATCATCACCATCAGTGGGTAGCGCAAAATATTTCTTCGTGGCTTAAGCGAGACTGGCAGACATATTTAAAGCCCTGCTGCTCCTCTTCAGTGAGCCCAACATCCGACACGTGGTCTAACACTTTCTGTGGCATTTTGCAGCAGAAATCCTTTTAACTAACGGCTAACGACGCCACGCCCAGCGCATAAGCCGCATGCTAAGGTACTTAAGAAGCTGCTTTTATAATTTTTCTGCTCTTCTTTTTCTAGCCTCACTCGTCCATACGGAAATCCAATTCCCAACACCTTTTAGTCGCACATGCAATTCTATTGGATTTCTTGGCAAGCGACACTTGACTTTCAGCTTATACTCTTCATTGCGGCCATCCCGTTTCTTTCTAGGTCACAATTTTCAATGTGAAATAAGAATTTAATATAGAATTTATAAATTTAATGGAGTCCACGTCCTTTTAACTAATGAGATGATAAAATCTTAAATATCCAAACACTAATATTGTTCTAATGCCCATTTATCTGTCTTTTACAGAGACTGCCGAGTTGTGCGCGATCCGCAGACGCTGAAATCAAAGGGCTATGGATTTGTGAGCTTTGTCAAAAAATCGGTAAGTTCACAGGCAGCCAATATTATTATATTATAATTTATTGAAAGTGTCAGAAAACAAGATACCCTGTATTCAGTTGGAAGTTGTCGTACGAAACATTTTGGTATATGAAAATTGTGAATTGAAGTGTCAGATTTGAATCAATTTGGATTTATTTTGAAGATAGTGAAGTAGACACATAGTCAATTGTCTTTAATTGTCAAGCCCTTAGAATACCCTACTAAAAGATGTAGCAGTATATAAATTTGTATGAATAATTCTAATCCACCTTTTACATAAAACAGTTAAATTAAGAATGAAAGGGGAAGAGCTAGGGAGAGAGAGAGAGAGAGAGAGGGAGAGGAAAATTGTGTGCAGTTTGAGTCACGCATAAGCAATATTTTCCCTAGAGTCTTAGCCACAGATGCAACAAGTCTCACGGTTGTGCTTCGAAAGAAAAAGCTGTCTGTGAACGTTTTTACTTCATATTTAATATGTTTAAGCTACAAGTGATAAGGGTACAAATAACTTATAGCGATGCTTGAGTGTGTGCGTGTGTGTGTGTTTGTGTGTGTGTTTGTTGTGATTGAATTTCATGTGCTTAATAGGTAGAAAATTCGACAAAGCCGAAAGTTGACGCCCAAGCTGGGTGAGGCTGGGATCAAAGAAAGCAAAACTCAGCTGTACGCACTGTGTGGCAAGCAGCCAAGCAGAAAAAATGTGCAAGCTTAGCAAAAGGCAGACTGACAGACGCAATGAGAGACAGACAGGCGTTAAGAAAATCAAAATCAAAATCAAAATCAAAATCAAAGCTAAAGTCAAATCAATGCTCAAGTCGGTCATGCGAATGACGTTAAAGCCAAGGGCTCATCAAGTTAATTACGCAGCATACGTTGCGAGTTGTTAATTAAATTTTAATGCCAATATCAATATTTTCATAAACAGTACACAGATTAAGCAAAAGTGAGAGAGAAGAAGCCAGGGAGGGAGCTGAATGCGAACTATTGCAAATATACACATAGCATAATCCACGACACTTAGACTTTGCCACGGCCACATAGCCAGTGGCTGTCAGTCAGGCAGCGTAAGCCGGAGTCTAAGCCATATTACCAATGTGGTTGCTGTTGTTCTATTTCAGCAAACGTAAGTGCTGCGGGCGATGCGGCGTATACGCAGTTTGGTGCTCGGTGCGCTTTCAAAATGCGGCTGCGATGTGTCAAACGCATCGCTGCCACTAACTAGTTAACTTTTTATGTTGCATCAATGCTCAGGGGGACTAGCGACAAATTTTCGAACTTTCTCGATTAGTTTCGATGCGGCAGCCAAGCCAAGGCAAATGAAAGAAAAACAAACGCGCTCCAAATACCAAACTCAAATATTTCAAATTAAGTTTCTCGACATGAGTTTTGCACACAAACACTAGCACGACCGCACACACACACACACCCTCACACACACACACACATACATACACATCCAGAAATACATAGATACTCATATGCGCCGCTCTAAGCCGATGCCCACCCCATGGCTGCCGTCGCTTGCAGCTGATTTAATGCAAATTTTATTTATGCGAAAAGTTTTATTAAATTTTTGTGCAAAGTTTATATATTTTCTGTGGTTTTGCGGAAATTGAAAAGTTATTTTTCGAATGGCTTACTGCACACTCACACACACTCACACAGCTAACCCCGTATTCGCACATCTACATACGCTTTGTGTGTGTGTGTGTGTGTGTGTGTGTGTCCGTGTCTGTGTGTATTTGTGTGCATTTCGATTGCAACTGCAAACGGAAAAGGAAGAAACATTTTCTTCATTTTGCACTTCCGCCTGGGCATAAACATTTCGCCAATCCCGGAGCTTTGCATAATGCGTAACTGAAGGAGCCCTCAAATATTGAGCGTAAATTGTTTGGCAACATGTTTTAAATAAACACCAGCCAACGCTGACGCTGACGATCTACACAAATTGCCCTAATTTAATAACCATCAAGACAGGAGAGGCGCAACAGCAACCACAGCAGCGGATGCGGCAGCCCTAGAAGCCTGCTCTGGCGCCTCCTGGCTGCGTGTCATTAGCATCATAAATCACAACAACATCAACAACAAACGCGTGTAGTTGAGCAGAAAAAAAAAGAAGAGAGAAACGCGAATGTAATCGTTAAGCGCAATATACATGACGCTGAAGCAAAGACAGCAGAAGCTGCCTGCTGGCTGCTCGAAAATGCTAATGGCTGGCATCGTTGGCGGCATCAGTTATTATCACACATAACATTAACATATTATTGCACGCCAGTGCGACAAAGCGAGAATGCGGCTCACGCGGTGTATGAGCAACAATTCAACATCCGCTGGGCGACTGTTACTGTTGCTGTTTGCATCTTAAGTGGCCACTGCACGGCTGCCATTGACTCCAAACTGATTGCAGACAATGTACAGCATCGGCTGAAGTTGAAAGACTTTAATCGCATTAGAGCTGCAGGTGCCATCGCCATCGCCACTGGCACTGCCACTGCCACTGCCACTGTCTGACGCAACGGGCAACAATAGTTCGCAGCTCTTTGCGCTGCACAATGCGATCAAATTTTAGAGAGTGTACTTTTCTTTATCTTTCTTTCTTTTCTTTATTTAACTGCAAAATGTGTGCAGCCAACAAGATATAATTCCAAGTCCCTGCTGCTGCTGCTGCTACGCCCTTGTTGACAATGCTTGCGACACGTTGACTCGTCAGTGAGTGCAGTTTTTTTTTCTTTTCATCAACTCTGCTTATTATTGTTGTTGACTTAAGCGCAGCATGAATGATTGAATATAATATATATATATATATATATATATATATATATATATATATATATATATATATATATATATATATATATATATATTGTATACATATACGTAAAAAAGTTAAGAGTTCCATGTCCAAGAAGGTAATCTTGATGTAATTTGTGCGTGCAATAGTTTGTAAGTTTTATTGACACTTGATTTTTTTTATTTTTAAGCTGTGAACTATACTAAGAAACTGTCTACCTATATACACGCTTATAAAAATAATAAGAACTATGTCAGTACTAAGTTCATGGAACTCAAGTTCTTCGAGTTTTCAAATAAAGACTATACTTTTGCTCAACATGAAAAGTAATTGTCACAGAAAAAGCTTTGAAAATCAAAACTGTGGAAACGACTTAAGTATTTATTGCATTTGGAAAAAATATGGTTAAAAATAACTTGAACTACTTTTACTTTATTTTTTTAGTATGAGAAAGCTTAAGAAAACAGAAATGCAACAATATAAAACCATAGAGGGTATGCTTATATATAAATATATTTTCATAGCTATGCCAACATATCAGAATACTCAATTACTAAACTTGTGGATAATACAGAAATAAAAAAATTGTTGAGTTGAATTTAGTTTTTAATTTAATTTTCTTTTTTTCAATGATTTCATGCCAGCAATCAAGTCAATTTCACAGTATTTTTAAATTGTTCTTTAAAATTCGTTTCGATTTCAAGCTAATTTCGGGCAAAATGCGAGTTACGAAAAATTCTGTGCAATAAATTCGGTGAAGCGAACAAAACTTGGTTATAAATATAAATGGCCCGAACATTCATTTTATGCTTTCCATAATAATTCAGAAACTAGTGATTTTAGGTCCAAAACTGGTAGCAAACGCATAAGCTGGCCCACTGGACATGCTGAACACATGGACACACAAGAGCAAAGAACTGGCTCCGGGGTAGCGACTATAAAAAACAATTGAGAGGGGAATGGGAGGTTGAAATGGGAGACAGAATCGAAATGAAAAAAAAGCTAAAATGGAAAAGAAAAAATGGCATACACAAATAAATCCCATGGAATTATGTCTTGACAAAAATGCGCTCTTGCGTAAAATACTGATTTTCGGGCCGACGTCCATAACCACGCACACGCACACGCCCATGCTCACGCCCACGCCCACGCCCACGCCCACACCACCAGAAATGTTGTGATGTGTGACCGACCAGGCGATGGTCAAAAATCGAAAACGTTTTTGGTCAAAACGTAATGAAAACAGTTTTTAGCCATCGATTGGGTATGGAGAGGGAATTGCCCTCTCGCTCTCGGGCTTACACATCGATATATGTTTGATGCTTTAGAATGCGACAAATGGGACAGCGTTTCAAGTGTGTAAACGATTTGCCACTTGAGTTATTCTATAAATATCAAGAAATCATCGGAGATGGCCAGAAATCATGAGTTTGCCAGACGAATGGTTGTTGCGGCTTTTGACGTTGCGACTTTAAAGATCCGGATTGGATATAATGGTTGGCCTTAAAGACGCTGGGGATTTTTTAGCAGGTCGGGCGCTTATCTAAATAGCCACGTTAATGAATCTGACCGAAGAACATCACAAAACTGGCTTAGAAACCCGACTTGCGAATCCTTTTAGTCTGATGATGTGCGGCCGGAGAGTTGAATGGGCGGGTTGACCAGCACTAAATGCTTCTGCGTCTGCTTACCTTATTTGAAAGACAAAACGGTAGCAAGTTGAAAAAGGCAACACATTCTCATTTTCGTCGAGTGTATTTGTGGGAGGATTATCCCCCTTTTGTATGTTTGACTTTGCCTTTTTTCACCTTTTCGCTCGCTACAGTTTTTCCTTTTCCTGTTTAGCCTTTTTTCGCTTTTTTTCTAGCTTGAGCCGGGCACAAACCATTTCCTTATTGTTTTAATAAACATTTAAAATGTCTTGCTGCCGACTTGCGTTGTGTATACAACAAAATGTCAGCCCACCCATTTGCGGCAGTTAGGATGGGGCTGGGGCCGGCCTAGGATGTTGGTAGTAGTATCCAGATGAAAAGTATGACAAAACCCTTTTAAACCACTTAAAAATTCTTCAACTTACTTTGCTTTCTTCATTCGCTTAATGAAGGTATTTCGCCTTTTTGGTTCTGTTTCTTGAGCTGCACAGCAACAAAAACTTTTTCTGACTTCTACCGACGCCTCAAGCCCCGCTCACCTCTACCCATGCTTTATCCCAATACTATTGCCAGGAAGCCATTCTGGCCGCTTGGCAGTTTCATTTCCCTTTTTAAGACCATGCGGGGGCATTAAAGGATTCTCTACGCTTATCAAGTAATCAATATTTACAAAGGCGTACGGCAAAAGTTCCACCAAAATGACTTACAACAAGTTGAACATCAAATTGAATTTACAGAAAATTTTCTTTAAATTTGGCCATCCAGCGAGCCAGA
This sequence comes from Drosophila anceps, assembly GCA_035045945.1. Taxonomy (NCBI): domain Eukaryota; kingdom Metazoa; phylum Arthropoda; class Insecta; order Diptera; family Drosophilidae; genus Drosophila; species Drosophila anceps. The sequence goes on from JAWNON010000225.1 coordinate 16,908,961, forward strand.
AACTTTTGCCGCCATCTTTCGTGAAAATTAATTATCTTCTCCTTAAGCGGAAGTTGTCGTCTCTATTAAACAAACTTGTTTCCCAGCAACTGAATTTTGGCATTTGTGCAATTCCTTAAGTTAAGCACACATTTTGTTTCCCATTCGAGTAGCCGGCAAACAGGGCAACGTCTTGAATAAAATTTAATTAAATTACAGCGGCTTCAACTGCCGCATATAAACAGCCAACACACTCGCCCAAGACACTTTCATTAGCTATTTCCTTACTTTTAGGTATAATATGTACATATAACTGGGCGTTGGGGCAAAATATCAATATGATGTCTACAGCTGTTACTACAAATCGTACAGGGTATTTCGCAGCCAAAGCTTCAAGTCAAACAGTTTGTTCCAGCTATTGTTTTTGGCTATGGTTGTGCTAGTTGTCACAACCGCAAGCTGGCAAACAAGTCTGAAGTTTTGTTCGCTATTAGCTGCAAATTTTCCATACACAATTAATTAATTTCATCTGCCCACAACGGATGCTACAGCAATAGCAATAGCTCGACATCTTAACCATACCACAAAAATTGCCTAAAACTTCAATGGCAATGGCAGTGGCAGTGCCAATGATCCGAAAAGCCATTGCCAAGAATTGTCTTGACAGAACCAAAATATTCTGTTTATTCCGTTTGTTATTTGCTCCATGTTTTTTGTCCAGAAACTTTGCAATTAGTTTTACACATTTTTTTGAAGCTGTTTTGCTTTTGTTCGTTCGTGTTTTTGTTTGGGTTGTGCTTGGACTCTAAATGGGAGTTTCATAAATAGTTTTGGTAAGTTGAGGCCAGGCGATTGGGTGTCATGTTGTGGAAACCAACCGACACTTAAGCTAGATGAATTGGCAAATTATTTAAAGGTCCTTGAACTGTGCACAGAGAATGCAAACTTATGACAGGCAATGGAGCATTTAAATGCATATTTACGTCCATGGCTGACTCATAAATATCATGCTAGCAAATACTGTGCCTCACGTTCACTCAGAGTCTGAGTCTTAAACAAGTCTCGAGAAGATGTACTTCACTCTAGCTTTACAGTTCATGTTCAGCAAATGTTTTCTGAGCAATTTGCCACCAAAATGATTGATAAAGTTTTTGCCAGGCGGTTCAAAAAACAACAACAACAACTATTTTAGCCAGCAGCAAAGGAAACTTTTGGCCAAAGTTCGCTCTGTCAGTGGCATTGCATTAGCCGTGGCCATCAGCTGGCTGCTGCCAAAGTTCGAGCTACCAGCTAAGCTGACCGTTTGTTAAGACAATTTCCGTTGACACATGGAATTGCAATCCCAATTGGCAAAGCCAAAGAAAAAGAATCAGAAACAGAAACAGAAGCAGAAACAACAGCAAAAAGCTGCAAGCTGCATTTGTTACAGCGACTGCACTTGAAGACCGCCTGTCAAATGAAGCCAAGCCAAATGGGGAGCCACAACAACGACAACAACTACAGCAACTACAACTGCTGCTGCTGGCAGTAAATTAAATATTGCATGTGGCTGTTTAAAGTTGCAGTCGCTTCAGTGGCACGGCTGATAAATAAATGTAAAATATTTAAATAGCTTCTGCTGAACGGGGTCGAGACGGTGCAGCGGGCCGTCGCATTGTTTGCCGGCCCTGCTGGGCCTGCCTGTCCTGGCTGTGCTGGCTGTGCTGGCTGTCCTGGTTGTCCTGGTTGTCCTGGCTGTTCTGGTTGTCCTGGCTGTTGCTGCTGCAGTGTCGCAATCAACGATGCGTATCGGTTAAAAAATGTTAAATTTATAGTTTATGCAAATATGAAAAATGCAACTGGCAATGCATAAAAATGCGCACGCACGCAAACTGCGTGACTTAACCAAGGCAAGCACACACACACACACTTTCGCACGCTCTCTCACACACACACACACACACACATACTCACTCAGTTTAAATTATGGACAAAGTTGCGCGACAGTTGCTTGGTTTATCGCTGGGGGCAGCCACTCAATTGTTGACTTCTGTTCAAGTGGTTAAATTAAAGCAAAAATTCCTAAGAGCAATCGCCTATAGACAGACTATGCAATACTCTTCAATGGATTATTAGATATAGCTGCAACATAATTAAATATGAACTAATTTGAAATGCTACATTCTCTGCTGCTTCTCATTCAATCTAGAATAATATGAGTGGGGATCCGATTAATCAATTTCTTATTCTTAAGAATCTTTTGTCAAGACTCTTCTTTTTCTAGCTCAATACCCTTTCCCGTCCCTGTCTGATATATTAGCTTGTAAATGTGGCTTCCACATAGCGAGAAACTTGTTTTTGCAGAGCATACAGTAGGGCGACACTTTCAATATCTTTTTGTACCTGATTTCGAACGTAGCACGTACCTGAAAAGTTAAAAGTAGAAAAAGCTTAAGAGAACCATCGGCCGCCGGTGCCTAGTTACGGTCCGTGTTGCACTACAGCCGCACGGAACGTGCACCGCCAAATGCCAACAAACTTCATAATGGCAATGTTGCTCGATTGCGACTTGGTCTTTCAGTATGCAGCAACGAAAATTGCTCTGTAACGCCCAGAACACACACACACACACACACACACACACACACACATATTCACACACACACTCACACAACTAAGCGGCTGCATGCAAGAGTTGCAGCTAGCTGCAATCATTTTGGTATGAATCACGTTTGATACGCACGAAATACCTTTTTCGCCAAATTGAAATTATAATTTGTGCATGCAGAGCCCGCAGAAGGCCAAGGGGGTGGGGCGGATTAGAGAGAAGCAGCCTGCCTCAAATGGTGGCCAAGCAACAATGTCGCAAGCAGCAAGGAGCAACTTTTCAACGAACGCAATTGTTTTTTCTTCAACACTTTCTGAGCTGTTTGTTGATGTTTTACTTGGAGCCTGCTGGGTGCTCCGGCTGCCAGCTCTAGCTGTAAGCGGCTTAAGCGGCTAGACAAACTGTGGCAAATAGCGCTCAGCTTTTAGCTAATTGCTTTCCATTTAATTTGGCACTTTGCAGGAAGCGGAAACCGCCATCAATTCCATGAACGGCCAGTGGCTAGGCTCGCGCTCAATACGCACAAATTGGGCAACACGAAAACCGCCGGCCACCAAGACAGACAGTAAGTAGATAACTCACCGCAATTCCAATAGCCTTACATCTAACTACACATCTTTGATATTATCGCTTGCATTCACAGTCAATGTAAAACCTTTGACCTTTGATGAGGTGTATAACCAGAGCAGCCCCACCAACTGCACCGTTTATTGTGGCGGCATCAACGGCGCCCTATCTGGCTTTCTCAACGAAGAGATATTGCAGAAGACATTCTCACCATATGGCACCATACAAGAGATACGCGTGTTCAAGGACAAAGGCTACGCATTTGTGCGGTAAGTAACGGTCGCCCACTGCGTATACGCAACACTCAATTGTCTTTGTTGCGAATGCGACACGCACACACATTGCACTCCGAAGAGGAGGATACTTTGGCCACAAGTAACAATAGCGCGAAGCGGCGGGTTGAATCGCATTTACTCATTGTTGACCGCCATTTTGATTTCGTTTTCGGCGACTAGTATGCTTTGTGGCTCACGAGCACAACCGTAGAACACTGCCCCTCGCTCTTTGTGTGCTGTTGCAATTGTCATTGCAATTGAGTGAACGCCATTTCATGTGCTGCGAGTCCGCTGCCCCGATAATAAATCAACTGCACTTTTTCACCCAACAACCGCAATAACAACAGCAACAAGCTAAATTTTGAAGCAACTAAACAATGAAATGCAATAACAGCCGCGACTCGATGCCCATGGCAAAAAAAAAAGTAGAAAATATTCTAAAAAGAAGAACCAAGCCCATTCCCCTCTCACTACTGGCAAAGTAGTCAAAATCGGCAAACGTGAGTCGAGGGAATGCATCTGCGCTGAGGGCAGATCGCAGCTGCCGCCGCGAATGCTGATAGGGTTTTAATGGTGCGCCATCGGGCCACCAAGCGAGTGCCGTGGCTTAACAACGCCCCAAAAACCCCAACAGCCAATGCAGCAACCAAGGGGGCGAGGCAATGCATTGCAGTTGCTGGCCAGGTTCATGTGCGCTTTTTGTGCTCTGTGCAAAACTCATTTCTGTGGTATGTACCATGTACATCAGAGCGAGAGAGAGAGAGAGAGAGAGAAGAAGAAGAGAGCTAAGAGAGCGGGTCATGTAGAGCAGGGCAAAGAAAAAAAAGAGAGCGAATGAGCCGCATTGGCATTGTTTGCCGCTTTGTAACATAATGAGCTTGGGGACTACAAGTGGTCTCTGCCGTAGCCGCTGCTTTTGCAGTTGCGCCAGTTTTACTCAAACTCAGCCACAACAACACCAGCAGCAACAGCAACAACAAAATCGACTCTCAACTAGTAGCTACTGCAAGTACAACAAGCACAAGAACAATTCCACAGACGCTTGTACCACTTTTACGCTTTGTTCTGACAAACACAACTTGTTGTCGAAGTTGTTGTTGGTGCTGCTGATGTTGCTGCAGGTTAAATGGAAATTTAAGCAGGTCAATCTGCAGCCATCTCCCCCAGCAAATTAGCTTTCTCTAACTTTACACACACACACACACACACACGCTAAATTTCGCCTTTAGATTCTCGACAAAAGAAGCCGCTACACACGCCATCGTGGCCGTCAATAATACGGAGATCAACCAGCAGCCGGTGAAGTGCGCGTGGGGCAAGGAGAGTGGCGATCCGAATCACATGTCGGCAATTGCCGGCCAGGCACTAGCGCAAGGCTTTCCCTTTGGCTCAGCTGCCGCCGCAGCCGCAGCAGCAGCTGCCTATGGGCAGCAAGTGGCCGGCTATTGGTATCCACCGGCACCCACATATCCCACTGCAGCACCGGCCAGCGCCCTGCAGCCGGGCCAATTTTTGCAGGGCATGCAGGGCTTCACCTACGGTCAATTTGCAGGCTATCAACAGGCCAGCTACATGGGGTAAGCAAATCTTATCAAGTAAATATGAACCAAGCGTTGGCAAACACCACTCTCATTTCAACCCAAATAGTATGGGCGTTCAGCTGCCAGGCACTTGGCAGAGTGTGCCGGCACAGCCGCAGCTGACCAGCGCAGCGGCCGCTGCAGCGCCACAGATTACTCAGAGCGTGGGTGGGGCTCTGCCTCAGGCAGCTGGTGTTGTTGCCTATCCCATGCAACAGTTTCAGGTCAGCCCGCAGGTAAGTTGTCAGGCCAACTCTTCGTATGCTTCATACTTAGCTTGTGGCATTTTCAGCTGGCAGAAGACGAGTGGCTGGCACCTAGTTTGCTAGTGTAGCTGCCATGAGCGGTGGCCATGTATCCCACACAGCAGCAACAACAACAGCAGCAACAACAGGAGCAGCCACCGTGCGGCGATTATATGAAGGAGCCGCGTTTCCAGCTACAACAGCAACCCCAGCACCACCATGTGCAACAACTCCACCACCAGCAGCAGACATACGAATTGCAGCCGCAGCAGCAGCAATATCACCAACAACAACCGACAGCCCAGTACGCGCCACAGTTGCACTATGCGCAGCCTCAGTGGCTGCCCCAGCAGATGCAAAGCAACGAGCAACAGCTACAACTTCAGCAACAACAACAACCACCAGTAAACCAAGTAAATCAAGTCTATGGCATGCCCGAACTGTACAAAGATTAAGATTCGAATGAATGAAAAATTACAAATTTTATTTCATAGCCTGGGTTCATATATTAGAGAAATTGGCAAAGCGAGAAGTGAACAGCCAGTACAGTACCGAGCACACGCTTGATTAAAAAAAAGAATAAACCGATCGAAGATTATCACATCAGATATGAATTATGAATATCTAGTATAAATAGAAAAACAAAATAATGCAGAAAAAAATGCCATCAATTTCAAAATCCAATATGTTGAAGGCAAATGTAGTTTAAGTTAAAAGAGCAACAGCAACAGCAAAAGCAACAGCAACAACAACAGCAACAGCAACAGCAATAAAGCCAAATGCGCAATAGCTAAATAATCATTAAATGTATAACTAATTCAATCAAGAAAACAAAATGATTTAAATAATTCAATATATAAATATATATGTGTGTATGTTATTTGTGTCTATATTCTTGCAGTCATTGGGCGCCGATGTGCAGCTCTCAAGACCTTCATTATATATGGTAGACATATATAGCAGCAGTCGGTCAGCCTGCCGGAGTTTGAATGGAGCCGATGCTAATATCAAAGGTTTTCTGTATGTTGTAGTGCACAGAGCCCACATAACCCTTTCGATTCCACTCGCATAGTTGTCTAGTCATTGGTGTTAGTAGCCACAAAATAAAGCTGCTAGATTTCGAGATAAATGTTTGTGTAAGCGAAGTTATTGTAAAACATTCTATTGACTGAAATCCGACCTATTTAAGCTGATTCGCTTCTTGTCTAATATATTCGAGCATTGATTCTAATGTGTTGTCATTGAGCTAAGCAAACACCACCTTGAAGCATTAGATACTCGACACGAGTAATTAGCCAATTAATTTATTAGATGTGCCTAATCTAAGATCCGGTTTAATAGATGCGGCGAATAAGTTCGGTCCCACTTACTTCAATAAGTTAACTCCAAAAATTTGTTAAGTTTAAAAATTGAGCGAAAGAACCAAAACAAAAAAAAAAAGCATAAGCTAAAACTTAAAATTTTAATATGATCGTCAAAAAATATACTAAAAAAAGAAAAAATCAAAACTTAAAACTAAAATGAAAATGAAAAACACAGAAATACCTTCGAAATAGTTAAATGTAAACACGAGTCAAAGGAAAAAAGTAGAAAATGTGCACATAGGTAAAACATAGTGATAAAGCAACACAAACCAAAAGGAAACTCTAAGAAAAATTATAAAAATTATTTATATAAAATACATCTAGATGTACCCATGAGAACCTACAACTACTTAGAAGAGCAGCACTTGATATGTGGCCATAATTAATCGAGGTGTAACTTATATAGAAATCTCTTCATGTATTTGTGTAATGTAAATGTGAACAAAATACAATTTTAAAGTAAGAATAAATCAAGCTAATTGGGGCAGAGAATAGTGAATTATTTAGACGAAAGTAAATGAGAATGATGTGAACGTGAACAAACAGAAAAGAAAACTAAAATGAAAATTAAATTAAAAAGTAAAAATATATATAGTCAGCGCGAACCTTGACGTCAGCTGCGACGTGTAGTAAAAGCAAATTTCAAAGTTTAGTCAATGTTTAGTTAAGATTGTAATTGTAACTATATATTATATATACTATATGTTAAATGTTAACGAAACACAATTATCTATGGTATTTACAAAACAACAAACAAAAACAAAAACAAAACCAAAACCAAAGGCAACAAAGTAAAAGGCTAAGGCGAACCACAAAATCGAAAATCATCAAAATTGTAAACTATTTTTTACAAGAACGCAAAAACGAAACCAAAAAAAAAAAAATTTATAATTAGCACACTTTGGAGGATTGGGGGATTGTGGAGAGCCCAACAGGAAGTGCGTCTAATTTCTCTAAGTTGTGATTAAATGCGATGAGAGTAAACGATGCTATTGACAAAGTAAACTGATTTATTTTTTAAAACTTGGCAAACCGTGTTTTTTGAAAGCCAATGGCAAAAACTGTGCAGCGTTGTATGCAAACTTTAACTTTACATATTATATATATACAAAAAAAATCTATATATACTTATATAAATATATATATATATATATATATATATATATATATATATATATATATATATATATATATATATATATATATATATATATATATATATATATATATATATATATATATATATATATATATATATATATATATATATATATATATATATATATATATATATATATATATATATATATATATATATATATATATATATATATATATATATATATATTCATATATATACTAAATGTTATTTGAGTAAACAACAAAACTGTCTGCTTACCAAAAAAGCTATGCATAATTTTAAATAAACACAAAAATGAATACACTATAATAGAAGAGAAAAGAAAAAGATTTGAGGAGACAGCTTGACAGAAAACCAAAAAAAAAATTGAATATACATTTAAACTTGTGTGTGTTGATAAGTGTCTGAACATAAAGGGCTACAGCAAAATTATAAACAAGAAGTTACCAAAAACATAGAAAGAGTGTGGAGCAAAAATCTTTATAATACTATTACCTATAACTCAAGATATGGCTATGTGTTTAGCATAATTATATTTAATTATGTATACATATGCATATATACACACACATATATGGTTTGCATATATGGTATGCATATACAAAAAAAAAAAAAAAAAAAAAAAAAAAAAAAACGAAAACAAAAACAAAAATTTAAAACAATAAATGATTCAATGTTGTGTATGTACATATAAATATTTAAATATATATATGGTAAAAAAAAAGAATGCATATAATTAAAGAACGTCTATCAATGTATGTGTGTTTGTGAAAGCAAATAACACACATGAACTCTCATCCAAACAGAAATAAATAAAAATATAAATTTAAATGTATAAAACAACAAAATGCCAGAGATTAAACAAAGCTGCATATAACAACAGAAATATGTTGAAAATGACAAAAGCCACACACACACATGCACACACAGACACACACACACACATAAACACACACACACATAAACACACACACAGACACACATGCAATTGCATTGGAATTAGCAGCAGGTCGAATAGAAAGAGCGTAAAACACACCAATAATTATGAACAGCGTGAAAGCAGAATGGTATAATTATGTTAAGAGCCTTTCAAAGCCTATCCAATCCAATCAAATCGAACATAGCTCCCCCCAGGATAGCTCACATTCACACTCACACAGACACAGCCACACATACACACAATTGCACGAAAGGTGTGGAGGCATACAAGTTAAAATATGCATAGTGAAATGCGGAAAAGCAGGAAAAATAATCAAATAAAATGGAAAATGTTAATCAAAAAAAAAAAAAATAAATAAATAAAAAATGATGGCATTTTTTTTACATTTATGGAATACCAATTAAGGCGGGCAGCCGATCGGGGGCAGAGGTGAGTAAATCCTTAACGGCTATTATTGTGCGTTGATTGAAACGATACAGAACAACTAAGAAAGCTATAGTCGGGAGTGCCCGACTACGAGATAACCTGAGCCCCGCCCAAAACTCCGTTCTCAAACATCTTAAAACTGTATACCTTGTATCTATGCATAGGAAAAACTATAAGCCGCATAATTCGAAGTAGCATTTACGACTCCTCGGGCACACACATTGCTTCTACTATTGCCGTAACTACCTCGTATCTACATGAAAAGGTAAAACTCACAGTGAAGTGGTAGCTCACAATTGAAACACAATTCAATCGCAATTAAGACTCATGGAATAAAAAAGAATGAACGCATTTGAATGTATGTATTTACGGGAAAAATGCGTTCGCTATGCACTGCTTGAAAAATTGAAAAACAGGCATTATTTTCAATGGAAATAATAGCAATGGTTAAAGGGTGTACAAATATGCAATGCCTATTGAAGGACACTCGAGAACTCGGCCTACTACACCCATTAAAATTTGCTTAGTTTTAAACGGTTTTATTTGGAACAAGAAAAGTTGGTAATCTGACGCGAAAGCACTTTAAGAGTGAGACCTATCATGTGGTATATATTTATACATATACATTTCATAAATACAACTGAATGTGTCTGTCTGCATTTGCACATGTCGCGTTTCCGCTTGACTCGCTCTGCCAGCGCTGCAGCTGCTATGGCAGCAAGAACGCCAAATGCAACTGCCACATGCTGGTCACGTAAAATCAAAATCTCACTGCGCATACACGTCTACATGCATGTGTGCATGTGTCCTGTGCGTGTATGTGTTTGAGTGCACCTTTCAACTCGCTTGTAGCGTCACTCGATGTCAGCGGCAAAAACTTGACTGCCATTACGCATCATTGCACAACGGGAAACTGTACAATTTCAATATTTTACTGCATTTTGCACTTTGGGATCGCCGCAGTCGCTTTTGTTATTCGAACTATTATGATGCCGCTGCCGCTGCGCTGCCGCTGCCATAGCCAGCAAAAAGTATAGCTAAAAGATCCAAATTAACCAAATAGGCAGTTGCAAGCAACGACCATTCAATGCATCAGCCAATAAAACCATTCGTTACTCCTACGCCCATTTGCACATCCACAGCTAAATGTACTTATGGAAAAAATCATTCTGTCGTGCAGGAATTGATGCAGTTGGCAATTGAATTCAAAATTTATTCAACTTAAAAAAAAGTTATTATTTTCTGTCGATAACGTTTTAGTACGCTAGAGGAATATATAAAACATGACTACAAGTTTAAAATATAACAACGAGATACGGTGGTACATCCATAAGTATAATAATATAACCTTAAAAAGTTTGCATAAAAGAGAAAGAGAGAGAGAGAGGGAGAGAGAGAGAGCGAGTAGAATCAACACAATCGATAAATGTAAGTAATAAATTCCAATTTAGTTGTCAAACTCTATTTTTACCTCATCTTAGAGTATATTTCCTTCTAGACTTTATAGTTGCTTATTGATGAAGTTTCAAACTTGCGCTGACATCACAGCATTTTTTAGTAGCTAATATTTTTTATTATTATTCGGCTATGCTACAATATGAAGCATTAAAAAACTTATAAAATTTGAGTGCGTTGCAAGTTTTGCTTATATTTGATTATTTTTGTTTTTACCTGTGCTGCTTTCTTTCATTTTGTGGCGTATAAAAAAGCTTGCCAAGAGGCTAACTACAAAAGTGCACCTAAGTTTCTTTATATATTAAATAAAATAAAAAAGAAGCGTACAAAAAGAGCACTAAAAACAATGAAACAGTTCAGGGTATACGAAGACATCAAATACCCTGTTTAGACGCAGTTTCTAAACAGCTTTACTAGGGCACATGTTATTATTATGTGAATTTCTGCACAGCGAAAGTAAAGGAGAGACAACCTCTAGAAATTCTCAAAGGCTTTCAATTGTTGAGTATGCCTTTGCTAACTTTGCATAAAGGGTATCAAAAGCATGCAGCGATTGCTGGCATTGTGAACTGCATATAGATTTGGTCGGGGCTTATTACAGAGCCGTTTCGTTGTAGTACAGCTGCAAATGGAGACCCTTTACGACTGACGCTGCACGCTATGAGTGCTTTCAGGCACGCCCACCTTTCACCTTTATGCTCTTTTAATAGCACTTGTTTAGCAAGCAAACAACGCTGCCAACTTAAAAAAAACACAGCCCTCACCCGCTCACGCTTATCCAGCCAGATATTTTTATAGCAAAAGTTTGAGTGTTTGTCTGTTTTATTAACCGCGCTCGCTCGCTGGCTCCAGCAACAGCAGCAGCAACGGCTCCTTAGCTCGCTGACTGCCGACGTTGCATCGCGATGATAACAGAGGCTGAGGCAGAGGCAGAAGCAGAGGCAATAGCTGTGGCAGTGGCAGTGGCAGTGGCAGTGGCAAGGGCTGCGCCAGAGTCAAGGCAAAAGTTTCTTAGCTTATTCATAACACACACATGCGAATGCCTGACAATCATTGGCAACTTGCAACCAACTTTTTTCTAGAAGTGTGTGTGTGTGTGCGTGTGTTTGTTATATCTTAAATAGCACTTGACGGGCTGTTGTTGTTGTTCTTTGTTTGGCTTAGCCTGGCTGTTATTGCTTTAATTGATTGCTGGATGCGGGCGCTGGCCATAAATAAACGTATGATGTTGCAGGCATCTTCTGGAATCACAAGCTGCAATGTCTTGCCACAACCGCAACGACAAACAACAATCTCGTTTCTCGAATGCAAACACTAATGACAAAATGTTAAAATCTAGCCGCCATCGCCGCCAGCGCTAAAAGCAAACGATGCGGCACGCGTTGCCTCCGTCGCCCGTAGCCACGTAGCCCCATTGCGCCGTTGCCCCGCAACCATGTGCCATGTGCTGCTCGGTTGTCTGGCAGCGCAACCAAAAACCGCACAAAAGCGAGGCGTCCATTAATTTTCGCGCAACCGCAAAATTCAAAATTGTTTATAAAGCTACGCAGGATGCGGCTTCAGAGACACGTGCGCCATCCTGTTTGCTCGCCCACGCATTCTCTCTCTCACTCTCTCTCTCTCTCTCTCTCGCTTTCTGTGTGTCACTCACTGTATCTTTGTTTTTGTGGCGCTGTCTCCGTCTCTGTTTCGCTCCAATACTCGCGCTGTCTGTCACACAGCTTGGCCGTGTCCTTATGGCCAGCGGCATTGCCCTGGCAAACAGCTACAACTACAACTACAAATTAAAATGAATTTTAACGAGTCAAAGCGAAAAGTGTCAGCGTGCAAAAGGGCGCTCCAGCTCCAAGCGCAAACTGTTCCATGCCTAGCCAGTGGCACTAAATTATACACACGCGTAGAGCCAAGTTCGGCAGCGCGATATCCATGCGGCTCTACTCTGAAATTGCGAACAAATTACGCAGAAAACTGTTATCGTTAGGAGCATATGTGACGCCGTTGAAGCGCCAAAGGCCCAATCTTCACCGCTTGCTACGCACCCCCCTTACACTCTCCTAATCACTATCCACAGTCCTGCCAAGTGACTACAACAACAGCAGTGGAGTACCTAAATACATTCGAGCCCCTCTGGCCTCTGGACATAACCGCTGCGTGCGACGCGCTTTGTCTGTTTTACGCAGCCGCATGCATTCCGTTTATGCATATGCAATAGCCACCAGAGCCACCAGCGCCACCAGCGCCACTAGCACCATCAGCGCCCAGTCCTCAGTCATTGGCAGTGCCAATGCGTGCTTCTTGTCTGGTCTGTCGAGCCTCATGCATAACACCCAAGCCCAAATCTAACACCAATCCTAATCTCCAGGCTAAACCAACGCGCTGTAAGCTTCGCTGTCGCCAAAATTTCGTAGCCCTGTTAATGTTGTTAGTTGATTTCAGTTTTGCCATTCAAACAGTTGTTGTCATTGTCGTTGTTGTTGTCGTTGTCGTTGTCATTGTCATTGCGGACGCTGCCACGCCCAGCAGTTAACTCATGGGGTCATGGCTGGATTTCATTTCAGGTGTTGCCAGCAAAAAGCATTGCCAAATTGTTAACCATGCACACAAAGAGCAGCATATCAATGCAACCAGCCAACAACTATACAATGCTGAGCATCTAGACCCTATTGTGTTACCCGACTCCCTCGAACACATACACATAACACACACACTTACGCACACACACACATTTGCTTACCTATGTATATCGAGCTTAGGCATTTGTGTTTATGTATTTGAGTTATGTGCGACATTTTGTTTTTGGGTCGTCGGGACGCAGCATCCGCTTTTAATGGTAATAAAAACTAAAGCTGCATTTGAGCACTCATGAATTTGCAGCAGCATGTCCTGTACATTCTGTCTGCTGGTCTGCACTTGCCTGTTTGCCTGTCTGCCCGCCTACCCCTCTGCCCTTTGCCCGCTGCTCATCCGGCCCTGCGACAAAATGGCCGCCGTGTGCAACGGAAGTGCACTAAACTCAACTAAGCCAAATTAATTGCCGCTGCCAGAGGTTGTTTAATGTGCCAACAAAACTTTGATTCAACAAAACGAAAATAGATGGAAATCTGCATGCGACTGTTATATATGAGTTCAATTGTATTCCCATCAAACAAATAAGGGTTGTGATCCGTGCAAACAGAATAATAACTGTACAAGAACTCTAAATGATACACTCTAATATCAGATGATGGATGAAGGTGGATAACATCAACTGTTTAATTAATTTATATTCCTTAATTTGTGTTCAATAATACACAAATAATTCTAGAAGAGATAACAGAGAATAAAGGGCCAATAACGATTCAGCAAATTTTTTGTATTTTCCTTTTTATGGCGCTTTAAATGAGTATGGAAATATCAATCAATAAAGCAAACTAAAAATAATCAAGTAAGAAAACTCAAGTCGGGCTGAACGACTACAACAACATGTTCCCCGCGTCATTCGAGCTCATACATAACTCAACATCGCCAGGCATCGAACCCAGATCTTCTCGGCGACGCGCTGCTACCAACACGTTCAGTTGCTAATCTCAATGATCTATATATTCTAAAGAAAATCCAACAAAATTCTACGTTTTATGAAATATACATAAAACTAAACATGCATATTTTGGAGACTCTTGCCAGAAAGTCGTACGTGTGTTCAGGGTATAAAAATATATGAAATTTACTTAAGAGACTATCATTGAATAAAGCCAATATACTCTTTAGGCAATAGCATATGGCAACGCCTTACTATATCTAGCCGGAGGCAGTTTCCCAACGGCCAAACTGCCAAGAATTAACTGCACTAAACACCAGCCCGGCAGGCGAACGAGCAAAACATCTCTAAGCTAAAGGAAAAAAAAGAACAAATAGCAAGTTGCACAAGCAGGAAAATTAATGGTTCTAGCAAGGAATTTTAATAAAAATGCTTGCAACTAGATAGCTAGAGGTGAGCAAAAAACTGGCCAACTGCAGCAACGAGCCAACTGCTGCTGCTGCTCCTGCTGCTGTCATAATGCTGCAATTGTTCATTATCCACTAATGAACAAAAAGTGTATGAGGAGAGAAAGAGAGAGAGAGCATGTGTAAGTGTGTGTGTGTGTGTGTGTGTGTGTGAAAATCGCACACACTAAAAACCTAAATAAGGAAAATGCCGCACGGCGCACAAAGATGAAAAAGCGGCGACGAATGACAGCGTATGAAAAGAGGGGAAAGCGAGCAGAGTTTTGGGGCTGAGGGGGGAAGCACACAGAATGCAGCGACTTGTTTGAAACACATTGCTCTGTCAGCAGCTGAGGAGTCAGCACAGAACAGGACCCCGAACAGAACAGAATCCGACTTCCTGCCCAGCCAGCAACTTTAATTTGCGCCACAGCTCGCACGTTTTCTTATTTGCCGTCTGTTTTCGGTTGAGGGGCTATGGAAAGGGGGCAACTCTCTAGGGGTTAGGCGAGGACTGGGCAGACGTTGCTTTGAGTGCATTACGTGGAATTTTTGAAGCACTTAAGCTGTGCCATAAAATGCTGCTGCTGCTGTTGCTGCTGGTGGTTCTCCTTGGTTCACATGTGACAGTTGCAGTTGTGCCTGAGCCCGACTGCGAGTCCTTGGTGAGTTTCGGCCTGGGCGCTGGGCTCCTTTTGTCTGCGCCGTTTTTGTTCGTGCGGCATTTTCTAATGACAATTGTTTTGCAATATAAATTGCACAAGTGCGCAATATTTGCTTTTGTTTATGCGAAAACTTCAGCGCCCAGATCCCAGCCAACCAACCAGCGCCTGACACCTGCCCACCGAAATGGAAAGGCGACTCAGCGAAGCAGCAGGCATGAGCAGACGCTTTCAGCCATTTGTCTCGCTTTGCACGTTCTACACTTGATCCGTATGTGTTTGTGTGTATGTTTGCTTTTGTTTGCTGCTCTGCCTGCTGTTTCTTGTTTCATTAGGGGTCTGCTACCCCAACCAACACCTCAAGAACCAACGTCTATTCTCTAACAACAGAGCCTGCCACCGCACAGCAGTTGCATCCAATGGCTTTTGTTCAAGTCGTGATATTTGCTTAAATTAAATGACATGAGTTATGAAATTACACAGCACAGCATAGCCCAAAACATCCAATCAAAGCAAATGCATGTCAAGGGCTTCTGCAATAAAAGGCGCATTTCTTCATTTTAATTGCATACAAAAAATTTACATGATTGAATTCTCCTCTTTCGACCTTCCAGCAAATGTTTCTTTGAATTCCAAATAAATATTTTCTTTTATTGCTCTGTGAGCTTGATTTGATTCAATTAAATCACTATTTCTTGAAACCTGATTTATTTAATAAAATATTTCTTTCTTTCGCCGAAACACTCATAGTCAATTCAATAAGGTTGTTGTAGAGATTCCAATTCATTTTTGTGTATTCTGCAATGCCATTATATAAATAAAGGTTTGCTGGTGTTTTTCACGGAATTTCAGCTTTGAATTAAGATATTCAGCTTTTAGAAGAATGTTGACAGAGAAAAGTGCACCATGTAAAGCAATGCAGAGCAAAGCAAGGTAAGGCAAAGCAATGGGAATGCGTGTGACATTGAGGTTGGCGGCTTGGCCTGGCAGCAGCATCAGCAGTGTCAACGAGTGACGGATTTATCCTTATTTGCATATCATTTTGCTCGTTAACGGTGAGTGCGTACCGCGCTGCTAGCACTTACATGTGTGTGCGCGCGTTTGCGCCACGTTAAAAAGCTGTCCTAATTTCCTGGTGTGTCGCTGTCTGCTACCCGCTGCCCGCTGCCCGCTGCTGGCTGTCAGAGTCAGGCTGATTTTGAAACTCGCACAGCAAACAGTGCAAATATGTAACAGTCTAATGTAAATTTATTGTTAAGCCGAGCGGGGCAGCAGTGTGCCAATGTGGCGAGGGCGGGCGGTGTAGAAAAACCCTTAACGATGTCCCCGGCAGGTCAGGCGGGTGACCGCAGTGGCCAGCAGAGTTGCAGGCATGGGGCTGCGAACAGAACAGAGTACCTACAATAGCACGAGCAGCGGCAGCACCTGGCAGGTGCAGTGGCGCACAATAAATCTAATTTGCGTCGCATTTAATGACTTTGTCATGGCAGCCAGCACCCCTGGCAGAGCGACTTTCCTGGCAGCTGACTCGTAAAAATAGTGGCCGCCTCCGATGGCGGCTCCACTGGCTCGGTAATGGCCGGCACTTGGCAGCGTCCAGCGCTCTGGTGATATTTAAGCTGTTCCCAGCACAATTTTAGCCAGCAATAATTTTGGGTGGCGGTGCAAAGTGTCTCATAAACAAATTAAAAGCGCTAATTAGAATTATGTGACAAAGTTAATGCGCAAATTGTAAATTAAGCAATGTGCACTGCAGCCAGCGCAACACACGCTTTCTTACACATGGGGTTAACGCTGCGGTTACGTAACACTTTAAGAATTTGAACGCTACTACAAAAATAAAAATAAATAAGATAAAAAAAGTATTAAATTATGAGCTATTCGCACGCATAGCGTATCAGGTAACCAATAGAGAGTATTATCACCAACCATATTTAGATGGAATAGACCCAGAACTAACAACACATACAATTTGTGCATGAGATCCCACACAACTACGTATTTGCTCGGTTTCCTCGCTTTGAGGCCCGATCATCAAAAACCAGAGCCAGTGCGTTTTGAGCGTTCAACCGAAATGGCCGATTCTAGCAAGAACTCCTACTAAACACTATTTTCCCCATTCTCCGCTCTTAAATCTCCCAAATATATGTATATAAATATGTACACACAAGCAGCCGCACACGAAAATTGAAATTTGTTCACAAAGCGACTAGACTTTTTATAGACTTAAAAGCAATTTGTTGTATGTGTAGTGTTATAACCCTTCGTCCTATTTCCAATAACTATACTTCATCAACTGCTCAAAATATCCATACTGCTGTTGATCATTAATCGTTATGCATCGTGAAGATAGTCGAGAAGTGGGTTGTTAACACAGCTGAAAAGTTTTAAACACTGCCAGAAATTCATTTCATAGGCACCCAAAACGTAACCAAACGTAAAGTATACATTATATCAAAAACCTCTTTCTGTTTTATTCTATTTTTCTCCGATATTTGTTAAACTTATATTTAAGCTTAACTCATTCAGAGGGGTATATTTCAAGCGGCGATTTCATCACTTAGATGCAAAAATGCAGAAGTGGCTGAATCTCTAGCCAAATATATTTTATAAAAAGCTTCATGAAACAAAAACTGGAATGCCTTTGTTGTGTGAATAGTAAAATAAGTAGTTCTACTACTGACTAAAAAGAAAACAAATTTGCAAAACAAACAAATATTTGAGCAATTCCTTTGACAGTTGAGAAATAAACTTTAATTGATAACATAAGACTTTAGACAAAGGAACATTTATTATGATTCTCTAGGTATTCACTTTGTTTAATTAAAAATTTAAGCAATTATATAAGAAAAACAATTTTTCGCGAAGTAAATAGTCCGCGCTCTACTCTGACTTAATTGATAATTGCTATTACTGCATACAGCTACATCAATCGTTGGAATTCATCAATTTGACTGCTGAATTCATGATATCAAAGTACTCTTTTTTAGTTTTTCATAACTGTAAAGAATCAGCCGTCTATACAAAGTGGAAAAAGACTTAAAGAATGCGCTGCAATGGTATATGAATAACGTCTCCGAGTTCACGTCACACATTTTCTCGTCATCGTCATGAGTTTGTATAACATTTGTTGGCTCGTGAGTTGGCTGATTTATGCGCTCTTATAAGTGCTCCAGTATACGACCTGATAATCAGAAACCATTCAGCAAAGGCAAGCTTCATGTGACCAATAAAATGTCAGCAACGACGAATTTTTGCCTGACATTAAAAAAAATGTACGGCGCAGCACACAGCACGCAATACGCAGCAAACGCACAATGAGAAAGCAACAACAGTAACAATAAGAAAAAGCAACAATTTACAATTTACAATTTACAATTTGCATATTTGATGCTGTCTAAAACGTCACCCCTGAACGGTCTGCACAGCTTCAAGTCCGCCCTCGAACTACCCGGGCAAAAGCCCTAATATTTTACCAATACTCTGGCATTTTTGATTTACAGCGCAAGAGCATTTTGAAAATTATTTATTTGCGAATGAGCTGCTGGCAGCGCAACCAAGCAGCTAAGAGCCCCTAATTCCGTTCTTTTGCCGTGGCATTCGAGCATATTCGAGGCACTCACTCAGGCAGTCAGGCAGGCTGGCATTCATTGATTCATTCATTTGATTGGATAACATTTGAAGCGATGCCGCGAGATACGCATTTCATGCGAAATGATTTATTAAAATTCCAAGAGCATATCGAATGGTGGCTTTCAGTGCCAGCCCAGAGCGCATTAATAATAAATAAAAAATTAGAAATTCTTTGACTTGTGGCTACAGCGTTCCGTATCGAATGCAACAGTTTGGCGAATATCCCAAGGATACCAAATCGGGGCAGCAATTGACATTGGCATCGACTTACCGCAGACAAAATACCAAAATTCCTTTGACCAGCGGCCGAAACACCAAACGAACAACTGAACAACAGCAACAAATCACAGGTTGTCGCATAAAATATGCATTAGACAACAAACTAACATCGACCACTTAACATTAGTAGGCGAGAGACTAAGAGGAAAAGAGAGCGACGGAAAAGGGGAGTATGTGGTCAAGTAGCTAAATGAGCGAGTGGTTGAGTGTTGACTGCATGAGGACAGGCTGAGGGTTGTTTTTGGCCACATTTAAATTTTCTACTTTAAGCTGGTCACACTGGCCTGCACACTTCTACAAGCCAGTGTGCATAAATTGCCATGAAATTATGTTGTTCGTGTCAGGCTGCGTCTGCGGCTGTGGCAACTGTCCGTCGGCTCGCTCAACTGACATGTCAAGATTTAATTCTCCCATGAAACCAAACTGAATCTTAAATGAGAAGCCAACAAACGTGTTGGCCATTGTTATAGCTGTTATTGTGGTTATTGTTGTCCGTTCAGGTGCCTGTTGTTGCGATTGTTGTGGCTGCGCTTTTGTTGCGGTGGCTGTTGCTGTTGCTGTTCATGCTCAGGTGTCTCTGCTCGCCGCCATGTCGCACCCCACAACTCATTGAGTCTCTAACTATTTTATTTGGTTTTATATCACTTAAATTTCATTTCATTTGCTATGCAAAGATTTCCCAAGCCGCATACATACATATACGCAAATACTTTCCTGTTAGCATTAATTGTTGTATTTGCTTATAAAATTGTGTGAAACAACAACAACAACAACAACAAATGCTTGACCGCAAAACAGAAACTCGTAATATCATGTCATTGTTTACTGTGCATTTATTCCCTTTGATAATCAGAATTTTCAATGCATCTTACTTCAATTTATGAATTATTACTTTGGGCAAATTCATTAAAATAAATGAGCAGCTGGAGACTAAGACGAACTTCTCGCTGACATTGTTTTATTTAGGCACTGAATTATTAATATTACAAGTTCAAATATTTCTGTAGATGACGACGACATCATCGAAAAGCTCAAACAAATATTAAGTGAAAATCTGTTGGCCTTAATTGTGTCACATACAAAGCTGATGCATAAAGCATACAGAGCACAACAGAACAAAAAAAAATACTTGTAGGTAGAAATCCTTTGCCTGATCACATGCCAACCAGCTGCATGTGCGCATACATAAATAGACATATATTCAAAATATTTTGAGTTATGCCAGCTGACGCCATTGAAATGTCCTCAACGTGTACTGTACTTTATTACAACACAGGCAGCGGCAACAACAACAACAGCAGCAGCAACAACAACAACAACAATGGCCACTAATAACACCAATGCAGCAACACAGACAAAAACAATAAATAAATAAAAAGATGGCGTTGCCTCAGCCATTGCTGATGCCTGCAAAGCCGCAACAAGCACACAACACACGTAGCAGTTATAAAGCACACACACACATACACACACACACAGAGAGAGAGAGAGAGAGAGAGAGAGAGAGAGAGAGTGAGAGAGAGAGAGAGTCAACGAGAGCAAAAGGAGTAATCTGCCCGTTTTATTTGTTTTCACAATTTTAACGTTTGTGCATGTGTGTGAAATGGTTTTGTGTTTGTGTTATTTTGGTTCCTTTTGGCGCACACATGCAGAAATTTTTCTTCACGCGCTTGTCAAACCGTTGCACCGCGCTCATCCATTTGCCTGGGCTTACCCAGGGTTTGCGCCCAGTTCCGCTTAGTTGTCATGCGCCGCCATAGACCAAAACTCGTGCCGTCACTAGAAGGATTCACGTATGTGGACACAACAACAACAACAACAACAACAACAACAACAATACATTCTGATGTCCGCAGTTGTGAATTTTTACAAGGCTGGCAGTTTTTTGAGTTAAAGTTCTTTTTTTTCTTTTTTATTTTTTTGTTATTTATTTTTTGTTCTTGTGATTCTGTTGTTGTTTTTGGTTTTATACTTTTTAGTGAGCCGCTGACAACGTAGCGGTCAGCAGCAACACTGAGGTTGGGCTTATTTGCTTTGCCCGGCGGGCAGTGTTGCGCCGCTGCCTGAAACGTTGCTTTGTTTGCTTTTGCTGCGGCACGATTAAAATGTGCTCGACAAAGGAATTATTTAATACACGTTTCACCTTTTTCTGTTTTTTTGGTTCGCTTTTGCCAAGATTTCTGTTTGCACTGCGTCACATGTGCTTTGCGCTCACCCACCTCAAACACCCTCTCACCCCCAGCGTGTCTGTGTGGTTGAATGTATGTATAGGTTGCCTCAAGCAAATAGCGTGTTGGTTACACATTTGTTTGCCCGCTGCTCAAATATTTGGCTCGAGCAGCGGCGCTTACATTACAACATTTGCAGTTACTGAAAATATAAAGTATACGCAGGCAGCATTAATATGCATATCTGTCTAGCTGTGGCTGTAGCTGTGTTTGCAGGTGTGCGCGAGCCTTTAACGCTTGACAGCATGCACGACTTTGATATGGAACAAACTCCGGCCTATTACAATAAATGCAAATGCCGTTTTGTCGACTGACTGCTAGGCAGCATTCTGAAATATTTATGGCCCACAGCTGAATAGCTCGAGATAATAATTTAATTTGTGGTACTTCGTTAAGTGCAACAAAGTCAACAACATATCTCAGGTGCCAAATTGTAGTTGAATCACACACGACGCACACACATCAATTCGGGCACATAAAAAGTAATGCTAATGCCTTGGCAATTGGCACTCGTGCACGTTACACATATCTTTATTTACATTCGGGTCCTCTTCCTCCTCTCCAGGCATCCAGCAGCACTGAGACTTTACGCTTCACTTACAATTAGCGATAAAATAGCGCTTATCGCAAACCGCACAATTGCCTCGACAGAGAGCGGCCAGGCAGGCAGGCAGGCAGTCAGGCGGGTATTTGGCTATGACTATCATAAGCATTTATAAGCGCGGCAAATCAGAGGCACATTTATAAGCATCAGAAATTGAATGCTCATTGCCAGGGCAAGCGCAACCCGTTTGACCCCTGTCAGTCGTTTACCGACCGCCCGTCCGCCGACCAGGCCATATCGCATTACCGATCATTTGCTAAAAAGGAGGCGCACAAGTGCAGCATCATTTCCGTTACATATAAATACACTTTTCTGCTTCAATTGAGGCTGGGCCACGACTTGGCCAGCAGCAGCAGCAGCAGCAGCAGCAGCCCCATTACCATTACCACTGGCAAAGACCTCAGCGACGGCAACGACGGCATCAGCATCGGCATCGGCATCTTCCGCACGGCAGTCAACAGTCAACGAGCGCAATTTAAACTTGTTACGTGCTTCAAGTGCCGAACAGCGCCATGTTGAACGTAATGAAATGTGGCGCACACTCACACACACACACACACACACACACACACACACACACACACACACACACACACACACACACACACACTATCAGACTTGGGGATATAGCAATAGCTAGTCAGACATGGCAGCGTTTTTCTGCCTGATTTGAAGGCATCGACTGCTGCCTATCGAAGCGTATCCTTTTATGATTATCAGCAGAGCAGCAGCGTCATGCTTAGTCTGAAATTTGCCGACTCTCTCTCTCCCCTCTCTAGCTCTCTGTCTCTCTCTACTCCTTGTGTGTTTATCTAATGCTTAAAATTATGAATGTGCTTTGGAGCTGTCTGTGATTCAACAGTCAGCCAAGTCATGGCCAATTTCGAAGTACTTTTCATAGCCGTGTTTGGTCGTTTATATGTTACGTATACACCATGTTTTGCGTACTTATTATCTGGCGCACAGATTATAGCAGCATTTACGACTCTTGTTTTATTTTCCAAATCAGTGGATTACTTCTTGAGTCTCAGCTGCATACATGCATACGTCACGTTCTACCATATTCATATATTTATATAGATACATATATATATATATATATGTATGTTTATATATATGTATGTGTGTCTATGTGGTAATTAAATTGCATGCATATTAATAATGGCAATTCAATTACTATTCTTATAAAGACCAATGGCAAACAAGCAGTGGGCGGCGAGCAACTCAGTTGTAAATACACAATCAACATGCCTTTGTGCTGGCTAGGCTAGCAGTAATTGCCAATGAATAACCAATTAAAATAAATAAAAACAGCAAATAGACAAACGAATAATGGAATTTTTAAATGAAGCGACAAGCCACAGGCTCTCTCAGCCAAACAATGATAGACCATTACATCGAACATACATCCAACATAATAGCACAATAATTAAAAAGTCAATCTATGAAGTAATAGCAAGTAAACTGTAAGTCGACAGGCCAGAGACAGCGATGTGCACCGCTCCACGATTTTGCTTTGACCATAACTCAGGCCAATAAATTCCACGGCTTTCGCTACGCCGCGAACTGATTGCAGCCGTTTGATGATAAATTAAACCATGTGTCTACAGCTCGAATTTATTATGCGCCAAAACGCCAAATGCCTGTCAGAGCTGGGCCTGGGGCAAGCCGCGAAACCTTTTAAACTTTAAATCCCGCTTCAATGCATCATCGCCCGGGGCAAAGAGTAGCCGTAGCCAAGTTGGTGCCAAGGTGAATGAAAAAAAGTTTTCGCTGCTTTGCGCTACGCTTGCCATAAATTGCAAAAGTGGCTTTGCAGGCAGCTACACAGTAGAACTAGCTCTCTCCTTTCTCTCGCTGCCAATGGCCATTACCTTTCACAGCTTGTTTATGCGCTTCACACGCTTGTCTCGGTCTCGACTCCTGCCTGGCTCGACTGCTGCCATATTGGTTATTAATGTTTATGTCTGTTGTCGGTTAGCGGCATTCGATTGCCAAATGCAGTCCATAATTTAGTTTTTCCGTGTTACGTTTATAATAATTCAACCTTTCACTGACTACACCCCCGTCCACTCCTAAGAACTACAATATATATACACATACATATGTCTGCTATGGCGGCTACTATATGCAAGTTTTAATTTGGCGCCAAAGCCACACTTCCGTTTTAGCGCTATTTGATATTGTTATGGACGCATGTACTGTATGTCCGGGCGTAGCCTTGTTGCCATTGCTGCTATCTATTTGCTAGCCGTGCTTTATTGGTTTTATATTGGCTCATATTTTGCGGAGCTGTCGGCTCGTCCAGCTTCTGCCGGACAGGTTGTGAATTGTGACAAGTTGCCGATGGGGCTTTAAATTTCAATATTGTTGCGTTCGGCTTCACGTCATCGAGCTGCCGTTGTCGTTGCCATTGCCGTTGCCGTTGCTGTTGTTGTTGTTGTTGTTGTTGTTGTCGCCACCCTCAGCAGGGTACTCAACCCATATCTCTGCTCGCCTTTGTCCGTGCGGGTGTAATACCGAAAATTTATGGCGTAATTGAATCCGAAAACTACAACGTTTTGTGGAGAATTTTAATAAAGTTCGCCTTTGTGCACGAGTTATTTATTGACAAATAGCAGATAATTTGATTTTGTGCCAATATTTAAAACAATGCAGCACACATACAGCCACACACACACACACACACACACACATGCCTACATTGACGAAAATATCAATAATATCTCAAAAGTTTATGATTCACGTGCACAACGGGCTGGCTAAGTTATGAAGTCATCAAAGGAAAACTATTTTTTGACAAAAGCCAAAGCAAATAATAGGCGATATAAATTGAAATATTCTCGCCTTTTTGCGATAATTGAATTGCAGCTAACAAATGCATGAGCTGAACATAATTGAATTTCAAGAAACAAAACATTTTGTGAAAACAAAAGAAATTTTTCAATAACTTCTCAAGTGTTCATTGGAGACAACTTTAAAGAGTCAGTTGGCATTCTTGCGGCACATGCTTAGGGTCAAAAGGGATATTTAGACAATTATATTAAATTTATACAAATATAAGAAAAAAAGAATGAAATTGAGGAATTCAAAAAGATTGCTGCCATGATTACGCCATAAAATAATGCTGATGCCCATACTAACGAATCGATTCCAAAGGCATAGATAAAACTTGCGACAAGTATCATTTCATTTTTGGGAGCAATAAAATTCCATTAAACAAAGGAGAACTTTTATCATCAAGCCATTGGCCGAGAGCACGTTAGTTAAGCAGCTTCATGAGCGAACCAGTCCCAGAGGAATGCAAAATGAGACAACGTCCAGTGATGAGTATGATGACATTTTTATAACTCAAATACTCGACTACCACAAACACACACACACACACTCAGAGACAAACACACATACACACGCACAAGCTAGTTCAATATCTCATGCTTGCATACAGCTGGAGAAGGACAAGGGGACAAGTTTGGCAAACGATGAGGCCGGAACCAAGATCAAAGCTATGTCCGGGACACAGACAAAGACATTTTAATGGGAATGCCGTATTCCCGATGGGTAAGATTAGCTGCTGCCATCGTTCTGGCACATAAGTGAAAGCCCATTTACCAGCCCTCGTCTGTATGGCCAATGTAACAACTCCTGGCCAAAAGTCAGAACTCAAAACCACAACATATGCGCCCATGCCGGATCGAAGCACACTCCACACTCAGTAGGAGGTTGCGCTGTCCCGCTGCTGGTCGACTGCTTTGACTTATGACTTTAATTTCAATTTCAGACTGCATTGATATTTGCAGCCCTCATTCACGCTCCCACTTCCACTGCCTCTGCCATTATTTGGGTAACTGGGTGTATCTACACCAGTATGCCAGATGACAGTTGGCATGACCCATTGGCCATAATTCTAAAGTCAGTGACGGATCATAAATTGGAAACTTGCTGCCTAACCTGCACCTGCAACATGGCAGAGCTAAAGCCATCAAGTCAGCATACAATGCCGAAAGCATCATATTGAAGAGTCAGCCAAAAATATTTAGTTCCAAGTCTATGATATATATACTTTTTTTAAATGATAAAAGGGTAACAAACAAATAACATAATACCTTGAAAATTGGTCAAGCTCGGGCAAAACGTATGCTTCTGACTAATTATATAAACAATACTGTCAATATATAAGAGAACTTGGCTTATAAGCTGTTAGACAATATATAAATATTAAAAGAGGTTTTAAAACAAGCTAAAAGCAGAAAATGAGAAGACTAATCCAAAGAAAAAGTACAAAGTGCTTTAGTTCGTTTTCATACACGTTGTAAGTTCGCAAGCGGATTGAAAGTTTGAGCATGCCCTGTTCGAGCTAAGGTGTATAGGTAAAAACCGTTTGTCAGCACAGCAATAACAACGACAAGGCATGGCAACTGCAAATTACACTTCAGTGGAACACACAGAGCCAACACACAGGCAACCTAAAGAAAAAACCAGAAGGCAAAGAGCAAAATGGTAGGAGGCAAAAGAATGCGATTGGAAAACGATTTTCATTTCTGCAGCTAATATAAGCGACAAATCCAAGCGAGGCTGGACCCAGACATTGGACTGGGGATGGGCGAGGAATCGCCAAGGCACGCACACATACACACTCACACACACATGCAGACAATTTCGAAATCAATATTTATGACTACCTCAGCAGATTTATTGCAGTTTGCACACTCAAGAACACACATGGACCAGGGGTAAGAGTATTGATAAGCAGGATGTTTGAGGGGTTGGATCTGAATTTGGCCATAGCAAGCAGTTCGAGTTGCTGCTGCTGCTGCTGCTGCTGCTGCTGCTGTAGATTTGCACGTCGCCTCTTTGGAATGCATCCTTTTTTTTTTTGCTTCTGTATTCACAAAATAATAATATCCTTTCTTTGATGTCAACATATATACGGCATATATGCATCGCACACACAATCCGGCCAGATATCTAGTATAGCTGGATTTGTAATTGTGCCTGACTGCACTTATGACACTGCAGCGTGCAATGATTTATGCATTTTAAGGAAAATGTCTGCAAATGGATGACATCGATGACAGCATAAGGATGAATTTAACTGAGAACCTTCTTTTTCTTTTTTCCAAATGCTTTTTCCAATCTATCTGCTCCAAGCAGTGAAGCGAGCGGAATCAAAATTGATGCAGTTGCATTGCATCCTTTTGTCGGGCAGCAAAAGTTGCATTCAATTAACACACACATATGGCTATATACAGCCGTCAGCTGTATTTATCATTAGCCATATATACATACATACATACATACACACACACACTCACTCACATACACATTCACCTCAAATCCCTCTAAAACATTTCGTTTGTTGTTCGTTATTTGGTTTTGTGCAGCTAAGCACATCTCCAATTGAATTATGAATTTCAATTTTACTTCATAGCCACAGCAGCAATAGCAACGGCAACGGCAACGGCAACAGCAACACCAATGGCAGCAACAACAAAAGCTCCATCCAACAATGCTAACAAATGCATAAACAAACAGTAATTGCTACCTAGCCTGTTGGTAATCTTCAAATGAGTGAAGCCTTCCACAACGTCCAGTTTGTTTTCGATGAGAGTGGCAAGGATATAAATGCAGCTGCTGCTCGACATCAAATACGATTTCAGCTATCAGTATGATGATGATGAGACTGACGCTGATTCTGATGTTGATTCTGAATGGCTGTTGCATGGATATCATATACATATTTAGACAAACACAAAACAGACATCTGGTATGTATGTATGTAATGTTCATTAAGACTTTAAGCTGTTTGTCTGCCCAGAAAAACATACACATACACACACCCACACACACATTGTATATATATACACACTTGATATTTTATTGTTCTTTGCTTCACAAAAAGGCCGATGCATTGCATCACATTTCGGTTGCAATAGGAGAAGGTAGATGCGAGTGTATGCGAGTGTGTGTGCCATTATTTGATTGAGTTTTGTGCTGTTGCTTAAATTCCAACATAATATTTGTTATGATTGCTACTTTCGGATTGTGATGAGGCCTGTTCAAACAAGCTGTCCGCATGATTTTCATCGGGCAGTTTGAAGAAATATTATCTAATTGAGGCTACCGTTAAAAGCTTGTCAAGACTTCCAGGCTTTTGGGCTGCCCAAGTTTCTGGCTAATGAGCCGCATTAACTCAACTAACAACAAACAAGATATTCAAGAATCAGACGCAGCGGCATTATGTGAAATACAACGCATTCTGATGTTCGACACAGTCGGGCGTGTACCTGCACAGCAACTACGCCCACTCTTCAAACCGGCAGCAGCAGCACACATCATGTAGCTGTTGCTTGGCCTGCGGCAAGTTTTGGCAACTTCCGAGCATAACACATGCGGCAAGACGCATCGCCCAAAATCCGTGGCTGGGGACTTACTTATAATACACTCGGTGCGGCTTATTTCATTAAATATGGCAGCAAAAGTAAGTAACATGGCCCAAGCGCCGCCAGCTAAGTTAGTAGTTGGCGTTAACAATGTGGCTTCCCAACCACTTTTTGCCAACTTGAAACCGTGAGCAGCGGCAGCTCACAAGCAACGTGAAGCTAAAATCTACAGCTTATTGTAGCTGCAAATGACGCGCTTAGCATCAACTGATTAAGAGAAAGTGCGGAAAAGCCAGCTGTACGGTATTATTTACACGAAATCAATACAAAAACGTCCAACGTGATTTATGCGTACAAAAATATTGTGCTTATATTACAATTTCGATAAATTTATATTTATCTGTGAAATCAGTTTGGGAAAAAAAATAATCAAAAATTCAGGAATGAAAATTATTGAAGTACTTTTGTAAGCAACTGAGACTTTTCTCTATGATATCTTTCGGAATTATCGATCGTGTTTTCTTGCACTTTTTTAAATCGCTCATAATCAAAATTATTGATTATATAATACACATATGTATGCAAGCATTTAAGGAATCCTCACATACAGAACACAATAATTTAATTACAAATACTTTCATTAGGCATATTGCAAAGACATCCCCATACCCAGTTGAATGACTTGATGAAAATACAGATGTAGTGATTGCTATGTTAATTATTAATTATTTAGGCTTCAATTGGACGAGAATCTAAAAAGTTCTTATTTATTTCATGCTGAAACATATTGCAAAGCCAAGTACTTAATTAATATGCTCAATGCTTTCTAACGAATAAACGCAAGAAAGAGTTATGTAACTATCCCTCAAGAGCAAATTTACACACATGCACAGCAACACATTTCTGGGCAAGCTTTGTAGTGGCATTTTAATTAAATTATGCAGATATTTTCAAAGGGTAACCAAATCGCACGGGAAAGCACCTAAGCCCGAGCCCAAACCCTGCGCCTGCTGGATGTTAAGTGGCCTCATCAAAACAACACTTGAGCTAATAGATAACACGAACGTTGAATTACTTAAGTACCGCAATGACATAAACCCTTTTCATTTACACGTCGCTAAGAGACTTTAATTAAATTCAATTGCCAGGCAGCAAGCTATTGACCATTGTATGTTAGGTTGAGCAATGAAAGAATCAATTGAAAGTCCGTAGTTCAAGAAAAGAGATTCTTGTTATATTTTTAGCCTGAACGGAACGGAAGCTGATCCAAATTAAACTGAAAGCCAATCGTTGGGTGTCGGATGTCCGAATGTATTCGATATGCAAATCGATTAGCCCAAAGCCGAACGTGGGCGGAAATGGAGGCTTAAGCTGTGCATCTGGCCAGAGTAAAGCGGATGAGCAGCGGGCCAGCGTGTATAGATGCCTGCCACCTGCAACGGACTGTGATCCCGTGCAAGCCGCAAACAACAGCAACGCATTAGGCTTCTGAGCAAAAACAAACGACGCAGCAGCAGCAGCAGAAGTAGTAGCAGAAGCATCTGTTTGACAAGACTCGAGAGCGACTTAGTGCAACAGCAACATGTTACAATAACAACAACAGCAACAACAACATTATTCTGGCAACAGCTTAAATCCCTGCACTGGCAAAAATCTCTTGCCTTTTGCCATGCTGCACTCAGGAGCCGGCGCCTACTGCCTACTGCCTGCAGCCTGCTGGCTGCTGGCTGGTATTATTTAGTGCGTAGGCAGTCCGAGTGCTTAATTACTTACATGCCCATTGACCATGCCCACTTTTGGTAGGTGCGAGCCGCCTGCTACTTGGCCAAGATTAAAATGCCAGCTTAGTGTAGACTTTTGCATGTGAAATTAGAAGCTTAAAGTGTGTGCGGCGTTCAACGGGTTGGGGATGCAAAAGTCGTGCCAGTATATAGCTGCAACTTGTTTGTGGCTTGCTCCAGCAACATGTATGTACAGCACACACACACGCACACAGCTGTAAATTTGCGTGTGTGAGTGTGTGTGTGTGCTTGTTGCTGCATGCGTATGATAAAATAATTCACTCGACTGCAACTCATAAATTCTCTAAGGTAGCGCATAAATTTTCGACAAATCTCGGCAAAATGCCGCAAAGCAGCCTCCAACCTCAGATTGGGGTCCAACTAAGGAGGCAGCACATGAGATGAGCCCCAACAGCAACAACAGCAACAGCATCAGCAACAACAACAACAACAACAACAACAACAACAGCATCTGTAGCAGCTGCAGACATCACCGCAAGTCGGCCTTTTCAGCTTAGTCCACGACTCTTGGCTGCTGCTGCCGCTGCTACTTAACTTTTACTGCAGGACAACACACACATAGCACCATATTTACTTAAGTAAGTATATGGGTAAACAATGCTAGCAAAACATAAGTGATAGCCAGTTAAATGCAGCATGCAGTGAGGAGAACACCTTACCATGTCAGGTCTTAGTCCCTGTTTATTGATTAATTGCTGTGCAAAAAAGAAAATATGTACAAGTTTTAATTACCTAATTAATAATGTATGAACAAAAAAAAACAAAATATCATTTGAAAGTGAAACCTGCTCGCAGCCTGTCCACAACCTTTCAATTGCATATTTTGTTCACAAAAACGGATCTGTCAATGATTTTGATTTTTACACGTGTTAAAGTCAATGCATTTTTATGGGGACAAGGCCAGCAGACAAAAACAATTGGGGAAATAAGTGAAAACGAAACAGAACAAGCGATGCCAAAGTGTTTACAATGTAATGTGTTGCCTGAAAAAAGAGCAACAGCAACAATATCTGGCAGGCAGCAGCCAGCGGCCAGCAGGCAGCAGCAGCAGCACCACCAAAAAAATTACCATTTAAAAAAATGTCAAAAATTTGTTGCCGTTGCATTTTGCACGCATCATTGGGGCTCAATGGAGTGTGCACACACTGATACAAAATGGCGGCAGGCCATGTGTATGCATGAATGTGTGTGTGTATGTGTGTGTGTGTACAAAAAGTTTGCATGCACACAGAACGCCTTGCTTCATTGGCTTGGGCTTGGGCTTGGGCGCTGCTAGTAAGTAGTTTGTTTGGCAATTGTTTGCGGCCACTGGCAAAGTAAATCAAAAGGTTGGTCTAATAAACGGAAACGGAAATGCGCACATGCAACTTTTGTCAGCGCAGGCCATGAAAAATGCGCAGCAAAAGTTGCTGCCACTACAAAAAAAAAAAAAATAGAAAATACAAGAAAAGAAAAAATCAACAGAAACTGAAAGCAATACAAAAATAAAATAAAACTTTTTCCAGTTGCAGCTTACCCACTAGAGAACACCCTGTACCCAGCTTGAAGCTGCTCTCTGAAATTATGCACATATCCATACCAACCTACATATGTGCACACAGGCATGCTTATCGAACCTTTGATGCTTATTGACTAGACCTATTATCTAATACTCCATCCTATGTCTCTTAACAATTTTCAAGAGTATTGAATTTGGTGTTAAGGCTTGGCTAATCAAAAACTGTTTGTCTATTAATTCAATTCCTATATTCTTCCAGCTGAGATTTAGTTATAAATTTCAATGGCAAATAACAAAGATTAAGATTTTTTGGTGTAAGATTAAGCCTTACAGAGTTTCACACAGAGTCACCGATGAATAAAAGATAGACACAGATAACACTAACCATGTGTATTCACAGTCTATGGTCAAAAGTTTAAGTTAACATTAACAGGAAGGCTAAAATACCCATTTTAAAAGCTCAATGATATAGATACAGGGTACGAAACACACACATAAATTTCAGAGACCAAACGAAAGCCCCCTTTGAGCACTGAGCGGCTTGTTCGCAGTTATTGACTAACTCGACCTAAGAAACCAGGAAAACCAAAAACAGCCAACGAAGAGCGAAGAGCCCAGCATTGGCAATCCCTTAAGATTCTAATTTATATCAGTGGCAAACTTATTTCCTATTTCCGCGCTGCTGCTGCTGCTGCTGCCGCTGCTGTGAAAATGTCGTACGTGATTCAATTATAAAATGCGGTCTCTCAAATCGTTGCAAAATTTATGTATTTCATTTTATTCGCAGCGTCTGCGTCTGCCACTGTCTTCGGGCTGCTGCCACATGTGGCCCAAGGGTGACGGTGCCCCCATTTTAATGGACTGCCTCGTAAAATAGCACAAAAAATGTCACGAAATTTATGCGCACCATAAAGAGCGGGAATATCTTAAAAACAAAGCATGCCAAAGAGGACACCAGAAATGGTAGCCTTCAAGGATCGCCACTTGAGCTGCACTCTGGCCATTGCGCTTACTTAGGCGCATTTCAAGCGCAGCCCCCTCCGTATTTCACGGATATCAAATTAATTATGCACTTACCGGACAGATGAGTGCCGTACTTTGGTTCGCTGGCCGTGTCGAGCTCTGCTGTTGATGCTGATTTCGTAATGAAAGCCTCTTGCGGTTGCCATTGTTAGAGGTAACTGCACTTGCATCGCCCGCTAATTAAGATGGCTGGATGGGATGAGAGAGTTAAGCGCCACAAACTGCACTGCAACTCAGCGACCGCGTTTGCGTTCATCAATTTGCACAGTTAATTGCTGATTGACCTCAAGAGTTGCTACTAATGCTACCGATAATGTGAGCTTGCGGTTAGGTCGCAAATTCATACAACATGCTATTATCTACTGCTCTACGCTTTTTGGATGCCATTAAAAAAAAAAAGAGGGAAAGAAAAAAAGAAAACAGGAAAACATGAAAGCAAATGAAAAATGTATTTTCATAAAACGGCGAATGGCGTTGCCAAGAAATGACAGACATCTCGCTGGATGTTGCATTTCGCAGTTCTTTTGCGTTATTTCCTTAACATTCGCTTGTCCTGCCATCACTCAGCTCTGTGCAAAAGTCATAAATCGTAATGCGTGGATTATGCAATTTTCATGTTTGCATTTGCGAGGGCAGCGCACAAAAAGGCTGACAACAATGCGTTACATTTACCATCAAGGACAGCTGCAGCAGCCGCACCAGCAAAAAAGCACAAATTTTAAATCTATTCTGAAGTGGGCAGGGGAAGGCAACAGGAAGCGTCAGTATAAGGGAAACCTAAATAGCTAGGAGATGCGGCACTTGCAGCATCAGCAGCAGCAGCAGAAACACCGGAAGCCATCAAACAATGACGTCTATAACAGCAGGAGCATAACAGCCTCACATGCATCGCACAAATGTAAACTACAGAAATAAATGCAAAACATATTTGGAAGTTGAGTACAATTCGCATAAAGAGTCAAAAGATTGCATAGAAAAGCTAAATATATAAATAACAATGTGAACATATGATCCCTTAAAGAAGGAAAATAAGAAGAAGGCAAATACACAAATTGTTTGTATTATATTACTTAATATAGCTCAGCTCTCTGTATGCCCTTGCATTACCTTACCCAAGGCATTTACAGACATATCTATATAGAATTATGACTTTGGCATGCTTTCATTGTTATTTATTTATAATAAAATAATTTTCTTTTTAAGGTAAACTTTATTTCTAATTCGCATTTGTAAATACTTTTCTGCGTATACTTGAGTATTTGATGATGAGATGTAATACTAGACTTGTTTGTTTGTGTAGTTTAGACTTTTAGCAGAGGTGAGTGAGGAGTAATTTCAATATTTTAATTGAAATTAAATGAAGCGGTTAGGTAAGAGGTATGGGTATATCTGCATGAGTCTTTTGCGTCTTCTCTTTGGCGGAGTCTTCTGGCAAGTTAGTTAGGCTGGGAGTAAAGTTTTTATTGATTGATTTTTTATTATGTCTCCGACCAAAATTTTTGATTGCTCTGAGTTTATTATGGACCACTCAGCACTGCTGACACGGCTGGCCTATGGGATACGTGTAATGTTTAGATGACATTTTGATGCGATTTCGTACACGTGTCATATCTCCAAATCTCCACTATACTTATAAATATTTCATTTTTAATTGAAAATTTATTGCTGGGCTTGAGTGACCAAAACATATTCTTCGCTTTAGTCATAATTGATTGTAACCGCCGCATTAAGAACTAAGCACATTTTTTTTGTCAAACCTTCCAATATAATATAATATTAAAATATGTTGCCTGTATGTTTGCCTAGTCTTTTTTATGGCAGCTTTTTATCACACTTATATATGCAATGCCTGCAATACACTGCAATGTTATTAGGTACTATATGTATGACTATAGTATATAGTTGCTTAAAGTTATTATTTTGTTTGCTTTACAAATAACTAGATATTCAGTTTCGATTATATGCTTATTTCATTTAATATCATCATTCCTTCGGGTAATTATAAGCAAATAAGCATTAAACTTACGTTCTATCGCTTTCAAGTTTTTACTAAAATGTTTTTCATCTGAAATATGTTAAAGTTCTTTATTAAATACTTTTCTACAATACTTTCCTCACTAACTATAACCTCCATAATAATTTGTATTCTTTTTAGATGCTTTGCTTCTTTATAAACTTCTTAACGTTTTCATTAAAGACTTCCTAACGCTCTTATTAAAGACGCAAGTTTGGCTTTTGTGTAGCCACAAAATGTTGAATGGTGCCTTCATTTGGACCTCTGGCGGCCTATTAACATTGCGCTTAATATTATATAAAAACGCAGTGAATTGTGGGCTGCTGACTGGTCAGCCACACGCTGCAACATCCAGTCGGTCTCCGTACAACTAAATTATTTAGTTGGTTCTGCGGCCAGCTACAGACACAAGTTATGCCCCTGCGCCGTTTGAAGCGGGTGTGGCTGGCTGGCTGGCTGGACGAACTGGTGTGAAGAGGCAGCAAACGCGACTCACTGACATGGCCATTCGACGGTCAGGCCGGGCATCAAATGATTGCCCAGACACTTTATTATGTATGAGGTGGCAGTAGCAACAATAAACGGACAAGCAACAGCAACAGCAACAGCAACAATTGCAGCAAATGAGAATGAACAACGAGCATGAGTAATCAAATTATTTATATTTAAATTGTTTGTGTGTGCTAGCATTGTTGGCGCTTTTAAGTTTTGCATAGCATACATATACACATGTTTTTATATATATCTAATATGTATATATCTATATCTATATCTATATATATATATATATATATATATATATATATATATATATATATATATATATATATATATATATATAGCTCAACATGATTATGTTGCGGGTGCAGCAACTCTTTATGTTGTGCCTTTGACGGCTGCAACGAAACCAGACCAGTGAAACAGACAGGATACGTGTCCTGCTCTGCAGAGCGATCCCTGTGCAAAGTTTATTTATGCATTTCATTTGGGGCTGCACTTTGCTGTGGGCACACACACACACACACACACACACACGCATATATATACATATATCTACACACATACTGAATGCAACGAACTTGTTGGGATGGGCTGGCATTGTGGTCCGCCTTTGAGTTGATGTATTAAAAATTTTCACACATGGCAGTTGCTTGTTTATCAGTCGCCCAACGCGTCAACGCTGTTGCGTTAGCAAAGAGCAAAATTTGATTTTCCTTCTGCTTAAACCAGATCCAAATACCCCGCGTTGAGGGCAAACGCAAAAATCTACTCCGCGCCCCTTCCGCAACTCATCGTCGCTCAGACTGTGCAATTTCGAGCGCTTGATGTGCGTTGAGTTAGCGCAGCTGGATTTTGCTTTACGCATCGGTAGTGGCAAAAATGTCACTAGACTACGTGCTGATTAGCGTATACCTGGCTGAAGCCACTGGCACTCTGCTGTCAGTGTTTAACTTCTTAACCGAGCTTAAAAACTGCACTCACAATTTTCATTAAAAATTTCATTAAACTTTTCAGTTGCCGTTAGCGCCAGGTTAAATCGTTGCACTTTCATTGCAATTTTAGAACATTTCATTATATTTGACGATCGTAGACAAGCTTGCCAGAGATCAAAGATTAAAGTGTGCATCCCAGTTTATTTATTTTGAGATTAACAAGCAAACTTAATTGAACAGAAAAGTTGAACATTTCAACATTATTTAAGCAATGACGGAAGCATGCAAACTTACAGCGTAGAATAAATTTTAGATATTTGTAGACCCTTATACGCCCTTAGTCTTAAGAACATTTTCAATTCAATTTTACCCAGTCGAACCGACCGCTTTTAGGTTTAACAAACAATCAATATTTAAGTATCGATAAGTAGACATGAATTAATATGATTTGAATATATTTTTGTAAACAAAGCCAAACTATTATGTGTGCAGTCTGCTATATTTATTGTGACATTCAAATAGAAGATGCAATTGGCAGGATCGCATTTCAGTCAACACTAATCGAAAACGGGCTGTTGGCCGTAGGCAAACTCTTGAAGGACATTGGCGTTCAAGAAAGACGAACAGCTGGAATGCAATTTAATCAAAGCATAGCTCAGGCAAATGTCAAATCATTTTGTTTATAATTAATTTGCATTTTGATTGGAATTTGACACTGTCAACCGGCAGACATCTGTCGGCTTTCCATATAAAGCAATTATATTGCCAATTTCTTGCAAGAGCATCGTCGGCTGTGAAAAGCGCCTCAAGTCAATTCGATTAGCGTTAAAATTTCTCATGAATTTTTTAATAAACCTTCAACTGACAGTTGCCCCAAAAACAACGCAATAAATTGCCTGGCAATAATTGATTAATGCGAAAGGGGCTGTTTATCATTCCAGCTATGCCCGATGCCCGATTGCTTATCGCTGAATGGCCAAGGAAAGCGCAAGTTGAGAACTGAAAAGTGAAAACTTTTGCCGTTTACGCGGCGAAACAGACGCGTCTAATTAACATGGCCGAAACGTTTAGTTAGCAGGCAACGCCCCGAGAATTTGGGCTTTGTGCGGCAGCACCACAGAACTAATTTAGATTGATTGAATATGCTTCGATAGCAATTCAATTAACTTTGCGCGGGCTTTTGGCACAGTTTTCGTTGAATTCCCGCATTTGTGCATTTAAGGTGCAGCTTTTGGTGGACAGAGTTGCCAGAGTTGCCAGGCAGCACAAATGAGATTCGGTTTGTCATGGCATATGGAGCAACATTTTGCATAGTAAGTGGCCATGCTGGGTGCGGAAGTAGAGGACCAGAAACTGTGCCTCGTCTCATTGCATTTTGTGAGCCAACTAAATCACCAGAAATCAGTTATAAATCCGTTGGACTTTGTGCAGCTGGACATTAGACATACAAATACGTATGCATAATTCCCTTTGCCGCCGTCGGTCCTTGACGCTGATAGCACTTCAGGCAGCATGCTCATCTATTTCAGTGTGTGAATGTGTGCCTGCCTGCCAGTGTGTGTGTGTGTGTGTGTGTGTGTGTGTGTGTGTGTGTGTGTGTGAGAGAGAGTGAGCCTTTCAATTATTCAAATAACACAGCATTTTGGCAGCAATGGCTGTCAGGATATGTACAGCAACGACCACGAGGACTCCGTGTGTGCAGCCGTCGCGTTATCCTGGCCGCCCAGAGCGGTATGCAACGCTCATTTAGATCGTCAGGCAGCTAACGACAGCCCCACAGTCTGATGGTCAGTCATGGGGTCTGCATGGCTGCCCATTAGTATACGCTTTGGGGCTTACCATGCGCTGACTTTAATCTATTGCCTGAAATATACACACACACACACACACATACACATATGTATATAGCTATAGCTGCTTGTGTGCGACATGAAAACATCAAACAACATTCGTCGGGTTTTAATTATTATTTGAAATCACGATGGCGCTGACGCTGTCTGCCTCCTCGTAGTTATGTTAGCCCTGGCCCCTGGTAGGGGTAGTGCAATCTAATGAAACATTAGCTGCACGCCTACAACAACAGCAATAATCGGCAGCCGATCTATGTGCGTGTGAGAGTGTGTGAATGTAAGCGGCAGACAGCCTGGGTATGAAACGCTCGCTTGAGCAAAAGCAGCAGCTACATGTGATGCTTGAATCTTTCATATCAACAGGCCACCACTCAAAAATCCTATGAATTGCCAAACAAATTCGAAAACATATGTAACAAGTAAGAGTGTTCTAGTCTAGCCGGGAGTGTTCGATTTGGAGATACCCTGAACCCTGCGCAAAGCTACTATTCCAATATTCTCTTCTTTTTCACATACA
This sequence comes from Drosophila anceps, assembly GCA_035045945.1. Taxonomy (NCBI): domain Eukaryota; kingdom Metazoa; phylum Arthropoda; class Insecta; order Diptera; family Drosophilidae; genus Drosophila; species Drosophila anceps. The sequence goes on from JAWNON010000225.1 coordinate 16,947,409, forward strand.
TACACACACACACATAACCACTCGCTCTGCTTACTGTGCTATGGGAACTTATGTAATTGCTGAAAAACTTTTGTTCTAGATGGATTCTCTTATTAATATTTTTTTAAAGTGATAATAATATCCAGATGAGTGAATTTGCCAAATTTGGAACGAATTAGCAAAGATAAACTAGGACTGCGTTCAGCTCTACTCTACTACCTTATAGGGTCTGCCACTCCTTCTGCTTGCTAAACACATTTTCACAAAACCATCATACCCTGATGCATACGCAATGGACTCAGAGTATAAAAAGATTTGCATATTATATAGAAAAGTTGAGTGGCCAGCTAATCAGCGAATCAGTGATGGACAGAAAGAAAGAGTCGAAAAGTGGCAGAGGACAGATAATTACTGCCATTCACGACAGTAAATACAAATATATATTTATTAATTAAAATGAAAAACAAAGAGTTATAAAAAGAATACAAGTTAATTTGAAAAGGAGAAAATACGAATGTTTCTATTTATTTATTAAAATACGCTGACGAAAAAGGTGCCAAAAAATGCGGAGAAAAAGTTTCTCAATAATATCACCAACACGATTTTATTTGAGCGAATGAACAATGATACAATTAGAATATATGTAAGCAATAACATAATTGTAAAATTAAAAGAAAATTAAAATGGGAGAGATCCATAAAAGCAAAGTAGGAAATAACGAGCGATAATAAACGAAACGAAATTTTGGGAACTCACTACACAATGTAGGAGATGTTTGCGAGACCAGTAAACTACGCCCACAGCTCACTGTTTTTAATTTAGTAATAGTCTAAAACTTTCTTCCTTGAGCAGTAATCTGTCTTTCAAGTGTGGAAAAGCTAAGTTATGAACCATACAGATATATTTTCTCAATTGCATTTCTACGAATATACACTCACACAACCAGCTTTTAAATACTAAATAAATTTCTATTTTGAAAAATAGAAATGCTGCTTATACTACCAGAATGTCTAAAATAAATTGTCATTTGATTTGTGTAAAAAATATATATCCTCTTATCGGCGCAAAATCTAGTAATCACTCTTCTACTAAGCTCTCTTAAGTTTATGTTTCTTTTGAGTTATCGCGCTCAATTACTTTTAGTGAACTCATGTATGAGCAAACCTATGCTAAATTCTCCTAAATTACAATATTTGGTGTATCACCGGTTGAAGGTTCGACACTCTCAATAAATTAACTTTTACTAAAAGAACACAAAAGTCTTTACATTACATAACATACATACAGCTTTTAAATAATAAATGTTTTTATCACATTTCGTAGAATTCCGAAAACTGATATGATTTCTGTGACGGTGAGTTGAATCACATATAAATAACTAAAATTGGAGTTTTAGCTGGCGAAAAAACACGATTTAGCTGCGAATATATTGATGAAATGCTGTATTAGAAAACGAGTGAAAAAAAAACGTTGTAAGTCGCATAAGCTGCTTCTACAATATTTTTCTATACTTTATCTTTCTGCCCTCAATATTTGTCCAATCCAATAAGCAAATCTCTTATAATCTGCCACACTTGTCGAGATAACCGCAGTTGAAGGAGCCAATTTGATTGATAGCACCGGCAATGCCAGCAGCCTGTTGTCCACACTGTCAAGTGCCAATTAAACTAAAGCGTGACAAGAGGCAACAAGCGTTGTGTGTAGGCCGACAAAAGTGCCAGTTATTTTTTTTTATTTTTTTTTTTTTTTGTTCTGTCCGATCCTCTCGACAAGTTTTTTCCCTCACTAATGACTGAGGACACTACCTACCAGCGCTCACACCATGCACCACCGCGCTGACGTTGATAGGCCACAACAATTTTCATTGGACAGCCATTTACAATAAACGTCAGCGATTGCGAAGCAGCAAGGCTGGGCGTTTGTTAAATGCTTGTCAAAAAAAAAAGAGAAAAAGCAGAAAAAAAGAACCAGAAACGTCGTGTAGTTTAGCTTAAGCGCAAAATCAAAGTGCCATTAAGGTTTGGGCTTGATAAGCGCTAATGAATGGTTTTCTTGTGCGCTTCAATGGGCCGTGTCTATGGCTGGCCGCAACCATGGCAGCAGTCGCAGCAGGACACTTGTCGCGGTTTGGGCAATTTAAGTGGCGGTTGATGTTGTCGTCCATGTCGCTGTCGATGTCGACGTTAACCCTGATGCTGAATCTGACGTCAAGGCTGGCGCTGGCGCCAGCAGACGCAGACGCTGACGCTGACGCTGGCACTGTGGCTGCAACTGTGGCTGCCATCGCTGCCTGTGGTTGGGCTGACGCAAATGTTTGGTTTCGCTGGCAATTAACGTGGCCAAAAAACAATGCTGCTGCACTTTTTTCCACTGGCCATTTTTGGGGCTTGTAATAAAATGGCAAACGTATGCCTGCAATCAATAACCAAAGCGAACGGCCCTAAAAAGCGTGTACTGTTTTTTTACTCCTACTTGCCCATCAATATGTATGTGTATGTGTGTGTGTGTGTGTGTGTACATTGCAACAACGAAACGCACACAGCGACAAAGAGTGAGTGAGAATGAGGTAGGGAGTGAGGTAGCCGCCAACATGCGACTTAATACAGGCCAAGTTGATGAAGACACAAGACAGATGGATAACGGCAGGTAAGCCAGGCATACAAATAAGAAATTTTTGCAATAGCATAGAATCAAGCTGAAGCCGAAGCTGCTGAAGTGGACGATTGGCAGGAAGGTATATGGGTTCAATGCTAGCGGCGAAACTTTTGAACAGCCACTCCACGGCACTCCACTCGGTACTCGGCACAATGGCCAGACTCTATTGTAGTGGCCATTGCAATACAAATCGCTACCAATTTTCAACCGGACACACCAGAAAGCAGCAGGAAGGCCGAGCTAACCAAGCCATAAGCAACGGTCAACTATATGGCCAAACATGCGGCGCACACCTTTCATTTGTTGTACGTTTTATACACGTAGCCAGCTTCCTTCTCACGCTCACTCTGCACTCTCTCCCACCGTCTCTTTCTCTCACACACTCTCCCTCTCTCCCTCACTCTTTACCTCTTTAAATACAGATGCAGCTGCATGTGTTGGTGGCGTAGCCAACTTTCATACAGAGCCGCGTTGGGTATTGAAAGCTTTTCGACCACGTTTGTTGCCTGCCACCTGGTCCATGTCTCTGCATCGGCTTTATGTTGTGCATGTGTCTGGCCGAGGTCTTTACGTTGGCTTGATTGGATTTGCCGATGCAAATGAAGAATCCAATTTTTAAAGTTTGTTTTTCGTTATCGTTACGTTTCTTGTTAGTCCTGCTCTTGTTCCTACTTGCTCCTACTACTCCTGGTCAGCCTGCTAGCTGCTCGACTTAGCTTTTTTCCCTCGCTTTTGTGATTTTTTTTTTGCTCCTTTTGTGCACATGCAGCGCGACTGTCTCATCCAGAGTTCAAAATGTTGGCCGTTTCTTGGACTATCTGTCCTAGCCTGGCAACAGCTGCTATTGGTGCTCTGTGTTTGTTGTTTGCACGTTTGTTGTGCATATTTTTCGGTCACATCAACACAGATATGCCCACATACACCTGTTCAACCATTGACACAAGGCATCAGCATTCCCAGAATACAGCAACAATAACAGCCGATTTCAACTAAAGGAAAGCACACAAACACTAACATAACAGATAGTAAACGCGATTGGATTGGAGGTGTCGACTCCAAGATGCCCTAGCATCTGGCTGTAGTTAGTTAGACTTTCAACATAGCAACAGTATGCGTAATCACCTTATGGTTTATAAATTTTATCGTTACCTTATGCATTTCACAATAAACTGTATGTTAATGGCAAGTATATTATATAATTATAAATCAGATATATCAAATTGAAATACATAGAAAAGAATCAATGACAAACTATGGCACGCGAGACGATATCATATACAACCCACATGAAAACCCAGACAGATCGAGCCGAGAGGCGCATATGTGTACATAGTACATAGTCCATGTATATCTCTGTTATATAGTCGTTGAGGATTCCATTATGCCGTTTACGTGCACTTATACAAAATCAATACACCCTTTTCAGCACGTTGAGCTCATAAAAAACACAATTTTTGTGCTTTTGATTTTGGACGCCAATTGTCAGCTGTGTTTTCATTGTGCCGTTGTTGTTATTGCTGATTTTTTTTTAGTTTCTGTTGGCTCTGCCTTGCCACAAAATCGAATTTGCACTCCTAAACAATTGACGTTGCCACACCCACATGTCATAGTCTTTTTCTTTTTTTGTTGTCCCTCTTCATTTTTGTTCCATTTGTATTTCATGCCTTTCAATTTGATATTTGCTTCTAGTTTTTACTCGACTCAGCCAACTGCATCCTCATTTGGTATGTCAATTTTGTTAAATAGACCTGCCCATTTCTTTGCTTTCAGAATTTCTCCATTTAGCTGCTGAAATATTCAATAGAAATACAAAGTGCACAAAGTGTAGATAACATTTTTTTTAATATTAATATTTACATATTTATTTAAATACGACACGCATAATTGATGACAATGTTCGTCCATTACCATAATTTATTTGCAATTAGCTGCTCAAGCCAGGTAAATTTATTATTCATGTTGTTTAAGTATGCATTTTATTAATGTGCAGATAGGTCAAGTGGATGGAAGCCGCAAGTTATTCAATTTTGCATCTAAATTTGTTGCTCGAACAGAAAGTTGAGCGAATATTCATAAAGCAGCCATAAAACGATAAAATTAAATTGCTTGAAATTTGATAGCAGCGCTTTGTATCGCGTAATAAAGCCCACTCTAACGCGCCGGACACTTCATTAAATAATGGAACACCAAATGCTGGTAATTCATCATTAATGATTGCCACAATCCAAAAACAAAACATTCAGCTGATGTCCAATTAAGAAATTACCACGAATCTACCCTGTTATTTCAATGATGAAGATACTAAAAACTGTATTATTAATACGTCCGAGTGTGCAGAAAATAATAAAGAGCAAAAATTATTAAAAAATTAAAATTAAAAATTATTAAATTATTATTGTTTTAAATTTAACTAACATAATACAAGATGAATAATAATAATAGTTCGTAGATATCATCTATTGTGAATACAAATTCAATATTGAAATGGATAATATATTTAAAGGTAAAAAATATTCTTAGTTTCTGTGATCAATCCTCTAGTGCCGTTGAAGTATAGGGTATATTAACAAGGTATGCTGTCAGTTTGCCCCGTCCAAGTGCACGCCTCCAAGGCAAATTACTTATAAATTTGTGTGCCATGCGAGCCATTGACAGCAGCTACAATTACCGCAAGCACAGGATACGCTGCCGCGGGCAGTGAAGCAACAGAAGCGTACACAAATAAATCAGCTTCGGGCATGCGTAAATTTCCAAAGAAAATGAAAAAAAGCCCTGCTAATTGCTTGCACAATATTAACATGTTTAAAGAAGCTATAAAAATAACTCATAAAGCGAAGCCTCGTAGTAGCTCACATTATATATATATATATATATATATATATATATATATATATATATATATATACTTGAATTAAGACTTTCTTTAATATTTAGAATTTTCTTCAGTTGGCAATTTTCGCAGCAGATTCCAGAGTTGAGCTAAGCTTAATATAAATAATTAAGGCAATTGCAAAAATCTGAAATATTATATGAAGAAAAAAAATAAAGAAAGAAGAAAAAGCTCGTGCAGCTTATGAGAATAGCGAGAACTATGTTAATCTGCTTGCATGTTAAGCGGCATTCAGAATTAGCCCCCGCTTAAGCCATAAATCGTATCGCGAACAGAGCGTTAAACGTTGGTCAAACAACAAATATCAAGCTTTATTGACCCACAAATAACGTGCAGATAATTACAAAAACAATGGCAACCGCCAGCGGCCAGTTGTTGGCCAAAACAAACGCGCAAGTAGTCTCTGGCTCGGTTGGGTGGTGAAGTGTGGTGCGGTGGTGCGCTGGTAAAATAACATGGCAAAGTGGAAAAACTACTTACAAGTATGTTAACATGCGCAATTGTTGGGACCCATTGCCGTTGTCTTGTAGCCCTCAGGGAGAGGGAGCCAAGACGAAGCCAGCTAGCAACAATAGCTTCAGCATTTTCCTTTCCTTTCCTTTCCTTTCCTTTCTTGTGCGCTTTCCCCAACGCTCAAGATGCTTGAGTTTATCTGTTGCGGTCATGGCAAAAAGTAATCCAAAAGATAAAATACAATAAAATAAAAGGCCAAGCGGTGAGTAATGTGTACTCTCGATGTTGTTGTTTTCTATGTTTTATATATATTTTTTTTTCTTTGGTGCTGATGTTGCGGCTAGCGCTGCATTTGTGGGTGAGTCGCTTAGACAATACCTACGAGCAGCTTGCTGTATTGTTGCTGTTGTGTGTGCATAATTTATACGGTGAGCTTCTCATGTTTTTGGCTAAATTATTTTTCCGGGCCCGGCACGTGCTGCTGCGTTGCCTGGTCGAAGACTCAATGGTTCCGGCGCAAAGGCTTCAGGTCAACAATTTGGTCATAAATTTTGGCGCCTGGCCTGCGACACGCTCTATGACATTATTGAACCCGAAAGGGAATATGGCTAAATAAAAAACAGCAGCAACAGCCAACGGCCAAAGGCCAAGCAATTGACCTTGAAAATTGTTGAGAGACCACAGAAAATGAACTCTGAACTGCACTCAAAGCTTTTCCTCATATTCTACAACATATTGTTAAACAGCAGCAAATCTAAAGCCAACTTGAAATATACATGGCTGTTGCATGGGACGCTGCTTAAGCCACATGAAATTGAACTAAATTTTAAACTATATATTTGACTTATACAGAAAAAAAAAATACTTCAACTTTGAGAAACATTCGAATTTCTTCGTATGAAGCTCACGTAGAAAACTTTTTCAGGAAGACGCACTTCAATGTTGTATGTAAAGAGGATACACAGATGTCCGAAGAAGTTAGTAAGTTGAATTATAATATTCATATTATTCATTGTATACTATTAGGAATCAATTGCGAATTTTAACTCTTTGCTCAACTCGAACCCCATTTCAATTTAAATAAAATTAGGACATCCAAAATAAAATGAGTAACTTAAATTAAATAAATAAGTAAAGAACTTCATTCAAAGCGTTATAGATTGCACATTGAATTTGTTATACCCGTTCGAAGAGATATATAAAATAAAAGCACAGACTTATGAATGGCTTGATTAGGTTTTTTTTATTAGGCATACGACTGAATTTTTCATTGGTCTGCCCTGGTGTTTAAAGCCAACTGATGCCTGTCCCTATTGCTGTTTTTGCAGTTGTTTCTGCTGTTGCGGTTGCAATTGCTTTGGGACCATTTAGCATTTCAGAAGTAACCACATGGGGCTAAGACCAAGCGGCAGCAGTTTACCCGTAAGTGTTTGAGAGCGCCAAGACCAGAGAACATGGCAGCAACATTTCGGAGACGCAGACGCCGAAGCGTTGAAATATTACAAAACTCTAAACAGGCGTAAAAGTTTTGCAAAAAAGGGAAATTTTCTTAATTTGATTTCTTCAACGCCCCTGGAGTGCAGTGTGTTGCCTAAATGTGCGTGTATATTTTATAAATATATATATATATATATATATATATATATATATATATATATATATATATATATATATATATATATATATATATATATATATATATAGCCAGCAGACAACCTAAAATAAAGCAAGGAAATTTCGGAAAAAAGGCTTGGGCACAAAGTTTTTAATAAAGTTTTTATACCTTGCCGTCGAAATAAAGTCAGACCTCGGTGCGGACAAGCGCTGCAAACGGAAATAATTGAGCCAATTTGTTGTTAAGGGAATAGAGCAATAGACCTGAATGTTGAACAAGGTAAGCGGTGGACTTCAGTTCGCGTGAATTATGGGTAACTTTAGAATGCCTGCCAAATTTTAATTAGAAAAATTAACAAATGCAAATTTCGTACAAGGGCTGTAGACGGCATTAGTTCAGCTCACTCCTTTGATGAATATACTTGGCTAGGCCTAGGTTACGATGCTGAAGATTAGGTCAAGTGCTACTCTTATGCATACGTTTTTCATGCGTTCTTCCAACTTAACTAAAATATATTTTAAAGTACTTGAAGATAAACCTTAATTGCAAATAAATAAATGGTAATTTACGCTAAAGCTTCTCTTGTTTATTCGTAAAATATTTAATGGAGTTAATCAACTTTGTATATTGCTATCAAAAAATCGGATACAACAGAATAGTTTCAGAAAACTGAATAGTTTATATTGGCTTATGACAACATTTAATGCTGTTGAGCAACCAAGACTTTTCGTTTAGCTTTAAGTGAACTCAAACAAATTTAAGCACGTGCTGGGAGCGTTCACGTCGATGGGAATTAATATAATTATTTAAAATCTTACATATTTAGTGCTGAGCACAAGACAGCAACAATGATTTTCGTGCTGTCCTCTACTACAATAAAGGTGGTTATATAATCAATTGAGATAATTTATACACACACGAACTTCTGCACCAATCGTACGATAGTTGGTTTCTTCTTATGCTCGAGCCACGAGCGCCGCCATAGCTTGATCAAGTCGTTACACCGTTGCACACACATGCATAGAATGGATAGAAAAGAGAACGATTGACCGCAAATGCTCTACCAATATGGATCCTCTACAAACGTTGTATATCAGGTCATTTGCCGCTCTTAACTTACAATTTCGGATGTGCACTGATTGCTGGGCGCAACAAACAACAATAGGAGTGTTATTTATTTCAGGCAGTTATAAGAAATAAAGTAAATATTTAATCTACGATTTTTCTAACAATTAAGTCCACACTTTGCTTTGACTTTTACTAGCCAATTAATATTTGAGTATACTTAAAATAATTCAAACTGTAGCCATTAACTTAATGACTCGGTCTGCCTGCTGATCATTTAAGTAGCAAGTGTAAATTTTCCAATTGGTGATAGAGAAGAACAATTCCTAAGGAACTTGTCGTTACCACAAGCATCTCAATGGTGCTTGAATTTCATTTCAAAACAATTTGTAAAAGTCTCTTACACACACTCACACTCACACTCACACTCACACACACACACACACAAGCGCACACTCACAGCTATCAATGTTTGTTTGGCAGCTAAGCAAATTTGCAGTCATCCGCTGATGCTGAGCCAGCAATGGCAAGTGCGTGCCGGGATCAGCAACTGTTGGCCTTCGCTTTGCCGGTCTCTGTCAATAGTTTTCCATATTCTTTCTTTATTTTTTTTTTTTTTTATAGCTATACTATTTTATTTCTATTTTTTGATGAATTGACATTGCAATGCTATTTGTCAGCAGTCAATATGCTTGTTACATTAAATTGCCAGCTGACTGCTGGCGGCTGCAGTCGCCGCAGCTTTCATTGTTGTTGCTGTTGTTGCTGCTGCTGATGCTGCTGCTGCTGTTGCAACACTTGTGCCATTGTTAATATTAGAAGCGCTACTAACAAGTATTACCCCGACTTTTATACATATATGTATATATATTTGTGGCTGTGTGTGTGGGTTTTAAAGGGCTGACTGACGGACTGACAGAAGCCGAACAGAGCGCGGTGGCAACGCTAGCAAATTGTTTTGTATTGTGCAGCCGACAGGCGACAGCTCGATTTGCATGGTCTCGCTCTTTCTTTCTCTGTCTCTGTCTCTGTCTGTCTCTCCGTCTCGCTCACTATTTGAAATAGGTTACGCACATGGCATGTTCAGCCGGAGCGTGCCAATTGGCATCCGCATTTGCATTTACATCCGCATCCGAATCCGAATCCGCATCCACATCCGTTTTCACATTCGTATCTGCATTGAGCGTTTTGCGCCTGAACTTTATGAAAAATTGCAATTGAAATTGAGCATTTTTGCTCACTGCAGCAGCGGCAGCGGCAGCAGCCACAGCAACAGCAACGGCAACAGCATCGGCAACAGCAATAGCAACAGCAGCTATGTCCAATCAAAATAGTTCTGTTCTACGATTGCAATCAACTGGTTGCAAATTGTCATCAATAGAATATTAGTGTAACAGAGCTCAAATTGCATTTCCGGACAGGTGTCTTTATTGGCGGAAATAATTTCGGGAAATAGGTATATGTATGATGCGCTGCACGCATCGAATCGTAAGCGGCAAGTGTTACTTCCCCATGACTTCATTTATTTTGCGGCTTTGCTGCCCCCAGCTCTTAGCCATTGTTAGTCTTTATTCTTATTTTCTTTATCTTTGGCTTCTTTCATTTCATTTTGCACCTAGCCACGATTTGCATGTGAATTTCTATGCCCAGCTGCGAAGCAGCGGAAATGAGATTCTATTTGCTACGTGCTTCACGCAGCTCAGGCAAAAGACTTTCAGAATGGAAACTAGTTGGGTCTTTGTTTGGTGACACTGAAGAACAAAACAACTTGCATTAAAAGTTTGCTAAAATCAAATATTAATGGAACTGACTAGCAGATATCCTCTAGATCTGAGTGAAATTCGATTGTGTTTAGTAAGTCTCGGATGAAATCTTGGTTTAGATAAGCATAAAGTAAATATTTAACATTGAATATCTCATTCAAATAAACAGAATGCGAATAAGATAGAGTTATTTCTTTTTCGCACGGTTATCATTCCAACCGGTTATGCGATTTCTGTTAGCAATTTTCATGGATTATATTTACTTGCCGAATTCGATTGTCCACGTATCAGACCCCATTTCATTCCAATACTTTCTTACAGGGTATTGAAAGAAAAAGGCAAGCAATTGTTGAAATAATAGGAATGAAAGAATTCACATCTATTGAGAAGGAAATCAGTAGAAGCTGAAGGGTTAGAAGTTGGTTTGTTATTGCGTGACCTTTTTAGCTATTCAAGTCTTGCGATGTTGAGTTCGAAATGCGACTAATATGCAATTTGCATTAAATATTCAACACATTTCGCTGACGTCAAGCCTTTTGGCCGGAAACACAACGCCGCCCCATAGATGAAACAAACCAACCCCCGTCCCCTCCCCTTCAAGTTGGCGTTTGTTAATGATGTTTCCCCAATTGCCATTCCTCGCGATGTGTTGTGAATTTTATAAATAAGTGCATGTCAACATAAATTATAAATATTCCCAGTTGATTAATAATGCACAAGAAAAATGTCACAAAGAAATATGTTGGAATATATGTGCTGTTGGAATCGCCTGCTGCCAGAACGCTACCCCGCAGCCCGTTCAACCTGCACGCACTTCACATCCTATGGATGCAAAGGCCAGAAGCTCAGCCAAAAGCACAGAAGTAACAAGATTTAAATAATATTATCAGCCATTCAACGAAAACTGAATGCTCTTTAACGAACTCATCGGCTGTTCAGTTAGATGGAAGCATGTAAGCCTCTTTCAGTGTTGCCCAGTTTTATATTTATCATATTATGTGCATATATTTGAGTTAGACATATTTAATTAAAAATATATATTAAATATTATAATTGCTTACAGTTGTGCCAGGGCTAATAATTTGCAACAATAATATTTACTATTAATAATTCAATGTGAAATATTTATTCAAAGTAACAAAAATTAGTTTCGATGTAAACTGCAATTGAAACAACACAACTAAACCGATTGTGTAAAATAAAATGCATTTAAATACAAATTTGTTGTAGTACAACTTTACCGAAACAATACAAATAAAAAACAAAGATTATTTTTGCCATAATTGAAAAATGCATTTACGCTGGCTTAATTATATTGCCTACATGTTCAAAAAGCCGCATACTTTTTGTTTAACAATAATCCTGTTATGCACTTGCCTCCTCGCTATGTTCATGAAATCAGAACATTTTTTTTTTTTTTTTTTGGACTGTGGTTAATTTTTAGATTGCCTAATTCGTGTCCAATTCACAATGATTTTCATTTCTATTTCTGAATAATTGAAAAACTGAAATGAGGCAAAAAAAAAAAAAAAATACAAAACTTTTACCTTATGACCAACATTATTTGTATCCCTGGCTAGGGTATTAAAATATTGTATGCCAGCGCAAAAATAAAGTCATTAAATTTATATGTGTGTGTGTGTGTGTGTGTCTGTGTGTGTGCAAAAGGGAAATGTAACAGTTGCTAGGTGTACGGGGCGTGGCAAGGGCGGCTCAGCAGTGGTGCTGTGGTCGTTCTGCATGCGTGCAAGAAATGGAAATGCGGTTAATTTCCGTAAAGTATGCAATAATTTCTGGCTCTGAGCATAAGTAAGAGTATGTGTGCGTGTGTGTATGTGTGCGTGCGTGTGTGTGTGTGTGTGCTTGATTTTATTTGTTTGTGTGTGAGTTGCGGAGTGCAGCAACAAAGGCAATGTGTAAAGTAACTGCCACGCCCCACGCAAGCTTTGCATGCAGCAAGTAAATCTCTTTGGCAGCCTGTGAAGACGGAACTAACGAACAAACGGACATTCATCAATATAAATCAAGCAGCGACCACAAGGATCAGGCACAGGACCTGAACCAACAGCAACAGCTACAGCAGCAGTCCTGTACCCTGGACCGTACGAGCACAACGCGGCCCTGCAGAGAATAAATAAAAACATTTTCGTATGAAAATTGCTGCGAATTGGTTGGCAAGCGGCAAACGGGCAGATTGCAGGCGGAGGCTGTTAAAATGTTGGCCAAAGAAATATTTGCATGTTTTTATTTATTTTCCTTATTCGGCAGAGAGAACGAGAAAGATAGAGGGAGAGAGGGAGAGCGGTAGATGGTAGATGGTAGATGGTCGATGGCATTTGGTTGGCGGCAAGGGGACAGACGGCGGATGACTTTGGTTGTGGACGGCGCATTGTGCATTTGGGAACCAGGCTATCCAAGCTGTCTGGCTGTCCGATTGTCCGACTGTCCTTACCAGAACTGTGGCCGTAGCTCTAGCTGTAGCTGCCACAGTAGCATTTTCGTTTCATTATGTTCCGTGCGCCTAAAGGATTGCGATATATATTTGCATTTATTTTTATTATTACCTTTTTTTATTTGCTATTTGCTGTATTTTTTCACAGAAGCAGCAGCAGCAGCAGCAAGGACAACATGGGCATTGGGTTACAGTTACATCGGTTGCATTCGCGTTGGTATGCTTTGCAACAGCAGCAATGCTTTGGGCCAACGCATTTTGACTTCGGAATTTGCGGCTTTTTATGTAATTCATGGTCATTCGATGTACGACTCCGCATGCGTATGTATATGTGAATGAGTATGTGTGTGTGAAATGTGTGTGCACAAAAAATATGTGTTGCATTTTTTCGCAACGACTTTAATACTTGGATTTGGCCAAAGAAGCGTACCCGAAAATCACATAATTTATGTGATTTCCGTGCAGTACAGTCGGAAATCGCATGATGCAATTATAGCCAAGCCATAAGTACACTCTTTACTCACACTCACACACACACACACACACACACATGCACACACACACACACACACGCACACAACCATAAACTACGCTGCTAAACGTCAACAAGAATATCAAATGCGATCAATTCCGTTAAGCTCCTTTTAAGTAGCCAGAACGAGTCGAATAAGACAAGAGTCCTTGACTGAGCAAACGGCTCTGCTGACTTGAATTCATTGTGTTATATCAAAACAAAGAAATTCATTTAAGATTAAACTTAAGATTTAATTAAATTAATTTAAATGTTATAGCTAAAACACATTAAAAAATAAATAACTTTTTCTCTATTTCTTAAGCAGTTGATTTTACTACTATAGTATTATAATTATTATCATTTCTTATACTCTCTATTACCATACATTTTTTAATTTTGGCTATTTAAGTTATAGATTTTAATATTGCACGCATTTTGATAAATGAGTAAAATACAGGATTGTGACTGCCGATTCTAGTGATTCGAGTTGACAGACTTTGATTCGGGAATTCGGTTTTATAAACTTCCTACGAGAGACGTAAGTATATAAAGTCAGACTATTACAAGTTCTGAAGAATATATATTCAATTGGAGTTGCTAACTTACTTGTGATATACTTCTGGATTAGCCTTTTAGTAATGCAGAGATAGCTACAATTTGTATTTAGAGCCTGTGTGATTTACTACGTTTCACGCTAAGCAGAGCTGCGCCTTTTAATGAAGTTTGGTAACAACTGGAAACTAATTTTTAAGATATATTCAAACAGCGGGGCCAAGCTACGCCCTGACTCCAGATCATTAACAGAAAAAAAACTTCTCAGCGAAATTTAAAGAGCGGCACAATTATCTCTTTTAGTACTTGAGAATAAGAATTGTTCCAGGTTCTAGGTTCGAAATTGTTTCTCTTTCTGCATAACATGAAAAGTTTTGTGCAATTTGATACTCTAATGTAGCTATATATATTAAAGTGATTCACAGTCCCACCACAAAATCTTCTCATCGATGCACTAAAAAAAAGAATGTCTTCCACGGCTCTAAAATTTAATTACAATTGCATTTGGCGACAGCGAACGAAATTTACGTATTCGATAGCAGTTTTTTGCAGTGCATACGTGGATGACACAGCATTTTATTTGTCATTTCCGGTTTATGCAGGAAGTTTAAATTATTGAATACGACCGGAAGTGCAGACGAGTCAATGCATACAAAAATTCGTAGCTGAAAAGTGTGTTTAAAACGCGACATCAGAGCGAAACGACGTCTGTCCGCTCGTCCGTCTATACACATACATATATAGAGAGCAGCAATGGTATGTTTGCATTGTCAATGGCCATAAATAAATATATAAATTTAAATAAATGCCACGAGCGCTCGCACACACAGATACACACCCATATACACAAAGATACATGGGCATACAGTTTGTTTGTCAATAAATCAGAATGCTTATCAACGTCAAACGGCCACAAAGACTTTAAGCAAACAATATAAGCGGCCAACGGACCAGAGCAACAGTAGTTGCTCTGAATACGCCTGTGAATATATGTATATATATATGTATATATATAAATATACATACATATATATGTGTGAGTGTGTGTGTGTGTGTATGGAACATCTATAAGAGCCTTGTATATTGAGCCTGCGACGGTTTATTACGCGCGATTAAATTCATTAAAGAAATATGCCTGGCAAGCGACATCAAGCGGAATGAAAACAACGGCAAACGAAACGAAATCAGCTGCCTGGCTCGGCCAGGCGTAACCACAAAATGGCAACAGCCACGACAATAGCAACAACAGCAACAACAACATTAATAGCAAGTACAACAGACAGGACAACAACTGACAGCTGACATTTGCCGCTCTATCTGGGTGCCTGCAGGCATTGCGGCCGCCAATTTATGGCCCGGCCGCAAAGTTTGCCCCACTAAACCCGCTAATTGTGCCGCTTTAGACGAGTATCCTCTCACTCAAACCGCTTCCCTCCAAATTATGCTCAATTTACGCCTCATCCCGAACTGTTACCGCTCTCATTGTTTGCATTATTAGCTGACAATTTTTGAGCAACTCAAGGCTCGATTCGTACGCAGGATTATCTGGCGCTTGGTCTCTCTCTCTCTCTCTCTCTCTCTCTCTCTCTCTCTCTCTCTCTCTGCCATAACAAGAAAGACAGCAGCTGTGGTATTGCTAGTGGCACTGGCAGCTGTTGAACCAGTTGCCTGATAAGCCCTTTGGGCAAGTAGTGGCTCTTTCTCTTGTACTCGTATAATCCTTGTTATTTCAGGCCCAGGCTCTATGCTAATTTGACTTGCCCAACTTCGAATATATATATATATATATATACACGAAATGGAACAGCCTTTAAAAAGAGAGTCAATGATGGCTTCAAATTTCGTTTAAAGCCAAACACACTTTTTATAAGCTCGTCAAACTTTGATTCAATTGAATTTTTCATAAAGTTAGATTTTAATACGATTGGGAAATGGGCCATATTGATGTGCAACATTGCCTGCAAAGCTTTAAGACATAGCCGCCAATCTTTGGTACATCGAAAGCAATGCAGCAATGCAGTCTGCAACGACAGTGTTTTAATGGACAATAACGGAACTACCGCTTGCGCTTCCTCAAACTCTACATATAAGTTCAAAACTCTGTATCCTAATTCTTTAAGTAAAAATAAGATAGCACCGTTTGCGTTATCAGAATAAGCTCATGCTTGTATTCTCATCTTCGACTACTGATCAATTCATTAGTTTGACGCACTTGCGTAATCTGTACAAGTTTCAGCTTGAATCTTAACAGCGAGTAATTGGTTAATTTAAAGATTAGAGGCTTAATATTTGAGATATTCATGCTCGTATATTACACGCGAATGAAGACTTAAATTTCTTTATCATTCATTTCCTTCCAAATCGATATTTCTTTTTGATTTTCCGAGTCCAACTTGAAGACATCAAATGTGTTTATTTTTAAATAAAGTGTGCATAGATAATAAATATTTTAATTTCTAATACGTTTCCTGTTATTTATGCAATTGTACTCGAGCGTTTTCCTTTTCATATTTTAATATCCAATCTAAAGCCCGAAAGGTCATTGGAAAAAACAAGCATAGTACATAGATACATAAATTTTTATGTGTATGAGTATAATAATAAAAAATTTGGTAACATGTTTAAATAAAAACAGAAAATATTTAATGAAATTCTTATGCATTTAGGTCTGTATAAATAAGCCCGCTAACAACACTGTCAAAAAATGTATTTGCACTGTATAAAATATCAGCAGTGTATATCAAATATTTCAAAGTGAATACTTTAAAATAATCACATCTCATTATTGGGTATTTTTTAATCCAGCATTATATATATATATATATATATATATATATATATATATATATATATATATATATATATATATATATATATATATATATATATATACATAAATAATATATATATATATATATATATATATATATATATATATATATATATATATATATATATATATATATATATATATATATATATATATATATATATATATATATATATATATATATATATATATATATATATATATATATATATATACGAAGCGCTGATTCTGCCTCTTTTATACAATAGCAAACGATATAAGCCCCAGCTGTGATGTTCGAAGTTTTTGCTTGCTGATATATCAAAGAACTCCTACGAAATATTTAAAAATCAAAAAGCTGACAGTTTTTTGCTTAAAAAAAATGTGATGGGTTTTTCACACTGCGCCTCAGTGCTGTGAAAAAATATGCTGCATCCATAAAAGGTGATGGCACATTAAAGGATTTAGCACACTCAACAGCCACGTATGAAACAAAACAAAAAAAAAAAAAGAAAAAGGAGAAAAAACAAATACATAGCTCTTCGATTTTATATACTCGTATATCATGATGAGATAACATTCAGTTTTGGCCCGGAATTTTATTGGCAATATAATAAAGCGTTATTAACAATGGTTTGGTTTTTAGTGCGGTTCACTACACATTAAGCATAATTTATGGTACACAACGAAATATATTGAAATTATTTATATTAATGGCTGCGAATGCGGCTATGCAGGTGAACTAAAAATAATCAACATTAATCGAGAGATATAGCAAGAGAAACATTAAAATATTGTGCCGACAAATTACTCAATATAATTTAATTGATATATGTACATATTATAAATTTAACAAATTATCTTTGTGAGTTATTTAGCCAGAGCGAATATCTTTAGAAGCGAATAATTAAACTTGGCATTTTATAAGTTTCTCAACTGCATCTTTACCATTTCACATACAAAACTGTCAAAAGGAAGCAGAACTATTGTACTCCCTCATGAACTGGAATGATTATATTGAGCTTTTACAATAACAGAATTGTTATCTGTCTATCTGTAAGAGCTCTTTTGAAGACAGAAAGGAGTTAACAATGGAAAACTCATTTATTTTTCATAAAAGTTCATACATTTGATGCTTAAATTTTCTCAATGAAAATGATTTGTGTAATTCTGTAGAATTTCACAATTGGAAAATCAAATAACCATTCCTGACCTCATCCACAGATCTGACTGAAAATGAAATTTAATTCAGCTGTTTAGCTTGTTAGAAATGAATGCAAGCTTTTACCAACTTGCAAACGAAGCAAAAAAAGGAAAACGTGTTCGTAGTTATAAGGAAAACTACAGTATGTGTTCCGTGTAAGAAGAAGAATTGTGAAAAGAGAATTCTATCTAAAAGCATTAAGTCCAGAGCTCAGTATGGATGTAAACATGAATGCATTGTGTATTCAATTCAATTCTGTGGAACTTAATCCTATCACGGTGTGTTTTTCGTTACTACGAACGCTCTTATGATAAGGGGTAAAGTTAAGGAAGTGTACTACTTCCGTAATTGAGTGTCGTGTATGCGCCTGTGGTATGTTGAGATGCGCACTATCTCTCGAATTGTGGCATGGCAAAGTCAGTTTCAAGGAAAAGCTCATGACGTAAGTTCATGATCGACGCATGGCGCATATAGAACTTATATACATACATATTTCCCCTGCAGACATTTCAGACTGCATATTAATTTAATCATATTACGTTTATCACGCCAAGTAAACAGGAAATCTCTTCTCATTTTGTATATCATCTGCACATCTCGCATCGTCTCTCTGCTAGTGCTCTCTGTCAGCGACTGTCTCACTGCCAAACCTCGTTCTTTGCACGAATTTCACAATACCAAAAGACTAAGCTATGCAGTAGTCAGTGGTTTATTCTTATGAACCTCTTCAACTACTTTAAACTAATGTCATACTAACATTCAATGTCAATCAAATAAATCTCTGGCATTCTCTAGCACAAACATATTATGAGTATCTATAAACGAAAACTATTTCTCATATGATCACTTTTTAAGAATAATCAATACCTTGGGGTCGCAACTTGGCAATAATAATATTTTAATCCATCTTGCATTTTGTTAACAGTGTTAAACCGCATAACTTATACAGCATTGAGGCAGTAAAAGTATTAACGTATTTAAATAGTTTGTGTGTTACTCAAATTTATGAGCCAAGATGTTGCAAAAGAAATGCAGTTTGTCACTTGCGCTAAATTTCCCATTTCTAATAAATTATATTTCGATTCGGAATAGATTTGCAGACTTGATTAGCCACTTAAATCGAATCAAGCCAATGACTAACGACATTTGGTTGAAAAAAGTCCGTAAGTATTTCGTTGAATATGTAACTTTGCTTGTTTTCAATTCAGCTCACAATAAAATGTTTACCTTAAATTCGATAAGTACAAAAGCGAATGCAAAACAAATTACCCACGGGCCGCAACGTTTGCCTGCTGTGGCGCTCATCAAAATGGCAGCGATGGCAGCAAACAAAGCGAGTGCACGGCCCGCACATCCTGTCAATCCTTGTATACTTATGCGCATCCGGTATGCAAATGCAGTCGCCTATAGTCATCTCTGTCCCGCTGTCATCCTGGCCGTCTGTCGGCATGTCGGCATGTCGGCATGTCTGCCTGTCTGCCGGACTGCCTGTCTGCGTGTCTATGTATCTGTGCGCATCGAACGACGTTCGTTGTCATTCGACCGGAAGAAATTATTGTTATTCGAATTGATCTGCCATGGCAACCGATGTTGCTGGCATCGATAGGCAGAGCGATATCGCCGCGCTGGCCAACTGCTGGCAGAGGGCTGATAACGTCAGCGCTAAAGTATGCAAAAGCGCATGCAAACGGCCCCGCTTACGTTATTTATGGATGCACACATATGCATAAATAAAACAAAAAAGAAACAAACAAAAACAAAAACAAAAACAAAAACAAAAAATGAACCACTCAGTCCGGCAGCCAGCGAATGCACAATAAATTGCAAAAATATTATTTTATCAACAATAATTAATTAAATGCACTTAATTGCGTGCCGCAGTCACAGTTGCTGCTGCGCCCATGCATCTGCTGGCGACAGACGGGACGGTCTGCATTGGAGCTGGCCGTTTGGATTGGGTATTGGATTGTGTTCGAGCTGAAAACATGGTCATCTGCATATGCTTAAGCAGCGTTGTAAGTAGCCGTGTAAGTGGACAAGTGACCGGCGGGCAACAGTTGCCACAGTTGCCACATCGCTCTCTCCCAATGCGCTCCCAACGGCATGGCAGCAGCACAATTTTTGCCAGGCGACTCACGATTTATGTATATTTTTAAGTGGCATTAAGTGCGCGTTAACATCTTATGCAAGCGAACACACAACAATAACTTACGTGTGCTCCAGCAACAGCAAAAATAACAGCAGCAGCAACAGCAGCATGAGCTGGTGGAGCGGCCATTAAGCGCACTATTGAAACGCCCCAAACAACGGTTAATTGACAATCGTTACGCCTGCAAGCCATGCTTTAAAAAATTTGTCGCTCGCTCTTAATGAGCCATGCGGCTAATTGTTGCAACAGCATCCAAGTTGCCACATAATGTTGCTGTTGCAGCTGCAGCTGCAGTTGCTTGTTGTTGCTTGTTACATTTGCATTGACCAACTTGTCTGCTGCTGCTCTTGATCAAAGTTTTGGAGCAAACTCGCATGGACACATGCGCCAAAGGAATATTACATATACGCCATGCTGTACGCCGTTGTTGGGCAAAAACTTTGCACATTTTTGTTGCAACACGTTGCCCGCCTGGCCACTGACGTCTCATTTTGGGTTCTCAAAGAAGCAGTATCTACAAATTCAATTCATTTGCCTGCAGCGATACAAGCACAGATAGACTGTAGTCATCTCTGTGTATGTATGTATGTGTGTGTGTGTGTGTGTGTGTTTGACTGTGTAATTTACAATCCCATGTGCATGCCATGTACGCATGCATGCACGTGTATGGGTAAATTGTTGAATTTATATACAAAAGCATCGCAGTTGCAACTGCCAAAGTAATTTGCGATAAGTGCGTCAGATTCTTTGGGGAAAAATCGACCGCACACTGCAGCAACAGCAACAACAACAACGAACAACAACCCAAAAAATATGCAATATAAAAAGTGAATATTTATTTAATGCAGCTGCAGCTCTAATGAAACTGGAATTCACTTGTTATAGTCCAGAGCAACAAACAGAAACTTGAAAAAATGTTGATTATAATTATTAATAATAAATATAATTTGTTTTTTATATGAAAGCTGGACTACCCGACCAGGAAATACCCTGAATTCTGCGCTAGCAAACAACGCTTGCACATACACAGCCCTCGCTGTGCTTACTGTGCAGCGACTGCGTTTGGCCTGCACTTATGGGCTTCACTATGGGCAATTAATTGTTGAATAACTTTTGTTTTAAACTAAACTTTCGGGGCATAATAATGGCATCCAGATGTTTAAAGCAATATATTTTATTTTAAAGCAATATATTAATGGGAAAACGTTGAAGGTATCCACAATCACTTTATTCATTACAGGTATTTGAAACAGAACACTTTATGTTATACTCAGTTTAAGATTCATGTTGACTTGTTTTTCTCTTTCTTTTCCACGGCGTGTAATTTGGGCATGGGTCACAAGTGTTTTTCTTTGAGGATGGTCGTAAATTCCGCAATGCTCTCTTACACTCCACTTGACGGCGTCAGCAGGGCGACCGTCAATAGCATATTCATGCTTAAACACCAGGTAAAACTGAAATCTCCCAGGTTTATGGTTTGCAAAAGGAAAACATTTTAAAACATTTTTATGTTCATGAATGTTGCAAATTTGGAAATGTTCACATTTAATTGATCAAAAATAAAAATAAAAAACAGGTAACAATAATTTCTTTTTCATTTAGAAGACGAGCATCAAATATCTAACAGTGCACTCTTAGAAGTTTTCAAAATCATTTTCATTTCGTCACTAAATTTCTCACAATCTCGACAACTAAATTTCTTTCGTTCATTCGTTGCATCAAATTTCAGGCTAGAAATTTTGCATTGAAATATGCTTTGATATCGTTAGAAGCCACTGCAAATGAAATGTTAAAGCTGTGCTACCCGAATGCTCAATAGCCAATTGAATCGAGAGCCAGCGGCAATCAGTTGAAGGCAACGGCAACGGCAGCGGCAATGGCAATGGCAACGGCAACTATTCAAATAAGCACCAACTGACAGCCGAGAGCTGAAAAGGACGAGGCGAACGTTTCATTTGTGGCTTGTCCTGTTCGCCGCAATTGCATATGTGTGTGTGTGTGTGTGTGTGTGTGTGCCTTTCTGTCAATAACTCACACAAATGCATGTGAGTAAAAAAAAGGCAATTTGTATTTCAACTGAACTTTTTGTTGCTGTCGTTTTGTTCTGCAGCTGCCTTCTCGCATTGTAATAATAAATTGTATGAAAGTATGCAATGAAAATAAAAATGCCAGTGCGTAATTAATGAGTCAAGGTGGTGTCATATGGCGCATACACACTCACTCACTCACACGCACACACACAGAAAGAGTGAGAGAGAGAGAGAGAGACGGAATAAAGAGTGTGAGCGAGCACATTGCGTGTTAAGTCGCGTATTTCATGGCGTTTATTTATTATGCACAATGTGCCAGCGAACGTACACTGCGGCAGAGCCAAATTATTGACTCAATTTGTAGACACACACACACACACACACACACACACACACACACACACACACACACACACAGACACAGACACACACAGATACTTTCAAGTGTGTGCGTGCATGCCTACAAGACATTCCATGTGTGCGTTTGTGTCGGTGCGTAAGCCCTGTAGGCGCGTTAATTGCTTATGTAGCGCACATTATTCAACTGTCATTTGGCAAGCGGCTGTGCGACAGGGCAGCAGAGCGAGCACCGTTCGCTAAGAAGCGGCCCAAAGTTGCGGCTTTGGCAAACAATTAGGCAGCTAATTTGCAGCGGCTCAGAGAGGAGCAGCATAATGGGGCGGCGTGTGTAAGTGGGGCAAAGCGTGCTAATCCTGTCGCACACAGACATTGCCAAGCAGCGAGTCCTCTTCGTGCTGTCCGTCAGAGGCGTTCGCTGGGCGGGCGTGAAATTTAGGCCAGTTGCTAAATCACAGGAAAATCCTTTTGTCAAATACCCACAGAGGGACGGCAGCTGAGCTGGGGCTAACTCAACTGAACTGAGCCGAAAGGATACGAAAACGGAAACGCTAATATGGCAAGTTATTCAAAAGGCAGTCGCTGTGGGCCACCGCACAACGCCGTCCTGTGCCACCCGAGATAAATGCACTTGCTGTAAAGCGGAAGCCTTGTCAACTGTATGCGCTTGTCAACGCCGAAAACTAAAAGGTGACAGGGATAAACGCAACCCAGGGCACGGCTTGACAACGCACACATGTCTGTGGAGCAACTGCATCTGCTGTGGTTTACAACCGAACCCAACCAAGCCATGCTACCAGCCAACTATCCCACATGGGCACATGGCAGCTGTCATGCGTGCAGCGCTCCGATTTGGAGGGCTGGGCCCTTAGCAAAAGTTGCACTCGCTGCATAGGCAAGCACATCAATCAGCCATTGCTGCTGCCGTAGACGTCACTTGTCAGCCGTAATTTACGCGCATTCACGACGTTCCACACGCGCCAACAAACAAAAGATTCAAACGCACCCGGTGTAAACGCAGCAGCCACAAATCGTTTTGATTTTGCCCCACACGTGACTGGGGTCATCCAGTCAGCCATCAACCTTAGCAGCCAAGCAACCAAGCAGCCAAAAGTTCCTGACAACATGTCTAGGCGACAACTTCAAGCTGCGCTGATGTTGCGTTTTACGTTCATCCTGAACCTAAGACACGGCTCACCTTACAGCTCCAGAAATGGCAGACAACTTGCTCAATTCATGTGTGACAAAGCTCAATGATTAGAGCCATAAAAGTCTGTAACTTAAAGCAAGAAGTCAGCACTAAAGACAATGCAAATAGAAGAAATTTGAATTCAGCTTCTACTAAATCACGACTTTGATATCATATTATATTTTTAAACCATTTACATTTCTATATAACTTTATATTAGTTGTGTTTATCTCGAAAAATTTTGCCAGTTGTTGAACTTGAAAACTTTAGAAGATTTTTAAAAAGCAATTGACTATTCTGGGAGTAAGGCAATTTTAACTCAGTAAACAATTGAGTTTCACGGTTTATACAAATTTTATTTTTCCCAGAACTAGCAAATGCTTCAAGAGATACGCCAAACAGTTAGCAAGAGGCATTTCCAAGGAATTCCAAAAAATAATAATAATGAAATTCCTAATAGAATTCGACATTTGCAGCAGAGATGAAATTTCTGTTGAACTTTATTGCAACGAATTATAAATATTTTAGTTGGAATTCAGTTTGTATTGAAATCAATTTATTTGCCTCATTAATTTTTTTTTTTTTTGGAAATTTATGCATTTACTTTTCGAAAATTAACAAATCACTGTAGACATTTTTCGCTGCCTTTTCATTTATTTTATTTTTTTTTTTGCTGTTTAGATTGCGGCTGGCGCCCAAATTTCATTTTTGTAATGAAAACAATTTAATTCAATAGACAATAGTTGTGTGTGCTCCATGACGTGCTTGGATAACAAAATCAATTTCTTCGCACTCGCGCACGCACACATTCACACGCACAGGCACACTCGCACGCAGGTGATCAATAGATTTGGCAGGTCGCAACGATTCGCAACGAATTTACTACATTATTGGGGAATGGCTGTCTATTGAATTATTATAACAGTTTCTGCTGTCAACGTTGCCAACATTGTTAGCGGCGCTGTCCGTAATGTGTGGCTCTATATGTGTGTGTCTGTTCGTGTGGG
The DNA here is from genome assembly GCA_035045945.1 of Drosophila anceps. NCBI lineage: Eukaryota > Metazoa > Arthropoda > Insecta > Diptera > Drosophilidae > Drosophila > Drosophila anceps. The sequence goes on from JAWNON010000225.1 coordinate 16,972,092, forward strand.
TGTGGGTGTGTGTGTGTGTGGGTGTGTGCGTGTGCGGTTGTTGTTGGCAAGTACGTGACAGACGCGGTTTGGCGCGATTAAATTACGTTTATGATTATATTTTGTTACAAAAACACAATGTCATACAATGCTAACGCACACATAAGCCATAAACAATCGCTGGCTGGCATACACACACACAGACAGACACAGGCATAGACACACATGTGTATAGCTGCTAGCCACAATGTATTGAAGTGTAAACGGTTAACAATTGTGGCAAACAGAACAATAAGCTACGCATCAACGAAATTGAATCATCGTTACTGCTTCTGACGCTTTTGTCATTAAACGACTTTAGCTTAAATATTTATATAGACATCGTTTTAATTGCATTTTCATAGAGACAATGCACAGGCAAATTGAATTGCTTTGAGCGCTGCTTTGCGAATTATTAAAAAGATATTTTTGCTATAATTAAAAGTTAATGGCTATAAGCTCTGATTATCTTTGCTAAGTGCATAATTTACCCTTGCATTGGAATTGGAAAATTTTGATTATGCTTTTCGCGCCCTTCACCATTTATTACAATATCCTGGAGTGTTGCTTGCCATCTGGCGTTGAGTACGCTCATAGCCGTTTTTTCACACAGTTCGGGGCTGACACTAAATATCATTTGGGCTGACACTTATTGCTTATTGCAAAAAACCAGCGCCTGCTTATTTCTATATAATGCGAAATTAATAACAATCATACGCCACGTTGCCCGCCAGCCATTCGCATGCTCCGCTGCCAGTTGCAACTGACAGACGCATTCACGGGTTCATAACTTCTGCTCACCATGATTTTCTAAAACTGTCAGAAATTGCAGTAAAATTACTCGCAGAATTGAAACAGGCGGCGGAGCGCAGCTGCAAGAATGCTTATTAAAATATAAATATGCTAAAATACAACAACAACAAAAGTAGCCGCCGTGAGTGGGAAAGCGGGCTCGGTAGAAGCCCAGCAGCAAAACAACAGAACAGAACAGAACAGAACAGCAGAAAGGCAGCTAGCGAATGAACGAGTGAGCAAAAGAGCGCGAGTGCGAGTGAGCTAGCGAATGAGCCAAAGTTTAAAAAACTAAAGTTTTATACTATAAAATAATTTCAACTACTCGAAATGAGCACGCGCCAAGGGCTGAAGTGCTTTGGGGGTATGTCGATGGGGCGGATGAAAACAAAGAAAAACATAATAGAACAGCTATCTCAAGAGATGCTGACTATAAAATACTCTTTCAGACACTTTATTGACATATTTAAGAGATATCTGATCTGAAGAGCAAAGCTAAGATCCTCCGCAGGAAATAAATTGTTTTAAATAAAATTATATTTTATAACTGGAATATTTTATGTTATTTTTAGCATAATATTTAGATTTCGACTTACATTTACGTTTAGATTGAGATCAATTAACCAAAGCTGATCATTGCTGCGTTAGGTATAGAGAGCGGACAGACATGAGCTTGCGTGGCGACAAACATTGTGCTAATTTTATAATACCCGCCGCAGGATATCATAAAAATAAAGAAGAAAAGTACAAAATTTACTACAGTACACAAGTAAAGTAAAAATTTCATGCGCGCAGTCCAAACTTTGGCACTTTACAAGCGTCCCAGCCCAATGCCGCGGCAGCCCCGCAGCCCCGCAGCCCCGCAGCCCCGCACCGTACAGAAACCCTCCCGGGGGACGGCAAAAGCAAAGTTATTCTTTGCAAACAATGCACAGTTCTTCTTCTGGCGCATTTCAGACCAAGGTTGTTTCTATATGCATTATGCAGGCGCTGCCAATCTGATGGACGCTGCTGCTGCCGGGAATCTGCGTGCCGGCAAAAGCAAAAAGTCTTCGCCCAACAGTTGTCAGCGCCAGCATCAGTTGAAAGCCAAATACAACTTGTTCCACCTCTAGTCAGTAGATTTTTTACGAGCTTCGAACTACGCAACAACTTGCCTTGCGGATGACGACTGTACTTTAAATGCAATTAGGCAATGCACTATGCTTTTCATACACTCACGCTGTCTGTCTGTCTGTCTGTCTGTCTGTCTGCCTGCCTGCTTTAGTGCCAGTCATCAATCAATTAGCCACTTAGCTCAATATGCTCATCAATTTCCATGCGAAAGTAACTAATTGCCGACAAGCAAACGCTAAACACATCTAATCAAATTTAATTAAGCCATCGAGCAAACAAACTTGCAAATCAAATGCACCTGAATGGTATCCGTGCCTACGCCTACGCCTACGCCTACGCCCACGCATACGCCCCACCTTTTAGCTGGCGTCTGTTTGATTTGCAGTTGAAATATGTGAATACTGCACGAAGCAACAACACACACTACACATCCAAACAGTTTGGGTTATCAATTGCAATTGCGTTGCGCCTAAAAGCAGGCACAATACAACACAAAAAGGCGCTCAATAAGCAATGCGTGGCACGACCACCCGTCCGTCCATCCCTTCCCTTCGATATCACTATCCGCTTTAGCCGCTACTCTGCAGCATGAAGCCCGTGCCTTTGTTGCGTGGCCAAAAACAGACTTGAGGTAATTTTAAGAGTTTTTATAGCCAAGTTGTTGACTGTTTATTTGCGCATTATAGACAGACTGTGCAGGCCACGCTGTCTGCCCGAAAAAGCTAAACAAACCCAACGTTGTCTGATTGCATTCGACTTGGGTGCCCATTACGTAAATGGGCTTTTGCAATTGGAATTGCGGATTGTACAGCTCTACCATTGCGCCAGGCCCATGCGTTGAGATAATCAACTAAACACTTCATTATTTCGTCGGCGGCGCGCAAATTGTTTCACCAATGCGTTCTCTTTTCCTATTTTAATACCCTGTTCTGTTCTCTAGCTCGAGCAGTTCAAGGAAAGTATTTTTGAAAATTCATTGATGTCTGTTGAATTTAATTGGCGGTAGCTTCTAAACTAACACATATTCTACATAGTACATACTAGATTGATAAAAAATGTTTAACATGAAGTATTTTATATTCATTTTTTAAATAAAAACAGCAACATGAAAGCCATATGTTGTCTATTTTGACGTATTTCTGTAGAACACGGGATAACAACATGTCGAGCATTTCCCGACAAAAGCATTTTTACTTGTTTAGGCATGGCATGGTGTGTGAAAAGCGAAGGGATAGTGTGAACATTTTCCGCTTTCATTTCACACATTTCGTATGCATGCGTTTTCTTTTTTTTAATTGAATGATAAAATTCCGATTGTGGCTATAGTGAGTGAGGGACATCAATTTAGATTAGCGAGTGAAAAGTACAGCTAGTTGTTATATCGTTAAACGGGTTTCGGTTTTACAATATAGTTCACTTTAAAGAGCTCTTGCTTTAAGAATATTACGATGATTGATGATAATACGATTCCATGAAGGCAGAAAGAGAGCAAGGATGCAGTCTTCACATTCCTAAGAGGCAGAAACAGACTGAGAGACTGAAAGAGTGAGAGACTGAGAGATTGGGAGACTGAGACACTGAGACACTGAGACTCTGAGACTGTGAGACACTGAGACAGAGACAAAGACAACAAGCTTTACTAACAAATTTTAACTTTGTATTATCAATTTGTAAGTCTCTATAGCCCATCCGCCAAAATAAGTCTAAGATGAGCAATTCGACTCGGAAAAAATGGTGTTAACCAATGAATTCTTTGGTGTAAGTTAACTTCGGAAGATGTACATACATATGACAATAAAGTAATATTATTTATTCTCTTCTTAAATACTGTTCTAGCTATGGCAACGTTATTTCAACTTGCGCTTGAGCGAGTCTTAGCCTAAGTCTTGCAGATACTCTTTAACATTTAAGGCATAGAATAATTTAATGAATATAGTTCTGATAACCCAATAAATACGAATTATGGCATTTTAAAGAGAGTATAATATAGAATTTTTTGGGAAAATGAATTAATAATATAATTAGAGGCGCCACATACGCACCACACACCACGTACTCGTTCAATTACACAGAGCCTTTTCATTATTCAAAATTACGAAATTTGTTAGCAAATTTGTTACATTATACCATAAAGCAGCAATAATTAAAAACTTCTAAGCCCCAAAAGGTTAATGTACACCAAATATTGTTCAAAACTCATCGGTTGCAGCTAAGCACAAATGTTATTTGATATGGCAGAAACAATATACTGCATAATTCCTTTGTACTCAGCCAAACACATCGCACAGATAAAATTTTTGAAAATAATGTGGAAATTGTTTATACAATACAATAACGGGTGGCTGGGTAGCTGGGTAGCTGGCTGGCAGGTGGATGGTCGGTAAAATAATACATTTCAAAAAAATGTTGGAGAAAGCATAACACTACAGAACAATAACGAGCCGAGAAATTATGTATGCTAAACTGAGAGCTACCCTGTAATTATGGCTACTGTACCCAGCTGAGAAGTTGATTGATGAGTCTTCTGCAATTTTAGCTAAAGACTTTTGGTTATTATTTCTAGTACTTTAAATTATGTTTAGCATAATCTAGAAGTTTCATATTCATATTGATTAAATTTAGTAACTAGAAAACGGGTTAAGTTCTCGATTTAATCCATACATTCAGACTCAAATTCAGCTTAAAGAGAAAGTAGATTTGGATTCCTGGTTACTGAAATATGCTGGCCTGTGTTATTATTAGAAGCAAGTGAAAATAGTGAATGCGTTGAACCTAAACCTTAAACAGTGTTCGACAGTCAGATGATTTGCTGCCTGTGCACAACAGCATATGTGTGTGTATGTGTATGTGTATGTGTGGGTGTGGGTGTGCTTCTGTATTGCAAAACTAACATTTGTACGGGGCACACCGATGCCAAATGCACTTAGCGCTGCAATATGAACAGCAATAACAACAACACTCATAATCGTTTTATAGTGCAAATCGCGCACACAAAAACAATATCAGAGTCGCGAGCGAAGCGCCGAGGCGAAACAAAGTTCAACAAACGCACACACACGCACACATGATCACACATAAGAGCTCATGGAAACACATTAAATATAAACCAAACAACTAGGCAGGCAGGCAGGCAGGCAAGCAGCCAGGCAACCAGGCAGGCGACATCAAAAATAACAAAATGCATTTTCATTATGCACATTTTGTCAAAAAATTTAATAACCAACTAAGTTTAGCATAATTAAAACGGGCGCTTGCCGACACGCCCATGCCCCGCCCCACATTTCCTGCTCGTTCGTTTCGTTTTAATTTTAATAATGCAAATGCTTGCAAAAGCGTTCGCTGCTTGCCCACAACAAAAATACCAATTGATTAGTGCATCCAGAACGAACTCAGCCAGGCTAATCGATGTCTGTCGTTAATAATGCATCAGTGGATAGCATCTAGAAAATTAATCTGTTGATCATTTCTAGTAAAATGTATCGCTATTTGGGCTGACGTATATATTCTAAGGGCATCTCGCCTGCCAATTACAACATGCTCACTGACAGCATGCGGCATGAGAACAGAACAGCGGATATGTTTTTACACTGGATTGGCATGGGAATTGCTTGAAATCAAGTTTTAATTAAATGCACTTAGCCACAATTGCAAATTGCTATTTATACATATATCCAACTTGAAATTTTAGACAGAATTTAAACACTGCTGATATCAGATTTTCATACCATTAATTATTAATAAAAAGTTTATTTACTGCAGTTAAAATAAGTACGAACTACAGAATCAAGCAGCTGCTAGAGCGTTCAGTGCTCAATCCAAAATGAAGTATTCGCTTTTAGTGCTTATCAACAAACCAAGTCCTGATTCTATAACGATGCGAAAGCAATTATGTTAAGGTTCGCCGAGGGTGAGAAGGAGCGGATTGTGTATGCCTTTGTTTTCGCCTCTGCTGTCAGTGCTGGCTGGCAGTGCACTCGAGACGGCCCATTGTCGTTTTATTGACAAATGAATGAGCTGATTTGCTTGACAGCATTTGCAGCACAGCCGAAAGCTGGCTCTGTAATTTTCTGAATTAACTTGTTGTTGGGAATGTGAAGTATTTGAGCATTTCACACTCATTAAGTTTAATTACATATTTTGCACGCTCCGGCAATTGTGGCATTTCAATAGCAGCTGTAAATTAGTGTTAGGTTCTAAATCACAACTTGCATCAAGTGGTCTGATTCGTTGTCAACTTAAGGCTAGAATTAAGTAATTAAATCGAAAGCGTTTCATATTGACATTTTATTTCATTGGCTGAAATCAATTTACAATTTTCCCTTCAATCTTTATTCAATCAGCTGAAACTTCTGCAACTTCCTCGATCAACCAGCAACACATTTGCTTGGCATTTTTTTTTTTTTTTTTTTTTTAGTTTAGTGGCACACACAATGCACATAAGAGGCATAAAAACCCACATCACAAATCATTAAGCGTTCGCTGTGTATGCATTGGGGAGCGGCCGAATAGACAGCAAACAGATGGGCTCTTGCCCTTTTGGCGGTCGGAGGTCTGTAGCCAGGCTCGATGGTGGGCAACGGGATCGTAAAATCGGCGCTCGTTAGTGCCAAAGCTTGGCGCATTTTATTGCTTGGCCAACACGAGACACGTTGCGGCACATTGTGGACTCGACTACATCAGTGGTTGTCTCCCAGCGCACGTAAAAGCAAATCAAGCAAATGGACAAATGTTGAGCCGACAAACGCGACAAATGCGCTCGCTGCCACTCGGTAGACCCAACTGGGCTGCATGATTGCATTTTATGTTTGCGTTAATTTTTTATGTCTACTTTGCGAGCACAAGCACCATAAATAAAGCAACAATCAATTTTCATACGCACCGTTGTACGACAAAGTAGAGAAAGATTGTGGCCTAGCTGGCTGGCTGGCTGCCTGGCTGGCTGTCTGGCTGTCTGGCTGTCTGGTTGCCTGGTGGTTGCCCGGCTCGAATCGTAAAAAAAAGAGCAAAGAATATCAGAATCGAAATTGTATATTTTAACATAATATTATCGCACAGCTGGTTGCGGTGAAAGCTCCGCCCACTTCACAAGGCTACCCAACTGTGACGCCGGCCCCACTACTTAAACATCATAAAATATGAAAATTCATCTGCAATTCATCAATTATTTATTTATGGCAATGTTCTTCTGCGTTTTACGCATGTGTTAATGAATAATTTTTTGTCATTTTTCGCCAGTGTCTGTGTGTGCGTGTGCGTGTGCGTGTGCGTGTGCATGTCTGTGTCTGCGTGTGTGTGTGTGTGTGTGTGCTTATGTGCCTGAGCGTAATCAATTCGAATTCTCTTTTGCATTTTTATTGCACTTATGCGCATTGGCAAATACACATACACACACACACACACACACACACAATAATAAAAAGCAACCCATCAAACCAAATATCGCACATTAATGCCAATGAAATTTTCCTTTTATACTCTGCCAATGGATGTTTGCAATTTGGCAAGGCGTTTGTAAAACATTTCCAAGGACAAACTAGCTTAATAGGTGCAACAATATGAAAATTAATAGAATTAATTGAAAAGACATATATATACAACAATGTTAACTAATATGTTTGAGCTGCACACTTAATATTAGTTATTTAATATAGTTATTATATTAGGCAACGTAAAAATTTATGATTAGTATATCTGAAAGCAAACTTCAGATATACAAATCATAAATTTTTACTTTTAGATAGATCAGCGCCAAATCTAATGCTTGATTAACAGACTAAACTTGGTCCATTACTTTTGTTGACTTTCATACTCTACTGACTTCTTCTAACTGTAGAATAATTCGTACATAAGTTGATTAACGGTAATAAAGATTCCCTTTTGTATGTTAAGTAGCCTTACTTTGCTTTAAATTTTGTATACATTTGCGTTACATTTATCAATCTATACAGAGGATTATATTTTACAATTCAATCAATCATTTCTACGACGTTTTCTCCTCAGAACTCCCTTCACTCACACCTTTTTAGCTGTCTGTCTGTCTGTCTGTCTGTCTGTTTGTCTATCTCCCTCTCTTTCTCTCTCTCTATCTCTCCCTCTCTCTTTCCCTCTCTCTCTCTCTCTCTCTCTCTCTCTCTATCTCTCCCTCTCTCTCTCTCTCTCTCTATGTGAATGGAAGGCTGGTCAATCGATACTATTGAGCTAGCTTCTTGTCCTATATTCATACAGGCTATCCGTAATATCTTTGTTCCAATCGTGGCTTGAAGATATTTGAATTTATATTATTAAAATTTTATTAATATGTAGGGTACAATATTATAGTTTCAAAAGCTTTCACATACACGTGGGCAAATACACGTAGGCACAACAGCTGCCAAAGGCGTCCATTTGGATAAGGCCCAGCTTCGAGGCTTACCAATCACACACTTTTCTGTCTACGCGCACAATTTGCAATTTAAATGCTGATGCTCGTTAATGCGACGAACAGCTCAATTGGCAGACGGACAGATTGTTTAACTGAATAGTATATAGAGTTTATACGGGTGTGAGCTTGGGTGAGCAACTACGTGTACATTATGAAGAGATGAATTGTGTATTCCATTAACATTTTTGTATACATAAATCGTATTCCTATTACAAATGCGTTGTAACCGTGCGCCCAACACACAACACACAAATGAAGAGTTCTTTGAGCCCTTAAGCTGATTATGAGAAGCTTCAATTACACAATTAATATATACTATATGATATATATATATATATACGATATTTGCGCACATGCTCAATGTGCACCATTAATAATAATTAACCTATAATACACTTACCATATTAAATTGGCCTGATTGTAGAATCCGAAATACTAATGGATATATTAGTTATTAATAAATTTCTTGTTGCTTCTCTCTTGTCAGTTTCGTAGTTTTTATATTTCGTTTGTCTTGTTGTACTTTCAATAGGAGACTTTCGTTGTAAACTTAACAGTTTTCTATATAGCTAAAAGCTATCAGCTGTGAAAAACTATGACAACTAACTCTGAGATAGTATTTCATGCATTCAATAAGCTGGTACTCATCTCTGGATATTTGTGCGTCTGCATATCGATATGTTTCAATGCGTTTAACTCGAAACTTATACAAGATTTAGATTTAATATTTTACACTTAGCGCGCGCTGATCAGGTTGACTTCAAAGCATTTGAACCAAAATTTTTTGAAAAAGAAATGAAAAGTTGGTTTATAGAGAATTAAAAATCCAAAAACTATAAACTGTCTTATGTTGACAGCTTTATTTAAAATTAAATTTGAAAAAAGTTTCTGAAGTATAATGAAAGCAGACATTTAATTAATTAAAATCGGGATCGACATGCATTTAATATATTCTCAAACTCTTTAAAGTGCTGCAAGAAAAGACTTCTTTCAGTATACACTTTGCATTAACGCACATCGGAAGGAAGAACATCAAATGCGATTACACGAAGCGAAGTCTGCCATGCCACATTTGACAGCTTTCAACTTCCGCAACAAAGTGCAGACAAAGTTGACTCTGGCAACGGCAGGTAGGTCAGGTGGCGTGTCCACGTACCGGTCCAGGCCATCAGCCGTCAGCCAGCCAGCAAATAGGCAAAAGAAAATTCCATTTGAGACGTAGCCGCTGCTGCCAGAGCCAGTGCCATTGGCGCTCATCCAGCTGCAGCTACCGCTGCCGCTATTGGCATGCAAGCTCGCGCGGCAATTCTTCCGCCGTACACAGTCGAGTGCAAATTAAACCGAACAGCGCTCGAGGTTAATTTCACATGCATTTCAATGGTAATCAGTGCGTGTGGCACTGGCAACACGGCTACACGGCTTCAAGGCTGCAAGGCTCCACTACCGCTACTGGCACTTAGCTCCAAACTACTTATGCAGCAGTCTGACAGCTCACCCGCTGTGCAGTTGCCCTTAAACTATTCTCTTTCTCTCTCTCTTTCTCTCTCTCTCTCTCTCTCTCTCTCTCTCTCTGTCTCTCTCTCTCTCTCTCACTGTTAATTTCTGGCTGACTACTGGTGTCCTAATCCGAAACTCATTTCCTTCCGTGCCAGCTTCACTCTGGCTCTGCGGAAATGAAGTGCTGTCAAAGATTGGGCCCCAAGTGCAGTCCGCCCCAAAACTTTCTTTGCATGCGGCCGGATAATTGCGTGTAACAGGTGTGAAAGACGGAATTTACAATGAGGTAGATAGTCAGCCAGTGCGCAAATTAAGTTCAAGCTGTCCTGAGTGCCCATCCCTCTCATGTCTCGTTGTCCTTGGGTTAATGCAAATTATTATTCACGCGCTTCACGCGATAAATAAGAGAGCTCAAACACACACACAGAGTAGCAGAGAACTACCTGTAATTTACAGCTACGTTTGTCGTGCCCTTCATATTTTAATTAACCAAAAAACCGACTTTTTAGCTTTCAGCTAAAACTCAAAAGTTCACACCATTTGCCATCCTGTGCCCTGTGCTTTGATACCATTACCTTTACCTTTGGTCCTGGCGCTAGATTCTCATTAGGCCAAACGAAGAAAAACTGTGTTAGTTTTCTTCTTCTCCTACTTTTTACACTTTTTTTTGCTGCTGCCTTTGGCACTGTCGCATTATATGCCGCCACGCAAAGCGCACGCACTGCGCATGGTCCAATTAAATTATTAGCCAACATGGAGAGTCGGAGCTGGCGATGGAATGCGTAGTGGCTAAGCCCCAAATGGAATGTGGAATCTTCAAATGCTGGCAAAGGCGCAAAGCGCATATGTTAATTATGTTTGGTGGGCCCAGTTCACTTGAAAGGGAATTTTAAAAGGGGACAGCATCTGGGCGGCAGCTAACGCCAGCGCCAGCGCCAGCGCCAGCTACGTTTGCGTAATTTATAAAAAGGTGAAAATCCTCCAGCCATTGCCATTAGCAAAAGATGAAAATGTGCATTGTCGCATCCAGAAATCGTAGTAACAAGCAGCTCTAATGCTAATGTCAATTCAATTTATGTATTTTCGGAAACCAACAACGACGACGTCGACGTCGACTTGAAAAACTTTTATTGCACAATGGCGGCTATCAAATTGAGCAAGGTCACAGCACCAAGACAAATAATTCAGACAACAACAGCAACAGCCGTTAACAGTTACAGTCAAAATAATAACATGCTGCTGTTATTGCGGTTCAGGGGGTCCAGGCGCGGGGAGACTGCAATCAAAAAGTTGCTCCTGCAGCCAAAGGATCATCGGCAAGTCGTAGATTGTGCAGCCAGCAGAGTGCACCCACCCACCCACACACACACACACACACACACACACAGAGCCAACAACTCGCCCAAATGGGCTACTGGGCGTGGCACATTTACATGCAACGCCGTCGCGCTCCACACGCATTTGATGCAAATGAAACATAATGAAATTGTAAAAGTTACTTTCCCAAAGATAACATTTACATTTCTCACACAGACAATGGCTGACTGTGATGCGACGCGCAGTAGCAACAGCAGAAGCAGCAGCAGGAGAAAACTGCGGCACAACTTTGACATTTTTATATGCTGCGTTTTGTGCGATTTACTTAGGAATTGTGTTTAGCGTTGCGTATTTGACATTTAAACGTGTAACAAACATCCGAAACTAACATAGGATGGCACCGCAGGGCGTGGCCCACAGTTGCATTTGTGTTCGCAAATGCGAATTTACAGCGACAGTTTTAGGTGCAACCAAGCGAAATGCTTGACGAGCTGAGCCACACGATGTTAAATGCCGCAACAGCTCTGCAATAGGAAATGAAACATTGTACGACTCAAGCAACATAAGCAAACACGAACAAGATCAAATATTTCAAATTATTTAATGTTTCCTTATCAAAAGGAAAACTTTTCACCTTAATTTTGATAAAAAATTCTTTTTTGTTGCCAGTCGTAAGCTGTCACAAGACAAAACTATCAGATTAACTTTTTTTATGAGTTTCCATATATTATTTAGACTTGTTTTGAAAGACTAAGCTGAGGTTCATAAGCTTGGTGCATGTTAAACTGACTAGTGTCTTTAGAGTTCGTTTGTAGACTGTTATGAGGCATACCTTTAGTCAGACTTTTTGTTGATCTCTATATTGGCTGATACAAAGATATCCCCTCTTTAATTTCTGTACTGCCTCAAAGTCAGGCAACTACCAGCCAGGTGATGGTCTATTATCAATACGAAAGTAAGGAATATCCATAGACTAGCATATGGGTTCTTATAAGGCAAGCTATTCTTCAGATTGGAGCTACAAACAATGTTTTGAATAAAAGTCAATTCATATAGCTAACTTCTCCTCAACGACACGCAATAACACACTGGCTGCAGTCTTGATTTAAGTCAATATGCATAAGTTTCAGTGTGAGTGCAAAATATTTCACTCTTGTTTCTCTTATCTGCAGCCCATTGATCTTGATGCTCACATAGTCTACAGTAAGCGAGTGAGTTAGTCTGCAACTGCAAGTTGATACATCAATACAATGATCAAAAATCAAAATGCATTCAGCAGTGGGAAGAAAGACTAACAGAAGTTGGGAAAGGCCGTGTGTAAAGTGGAGGCGTGTTCAACTCTTGACTTTAAAAGACCTCCAAATTACATTTTGCATAGCAACAACTTAAGAATTTGATTAATTAATCACTCAGTCAATCAATACAGAAAAATTGCATCATTTATGATATGATAACAACTGCTATTCACGTCAAATTGATGGCATTCCATTAAACTCAAGTCAAATCATATTTATTAAATACTTTGCAGGGCACATAAAAGGGAGCTAAAAAATTACAAAACGTTAACCGAAGCCGCAAACTGAAATAATTTAACCACTGAGTATATAACCACTGAGTATATATATAATACTCTATGTTAAGAGAGTGAAGATTGAATAACTGAAGCGACTGCATAATACTCGTTCACTTTTACTACGTCCCAACGTGCTGGCCATATGAATTCTTAGGTATATGAGTAGACCAGATCAACAGTGATACATCTGCAATACTTAATGATGCTGAGCTTTTGTATATAATTGTTAATTGATCTGCCACATAAAGAAGGTCAACAGAAATTTCCAGCTGTAAGAGATTACTCCTTACAGGAGTATCTATTCCATATACATACTCCTATGGTGGAAACTGAACGAACGGTTCACCAATATACTTTACTCTGTGAAAAATAAGCTCTACAATATTCAATAAACAAACAATTCAACAGACACGAGGGAAAATCAATCAAAATTGAAATATTGATTTTCTTTTGTTGTAATTGGTAATGCACAGTTTTATGTTTAAATCAATCAGACACAAAAAAATGCTACAGATATTATATTTAATTTTTCATCGTTATACAATGTGATATCAATGCAAAATGCAAAATGCAAAATATCCTTGGCAAAATGTATGGAAAGTGCAATATAATATTTGTTGAGCAACAAAGGCAAGGCAAAACGGAATTGCAAACATGTTACAAATTTCGCAATTGCATATCGATTATAAAATTTCAATTACGAAAATATGTGGAAAGCTCTTAATGAACTCGCTGTAAATCAAGCATCAAATTAAAGGATATTGCAGAATTTACCGCTCTTGGCAAACAACTGTATAAATTGCATATTTAACAGTCGCGGCAGCCGAAGGCTCAATCTACTCACTGCACGCACAATTTTCATTTTCATTTTCATTTTAACTTTATTTTTTCATTTATTTTTTTTTTTTTTTTTTTTGCAGTTCAGGCACATTGCTTAATATCCGCTTCAATATTGCACTGCACTTTATCCAGTATTATGCCACATAAATAAAATCCGGATGAAACGAAGGCGCCAGCCCCAAAAAAAAAAATAAAAAAAAAAAAAATGTGTATATAAAGAAAGTGTGAAACGCACAATGCGAAATATTTTAAGCATATTCCTACAGTTGGAAAATTTATTGTCGCATGCAATTAGGCGAACTCGTAAATCCTGAGCCTTGCCCGGCGCAAGGATGAATAAATAAAATTAGGACAAGGCAAACGGACAGTTAAGCGTAAGGAAACTATAATTCATAATCTTCTGCTGCTGCTGCTGCTGCTGTTGCTGCTGCTGTGCGAGCGTGGCCATGATTTCTCAATGCCCAACTAGCACAAATATCAGCTCGCCAATAAACATGAAAGAAACTCACCAGCAGCAGCAGCAGAAGCAGCAGCAGCACGCACGCACACACGCATGCCTAGTCGGCGTCCATTTAAAGCGAAGCATGTTTAAAAATCTTAAAATATGCTACTTTATAGTCATTTAAACGGGCGAGTGGGTGAGTGTATGTGTATGTGTATGTGTGTATGTGTGTATGTATATATGTGTTTATGTGTGTGTTATAGCTTAACAAATAGCGCGCGTATCGTGCAACACTTAAGAATTCTATTTAAGCGCTAAGCTCACACAAAACTCTGACCAAGCTCTGTGTGGATATATATATGTGTGTGTGTGTGTGTGTGTGTGTGCGCGTGTGTATTGATTGTATTGTTTGGCTAGTTTACCTTTTGAGCCACATTAACAACAGCAGGAACAGCAGCAACAGTACGAGCTGAGTGGGATGCATTAACAGTACGTGTTTCTACCATAAAGACTTCTCCGTGTATGCGTGTGTGTGTGTGCTTGTGTGTGTGCGAGTCTGTGTTCAGTCAAAGAGCTCCACAACAAAACGCCCATTAGGTTGCACAATAAAAATGTTTAAAATACTATAGAGCGCAAAATGTATAAAGAAACTGGCGCAATATTTGCTTGGCATTAGGCAAAGGTGGTTTCTAGATTACCTTCTTATACGGTAAATATATAACAGATATGATCGCCCTAATCTCGACTAGGCTAAAAGGAATCTACAAAACTTAATGTCTATGCCAAATACATTTCAACAAACGCATATTACTCTGTATACCCTGGCTACATTTAAGTCGTTCACAGCTCATCTTAATGAGCAAATTAATGATATATTGATTTACATATATAAACTAGAATAATATACATACATTACACTCGAGCTGAACTGTAAAGCTTCGAAAATCAATCGAGTTGCATACGAAGTTAATATTCTCTTGCCTCATTTGCACATTTTCAACTAGTCAGTGAAGTTCTGTTTAACTGAAAGCTGCGGCTGCCCAGATAAACGAAGATCTATCGAACAAGTCCGCTTTAAAATAGTGTTAAGGCATTTAAGTGTATTGTGTATTTGTTAGAGCAAGTCAAGGAAAAGTCAGTGCACTCTCCACTCATGCACGCTCATTATGCTCTCCGTCTACCTGAGCTTAAGCAATTGAAACTGAACTAAAATGTGTGAACTACAGCAATCTGTGCTGAACTAACCATCGCGCTCCCTTCTCCTAAAAATAACTTATCCCTATTGCCCCTCGATCGTTCTGACGCTGGGAATGATCGTAGACTCCGTGTTCATGCTTGAACAATTTCCCGTTGGGCGACAACGTCGCTACAAGAATTCGCTTTCGTCGAACACAATGCTTTCTTTCGTGATCTAGAGCTGTCCACATGTTCCTTCACATAGAGAAGAAACTGCCAGTTGCAGATTGGAATTCTTGGACAAATATCAAATATAATTCAAAGTTATAACTATTAGAGAACTATATTCCCTTTTATATACTAAACACTTGTTAATATTTTAACTAATATTTGAGAAGATAATACATTAAAGAAATAATAATATAATATACACACATTATAAATCTAATTGATGCGCTAAACCTTATGTGGAACCAATGGAGCTGATATTTCGCAGCGCAACCAAGTACAATGCTGAGCATTTGTTGTGCATAAATAGCCAGCTTGTTTACAGTTTACAGCTAACTCTGTGTGCGTGCGTGTGTGTGTGTAGACGTGACTTATGTGTATTCATTGCAGCTTTAAGTTTTGCCTCAGCGGCAAAAACGCATTGAGCTTTAACTCCAGCTAAGTGCAACTGGGCAACTGGGCAAATGCCAAATGTTAATTAACATGGCGAACGCGAC
Source organism: Drosophila anceps (assembly GCA_035045945.1). NCBI lineage: Eukaryota > Metazoa > Arthropoda > Insecta > Diptera > Drosophilidae > Drosophila > Drosophila anceps. The sequence continues at coordinate 16,988,009 of JAWNON010000225.1, forward strand.
GTATGCGCAACGTGCGCGCACAGTGGAACGAAACTAGTTGAAAACTTGAAGCAAATCTAAAGTTCAAAATGTTAAATGTTAGGAAAATACATTAGTTTAGCTCACATCCGATGTTATATGAAATTCTATTAGATTATATTTATGTTGTAATGGAATATGAATTTAAAAATGATATCAAATATTTGCTTACGCCACAGTTCTGAGTTTTTTTCTTCGCAATTAAAATGCATTTGCTATTGCAGACTCCGATTTCGACCACTGTGCCAGCTTGGCGAGCAGAGGCGTCTATTTGGCATGGGCGCAAATGGACGACAGGCTGTCAATATAAACGACATTGGGCTGCCATCTCCATTGCAGTGGCAACACATTTATGACAGGCGCCACTATTCCCTCTTTTTTTGCCATTAACCAAATGCGACACTGATGAGCGCTGCACAAAAAGGGCACTGCGAAACGCACTTAGCGACAGCCGGGCCGGCACAGTTCTAGGCAGTGGAGCAGCCGAGCTGTAGCAGGAGCAGAAGTTGTGACCAGGCTGGCTGGCTGGCAGGCAAACCAATGAATGTCCTTGGCTGCCGGGTGCAGCAATTGAAGTTGACTTTGAAGTAGCATCGTCGGCTATCAGCGCCATTATTGCCATCATCATCAACGCCAGGACGCGAATTGCGGATGCGACTCCTTGTTGCTGCTGTCATCTACTGCCGCCGCCGCCGCCGCCGCTGATGCTGCCGCTGCCGCTGCCGCTGCCGCTGCTGCTGCTGCTGTTTTTATTATTGTTATGGACCCATAACTGTCAGTGCAATAAATTTTCCATTTTGCTCGAGCACCACTTTCATTACAAATGCAACGTTGTCGAGGCGAGGCAGCTGCCAGGAGTAGGCAACGCGAATCGAGCCGCGGCGAGTCAGCTCAGCTCGAGTCGCGTCTATGCAAGGAGCAGGCCTCAAAAGACATCGCTCAAGCTGATGCAACTCAATTTTTTAGCCAGCATTAAAAGCTACTTGTGCTTACTGCTGCCTATGACGTTACCATGTCCTGTCACATATGCGACAGTTCATATTCATTTTACTTTTGGCCCGCTCATTTTAATTTAATTGCGGAAGTGAGCTCTATGGATAAGTTGGAGGTGCCACTGCAGATGGTGGACCGAGGGTCAGGCGGAAGTGCTCGCGGCGTTTTCGGTTTTTGTGTGCTTAATTGCGGCAGCTGCTGCAGTTGCTGTTGTTTGTCCAGTTGCTGTTGTTGCTGCTGCTGTTGTTCTCGTTGTTGTTGTTTTCCCATCTCGCAGTCGGGCGTGCAAAAACATGACGCTTTTAGTTTTGCTATGTCTGTGTGCGTGTGTGTGTGTGTGTGCGTGTGTCCTTGTTGTTTGCTCCGGCACTGGCGCCGCCTGCAGCAGTTGAATCAGGAACATGTTGTCCAACCAGGTGTGTGTGTGTGTGTGTGTGTGTGTGTGTGTGTGTGTGTGTGCGAGTGCCAGTGTATCTGTATGTGTGTGCGTGTAGCGAAATGTTTTTTGGACGCACACACATCTTAAATGCCATTGTTCACAAGACATGCCCGCATTTAGAACGGTCGAATGCACTTCCGGCACGCCTGCAGCCACGCCCCTTAAACAGCCCCCCCCCCAACAGCGCACACATGGCGTCGCCTCATATTAAATGGCCTCATTTGCCTGCAGGCGCATTAATTAATGTTTTGAGCAACAGCGACAGCAAAAGCAGCAGCAGCAGCAGCAGCAGCAGTAGCAGCAGCAGTAGCAGCAACATCGGCAACAGCAAAAACAACAGCATATCTAATGCATGCGGTGCCTGTGGTGTTTATAATATGTATAACAAATATATGCATATATAAATGTATGTGTGTGTGTCTGCGTGTGTGTGTGGGCAGGCTTCAACGAAATATATTAACAATTGTGGAGCTTCACATGCTTGAAACATGTTTGTCTAGTGGAAGTTTTCCTTACAACTAATTGATGGGCATCAACATTTCAATCAAACCTCTTAGGTATTTATGCACCAGACTCATTCAAATAATGGAAAAAGGTATCAAGTCGAGTAACATGAGTCTTGGGTAAACTTATACACACATATAGAATCCAGATATGTAACAAGTCAATTACGGCTCATATCCTTCATAGACAAACCAATTACTTTATATACAAATATATATAAATATACATACTCGTGTCGGGTTTGTGTCAGTTTGGTCATCTTCCTTTCTGGCTTTATACTATTTTCAGTATGCTGTATTACAATGTGCCTTTCCAACATCTACAACTTCTAGTCGTTTTCTCTTCGTCAACTGACAGCTAGTTGTGCAGGTCAATCACTGCTGACTCGTTTAGCTGAATAATATTATATACTCTGAAATAATTCAAACATTCATAGAATTGAATAATGAGCTTTATAATATATATATATATATATATATATATATATATATATATATATAGTTCAGCTTTTTTTACCTGTAATGGGTTTAAAATAAAAAAGAAAATCTCATTTCAAGTTTTTCGTTTACCTCTGTAATAAAATTCCTCATGTCAATGGCAGCCAGCTGGCAAAGTGAATTTCAAAGATTTGTTTAGGTGCGTATAGAACATAGCTAGAGTGCGGAAAGTTAAAGGACAATGGAGCCGCAGGTAAGCAGTCGCTATAAATGCTTGAGCTGCATATTCCGGCAATCCTTGCCCTGGCTAATGCCAATATCAAAACGCTGTCTCATGCTGGGTTGGACAAGAGACGACGATACTAACGTAAAAGAGTCCAAAGGAACGAACGCACACAATAATTCTTCATCAACAGCTTAAGGCGGCGGGCAGGCAAAAAATTTTGCGCTGTTAATTTGTCACATGATTTTAGTTGGCCAATTACAACTATCAGACAACAACAGCAGTGGCAGCAACAGCGGCATCGGCAGCGGCACCGACACCGGCAGCGACAACAATGGCAGCAGCTTGACAGGACTTAGAACACACACAACACACACAACACACATCACACACACACACACACACACCAGTAAGCGATGGCATAAAGAATGACCGCAACGTTGTCAGCTTAGCTGACCGGGAGCTAAAGTGAAGAAAAATGCGAACGAGGCAAAAACAAGCAGAGCCCAGACTCTGCTTTGTGTGTGCGTGAGTGAGTGTGTGTGTGTGTGTGTGTGTGTGTATCTTGGTATTTATCTAATTGTCACACACACATACATACACACACATACGTTGGCTAGTTTCTAAATGTTTTAACGCACTTTCTGCACTTCTTGAATCCCAGATAAATGTGTATAACAAAAATGTGGAAATAATACGGCATTTGTATAAGTCTAATTGTAATTGTGTGGGTAAGTGTGTGTGCGTGTGTGTGTTAGCCATTGATACTGGCCAGCTTGACATTTTCATAAATCCCTTGACTCATCCACACACCCACTAGCCTTCTGTGACAAAGATAGCACTACGATTACGACAACGACAATACAGACGCACTTCCGTTTCCCGTTTGTGATTTGGCTCAAATTTCAAAGAGCTGCCATTTGGCATTGTTGTTACTGTTGTTGTTGTTGTTGTTGTTGTTGTTGCTGCTGCTGTTGTTGGTTATCTGTGAGAATTTCGTTAATATCCTTCAGTTGGCCAAACATATCATCAATTTCATTCCAGCCACACCGTCCATCGCGCCGAGCCAGCTCTTGTCCCCTGCATCAATTTGTCAACTTGACCAGTTTATCAACTACGATATGTATGTTGTATGTGTGCTGCACTCGTATTTAAATTTATCGTAATTACAAGAATTAATTCCAATTTGGTTACACCTTGAGCTGTGCCGTTACTTAAGTAGGCGTTTATTATACTCGTACGTGGAGTAAAAGGAGTTTATTGGTTTTGTGTACGTTTGCCTATGTATAGCTTTGTCTGTCCGTACGTTCGCTAGTCCGTCTGTTCGTTTGTCCGTATGAACACAAGTTAGTTACATTTCGAGTGCCTAGCCTTGTACCCACTGAGTGCGTGGCCTCCTCTGCAGATTAGCAAAAAAAGCAGAAATTTTAAGGTGTCCAAACAGGGCTATTACTATTGCCTACTATTACTACTTCTGCAACTGCTGAAGTTATGGATTAACTCCTTGTCGCGGGCAACTCTTTTGTGTCTTCAGCCAGCCTCGGTAACTTGCCAGCAAAACCGAGGCGACCAATTGCATGATGTGCTATGGCACATAATAACATGGAAGTCACGAGCCAAAATAAAAATAAAAGCAGCAACATAATATCTCACACCGCTTTAGTTTTATTGCACTTTTCAAAGCTCGTTCAGGAGATAATCGAGTGAAAAAGCATATTGCTTTTGTGCAAGGTCCATTCGCCTGTCCGTTCATTTGTCCGTTCGTCCGTCCATTAGTCTGTCTGTTCCTCTGTCCGTTCGTCTGTGCGTTCGTCTGTCCGTTTATCTGTCCGTGCGTCTGTGCGTTCGTCTGTCCGTTTATCTGTCCGTGCGTCTGTCCGTTCGTCTGTACGTTCCTCTGTCCGTTCGTCTGTACGTTCCTCTGTCCGTTCGTCTATCCGTTCGTCTGTCCGTTCGTCCGTCCGTCCATTAGTCTGTCCGTTCCTCTGTCCGTTCCTCTGTCCGTTCCTCTGTCCGTTCGTCTGTCCTTTCGTCTGTCCGTTCGTCCGTCCATTAGTCTGTCCGTTCGTCTGTCCGTTCGTCTCTTCGTTCGTCCGTCCATTAGTCTGTCCGTTCGTCTGTCCGTTCGTCCGTCCATTAGTCTGTCCGTTCGTCTGTACGTTCCTCTGTCCGTTCGTCTGTCCGTTCGTCTGTCCGTTCGTCTGTCCGTTCGTCTGTCCGTTTGTCCGTCCATTAGTCTGTCCGTTCGTCTGTCCGTTGGTCTGTGCGTTCGTCTGTCCGTTTATCTGTCCGTGCGTCTGTCCGTTCGTCTGTACGTTCCTCTGTCCGTTCGTCTGTACGTTCCTCTGTCCGTTCGTCTGTCCGTTCGTCTATCCGTTCGTCTGTCCGTTCGTCCGTCCGTCCATTAGTCTGTCCGTTCCTCTGTCCGTTCCTCTGTCCGTTCCTCTGTCCGTTCCTCTGTCCGTTCGTCTGTCCTTTCGTCTGTCCGTTCGTCCGTCCATTAGTCTGTCCGTGCGTCTGTCCGTTCGTCTGTCCGTTCGTCTGTCCGTTCGTCTGTCCGTTCGTCTGTACGTTCCTCTGTTCATTAGTCTGTCCGTTCGTCTGTACGTTCCTCTGTCCGTTCGTCTGTCCGTTCGTCTGTCCGTTCGTCTGTCCGTTTGTCCGTCCATTAGTCTGTCCGTTCGTCTGTCCGTTCGTCTGTGCGTTCGTCTGTCCGTTTATCTGTCAGTGCGTCTGTCCGTTCGTCTGTCCGTTCGTCTGTACGTTCCTCTGTCCGTTGGTCTATCCGTTCGTCTGTCCGTTCGTCTGTCCGTCCATTAGTCTGTGCGTTCCTCTCTCCGATCGTCTGTCCGTTCGTCCGTCCATTAGTCTGTCCATTAGTCTGTCCGTTCGTCTGTCCGTTCGTCTGTCCGTTCGTCTCTCCGTTCGTCCGTCCATTAGTCTGTCCGTTCGTCTGTGCATTCGCCTGTCCGTTTATCTGTCCGTTCGTCTGTCCGTTCGTCTGTCCATTCGCCTGTCCGTTCATCTGTCCGTTCGTCCTTCCATTAGTCTGTCCGTTCGTCTGTCCATTCGCCTGTCCGTTCATCTGCCCGTTCGTCCGTCCATTAGTCTGTCCGTTCGTCTGTGCATTCGTCTGTCCGTTTATCTGTCCGTGCGTCTGTCCATTCATCTGTCCGTTTGTCTGTCCGTTCGTCTATCCGTTCGTCTGTCCGTCCATTAGTCTGTGCGTTCCTCTGTCCGATCGTCTGTCCGTTCGTCCGTCCATTAGTCTGTCCATTAGTCTGTCCGTTCGTCTGTCCGTTCGTCTCTCCGTTCGTCCGTCCATTAGTCTGTCCGTTCGTCTGTGCATTCGCCTGTCCGTTTATCTGTCCGTTCGTCTGTCCGTTCGTCTGTCCATTCGCCTGTCCGTTCATCTGTCCGTTCGTCCTTCCATTAGTCTGTCCGTTCGTCTGTCCATTCGCCTGTCCGTTCATCTGCCCGTTCGTCCGTCCATTAGTCTGTCCGTTCGTCTGTGCATTCGTCTGTCCGTTTATCTGTCCGTGCGTCTGTCCATTCATCTGTCCATTAGTCTGTCCGTTCGTCTGTGCATTCGCATGTCCGTTTATCTGTCCGTGCGTCTGTCCGTTCGTCTGTCCGTTCGTCTGTACGTTCCTCTGTCCGTTCGTCTGTCCGTTCGTCTGTCCGTTCGTCTGTCCATTCGCCTGTCCGTTCATCTGTCCGTTCGTCCGTCCATTAGTCTGTCCGTTCGTCTGTCCATTCGCCTGTCCGTTCATCTGCCCGTTCGTCCGTCCATTAGTCTGTCCGTTCGTCTGTGCATTCGTCTGTCCGTTTATCTGTCCGTGCGTCTGTCCATTCATCTGTCCGTTTGTCTGTCCGTTCGTCTATCCGTTCGTGTCAATCTAACAAATCGGGAATTACGATATCTGGTAAGACAGTATATTTGATAACTGAGTCAGTGTTGATTTCCGCTACAGATTTAGTTTTGGCTGCGCAGCAAATCGAAAATAAGAATTATCTTTCATAGTTGTGCAGCCTTAGTGCCTAAATGGGGCACTTACGTTATTGTAGAACTCCCCTTAAAATTGACCAAGAGCCTACTGGCGGCGTGGTCAAAGCCGTAAAGTTGCAAATCGAGAAATTTTAATTCCTACAATTTTGGAGCCAAAACTTAAGTTCCAAAATTGATTTGCTCCTTGTAGACTGAAAATAAAATATATTCTCGCCAACAGTTACTCCACAGCTGGACCTAAATATTAATGTAATAAATAGCTTTTAGCTATGAAAGAGAAAGTCTGTTCCTATTTGCCACGCCCCAATGGGCGCTGCAATCTCAGAGTATTTATGTTTGACTTCATTGAACTGTTTTGGTTCGCGAAGGAGTATTATAAAAACAACAAAAAAAAATAAAGATATAAATGCAGTTGACCTTCTGTGGGCGTGGCAAATAAGAAAAGACAATATATTCCAAACTTTAAAGGCAACAGCCGCCAAAAGTTGCAGAAGCAAAGCTGCTAGCCCACTCTACTGCTCCACTTAAATAGTCCACAAACTCTTAGCCAAAAAAGTCGAAGTTACTACAAATGCAGCCACTTTTGGACCGTTAAAGAGTATCATGCAATCGTTACAAATCTCTTAAGCCTGTAATCTGTAAGCCTGATCTTAGAGGTCGGATATTAAACATTTTGACGCTGGCTTAAATCAACTTCATACTTCTGCCATAAGTGTCATATACTAAACCTTTTGACGACAAATATTTGGATATGTGCAACATACATATGTTATATATGTGTATATGTATGTATATGCTAAAACCGATTTCGTTTCGCAGCAAAAGCAGCCAGAAACTCAAATATTTATTGGCTGCATTGGCTATTTACCTAGACGAAACGCATCGTGCAAGCCGCAAGCATTGCAGGCCCAAATGTAATTAGTTTTTGGCATATAGTGTGTCTCTGTGCATATACATATATGTATAAGCATATATAAATATATATAAATTGATAATTATATGCATATGCCATGTGTGAAACACTTGATTGCGCATCTGAAACAATTTTATGAAATATTTAATTTAATTATTAGAAATTCGCAGATGCAGCCGAAAATCAGTTAAGCGCATTACCAATTTCGCTCCAATATTGGCTGCGGTGACAATGTTTGGACCTGACCTAACCTGAGCCCGGACACCAGGCACCAGGCACCATGCACCAGGCCAAACTAATTACGCGGTGCGGCAACTCAAAATTGCGAATTGCTCCAAAATATTTATGGTCTGCGCCAATAATGGCGTTAAGCCGCTGTGCAAATGTTGGCGCTGCGGTCTACGCGCATTGAGGGCGGCGCAAAGGACGCTTATCTAAATGCAGAGACTTACCTCAGGTATCGAAGCTATCTATCCATTAGGCTTAAGCCTTCACGAATGCAATTCCACAACGCAATTCAGCTTCAACTTGACTATATTGGCGGTGCACTTGAAGGAATGCTATCATGTTCAATTGTAACAACGAACTAGGCGACACCTGGTTACGATGTACAGGTATTTTCGGTCAACATTGCAACAGATGCTGGAATGAAAAGCATCTTCATGACTTAAGACGTCTTGGCAGTTACTTCTTTACAAGTATATATATAGAGAGAGAGAGAGAAATAGAGAGAGAGAGAGAGAGAGAGAGAGAGTTTAACAGATCTGAGTCGCCTTCTTCTGTATGTCAAATACATTTTAACAAAACCATTAGAATCGGAAGTCTCAATGGAATTGGGGCATATACCGAGACATGTATAGCCACATACATCATATTCAGGTATAGATGTATAGACTGTGTAGTCTATGCAGACACATAGCTTAGAAAGGTATTACCAGCTGTTTGCCGTCTCGACAGGTGAAGGCCTGTCCACATAGCATACACAGAGCATTTAGTTAGTAGTTGTACTTACAGGTTTGTAGCAAGTTGGACAAATTGCTCCCGAAGGCTGACAAGCAGCTGTTTAACAAGCCAACATCGATTGGCCCAGAGAGCGCGTGCAGCTGACTGATTATGAAATGAAGTGCCAATAAATTGCACATATCCATCATGGCATCAGGGCACACAGATCGCAGCGCGTCGTATGTGCCACAGGCGAGTCGCAAGGTTAAACGCCCATTAAATTTAGCTGGGATATGCTGACGCGCAGACCCCACCCACACACACACACACACGAGCGGGCGCACATAAGATCTGGCGAGGGTCAGGTGATTACATTGGGGCTGATCCTAGGTTGCGGTCACGCCAGCCAAAAGTCGCGCGTCTCCCCACTGAGCCATAAATATTGGTAACACAATCTAAACACTGAGCCCCAACTGGCAACTGGCCCAGAGAAGTGTGAAAAGTCACACAATGAGTTAGCCAACACACACACACACACACACACACACGCTAGCACACGCTCATACACGGAACAAAGCCATATTCGACCAATCGAGTAGCTGCGTCCTTTGAAATCGCTACGAAATTGGTTTTCAATTTTTAAACGGCTCATGCTATTGCCAGACGGCTAGGCCTGGCTGGCATCTGGCGACATTCGGCAGGTGTAGTAGGTGTGGTGCCTACAGTCGCCAATCGATGTGTGTGCGTGTTTGGGCGCTCTTATGTTTTATACATGATTTTTCCATGGCTCGAGTTTTTGTTTCTGTTCGGATTTGTGAAGAGAAGTAGTTTGGCCCGGTCAGTGTCCGGGCCACACGGGGTCGGCCTGGCCGGGCTTTGGTGCCAGCCCATAATTCAAGTCAGGCGTTAATCTGTGACACCCAACGCAAGAGCCGACAAGACAAATCCAACAGCGCCGGGTGCGTGCGTGTGTGTGTGTGTTACTCCTTGGTGTGCCATTTGTTGGCTGGTTGACAAATAGCGCATAACTGCAAAAGGGGTTAATTACTCAGAAGGTCGATTGTGTGTCCTGTTTAAGTTTATGTTTATGTTTACGTTTACGTTTCTGTTTAGTTATGCATTCCATTATCCTTTGCAACAGGAGCTCAGCTACACTCTCCAGCAGCATGTTGCGGCAACATGTCGTAGCCTCGCTGTGGCGCCCTCTAGCGCAAATGGCGCGCAACACCATCCATATCAGCTGCCGTTATTTAACAAAGCAGTGCAATATCAAAATTGCAGTTACAAATCAATTTTATTGAGTTTTTTCAAGTTTTTTTTTTATTCATTTTTTTGTTTTAGTTTTTTCTACTCAATTACTTTTAACATTTTTTTTTGTTATTTTAAAAAAATTTTATATTTTTTTTGTTACGTTAGTTTATGAATTTTTTTTTCGTTTTTTTTTTTCTGCTTTATGCTTTATAATTAATTATTCATATAATAATAGTAAATATTAATCTTTATGGTTTAAACTATCACGTTTTTCACAATAATCGTTTTTTTTTTCTTTTTTTTTCTCGTATTTTCATTTAAGTAGCTTACAAAATTAATTATTAATTTTTATATATTTTTTTTTGTTTTTGTTTTTTTTTTTGTTTTGTTTTTGTTTGTTTTGCGTTTACTCGGATTTTTGCATCCTTTCGTAATTCGTATAGAATAATTGTATTTTGTATAATATATTATATATATATATATATAAAAAATTGAAACTTAAAGGGATACGACACGAGTGTCAAAAATATGTGTACCCATTTAGTTAATAATTATAAAATGAAATATAATCAAAACTCAACAGATTGCGCACTTCAGTGTGGAAAGAATTTAAACAGTTTGGACCGCAAACTAATATACAATTACGAGGTATGCAACAGCCGAATTCTGGTTGAAAATGTCATTAAAAATGTGGTCAATATCGATATATGTACATATATATATATATATATATATATATATATATATATATATATATATATATATATATATATATATATATATATATATATATATATATATATATATATATATATATATATATATATATATATATATATATATATATATATATATATATATATATATATATATATATATATATATATATATATATATATATATATATATATATATACATACATAAATGTATTGTTAAGCTCATGGGAAAGCTGAAGGTGTGTGTGAGTGTGTGCGTGTGCGTGTGCGTGAGTGTTTTACATTTAGGGAGCGACAATTTAAAAGCAGAAAAAATATTTACAAATAATTAAATGTTAAAAAGATATAATTATTATATAGTATGCATGTGTGTGTGTGTGTGTGTGTGTGTGTGTGTGTAATGACAATTGTTTGCACTTTTCTTATTTGGTTGCTTATTGTTAGATGAGCGAAGCAAAAACCAAGGAGCTAATGGATTGGGATTAGAGTTTATGTTTGATTTTGTAGGACTTTTTTTCAATATACATATATATATATTATATATATAGTTGATCTCGCAGTTTTGCAAACTGTGCATCAAGCAAAACTTCACCGTGAACTTTACTTTACTATGTTTTCAAATTGTAGTTACGCTTTAGAGTCATATGTATATCGTATATAGGTAATTATCAATAGTAAGCTTACGTTTGATTTCTCACATATGTTTAAATCTAATTCTAAGAGCTATGCAAAACACATTTCGTTTTTATTGGGTTTTCTCTTTTCTTTTCTTTTCTTTCTTTGTTTTTTCCTATGCACTGAATTTGCCATTTTTTGTAAGTTTTTAACTTTTTTTGCGATATTTTTTATATTTTGAATTTTTTTTTGTTCTTTCAGATTTTCTTGTATTTCAAATAAATGTAACAAGTGCATCAACTTAAAAGTAGAAGAGGGTTTGCAGTGTGCAAAACATAAACTTGTAAATGCTTGGCGGGTCGAAAAAAAATAGACATTGATTCGTTAAGCCAGTTGACGGCTCTATGAACTTGCGAGTGTCGCGGGTGTAGGTGCTGATGGGTGAGGGGTGTGGAGTGTTGGGGGTGTGGTCAGTGCAATGCTCAGTTGATAGAAAAATCCAAATTGATTTTGCGACTTGTTTTTTTTGTTATTTTTTTTTTTTTTTTTTTTGGTTTTTCCTTAGATATTTCATTTCATTTTGGATACATTTTAAATGCCTAAATTACTAAAATTCGCTGGCAGTGGCGCCCTGCATGCCTCGATAGGTAAGTTTTAGGTTAACAAACGCCTGCATCTTAAACAATAACACTACATTTGCTCCTGGGCCACACAAGAAATATATTTATATATATATGAATATATAAATATATATATATGTGTGGTGGGATATACACACAAGTATGTATGTATATGTATAGTGCTGCTATATAAATACATTTATATAACTTGAATGTACTTTTGCGCATGTTTAATGTACAAAATTGATTTGCTTTAAGATCATTTGGTTTCTGTATATTAATTTCGTTTACATTTGTCGTTTTTGTTTTTTTTTTGTTGTTTTTTTTTTTTTGGTAATTATAGTAGGGTTATTATTTATCGTTATATCTTGACCTTTATCTTTATCGTATATAGTACAACAGTTCATGGCAATACGTTCAAATATCAACGCTGCTTCTGTAGGAAATTTGTTTGTTGCGTACCAAATATATAAATATCTAAACATCTATATATTCAAATTTGAACAAACAAAATATGAAAAGCGATGAAAATGTAAAATTGTAAATTTAGTTCATAGCTGGTTGGCACTGGGCACAGAGCACAGAGCACAGAGCACAGACTGCCTGTGTATGTGTATGTGTATGTGAATATGTATATGTGTGGTTGTGATTGAGTGTGTGTGTGTGTGTGTGTATGTGTATGTATGTGCTAACAACAAACATTGAGCATTTCATAAGCATTCGTTTCAGTTAGACGTGAAGAAAGAGAGGAGAAAAAAAAAACAATAGAAACAATTAATCGTAACTACTAAACCAACTCTAAGCAATTGCAATAAACAAAGTTCAAATTTAACTTAAATTAGTCTAAACGCTAACGGATGTTCCCACATAACGCTTCACTCGAATACTACTAAAAAAAAGATATGAATAATATGAATAAACAAAGGAGAATAGAGCAGTTGGACGAAACCCTCCAACTTTAAGCTCCAAGCTAATCGTAAGTCATAATTAATCTTAATCCATGTTTCGCTGCATAATTACAAATTACTTCTTTGACGATGACGTGGTGGAGGATGACGTTCCAGCTGCTGCTGCTGCTGCTGCTGCTGCTGCTACTACCGAGGTGGTTGCTGTCACCTGGCCAATTGAATTGCTAGCGCGTGCTGCATTTAACTGTGCACCAATCTGAGCAGCTGCCTGTGGCTTTGGCTTCTGCTGCTGCTGTTGGCGCTGTTTGTGTGGCGCTAGGCCAGAATTACTACCGCCGCGGCGCAGCTCGTGCTGTGATCCCTGCTGATAGTTGCGATTGACCACCTGCGGTTTATTGCCCAAGGAGCCACTACGTACGCGCACAGTGCTGCTGCCAAAGGAGCCAGTGCGTCGACGATTTTGCTGCTGTCCATAGCCCCCATAGCCGCCCTGTTGATGCTGATGATGTTGATGCTGCTGCTGCTGCTGTTGGTGTTGTTGTTGCTGTTGTTGCTGCTGCTGTTGCTGTTGCAACAGGCGACCCACATAGTCGCTGCGATTGGTGATGGTCGTGTTTAAACGTCTGCCACCAGCAGTAATCACAGCTGTGCCATCACTCTCGGACACGCTGCGCAGCCTATTGAGCTGGCGTCCTGGGGTCAGACTACCAACACCCTGTAGCATTTCATTGATCTCTGGCTCCACAACGCGGAAGTCCTCTATATTCTTGAAGCTCTTTAGATATTCAGCCAACTTCGGCTGCACCTCCAATTTTTCTCCGTTTTTATAGTACTTGAGGAAAGCCCAGAACTTCTCTAGGCCATACAGTTGACCTACACAGACACAACGACGATTAGCATGAAATAATGCAGACATTAAAAATGAATAGTATATTACCTGTCTCATAATCGGCAATGGTCTCGTCCTGGAAGTCCTGATATACATTCGGGCGGAACTTCTTTTCCAGGCCGTACGAGAAGAAACGGAATAGACACTCTAGACCATAGCGGAAGCCGTTGCCTGCATCCTCTAGCGCCAGTGTTCGGAACTCATTGTACATGCTCTTGTTGAAGTTTTCGCGCAGGAAAAAGGACCAGAAGCGATAGAGGGTGTTCATTTCCTGAGATTGACCATAGCCCAGACGACGGCGCTCCTTCAAGCAGCGCGAATGATACTTGTGATAGGCCTGCTGGGTGAAGTTGTTCTCCTTGAGCAGTGCATGCGACGGATGCTGGAAAACGGGTAATGATTGCGGCACAGATGATCCAAATGAGCCATAAGACGATGTGGTGGGCGATGTGCCCGCCGAAGAGCCCATCGAGGTGGTGCGTGGCCGATGCTCAACGGTGTCCAGCAGCCAGCCGACGTGAGCTTCAACTGGCGGATTGGCAGTGTGACGCAATTTGCGTTTTCTTGGAGTGCGGGGATCAATTGAGTGGGAGTTGGGTGCGGCATAGAATCGTGCACGTCGAGACTTCAATGTGGAGTTCAGGGTCGAATTAAGTGTGGCATCAGCATCTACTAGAGTGCCGTCGGCATCTTCTTGCTCAACCACATAGCTTGGTGGTGGTGGCGGCGGTTGATGCGGCAACTGGTTTGCTGTTCTCTTGTTAGCCGCCAACTTCTCAAAATCGGCCTGTGAGATGACGTTAACGGTGCGATAGTCAGTGTTGGCCACCACATTTGTGGTGGTCCACAAATCTTCCTCATAGTTGGCCAGGCCATCGTTGATTATGTTTTCTAGGTCCTGAGTGATTTTCGTGCGTGAGGTGTAGTCGGCGGTGCGATCATAGCCATCATGTTTGGGCGCACGACCCACCTGGGCAACAATTAGCAGCTTGTTGATGTCACGGTCAGCAAATTCGTAATCGGATTCGTCGTCGTCGGAGAAGTTTTCGGTAAAGTTGTTGATGCGTCCGGTGGCGGGTATGGGGTCCATTAGCTCCTCGTCAAATTGAAAGTCTAGTTCTTCCTTTTCGGCATGGCACTGAGCGGATGGCGCAGCAGCAGCTGTTTTGGAGGAGGATTGGGAGTTGGTCGTGTAAGCAGCGTTGCCAGAAGATGATTTTTTATTGTTGTTGTTTGTGGCAGTGGATATGGTGGTAGTAGTGGTGGTGGTGGTGGTGGCATTGGTGGTAACAGAGGCAGCGATGGATGTGTTGCTGGCTGATGAGGCGTTGGATGTGGCGTTGGATGCAGACGAGGACTTGGACGAGGACGTGGACGTGGTGGACATGGACGTGGTCGTGGTGGCGTTTGCAGTGACGGTGTGGCTGTTGTTGTTGTTGTTCTTGTTGGGCTTTACATTTTTGACATTGTTATTGTTATTGTTGTTGTTGTTGTTGAGCGTTTGTGAAAGCGTTTGCTGTTGTGTTGACGTGTTGTTGTTGATAGATTTAGTAGCGTTTTCTTTTAAAGCATTTGTTTTGGAGCGTCTCTTTACCTCTTTCCACATGCCCTCAGGTTCCGCCACCAAAGCAGCTACTGCCCCATCACCTTCGCCAGCCCCAACTGCCTTTGCCGCTGTTCGCTTCTCTGGCGTCGAGCTGCTCTTTGGCTTAACACTCTCAGCCAGTCCGCTCAGATGATCAGCTAGCTCAGCCGCAGCACCAGCCCCTGCCTTTTGCCCAACAACACCCTCGACACGCTGGGTGAGTGCACTGATTGCATTCACCGAGTTCATTCCCGCCATTGTTGGTCGCTGCTTCTCCAGCAGCATCTTGGGCACCAGATTCTGCGAGTTGCGTGGCACCGGCGGCGGCGGTATGCTGCTCAATGGTTTCGTGGCCATGGCTGCGGTCAATATGGCTGTTGATGGCGATGATGCCTCAGGCTGTACAGCCTCTTTAACCGGTTCAGTCTGCTTTTCTGCTTTCTCCGTCTTCGTTAGCACTTGTTCTTCCACAGCAGCAGTTTCCTGCTCCAGCTGCGGCTGCTGCTGTTGCTGTTGCTGCTGCAACTGCGACTTGACAGCTTCATCAGTTATATCGCTAATTGGCCAAATGGTGGGCGTTGTCTTTGTACGGACCTTGTAGCCCTCGAAAAGATCCAGCTTGTCCGAGTCCTTGATGGCGGTGACAATTAACGCCACGTCCGTGGTAAGCGCCAAAACGCGATGAAACGAGGCGATCAGAGTGACCGGTATATAACCCTCAGGGTCCATTTTGCGGCGCAAAAAGAAGTCGCCGGTGAGATTGTCGGCGCTAAAATAGTATTCACTGTGGGAAAGGACAACCAAAAACTAAGTTATTCAAAACTCACGCGAAGAATGTCACAAAAGCTAATATGAATTGGCAACCAATCGGTCAATAACAACAAACAAAAGGAATAAAGAATGATTCAAGAATGATTCATAACTTCTATAGTTGGCGACAGGGAATACTTTCATTATCTAATTTCCGAACAATCCATTCACAAAGAAGATTACTAATATTTAATAAACAATACTTGAAGGTTTCTTATTTTGACAGACTTTTGTTTGCAGTTCATACATGGTTTTATCGAAACTAACTCGTTCATAATGTGGACTATATCACAGAAACTACTTACACTTGCTTCTTGATGGCTTCTTTGACGCTAGCCGCGTCCATTTCAATGTAGGCAGCGGGCACGTTGCCAAAGTAGTGTGTGCCCATGAGGACATATGATTGCGAGGAGTCTGCGCCGGCTGCATCAGCCGGCAAATAGTTGGCATATTCGCCAGAAGCTAGCAGATGGCGTGGTATGCGATTAGTTGGACGACCTGGTCCCGGTCTTGTGAATCCACCGCGCCCTTGCCGGCCGCCCCTATACGGCGTCCGGAAGCGGCGTGGGCCACGCAGGCCGCCAGCCCCTGGCGCTGACGCTGACGCGACACCTGCTGCCCCCTCGGCTCCTGTGCCTGAGCGCTGCTCATCGTAGACTGCGGCACTGGGGCCGCTGCTACGCCAGGAATCCACGCGCTCGGACGCAGCAGCAGACGTGCGTGCGTTGTACGCATAACGGCCGCCATGTGTCCGCGTTTCAGCTGTGCCTCCTCCTCCTCCTCCCGAGTAACCCTCCGAGCCTCTGGCTCCCGCTGGGCCGGCGCGCTCATTGTAAGTGCGTGGCGGACGCCGCTGCTCGTATGCATCATCGCTGAACCGGCGATTAGGCCGCCCGCCAATGGGCTTGGGGCGGCTAGACTTTGCCAGATCGATTTGCAGCGGACGCCACTTGTGCTTGGGTATTTTCTTATTGATGGCAGCTCCGGCAAGGGCGCCAGCAGCTGGGACAGTTGCGCTGCCAGTGGGTTGCTCGGCCTCTCGCTGGCTTTTGGCATCGTGACTCGTGCTGGCTGTGGCGTTATTGGCTTGGCTACTGCTGCTACTGGTGGCAACTGCGGCTACGTTTGGCTCGGCGCTGGTGTCGCTTGTGGCAGCAGTTGCTGTATTCACTGATGCTGCGGGTTGTGTTGTTGTGGCGGCTGCACCGGCGGTTGCTGCTGCTGTTGCTTTGGCCACAGGCTGTTTTTTTGTTGAGCTACGTTTGGGTTCGTTAACGGTGGCTTTGCCACTGCCAGAAACTCCTCCAAGAAGCGTAGGCCACTCACCAACGTTGCTAAAATCGCTAGCCTAGAAGTGACAATTCAAACAAATGCATATGCATAAAAGGAATAAGCAAAGATTATAGCTGGCTAAAGTCTGTTACCTTGTGATTGACCTTCTTTTTGTCCTTTACCACTGAACTGGCGAGCGCATCCGCAATAGTGGCATCAACTGTAGAATGGAAAGTATTGTTAATATAAGTATTATTTCGATTCAGGCCAATCACAACATCATGTCATTTCATATATACCACGCAGTTGCGCCCAGCGACAACAAAGAGAGCACGAGAGCGAAAGAGAGCCAGAGAGCGGGAGCGGGAGCGGGAGCGAGAGCGAGAGAATGTTTACTCACCATTTGTTGACACGGCGTCGTTTTTTGTTGTTGTTGTTGCTGGTACAGCGATTGCTGCTGCCGCTGCTGCTGCTGCTGCTGCTTCTGTTGTTGCTGTTGCAGTTATTGTCGTGGTTTTTATTGCCGTTTGTGGTGCTCCTTGTTGCTGCTGCTGTTGTTGTTGTTGCACTTGTTGTTGCGCTTGTTGTTTCGATTGTTGTTGCAGCTGCTGCTGTGTCTTTTTGTTGCTATTATTATTATTATTGTTGTTGTTGCTGTTGCTATTGCTGCTGCTGCCAGTCTGTTTCGATTGCTGTTGCGCCTTTGGCTGCAAGACGCGTTTGTCCAATGGTGAGCTGCCAGCTTTTGGACTGCCCACTTGCTTTGTTGATATCTTCATGAAAGAATTTTTAGAAATATACATAAATATTATTGTCATTGAGCAGTGTTAAACATTTTGATTTTTCTGATTTTCAGTGTGTGCCTCCTTTGAAAAATCAATTCAATTGTGTTCCATTTTATTTATCCTTTCCTTCTTCTTCTCCCTACTCCAAGCCAGAACCTAGAACGCAATGCCAAACGCAACAACATGCCAAAGCTGGCAGCGAGTCCGCTTGGCGAGTGTCCCTAACCCAGATACGGTTCATGGCACCCATACGTAAAATACTGGCAATATGTACATACATACAGCTGTGGTCATAAAAATAGTAGTACGACTGAAATGTTGGACACCAACATTTGTGTGATAAATATAATATTTTGAGAGTATATTGAACATGAATTTATATAAATATATATCTGTTCATTTTAATACCAGTTTCAAATTGTTTATCACAAAAATCTTGCTGTCCAAAAGTTTCAGTCGCACTACTATTTTTATGACCACAGCTGTATATCATATGTATGTACGTGCATATTGTGCCAATAAAAAATGAAAAAATTACCTTAAAATTTTAGCAAATGCTTGCGATTTGACATTGATCTACAGGCACAACACCTTATAATTTCATTTGCCCGCTTGCAGCAACTCTTTTCATATCTTATCGCACACTCACACTTGGCGAAATTGTTTGTTCTAGTGTTAAATTGATTTAGCGGCACTCGCAAAAATTGTTTAAACAAATTGCTGCGTATTTTTAGTTAGCGTGGAACACTTTTCAAAAAAACGCGTCCGTTCTCTTTAGCGGCTGGTTGAATTCTGTGCGCTGCCAGCGAACCCAAGCCAATGACAACAACTCCGTCGCGCTGCTCGCGTCTCTGCTGGCGTACGCTGTGCACGCGTTGACTACGTGAGCAAAAAAGCGAACACAACGGAGATGGCAGCCAAAGCAATAACAACAAGCAGCGCTCACAGTCGACAAAGAGGGCCAGGCGAACGGCAACAACAACTGGTTTCACAAAGCAACAAAGATTGTACATGAGAAGGCAATTCAAAATAAAAACAAAAAACAGCCGATGCGCCGGTTATTTTATGCGTGAGAGCGAGAAAGAGAGCACAGCGAGAGCAGCAGCTCAGTTTGCCCGGGGGGCCAAGGCAATGAGAGAGACAGCGCATGATACTGAGCACCCTGTATACTAGATGAATACAGGTTTTATTTTTCTTTTTCTTTTCGTTTTTCTCCTTTTTTATTTTTTTAGAAATATGCACTGCGAGCGTTCCAATTTGAGTTTGTTTTTGCGACGATTTGTTTTTTAAAATGAAAACAAAAAACAATTAACAAGTGGGCAACTGGAAGCAGCCAAAACAACAGTTGGCAATAAGCATAAACATTTGCTGTCTCGCTCGCAGCAGCATGTAACTGTAACGCAAACAGCAAAACAAACAACATGTGATTTTCGGCACGTAGGCCACATAGACGCAGCAACCGCGGGTGGTGGTGGAAAAACACGCTATGCAAGTGACCGAAACTAAGAAGTGAGAAAATGAGAAAGGAGAGACACAGAAAGACAGAGAGAGAGAGAGAGAGAGAGCTCAATGAATTGCGCGTGGTTTATTTTTCCAAGTAAATTAATTGTAAACTATAATGCATTTAATATATGTATATAAATTTATATCAATTAAAACATGTTCTTCATGTTGTCTGTGTGTTCAGTTTCAGAATCTTTCACAGCACGTAGTCAAGAGTTAAGAATTTAGTCTGCAGGGCAAATAATCAATTAAAACAACAAGAGACTTTTCCATGAGTCAGCCTCAAGTGCAGGACTCCTCGGCATTAGTCATACCTGACGTGAGTCCATCCGTCACTCTACGTAGTTTTCCACTCAAACACTTTCCCAAGCCCATGTGCTATCAGCGTGTTCTTTAAACAAAAGTTCTCAATTTCTACATTTACCATAAGCAAATACATATGTACATACATACATATGTGTATGTATAGATGTACATATGTACATATTTATTGCCCTAATCACTTTCAAGACATTTGAACCCCCTCGGCAGCACTGACGTATTTGGCATATAATAATAAAATGTTTAAAAATAAAATTCTATTACACTTAGATTATATTTCGATTGTACGTAGTATTTTCTCATTATTCAAGGTCATTGATTAGAAGAGCTTTTTTCATAGAAGCACATCAATCGACACGTACCCCCAACAAAAGTAAACAAAACCTTGAAGATATTTGCACAAAATTCAACTTAAACTTGCCTCTCTCGCGAAATCACATTAACACGCAATAGAGTTAGTTGCCAATAGAACACTTTGGCCGTGGCTATAGCGCAGTTATATATGTTAATATGTATCTGTGGCTCTCAAAGTTCCACAACGTACGATCGCTGAAAGACAACTGAACCGATTCTAACACAATAAAACAACTTTAAATATAATCACAAACAGTCAAAGTTAACAACGCAGTCGGCAGCAGGCAGCCGGCAACCGAGGCGAATCGCACAGAAATAACAACAAATGCAACAAACGTGCAAAAGGCCCGCATTCTCTAGCTCAGTTTGCACTCTGCTCTGCCCGCCCCTCAACACCAGGTGGCGCTCCGTTCTGGTCGTTTTTTTCAGCGTTTCAGCAAATTGAATTACATTTGCCGGCCGCAAATATCGTGTTATGTAAAAACAATTATAAAATCAACTAAGATTTCAGCAGGCAAACGTGCTTCAAATCGAATCAGCGTAGGGCAATTGAAAAGCGAGCGGTGCTAGCAGGTGTTGCCAACAGGTTCGAATGCTTGCCAGACCGCAGACAACTTACGACGAACCGGTCTGTCTTATCACTCAATAGCTGACAAACAGAAACGCTAAGAGCCTGCCTCTATCTATAGCAACAATAAATGTGGAAGAATAAAAAGGTCAGCGCTTGAGCGAAAACAAATTTATGGCCACTTTTCAATGTTCTTTTTACTATTTGCTATTTTAAGCGTTCTCGACTCTTATGCTCGTTCACAAATTGAAGTGAGTATATTGGTTTTGTGCACTGTCTGTCCTCCAGAATGAAAAGCATGATCCTAGCGTCTTCTAGTGCTACGATTTTCCCCATACGCCCATCAGGGGCGTAGCGACTTTGAATTTAGAATGTATACTTCGTTTGACAATCCAAGATCACAAAGATATGGCGGATATATCTGCGCTTATTGGTCGCGTGGCAAATCGGGTAAAACTAAATCCATATGATTAACTATTAAGATCCTATATAGATCGACGTACAAAATTCTATGTCCACGCCCACTGGGGATGTGGCGAATCGGATCTAACTATATAGTGTTTTGAGCCAATTATATATGAGCGATATTATGAGCGCTATCGATGCGAGGTAGAGACTTGAAATTTGGAGTATATACTCGGGTTGACAAGCCACGATCAAAAATGTATAAAGCTTTATAAACGTACATTGAAGACGTGGCAAATCGAAAATAAACTTGCTCAGTTTTGTAGTCTTTAGTTCAGAAGATTTACCAAAGTTTATATATTCACGCCTGCTGGGAGCGTGGAAACTCGGAAACTCGGAACTTCTACTGCTCTTAAGTTAAGCAAGTTACACTCATTCTCCTTTAATAGTTTACCAAAACTTACATACATATGCTTCTGGGTGGCGTGGCAAATCGGACAACACAAATCTTGCAAAGTTTTGGAACTAAAAAGCTGCAAACTTTGAGAGTCAAGTGTTATGAGTAGAGTATTATGCAGTCGGTGCCGCCCGCCTGCAACATTCTTAACTGTTTCTTATTGGATTTTACGCAATTGGAAAAATGATAACAAGTTGACGAACTGGAGCCAGCGCACAAGGCAACGTGAATGTATATGGTATATACATATACATATACAAATACATATGTATATGTATATGTATATGTGTATGTATGTGTGTATATGTGCGTGTCAATGTATGTGTTACGTTCTTTGGTAAGGGAATTAAATTTTACTGCGTAATGGCCCCATATCACGACCCCCAAGGGCTCGACCATAAATGGCAGTGCCCGAAAAGCGCTCGATTGCAGATCGTCGTCTCTGATCGAGCTGATCGGGTGAGTGTGAGTATATAAAGAAAACAATATTCGATTGGAATGCGATGCAAATTATGCAGATTGTGTGTTATATTCGCTTAGGCTATATATAAAGCACTGCGGCTTGAACTATTTGCCTTTACTTGAAATTATATCTCACGTTAAAGTATCATGAAGAATTCAGTACTTAATAGTACTAACAGCTCTATATAATATCAATATTTATTAATTATTATTTTAGACAAACTTTACAGCCCGTACAAAACCGGGTAATACTTCTAGATATAATGTCCTAGACAATAGAATATGATAAAACTTGACAGATAAAAAAGCCTAGCAAAGATAAGCCCAAACCGTTCGATCGTCAAGTTCCTAATTGTGGGAGTCAGCAATTATATATATAGTATATGTATATGGAATCGTTATCAGAAAGAAATCGAATAAGTTAGTAAATTAATCATCGCTAATTCAACGACCTTGGAGACTGAGAGCATTACGTGTTGATTTGAAAAGGCGCTGTCAATACCTAATGATACGACGGGTATTCCAGATATTTAACAACCGATTTCCAAGCCTTACGTGACTCAAGCGCTGCTTAGTCCCTACAAAAAGAGACAAAACAAAAAGATATAAAAAAAAACAACATATTCTCTATATTACATCATTGATATTTGGAGTGAACTATCCAAGTTTTGCTTGAGGATAGACAAACTAATCGGAATGGTTTAAGCAGATCATCTATTCCTTACGTTATGAATGTAACGTGAATGAATGTGCACTTCTAGAGAATCTAAAATTGACCAGGAAATTCTATAATATATTTCGGAAATACGCAAAATTCCTTTTGAAGAAATTACTAAACGATAAAGTAGAATCTTTATTGAGGGAGTGACTGTATTGTATTATAGCTATTGGATCAGAGAATTAAATGAAAAGAAAGTGAAATTGAAAATTGCAATTATCAGGGCTATTACAGACTTATGCAAACATATATTTTATTTTTACAGTATAAACAATAAAAACATATATGCACATAAATATATTTATATATATATTTATGTACCTCTTTATAGAACACAACACATCGCATAAGGAAACAAAAATGAATTTGTCGAATTGACGTGGATCAACAGAGAAAATAAGCATAAAGAAATCAGGCATATCGGAATGTGGTATATAGTAGTAGCACACAGAGATAAAGATACGTCGACACAATGGAAATATTGGAAGACACATAAGGAAAATGCAACCAGAAACTGAATACTTAAAGAACGGAAATTAGATAGTAACGAGGGAACTCAGGTAGAAAATATATATATTATGTATATATGTATATATATACATATATGTATCGGTTTTGGTTTCGTAATGCAATCTAATTATCTCGCTTATTATAAGTGTAACGATCTGGAACTAATCTCAAATATCAGGTGGCACTCTAAATATATATTGACATAAAATAATTATCAATAAAATGTTTAACAACTTTACACGCACACACACACACATACATACGCATATATGTGTACATACATACATGTATGCATGCAAATATTCGTTAAATAAATAAATTGGCTGACACCAAATTTGATGAGTTTAAATTTAGATCTTGGACTTTCGCGTAAGCTCATTGAATGATTAAGTTGATTGCATATTTACTTTCGTTTTCATGTCTCTTTGTTTTTGTTGCTGTTCCTCCTCGTTAAAGTTGTCAATTTCGACTCGTTGCGCTGTGGTTTAAAGCTGCTGCGTCTATTTTAAATCTCGTATCAGTTCATTACACTACGCTACACAGCGCATAAGCTTGTGTTCGTAAGTCAAGTCGTCTTTACGGTATATTTCGACGGCACGAGATGGGACAGCACAGACAGACACACGCTCATAATCGGGCACACGTAAACAAACAGAGACACAGAGACGCAGAGAGATAGAGAGCGGGGCAAAGAGCGTAATACGTTGATGATATTCAACAAGTACTCATATTTACGTTTATATACATATATATATATACATATGTATGTGCATAAGTGTGCGTCTTTGCTTGTGTTTATTTTGATTCTAATTTGTATTCCATATTAATCACTGTGCCTCAGAGCGAATTCACGAATTCAGTATTCACCACGACGCGCAAGTGTGGTGAGTTGGGAAGCACACGACACGTGCTGCCTTTAACGTGCTGGCAGCAAAGTAATTACGAATTCTGCTGACCGCTTTCTGTTAGTTTATTTACATATTAATTTATGAATTAAACTGCCATAAATAGTTGAACAAAGCGATATCGACAAATTTGTCTAAAGCGAAATGCTGCTTATGGGACACGAGCGTTGCGAACGTCTGGAACGGCACACGTCAACTAGTTGCTCTTGCTTTTTGATTTGAATTCGCAGCGCTGCGCTGCGCTGCGCTGCGCCGCATTGTGGTGCAGCGGATCAGTTGACGCGTCGCGACGGTAGTTAAAAAAAAAAAAAACAAATAAAAAAAAAAGAAAAACAAGAACAGCAGCTTTAGCAAAAACCCGTGTGACAGCCGAAAAAAAAAAAAATAACAAAAAAAAACAGCAACAAAAAACGGAAACAAAAGCGAGAGTAACTGTTGAGGTGTTCACCTCGGCAACAGCGCAAATAATTTAAAGAGAAGCTTCAAGCTGCCTAATGAGCTCAATTTGCATTCTACTATTTGCATACTGTTGGCCAACAAAGTATCAAATTTATGCGAGGGTGGTTCAAGCAATTACGACTCGGATATATTTGATAGTTTAGTTATTCTGTTTATGTTCTTAGTCAATATAGTGAGCTTAATTCAAAAGAGCGAGAGAGAGAGAGAGAAGTTGTACCTTAAAATCCTGCATTAGACATGCACTCACACACACACACTTGCACACACACACACACACACAATACAAATGGACGTATTCGCCACGCCCTTTCTGCACGCTTCTTTCTCTACTTTTGCTGTTGCATTCGTTCAATCCCTAATGCCAAATCACAAATTTCGCTGTTTACTTTGTCGTTTATTTTTCTTTTTATTTTTTTTTTTGTATAAACTGCTGACGCTGACGCAGCGCCAGCACTGCTGACCTTGACATTTATTTATAACTGTACATTTCTACAATGTCTCTCGTTTTTCGCGTGATAAATGCAAAAGCAGAAAAGAGCCAAATAAAAAACAATTTTCAACAAGGCACAAATTCAATTAATAAAATTTATCATATAAAACCAACGAAATAATGCAATAAATAATTCTAAAACATTTTTTATTTTCTTTTTTGTTTTTGTTTTTGTTTTTTTTTTCTTTAGCTGAGTACGAAAGAACAGAGCAAAAGACAACAAGCGATTGCCTGCGCATTGTCGTTTTTGTTGTGGGCGTTTTTTTTTTTTTTTTTGGGGTTTGTCGATTCAATTGCCGGCGTTAGTTTCGTGCCCTCGTCGTGTATTGCATAACACACATAAAACATAGGGAAAAGAAACAAAATAAAAATACAACAAAGACAAAACAAAAATACCAACAAATTGAGTTTGTCGATTCTGCTTTCGCTTGCGGCTTGTTTTGGCCAAATGCTTCTATATCAAATATTATGCAATGCTAGCGCATCCAAATGTACCTACATATAAATACGGTTACGATTTGGATAAAGAAGTGATAACAACAACAGATTCAACAACAACAACAACAACAATGATGATGATGATGATGATAATGATGATGACAGTGAAGAAAACGTGTTTGCATGATCGGCTCCGCTGTTGTGTTTTGATGTTGTCTGCGCTTTACTGTTGTATTCATCAGCTATTACGCTTCGCACTCAAATTGTATTTACGCCATTCTACGCACATTTGTTTACCAACCGATCAACAACAAACAATGTCGTTTATATGGGCATACGCTGACGCTGACGCTGACGCTTACGCTTTCCTCCCTATCCACCTATCGCTCTTTGTTTTGCTGCTTGCTGTCTACCCTAGCAGCTATGCCGTCATATTATATTATGATTATTATATTATGATAGCTGCAAGGTTAGATTAGTTCGGCAACTACAACTGATCTGCAGCAGGAGTTCCTCCTGGATTAATTGGATTTCTATCGAGATATTGACTATGCATAAATATACAGCTGTGGTCATAGAAATAGTAGCGCCACTGATATAATTTTCTGATCAACTTAATATTTGTATGACCAGAGTATAAATAGATAAAAATAATATATATTGATATTTTGAAAGGAATTCTCTAAGAATGTCCAAGTAGCTTCTAGTTTTTGGCAAATGGCAAACTTACCTTCCAAGCGTTAACCTTTGGCGGCGGAGCTGCAATGAAGCGTTTTGGCTGTGGTGCAGCTGGTGATGCTGCAGTCGAGGCGGCTGTCTGGGCATCGGTGTCCGCAGCTTTGGTCTCGTTGCCACTGTTGTTAGCCTCCAGACTGGCGCTGGGTGAGGTATCAGACTTGCGTTCCTTTTGAGTCTTGCCGCTGCCGTTGCCGCTGTTGCTGCTGCCCGGGACGCCGACGTTTTTCCGTGGACTGTTGCCGCGTGGCGCACGCTGCCTGGCTATTTGCTTACGTCCGTCGCCTTCGCTACCGCCAGGTAGACGACGTCCGGTTGCAGACTTTTGTCCCTGGCCCTGACTCTGAACTGGACCAGAGCCACTGCCATTGCCACCGCCACCACCGGCTGGCGGCTGTTGTTTGTCGCGATAATCGCGCGGCATCGGCTTGTCCTTGCGTGCCTTTTTCCGGTCACGCCGATGATGCGACGATAGCACCGGCAAAAAGTCATTATTGTCATCCAGTTCTGATGAGTTCTCAGCGGTATTGTCGCCGCCAGCGGCGGCACGTTTCTCGCCCACATTGGGCAATTCGTCGACGGCAGCCTCAGCAGCGGCGGTTTCTTCACTCCACGATTTGAGCGTTTTCAAATTCGGTTGATTCTCCTTGTTGTCGACGGCAGTGGCAACAGTGGCAACAGTGGCAGCAGCGGCAACTGCCTTCTTATTGTCCAGATTCTGGACAACATTCGCATATGATGCAGTGGCTGCATTGCTTTGGATTGCAGCAACAACGGCAACGCCTGCAGCAACGGCGCCGGCATTCGATGCAGTGGCATCCTCCTTGCTGCTGCTGCTGTTGCTGGACATTGTTGTATTTGTTCTATTTGCTGCTGCTGCTGCTACTGCTGCTATTCTCTGAGTAGGCAGCTTTCGTTGCGCTACTCCAGATTGCGCTGCCGGCGCTGCTCTAGCTGCTCTTCTCGCTTTGCTGATGTGTGGTGGATGGGGAAACTCTTTGGTGCTTCCTTGCCAGATACTGATGATATCAACGAGTAACTGTAAATTAGAGAAACCGTAAATAAAATTAAACAATTTTGTTCTGCTTCTTCTTCTTCTTCTTCTGCAAACACTCAAACGCACACACCCATACATGCATACATACTGTGTATTATTTGCACCACGACCTTTGCTAGAGAACCGAAAAAGAAAACGCAAAAAAAAAACTCAAACTCTGTGTGGCACCTGGTTGCGGCTTACGTTTATGGCACTAGCAATGTGCCATATTCCCCCTCCGCTGCCTCTGCCACAGCCTGCTGCTACTGCGCTGCTACTGCTGCTGCGCTGCTGCTGCTGCTGCTGCAACTGCTTCTGCAACACACATACAAAATCACAATTTTAATTCGACTTTTCACGCTGCTTTTGTATTCCGTTTTCGTTGTCGTCTCAGTTTCGCCTCAAAATCGGTGCATTATACGCTTTTAATGAAGCTACGATATTGAATTGATGACAAAACGCAACTCAAGTAGAATATTATGCAGCCAGCAGCCACACAGTGTTACAAGTGAGGTTAAGATAGCTACAGAGTCGCGAATGCCCCCCTTCGACCCACACACACTAGTACGAAGCAGCAGCGTAAAAAGCAACAAGCGCTTAACAATGGCGCTGCCAACTCGTCTCAATTCTTTTCGAGTATGAGATTAGTAGAATGCGACGCAATACCCAAAAATACAACAGTAAAAACTCATTTCAGAATTAAAAGCTCCATAAATTAGATAAAGTTGAAAATGTTGATGCACAAATGACAGAGTGAAGAAGCCGCAAACGTGATTATGCAACAACAACGCTTGCATTTTGTGCATCCCTGACCGAACGAACAGCTGTTTATGCAGCCTCTGCCTGCCCACTGCAGCACTATTATTCTACTAGCTCAAATTTCAACAAGACACATTTCCAAACAACTGTATATATGCATATACACATAACAGTATTACTATTATTTTTTTTTTTTTTTTTGAAATAAACAAAAATTTACGCACCAAGAACCTAAATCACAATGTGTGTGTATGTGTATCGTAATAGCAAGTCGACGAAAACAACACGAGAGCCACAACACAAATTGATACACAATTCGACTTTTTGCTTTGCTCGTTGCTTTGCTAACGTTTCACGTATGCGCTGCTGCTGCTGCTGCTCTTGTCGTTGTTGTTGTTTTTATTTCGTGTGCTTTGCTTTGCGGTTTCCGTACTCTTTGCACTCGCACTAAACTTGCTCTCGCTCGCTCTCGCTCACTCACGCGCTGGTGGGTTGGTAGTAAGAACTTTTTTTTTTGGGTTACAAATTAGCTCGAATGCAATTATTTTACACAGATTGTCACAATTTGCAATGTTAGTCAGTTACTAGTTGACACGTAAAGCACTTGTTTATGTTTTAACAGCACTATGCAGCATAATTTCAATAAATCTCGGATACCGAGCAAGACATGTGGTTTTTTACCCGTCGCGGTCGAAAAGGAAAAGAGCAGGGCTGTTATTATTATCGTAGTCGTGAGCAATATATCGATAGGCCGTTTGCCATTCACACACAACACGTTCAATTGGATAGATGGCAACGCTGGAAACACCGCTGCTCTTCAGCTTTGTTTTTTTTTCTTTTTTGAATATGAATTATTTAAATAAAAAATTAAGACCTATTGTGATATGGCTGCTAAGCACGTGTACTATCTGCTGCGTAAGCTGCACTTTACAGCATTCACATGAATACACATAAAACCAGCGATTGCAACACTTTTTGTTTACATTGCGCACGTCAGCTGCTGTTGCGCGTGTGTGTGTGTGTGTGTGTGTGTGTGCGAGGGTGTGTGAGGGCAAGAATTTATCACTCGCAACAAAATTTCCGCGGAATCGCCACTGTAGCAGTGTCAGTCAGCTTACACTAAGAAGCAGAGCAACGTCGACGTGGCCAAACCGTTAACCAAGAAGGAAAACTCAAGTTAAGCGTCAATTGAACAATGTGTGGAATCTTCGCGTATCTAAACTATTTGACGCCCAAGTCGCGGCAGCAGGTGCTCGAGCTGCTGGTGCAGGGTCTGAAGCGGCTGGAGTATCGCGGCTATGACTCCACCGGCCTGGCCATCGATGCGCCCAACGACTCCAACGATATTCTCATGGTGAAGCGCACGGGCAAGGTCAAAGTGCTGGAGGATGCCCTGGCGGAACAGTGCCAGGGCGCTGGCTATGATCAGCCCGTGGACATACACATTGGCATTGCGCACACGCGCTGGGCAACGCACGGTGTGCCCTCCGAGCTGAACTCTCATCCTCAGCGCTCGGACGAGGCCAACAGCTTCGTGGTCGTCCACAATGGCATCATAACGAACTACAAGGACGTGAAGACGCTGCTGGAGAAGCGCGGCTACATCTTCGAATCGGAGACAGACACTGAGGTGATTGCCAAGCTGGTGCATCACCTCTGGCAGACGCATCCGGGCTACACTTTCGGCGAGCTCGTCGAGCAGGCGATCCAGCAAATCGAAGGCGCCTTTGCCATTGCCCTGAAGTCCAAGCATTTTCCGGGTGAGTGCGTCGCCTCGCGTCGCGGCTCACCGCTGCTCGTGGGAATTAAGGCCAAGACCAAGCTGGCCACAGATCATGTGCCCATATTGTACACCAAGGCGCATCGGCCGCATGGCCAGCCCCAGTTCCAGCTGCTGCCCAGCGGCCGAGCATGCAACGTGGATGTCAGTGCCGAGTTCCAGCCACTGGAGCACAAGGAGGTGGAATATTTCTTTGCCTCGGACGCCTCGGCTGTGATTGAGCACACCAATCGGGTCATCTACCTGGAGGATGACGATGTGGCCGCCGTCAAGCGCGATGGCACGCTGAGCATACATCGCATCAACAAATCCTCGGATGATCCGCACGCGCGCGAAATCATAACGCTCAAAATGGAGATCCAGCAGATCATGAAGGGCAACTACGATTACTTTATGCTCAAGGAGATCTTCGAGCAGCCCGAATCGGTGGTCAATACCATGCGCGGTCGTGTCCGCTTCGACACCCAAACCGTCGTCCTTGGCGGCATCAAGGAGTATATACCAGAGATTAAGCGCTGCAGGCGCCTCATGCTCATTGCGTGCGGCACTTCGTATCACAGCGCCGTGGCCACGCGCCAGCTGCTGGAGGAGCTCACCGAGCTGCCGGTGATGGTGGAGCTGGCGTCCGATTTCCTCGATCGCAACACGCCCATCTACCGGGACGATGTCTGCTTCTTCATTTCGCAGTCGGGCGAAACAGCGGATACGCTGATGGCGCTGCGCTACTGCAAGCAACGAGGCGCCCTCATTGTGGGCATCACCAATACGGTGGGCAGCAGCATCTGCCGGGAGTCGCACTGCGGCGTCCACATCAATGCGGGCCCCGAAATTGGTGTGGCATCCACCAAGGCCTACACCTCGCAGTTCATTTCGCTGGTGATGTTCGCCTTGGTCATGTCCGAGGATCGACTGTCGCTGCAGCAGCGTCGTCTGGAGATTATCTCCGGCCTGTCACAGCTGGCCATGCACATACGGACGGTGCTGCAGCTGAACTCGCAGGTGCAGCAGCTGGCCAAGGAGCTCTACCAGCACAAGTCGCTGCTGATCATGGGGCGTGGCTTCAACTTTGCCACCTGTCTGGAGGGCGCGCTGAAGGTGAAGGAGCTGACCTACATGCACAGCGAGGGCATTCTGGCGGGCGAGCTGAAGCACGGTCCACTCGCGCTCGTCGACGACGAGATGCCTGTGCTGATGATTGTGCTGCGTGATCCGGTCTACACCAAGTGCATGAACGCACTGCAGCAGGTCACGTCGCGCAAGGGACGGCCCATACTCATCTGCGAGGAGGGCGACACCGAGACAATGGCCTTCTCGACGCGTTCGCTGCAAATACCCCGCACCGTCGACTGCCTACAGGGCATACTCACTGTCATACCCATGCAGCTGCTCTCCTACCACATTGCCGTGTTGCGTGGCTGCGATGTCGACTGTCCGCGCAACCTGGCCAAGTCCGTGACCGTTGAGTAGGCACCGACTCCCCGTTGAAGCACTTCCCCCTCTGCCACTCCCCTACTCCGAACGAGAGGAAAACAAAAACAAGAATTCCATTTTACTGGCCGCTTGCAATGGCAATGGAGCGCTACGTATTCTATGTATTTTTATAAAAACCTATAGATACATACATACATACATACATATTAAGCCTAAGTTGAAAAGTTTTACATACATACATATATACGTACATACATAGATATATATACATACACATATACGTATATACATATAACCATTGGGCACATTGTTCCTGTCCTCAAAATCCCTTTAATCTATTGCATTTTATTTCTTATTTAAAACTTAAATTAATCTGTGCAATTAAAATATATAAATATTTGTATACCCATTTAACTTTTAAATAAATTTATTTACTTTTGCAACTGCATTGAGATAACACTAAGAGATAAGATCACTTAATTGCTTGAGATAAGCAGAGAAGAGATAAAAAGAAAATTAGAAATTTAGAATGCTATTATAGAATTTATTTTCCTCACTTATTTTATAAAAGAAAACAATTTTGAACATTTTTTTATTTAATTTTATACGTTTTGCATTTACCATATTCATTTTACAGATCCGTTAGCGTGCGGAACTAGTGGTTCATAGTTGAGCTGCTAGCACAGCTTGCAGCCCTGTCACATCCGAAAATTTCTCCATGACGTTTGCCAACCCTGCCTGTTCGCAAACGCAGTGCTCATCACAGAGAAGATAAAAAGAAAAAGTTGTGCAACGTGAAAACTGAAATAGATAATAATAATAATAATAACTATATACAATTCGATTGCATTTCGCTGCAAATATGACGGTAAATAAACGGGACGCGAACACTACGCGGCCGCGTTGCTTTTTCGACATAACGCTCGGCGGCCTGAGCGTCGGTCGCATCGTATTCGAGTTGTTTGGCGATGTAGCGCCCAAAACGGTTGAGAATTTTCGTGCACTGTGTACGGGCGAAAAGGGCACCGGACTTGTCACCGGCAAACGGCTACACTATAAAGGTGTCATATTCCATCGTGTGGTCAAGGACTTTATGGTGCAGGCGGGCGATTTTAGTGCTGGCAACGGTACCGGCGGCGAATCAATTTATGGCGGCACTTTCGAGGGTAAGTTTTTCTCTCACTCTCTTTAACTCAGCCCGTGTGTGTGTGCGTGTGTGCGTGCATGCATGTGCGCTTGTGTATGTATATACGTGCATACATACAAAAATGCTATCAATAATTTCAATCAATGCTCTGTTTTAATTTTATGGTCTATATATAATAATAATTATATTAAATATATGTGTTGTTGCATTTATTTCATATTTTCTCCTTGTTAAGAACTTTCGAGCAACAACCAGTGTTGCCAACTCTCCACGGCTTCGAAAAGCCAGATGAACTAGTCAAAAAAGCCAAAAATAGCTAAACACAAGTTGAAAACAACTCGACTGGTGAGCAGTGTTGTCAATTTAGCTATTTTACTGACATCTCTAGCTCTAGCTCTATTACTAAATTTAGTTTAGGCAATTTGTCAACATTGTTGATGCTTTATAAGTAAATTCAATAAATGAAAAACAATTGTTAAATGATTACTTTAACTTCGTACAAGCTTCCTTTGCTGGATTCCTCTATTTATGTATGCTTACGAGGTCTGTTCAACAAATATGTCAAATCAAAAAAGGCTTAGCTAACTATCTTTATAGATGAAAAATTGACTTGAAACTAAATATGATAATTACTTTAACTAGTATATTATTATTATTATTATTATTATTATTATTATTATTATTATTATTATTATTAAATATTTCAAAATTTGTCATTTCTTGCAGACGAATGCTTCGACAAGAAGCACGATCGTCCTTTTCTGCTGTCGATGGCTAATCGTGGCAAGAATACGAACGGCTCGCAGTTCTTTATGTAAGTGGGTCCTCGTTCCACTGGGATCGTTGAGATAATTGCAGTATATTTATTAATCCTTGTGAAAGCTGTTAACGTTGTTCTCTTGCAGCAATCTCTATGAACATATGAGATCATAAATATGTTAAATCTTTTACCTTGTACTTTGCATAACTATTTTAAAGTTCTGTTGTTGTTCATTGATCTATTGCCGTATAGCATAGCATAGCGAGTGTGTGCAATATCTCTGACCCGGGGACTGAGCACCCATCGGTACGATATCGACATCGACATCGACATCGACAACGACAACGACTCACTCCCCCCTCTCCAACCCAGTGGCGCCGACCTATATGCATCCATGCATGCGCGCGCGCGCGCCCTCCCCCCTTTGCGTCTGTGTGTGAGTGCGTGCGTGCGCGCGTGTGTGTGTGTGTGTGTGTGTCGTGCGTCTGTGTGTGTAAGTGTGTCTGTTTGTCTGTGGGTGCACCTTGACGTAGCTGAAGCCTCACACTGAACCCTTCACTCGGCTGTCCTTGGCAACTGCAACAGCTACAGCAACAACAACAGCAACAACAACAGCAGCAGCGGCAGCAGCAGCAACAACAGCAACATATGCAACAGCTAACAGCTGTTACCGAGCCCGAACGATAGGCCAATCGATGAGATGAGCCCAGGCGTTGGCGCCCAACCCGACTGGGCCAGTATGCGACCTAATAGCGTTTAGTTTGCTGTTTGCACACGCATAAGTAAAACAGCAACAACAACAACAACAAGAACAAGAACAACAGCAACATCTGCAGCCACAACAACAATAGAAAACTACAACCAATCGCCTACCATCAAACAAAGTTTGCATTGTGTAAAGAATATTTTTCTTCTCTTCTGTTTTTCATTGTAGTACAACACAGCCTGCGCCACACTTGGACAAGTAAGTGACATTTGTTTAAACAGCTAGTTAAATGGTAATGAAAATGTATTGATTAAGTAACTGAAACTGGAAAAGTTTTCGTCTTCCATGTGATAATCAGTCAGATCAATTCAATTTCAATTACAATTTAAGCCCATTTATTGAGCTTCACTGATTCCTTCATACTCTCAACTTGCAGTATCCATGTTGTATTCGGTCATGTATTATCCGGTCAGGATTTGGTGCGTCAATTAGAGGATCTGCCCATCGATCGCAACTCGCGCCCATTGCAGGATGCAGCCATAGCCAACTGCGGCGAGTTAGTCAAGCAAACAAAGAGTGAGTCAATCAACTCAATCAACTGTCAATCAGGTCAAACATAATAATAATACTCAATTGGTTTTAGCAGCCAAAAAGGAGAAGAAACGCAGAAAGCGTTCAACGGCCACGGAGGAATCGGAGAGCGAAATTGATGAACTGGTGGCCAAGCAGCGCAAGGAAAAGCTCAAAAAGAAACGTTCACGCAAAGAGTCCAAAGGATCCAGCGACAGTGAAAAGTATGTTCATTGCCTCAACAAATTTGCTGTGCTAAACAAACTCAAATCTAATTTTCGAACTACTGCAGCAGCGATTCGGGACGTGCTGCGCGTGGAAATGGACGACAGTTGCACTCAGATGAGGAAGGCGAGATACATCCGTTGGTTACGTTGACGAAAATCGATCCCAGCGAGATACCAGAGGTACACTATGCCGAACAGCTGAACTTGGCCCGCCACTTCGCAGATTGAAGTTCGAATCGTGGACGCCTTCCATAAGATATTGTCGCCTTAAAGATTTTCGATTTCGTTCTATGCAGGTTTCAAACAAATTCCTAATGCGCGCTGAGAGATCGCGTTCCCGTGAGGAGCGCGGAGGTCGTGATGTGCGCCAGCGTGAACGTGATCATGATCGTGATCGGGAGCGTGATCGCGAACGTGATCGCGATCGTGATCGTGAACGTGATGATCGGGATAGAGGCAGAGAGCGTAATCGCAACACCTTCGGTTGGTCAAAGAAACAGGCGCCGACCTCGCGTAGTGGCCGCATTGTCAAAGGACGTGGCGTCTTTGTAAGCATGAAGCAAACGAAAGCAAAAACAAAAAGCCCCCAGCTTTATGTGCAGACTATTTAAGCCTTAATCTATTCAATTCACAGCGCTTCCGCACGCCATCGCGTAGCCGGTCGAAGAGCATTACGCCGCCGCATTGGAAGCATGCACAGAAGCGTACCATCAAGCTATCGGATCTGGAGCGTATCGAGGAGGAGAACAAGATGCGGGATGAGGAGCTGCGACGGCGTGAACTGGAGCGCAAGAAGCGGCACGAGGAGGCCTCCAAGGATCCCAAAAAGTCATTCTTTGAGCTATCACACGCCAGCACCTACGGCGGCAAAGTGACACCCGAGAAGTCGCCCTCGAAACAGAAACAGACGAGCAGCAGCAGCAGTAATGCCAAGCACAGCGACTTGCATGGGCCGAAGGATGCGGAACGCGGCAAGGCACGGGACGCCCATGAGAAGGAGCGCGAGAAAGAAAAACCCAAAGAAGAAGCTCCACCAAAGCGTCGCAAATCGGTGGACATGAACGCCTTGGACTACGAACAGCAGACGGAAAGTGAGCCGGAGCCGGAACAAAGCAGCAAAGCTCTCCAAAAGCGTCACGAGTCCAAGGTGGCACCTTCAAAGGATCACATTCGGCCAAAGGTCGCCGAGTCGCCAGCGGAGCATCGAAACAAGCGCGACGAGCGCAAACAAGAGGACAAACCACGCGAGCGGGAGCGACCTAAGCGCAGTCGGGAACGCTCCAACTCTCGCAACCGCCATAGAAGTCGGTCGCGTTCCGCTCAGCGCAGACGTTCGCCGGCGCGTCGCCAGCAGCGTTCACCGCCCAGACGCCAGGGCAACAACAACAATAATAACAATGGCAACAACAATAATAACAACAACAACAACAACAACAACAATATGGGTCAGAACCAGCTGAACCGCAACCGTCGCAATCCCTTTGCCGATCGAGAGCGCCGCCAACGGTCTCCAGACAATGAGAACCGCAACCGGTTTCCTCTGTGGCCGTTACGCCCTCGCAGCTCACCTGGGGAACGGCGCCGTTCCCGGGAGCGCCAACGTCGCTCACGTAGTCGTGGACGCAGGCAGGAATCGGACGAGCGCAGGCGTCAGGAATCGTCGCCGAATCGCAAGCGCCCAGAGTCGCCTGCTCGAAAGCGGCAAGAGTCACCCGAAAGGAAACGTCAAGAGTCGCCCGTTAGGAAGCGCCAAGAGTCACAGGAACGCAAGCGACGGGACTCCCCGGACCGCAGGCGGCGAGACTCGCCGAGTCGCAGGCGCCATGCGTCACCGGAGCGCAGAAGCAGCGGCAGTCGTGGACGGCGACACAGCCGCTCACGCAGCAACAGTCGGCCGCGACGGAGCCAACGTTCCCAGGAGCGCCGCTCTCGAGATAGGAGTCCGGCGAAGGGATCATCAGCCATGTCTGCGGCTGAATCCGAGGATAAGGATAAAGCGGCCCGCGAGAAAATGCAGAAGCGTGTAGAGGCGGCTCTGCTGCTGAAAGAGCACATGCGCAAGGAAATCGCCAAGGAAGAGGAGCGACGAGCTGAGAAGCAGCGACAGGACGAGCTCGAAAAAGAGCGCACTACGCGGGAGCTGAACGAACTGGAGCGTCTGAAGGCGGAGACGCTGAAGAAGCTGCAGGAGGAGGAACGCGACCAGGACGATTTAACGTCGAGTCGCGTTAGACGCGAAAGTCGTGGCAGCAGTCACGACACCAAAAAGCGCAAGCATAAAAAGTCCAAGAAGCAATCGACACGCTCGCCCCGATCCGACTCGGAGTAGTTTCCTGAAACAAGGATCCACACAAATCTGACACCATATTCAAAATCAAATCCTTTGATTTACATAGTCAAGCAATTAAATTAATACACATAAATGCAATTGTAAAAACAGTTTGAGAATTCTATGTAGTGTGACCGCCCAATAAAAACAACAAATTATATTGGCAATTTCTATAAATTTATGGATGATTTTTAGTTTTAATAATTTGAAGCTTTTGCTGGTTTGAAAGGCGCGCCTGAGGGACGCATAGCAAAAAGCTTACTGCTATGTTAGCAGTTGCAGTGCTGTAAAATATCAACAATGTGTTATCGATACTATCGATAATTACATTAAAATTAGCTGACTAAGGCACTAAAAAAATAACATTAAAACACCTTTGCAGTGACTCGAATATTATTTTTCTGCTGCTTAAATAATTGATTTAATTATGTTAAGCAATGAATTTTTTAAAGTAATTTATGAGTTTTCATTATCTTATGAAATTTATTTAAAAATGACTGTTTTCGGCACCTACTGCAATGTGAAATTATTAATATTAATTATTATTAATTATTAATGCGTTCAAATAGCCATATGTATTTCAATTACAGATCTGGCAACGTTTTCGGCATTAAAAGTTGTATCCGTTTATTTTGTGCATCGTTTTTCTTCCGTTTCGCTTGTGGCAAACTTTCATTCATGGAGACAAGCTTTTGACGCTGCCATTGAAATTTGTTTCTTCTTTTTGCAGCGCAAACAAAAACAAAAGTTGCCGTCAACGTCGGCGTCGAAGTCGACGTCGACGTCGCCGGCAAATGCCAGCTTACAAGTATTTGTGTGCGACTGCTCTCTCTCTCTCTCACTCTCTGTGCGAGCGTATGTTTAGTGTGTGCGAATATGACAGTGCCAGCGCCAGTTCGGACCAAAGCTCCCAGTACACGAATGGCGTACAAACTGTTTGGACGTGTTTGCTGCTCGCTGGCGACGTCGCGAGTTCGAGTTCGAGCATTTTAATTG
Organism: Drosophila anceps; assembly: GCA_035045945.1. Taxonomy (NCBI): domain Eukaryota; kingdom Metazoa; phylum Arthropoda; class Insecta; order Diptera; family Drosophilidae; genus Drosophila; species Drosophila anceps. The sequence goes on from JAWNON010000225.1 coordinate 17,026,005, forward strand.
TCAGTGCAGCGTTGTAAATATTGAAGCGGCGCTTCGATTAACGTTGACAAATATATTCGTATCTGTGTGTAAATTTCATTGTTAATAAACCCGCAAAGTGTCATAATAGCAACAAACAAAAGTACTAAACAAAAACAACAACAACTGCAAATAATGTCGAAAGCGACAGTGAAAATAATCGTAATTTGTTGATTTAAGCGGCAATAGCGCTCGCTGAATGTTTAAGCGTGCGTCAGAGTTCTGTATGTGTGTGAGTGTGTGTATGAAATTACAAATAAGAAAGAATTGATAGGTTGGCTGAGCCTGCGAAATACAAACATAAAGCGTAAAATGCAAAAAAAAACACAACAAAGGTGGCAACAAAGCAAAGCTATGGCGTCAGTAGCGTGCGCGGGGGCGCTGGCACCGGCGATGGCGGCAACAAAAGCCGGTGCAGTGCGTACACACACACACACACACACGCAGAGAAAGATAGAGAGCGAACTATAGAGTATGCAAGAGAGAGAGAGAGAGAGAGAGAGAGAAACACTAAGACACATGGGCCATTGTTTTTATGCTGCAAATCAAATGAAATGCGATTAATTATTGTTGCTGTTGATTGTTGATTTTTGTGTCCTGTTGCAAATAAATGATGACATAATAAGGCAACATTACAAACAAACGTCGTTGTGCCTGTGTCTGTCTGTTGTGTGTGCGTAAGCAACGGGGGGTAGGCCAATAGAGGCATAAATATTGAAATGAATATATTTTAAAATGCGAAATTCCATGAAAAACAAACAGCGATAAACGCAAGAGCCAAAGATGCCAAACAAAAAAGGATGTAAAACGCAATAAAGCACACGAATGAGAGCGGCGGCTGCGGCGGCTGCGGCTGCGAAAGCCGCCAAGTACAGTAGTAGTTCTTCGGCCAGGCCACAAACGCAGCAGTTGAACAAAAAAGCACACGCACGCACACAGTGACAAACGGGGCAATAACACAAACACAAACAACAACAACAACACGAAGAACAGCAACAGCCACACAAGGCCATGAAAGCAACAGCGGCGGTTGTAGTAGGCAGGCAAAGCCAAAGCTAAAGCTCGGCGCACAAACACAAAGCGAAAGCGTAGCAAAAACAAGGAGCAAAACAGCAGCGACGTCGCACAGTGTAACAAATTGATTTAAAAAAGTAATAGAATCAATCGCTATACAGCTTCATATACTGATATAGTTGCAAACAAATTTCATCCTTCAACAATCCATATAGCAAATATAAACATACTATTTTAATATTAAGTAATTATAACGTTTTATGATTTATTCAAGATTAGGTTTATAACTAAGCTAACCATCTTTCAAATTGTTATATCAACGAATATGCACTTGAAGGCACAGAAGACATTGGCCTATTTGCATAGGAGCTCACCATAATAGCCAATTAATGGCCAACTATTTTGTTTCGCCATTTTTGGCGTATGTAAATCACTGTGCGACGTCGGCATTGGCGTTAGCATCAGCAGAGGACCAGAGCCAAAGTGAGAGTGGGCTGCTGTTGCTTATGCGAATATATGGATGCTCAGAAAAAGCTTAGTAAACTGCGCTGTCGCTGCTGATGCGGCGGCTGCTGCTGTTGCTGTTGTTGTTGTTGTTGTTTTGCAAACAAATGTACAAAATGTATATGACGCTTAACGTTCGTGATAATGAAGTATTTGAGTGACGATGATGAAGATATAAGAACACGAAGAATAAGCATAATAAAAGGCACAACAAGGTAGAATTTTGAGGAAATCGAAATTTGCGTCGTCGTTCAATTTCGACCGGCATCCGCAGCACAAAACAAACTTTTGCCCATGTGTGAGTGTGTGTCTGTCTCCCTCTCTCTCTGTGTGTGTGAGTGTGTGTGCGAGGGCTTGTGTGTTTGATTGTGTGTGTGTGTATTTCGCATAGTCAAATTTGTTTTATATAATTCTCAACTACCCCGATATGATTTCCGTTGCGCTTCTTCCTTATCTCTCAATTGAGCTTGGCAATTTTTTGTTGTTTGCAGTTGCTGCCGGCAGCAAAAATCACGGCGCAAACCGTTGTTTGCTTATTGTTAAAAACTTTTTCAACACACACACAAATGCGTTGGCCATGGCAATAAATACAAGTTTTAAACAAAGAACAAACTTTACGCAATAAAAACCAATATTACATTTTTACCACGAAAAACCCAAAAAAAAAAAAAAATGATAATTTGAATGCGTTGCTCTGCATTTTTGCCTTGATTTATAAAATATATGCATATGAATGTTCGTGCAGAATAAAACAGTTAAACAAAAGAGTACAAAAATGCCGTTGCAATAGCAAACATCATACGCACACACATAGCGGTGCCCGTGGCGGCTGCGTTAGCGTCGCTGCCTCAGTTGCGGTCGCTGCCAGCGTCGCCATCTGCTTTATTTGCACTTTTCTCTCGCCCTCTCTCGCTCTGTGGGTGTGCAAAGCCTTTGATAGTAGCTGAAGCAACAACAATAATGGCGCTGTCAGCAGTGCCGAAATATATTTTAGCATTCATTTATGCGACGTTTTCTTCATACTTTATTTTTGTACTTTTTGCCGCGCGAATTCGTGCACTCTAGCTAGAAATCTTTCGTATATATGTTTGTACGTGTGTATGTATGCATGTACGTACATATGTATGTATCTATACACGCGCATCTCGGGTACTTGTTGTCTTAAGTATTGCTGCTGAAATTGAAATACATACGTATATAGTATACCCCGTCGGCTATGGCATCATCAGACGACGCCGCAGAGCTATTATGATGATGACAATGAAGCGCCAGGAGTGGGTGAATTAGAAGCAAAGATTTTTGTTTGGCAAGAGTTGCGTTAGTGAAGCGAACCATCATAATAATGACCAGTAAATAGTAGTAGACAAGGACAGGGCAAGAGCATTGTTGGCTTACAAGTATTAGATATCGGTATACGATTCAATGTATATTCTAGAATGACAACCAAATACCCTTCATTGAATCACAGAAACTCCAAGTATATGCTGAAAGCAATAATACATATTTTTATTACTTATTTAATACATTTCTTTTGTAAATTTAGTGCCATAGTATTTTGTTGACTCCATTTTTCAATTATATTTTATGCATTTATTTTGTACTATGTTAACTGCTGCCAAACTAGGCTCCAACGTTAGATCTTATAGGAATATTTCGGAATGTTTTATAACATATTTGTGTCAGTTCTTAGAAAGAACATGTAATACGTGCTACAAGAGATATACTTTAAGGTCAATTCTTTCATGGATAGACCCATAATTTATAACAAATATCAGATTCAGTGCTTTTACTTGAGCCCATTTATCTTTGCGAAGAAGAAGAGCTTTGACTGGCCAACACTCTCAAGTTGCGATAAAGTAAGGCCCATTGCCATCAATTTAAGAATGCCCAACGTTGACGACAAATGACATTTTGATGTTGGCACCGTTAGCGGCGCCAGTGTTTTGCGGCCTATTACGCAAATTACGCATACGCACTGTTGCACACGTAAAATATTTATGCGCGTTTCATAAGCGTAGATAAAATATATTAGCATACTTTTGTGTGCGTGCCGTAGCGGTGCAAACTGTATGTGTGTGTGTGTGTGTGCGAGAGAGAGAGAGAGAGAGAGATATAAGAGATTCGAATTTGTTGATTTTTAGATTGAACAGGCAAAGAAGAGTCGTGACAACGCGCACATAAACAATGTAAGTGTGTGTGGTGTGTTCGCGTGTATGCATAAAATGCAAGCAACAATGAGAAGATGCACTTCAGAGAAACATTCAAAAATAACGAAGTAATTGAAGACAACGAGCAGAGAGTCCAGTTCGTTATAATAATCACACCAAAAACGAGATAATAAACGCCATTGCGACTGCGATTGCGATTGCGTTTGCGTTTGCGGTTAGCTGCCCGAAACTGGAAAAACCACCGGAAATCAACGCCAGATTGCAATGTTTTTGTTTTACAATCGACGCATTTTTATCATTATATTAATTGAATTTCTGCTGCTGCTGCTGAGCGACGACAATGGACAACCAACGCTGACCAAAGTGCCGACAACAGGTGAGTTACTACAGTGCTACAGCGTATGAAAATCCCTTGCCAAACTGCAATAATCATAAACTAATGGCCAAACGTGCGGGCGTGTCCTGAGCCAAACGCCCGAAAACTTGTTGAGTTCTGAGAGTCCTTAAAGAGTTTGTGGAGTAGGGAGTCGTAGTAGGGCAGGGTCTTTCCGCAGGCCGCATACCCATAAAGAAAATCGGGAGTATAAAATATTAAAGTTGGTAAAACACGCGAGAAAACTTTTTGGCCACATCCACCCTTGGCGCTGTATGCTTCCTTTGGGGGTTGATCCGTTCTGCTGCGCTCTTTGACTTCGGAATAGCCCTTTCGCATGTGTGTGTGCCATTGCGAACTTATTGCGTCGTTGATTTGGCTAAGCAGAAATTATAATTCTAATTTATGGTAAGTGAACAAGTTGGTAACATTTCAGCTTATCGCAGCCTGTCCGTTTCTCACGACCCATCTGTACAAAGTCTATATACTATATATGTATTTGCTTTTGCAGCTTTTTACCCGTTGTCAAACAGCATACAGCATAGCTAAAAGCATTTAACAATCAATCAATGCAAACGATTTCACATAATTTCCCCTTTCAGGGCACACACACACATACGAATGTCCGCAACTATTTGGCCAAGTCGAGTGAGGGCATGGGCAAGTTCATAAAACCCCAATGCGAAAAGTTTTGCACACATGATAGAGCAGCTATTGCTGCGCTTGGGGCTGGGGAAATGCTGTGTGGCAAAAGTCCAAGTCTAAGTCAAACGACTAAGCGGCATGTCGTCAATAAATTTTCCATTAAATTCAAAGCAACCCAAAAAAGTAGAAAAAAAGATGAAGAGGGAAGAGGCAAGAAAAACAAGCGCCCATAAAGGAAGGTAGCGTAGAGTACACTACATAACTTTAGCCTCTTCTATACAGATACACTAACACACACACACACACACACACACTTAGGGCGTGTGGGTGTACGTTGTTGTGTTGCTTCCTGTCTGTCCTGGGAGGCCGCTTATTCAATTTAGCACTGGCGTGTGGCGCCATCTAGCGCCGCCAGTGAAAGGCAACCAGGGAGCAGAGCAACAGCACAAAACACGAGTTCAGAACTTTATACCCTAGAAAAGTAGAAAAGAGCATAAAAATGCATAGACAAAATATAGAAACATCCCTGAGATCGCTTTATGTTGTTATATGGCTACTCTGTGGTTGTTTAACTATCAACCTATAAATCCCGATCTATGAAACTGTGTATATGTACTACATAGCTTTAATCCGCAACATTTTAAATCATATAATATGGGCAATTCTATATGGAAACCAAAGAGTTATTATCTTTGGAGCTAAAGAGATAGAAACTTCAGGTTGCAATTAGATTTGGTTCACATATCCTGCCCATAGACTGCTCTCAATTATGCTGTAATTTGGGCAGGATTCAAATACCTCTCATGAGGTAAAAAAATGATTCATACATTACCCATTTTAATATATTTAATTAATATTATATATTTTAAAAATGCAAATATTAAAGCTAGTATATCAGAACTGATATAATTTAAGCAAATTGCATTTCAGATGTTCCTTAGAAGTTTCTGAAACCTAATTTAAAACATTTAAGAACATTTTGAAGTTGAATATAGCCAAATACATAATTCTTGGACATCCTCCGAGAATCTATTTCATGTGAAGCTTATCAGTAGCGAACTCATTCAAACTTTAAAGTTGTCAAAGATCTTGCTGATAGACTAACGAACACTGAGCACGAACAATGCTTACAAATAAAAAATAAATCAAACAAAATTGATTCATCTTTGTAAATCGAATCAGCAAAAATAATACTTATATTTAATATAAAGTAATATAAATAATGTAATATAGTTTTATAAGTTAATACTTAAAAATTTCTATAGTATTCCATAGTATTATTGGCATCATTTAGTGGGTATCTGTTTGTCGAGCAATCACTGCTAACACACGCTTATTTACAGCTTTTTGTTGCTTGGGTTTTTTTACCGGCGGCAAATAACTACAACATAAGCTATTGGTACAGCAGCTCTCACATCATGAATCTTGGCCGCTGTTGTTGTTGTTGCTGGTTTATTCATATATAGCAAACAACATATCATGCGCTGCTGCCGCTGCCGCTGTTGCTGCTGTTGATGTTGTTGCAGGCTGCGTGCCGCATAGCAACCCAAAAGCTGCCTCTGAGCCCTCCATATTCATATGCAAATTGCGTTGGAGGACCTTTTGGGCTCAGCTGTGTTGCTTTTGTTGTTAATGGTTTGTTTTTGCTTTATTTTTGGGTAAGCAGAATTATTGTTATTGTTTTTGTTGTTGTTGGTGGTGGCGTTGTTGGTATTGTTGCTTGTTGTGGTTATTGTTGCTGTTGCGTTGGTGGCGCCTCGCGTTTGATTTCAATATTCAAGTGCTTCCTGTTTTTTTTTTTTTTTTTTTTTTTGCATTTGTTGCTGTATTTGCTGCCTGCCGCCTTGCTATTTGACATCTCAAGCAGCATTACTTGGCTGTGCCACAACAGCAACAGTAACAGCAACAGCAACAGCAACAGAAACAGCAACAACAAATAGAACATTGGCATAAGCAGCAACAACAAACAGTTGAAATAACAAGTTGAGTGCCTTCGAGCTCCTCCACCTCGCCCATCTTGTTGTTCCTCCTACTCCCTGTCTAGCTGCTGCTGGCACTAACTACACAAATAGCAAATCGTTTCGGCTCATGCCGCAAATGCGCCGGCATTTGGTGCTGCTCTTGACTGCTCGAGTGTGCCTATGACGACCTTATGCTGCCGCCTCCTTGAAGAGCCGAAGGCGCCAGACCACCAAGTGGTTCGTTGGGTTATGTGAGGTATCGGCGTTTTGGGTCTTGGGATCGTTCTGCGAGCAACATTGCCTCGTGGCGCCGTTGCGGTTTTTAAGCCTCGCCTGAGGTTCAACAAATTTTGAGCCGTACGATATAAAGCCCAACAAACACTCTGTGTGCTGCTGTTTTTCTGCGTTTAAGTATATATATATATATATATATACGCTCTGATTAAAGTGGTTCTACTAACGTGTACATGCATGTTCCAAATAGGCTTGTGCAACGCATCATTGCTGGCAATTTTTTCATTTTATAGTCGCTTCTCAGAATGCTTGACAGCTTTAAACTGATTGCTCTCTGCTGGTAGCCAAGGCAACATCCTGTGCGCTCAATCGCAGCTTAAATTTTGAAAAGGACACAATGAATGTACATATATATTTATATGCTTGTATGTTTGTGTGTTTGTGTGTTTGTGTGTGCTCACTGCTAGGGATTCCATGAAATCAGTTAAGTACGGCATGGAGCTACGCCCGGGGCATTTGCCACCCAGCTAAAAGCAGCAATGATTACATTTGGCATCATTTCGACACTGCCCTCTGCAAAAATGTGGCAAGAAAAATCATAATTTTTAATGCGAACAGCATGTTGGCTGGGGCTGAACGACCATTTGCTGCAGCATATTTTTTCGTGTGCTCGAAGCACGACCGGACCGGACCACCCTCGAAAAATCATGCTGCAAAGCTGCTCTTATCTGACGCGTGCGGGTGTGAATAAAAAACAAATTCTATTAGTTCAATTAGACAGCTCCATAGGTCTCTCTCTCCCTCTCGCACTCCCGCTCTCTCTCTCTCTCTCTCTCTCTCTCTCACTGTCTCCCGCACCAGCTCTCAACTTTATGTATGTCAAAGCGTGTTTTAAAGCTGGCAACTGTCGCTTTCCCAGGCTGCTTTTAGCCGTTTTTTCAGACAGCCTCAATTTTCCTAGAACTTGTATTGATGGCCAGGTCAGAATTTCCTTAGATGCTCAACAAATATCAATTACTTGGAAAGCAATCAAAGCATTTCCAATCCAAATGCTAAAAATTGTTTGTTGTAAATTAAATATACATTTTTAAAGAATCTAATTAAACACAATCAATTAAAATAATAAATACTATTGCGTGGATGTCAAAATGTATTTCCAAAAAAATTCTTTAAACATTTATTCATATATTCAGTTGAGGTCCTGTCAATCTAATAACAATATTTTCCTAATAAATTCATCATTTTATTATCAAAACACAAAATATGTTTACTGATATGCGCTAGAGAATGTATTTATAGCTGTTTACAGCTCGGAATATGAGAATTCGGGCAATAATCACTGGGAATTTATGGCTGAGAAGCAAGTTTAGGACGAATAGAAAATGGAAAGTTCACTATAAATGTATAACAAATTTCAAAATATATAAAGTAGTCACAGCATACGTAGTCTTATACTTATACTTTTACTATTACTTATACTTATATTCTTATACGTAACATACTTATACTTATACTAGAGGGAGCTCTCTTGTTTGAATAATAATATAATAATAGTTGACCTATTTAAGATATATTTAAATTCAATTGAAATTTTCTGTTCATTCCGATTCAAGCGCGATTGTAAAAGTTATATACAAGCTATATAATATTGATATTGTATGTATATATATATATATATATATATATATATATATATATATATATATATATATATATATATATATATATATATATATATATATATATATATGTATATATATATATATATATATATATATATATATATATATATATATATATATATATATATATATATATATATATATATATATATATACATATATATATATAGAATATGTTTGTCTTGGACTGCTTTATAAGCCCATTAGGTGCTCAGTGGTTGTGAAGCGTCATCTGCAAATCGTCGCCCTCGATTCCATGGAAAGTTTTGGTTCTTTCCCTTGGCGGATAGGCAAAGTGGCAACAAGAAAAGTACCACATATAATGTAAAAAAAATCCCCTTAGTCAGCATGATGTTTGCATTTAATTGTATATTTCATTTTATTGCCGTCTACGAGCCGTTGTGAGCAGCAACTTCTTGAAAATATAGGTACATAACATATATATATATATATATACACATACTCCTAAAAAGGAAAATAAAAAAGAAGCAAGTTGTGAACTTCGCACTGCGTTTGCTGCATAATACGCAAGAGCTGCCGTTTGGCAATTAAAATTATTATTATTATTAGAAGTTAGTTGGCAGAAATTCAAGTGGTCGGAGCGCCACATTAGAAAAGTTTACAAACTTTATGAATTAGTAGAGCGGCACGTCTAATTAAGATGCTTTCATTAAATGCCGCCTTAAAAGTCCATAAAAAACTTCTCAAAAAAAGAATTAACCAACTAAGTGAGCCTGGCGCACTTCCGCAATAAAAAGCCTTTATAGAAATTGAGAACATACAGCTAGCTATACGAGTGCTTGTTATAAATATGCCAAGTTCTCTAGCTATTGTTTTTTTTTTGTTTGGAATATATAGTAATTTCCAATTTGTGGGCATATACAGAAGATCTGAACACCTTGCCAATCGATAGCCTACGCAAAAACCTGTCTTTATCAAGGTATTTTGGTATGTGAATCTGAAGTTAATACCAATGTGCTCCTATTATGATGTAAAAAGCTTTTAAACGAAAAAGAAACTGCCTCTTAAGGCCTTCGTGAGACAAGAACTAGACATAGAATGACAATGCACAATATTGATTTATAATCAAAAACTTGAAATTGTATGCTTTAAAGTTTATTGATGGCAGACACTAAGCTGTTCTTCGACAATCGATCTTTTATTATTACATATAATAAGCATTTACACAATTCGCTATATTTATAACTATGGACTTTTATTAAATTCATATAAAAGCAATTTTTGTTTATAGCACTCACATAACTCCTTCATATTCGATATGCATGGGTTATGCATGTATGACATATATATATATATATATATATATATATATATATATATATATATATATATATATATATATATATATATATATATATATATATATATATATATATATATATATATATATATACATATATATAGATTATATGCATGTCTACCTGCTCACAGCAACATTATCGAGGCAAAACATTTGCAGTCCAAGCCCCAACAGGCACGCCCCCATCGCTCGCCCTGTCACACTCGACCATCGGTTTTGGTAACAGTGGCAAGTACAAATAAAATCCATTAGAAGTAGAGTCGTGTGTAAGCCGACTTCAGTGTGGCTTTGTTGTTGTTGTTCGTTCTTTTATTTTTCGGGTATTTTTTTTCTTTTTTATTTGATATTTTTCGTCTTAGAATGACGCACATTATTGGCATGTACTGTCAGCGGGAGAGAGAGAGAGAGAGAGAGACAGAGAGAGAGAGAGAGATAGAGAGAGAGAGAGAGAGAAGTGGTACATAATAGCTACAGCAGACATTATAATGCTCGTAAAGTTGCCAATGGAAAATAACTGAACTCTTTCCATGATCGTGTCGAAATGTAAAATATTTTTATGTGTCCTTGTTATTCATCTATTCTGCAGCGTCATTCAAGCCTGATGCCCAACAAACAGAAACAAGTCATTTTTGATGGCTAAAAATAAACGCGACATTCAAGTGGACAGTTTTTTGTCCAATGCCCTCGATTAGTTCTGTCTGTGCGTACAACAAATTTACAGAAATTGCTCGGCCTTGCCTGCTGTGACACCTGAACTTACACCTGCTAAGTTCTCTCTAAGTCATGTGGAAGCAACAACATTCAGTTTTGGTTTTCATATACTTTTAGTGTCTTCATAAGACTGTCTTGTTAATAATCTTAAGTTGAATTTCGACATGTGTCAGCAATTGAATTGCAATTGAATGCTTTTCAAGTTACCCTAAGGCTCGCTTGCCCAACTTACACTCAGAGCATAGCATCTTTAACAATATTCGTCAGGACAATAACCATCCTACGTATATACAGAAAGAGAGAGAGCGAGAGAGAAGAATTGTAAATTGTTCAGTTTGAAGCTGCTGACAGCGTTTTGTTTTCCTTCTTGGCGGCGTTAGTGTCATTTGAAATGAACATTATTACTACTATTATTGTTGTTATTTTTATTGCGCGTATTATCAGCAGGTTTCGAGTTCATTGAATTCAACCGCCCGCTTCCTGCCGCCCTGAGTCTGAGCCTTGGCAGTCAAAGTGGGTCAGCGTAATCAACGCAATCAGAGCCTAGGCATGCTCCAACTGGCTACGTTTGCCTTGCCCGCCCCGTTCGTTTCAGTTGCTCCTTGCCAGCGCTCACATCCCACACTCACACCGACACCGACACCCACTCACACCCACTCACACCCACTCACACCCACACCCACAGACACAGACACATCCACATTCACACAGTCGTCGTGTGCCTTCGTTCTAACTTTTGTGCTGGTATTTACTCAACTCTCCATGGTTGCCATGTCGCTGCGACAATGATGATTGCAATAAATGAAATTAATGCGTATTTGAAAGACCCAGACAGGCGAATCAATTGACAAAAATGGAGTGCCGCATTCGTACGACACCGTGCAAATCAAAAACCATGAAAACAACCAAATTGAAAACATTTTTCTGGCATTTTATTTAGTATTTCTTTTCTTTTCGATTTTCTCTGTCTTTTCTTTTTTGCTTTTTGTGGCACCAGGTCATGTTGCAAGCTGAACCATTTTCCATTCAGCATGCTGGAAGCGAGGACATCTTATACAGAATTCAAGCGATATGCTATTAGTGCTTAAGCAACTCAAGACCGAATTAAATCATTCCACATCGAAATAACTTTATATGAGGTATATATTTCTTATCTCATATTAATGTGAAATAAATCAATTAAAATCGAATTCATGCGCATAATATTTACATGGCATTAAAAGTAAGTCCGGTAAATTAATGCGAAAGCCGAAAGGGCTGATAAATCGTTGACTATTTTGGCAGGCGGGATCTCTGATGTGTGTATTGTCTGTTATTAATGCAAACGACCAGAAAAAAAAAAAAAAAAAAAAACAAAGTAAGCTGCATATAAATAATTTATTTATTGTGAATGCTACGCTTGGCGGACAATCGCCAGAAATTGTTGAAGGCGCTGGACAACTAAATGCATTATAAAATGCATTTAGCATAATTAACTTAATTTCATAAATATATAATTACATTTGCTTTTAAGTGCCCGGGCTCAACAGATTGCATGTGTCTTGAGCGTTTTTTAGAAACCTAACCAAGCATTGAAGTCAGCCAAAAAAAAAAAAAAATATACATATATAAATATATATATATATATATATATATATATATATATATATATATATATATATATATATATATATATATATATATATATAAATATATACGAAACAGGCAAACTTCGTCGCGAGGTGTGTGCAAAAGGTGTGGCCGCCTGCAATTATAAATGCGCCGAATAAAACAAAAATTGGCATAACACAAAAGCAAAACCTCAACTAAAAAGGCATAAGAGAAGGCATTAAATAAATCGCTTACAGAAGAGAATCAAAAAAGTGAAAAATGAAAAATAAAGAAAAAATTAAAAATAATAATATGAAACTTTAACAAAAAACGTCAGCTTGCAAATTGACACGAGATATGAGCACGGACATGGATACGAACAGGCAAAAAGTGAAGCAACTTGGCTTGGTTTTAACACTTCTTGGCTTGGCTTGGCTTGGTTTTGCAGTGGTATTTCTTATTTTTCTCTGCCCTACAATAGAGTACTATGACTGTGTCATGAACTATGTAACGCATAGAGTGAGGTCCATAAAAGATAAATGCATTTTCTCAAGATGTCTTGAGGCATTTACATCAATTGAAATTTCGCTACTCAACATTATACAATGCGAACTTTGATCTAACATTCGCCCTTGTTAAAAATCAGCTGTGTATAGGGTATATTCATTTTCGGTGCGTCTTTCTAACTGATTTTTTTTTGGCAGCGAAGCAGCGTAGAGCGTAGAGCGTAGAGCGTAGAGCGTTCAGGGCACCCTTGGCGCTGGCTGCCCCTGAGGTTGCCTACATTTCGGAGGAGCAGGGGATCAAATGTTGGCACAAGCTCGTTAAAAAGAATTTGGTTCACTTGTTGTTGTAGCCGAACAGCTCACAAAAAAAAAAATCAAAAAAAAAAAATGAAGTAAATAAACGCTGCACGCTTGAGACACAGGCTGTACGCCAAACTGGTTTTCGGACTGCATTCTTTTGGGCCACGTTTATAGCCAACTAGCCTGGCTTGCCAGCCAGCCAGTCAGCCAGTCAGCCAGCCAGCTCAAAGCAGGCTCCTTGCTGTTGTTCAGTTGCCAAGTTGTTTGGCTGAAAACAAAATTGAATCATATGCGGCAGTGGCAGCATTCAGCAAAAAAAAAAAAAAGTAAGCAGTTTCTATGAATTTCTGTTTCGATGTGCCGAGTCTTACCTGCTACAGTTTCTGGCACCGACTCTTTGTCTTAATTCTTAAGTTCTCCAGTTTCTGTCGAGTTTTTCCCTTTTTTTCCTGTTTTTTTTTTTTATTTTAATTTGTTTTTATTTCGTCTCTATATATAGGTTTTAGAATTTTGTGCACGTTTCGCGTTTTGCATGATTAATTGTTTATGCAAATTGATGTTTGCTTTTAAGGCAAATAGCAAAGATAGAGAGTGAGAGAGAAAGAGAGATAGTGAGGAAGAGAGATCCAGATATATGGCTTATAAGTGCGCAACGTATGTAGCTTGTATATTATGTGTAGGCAACTTGATATCGGCAGCTCATCAGCATAGTTCACTACATTTATTGACTCGATGCCAATCTATATACGATTTTATTATATATATATGTACATATATCTAGACACTGCCTGGGCCGGGCATAGTCCCACTATTACACATGTACTGCTTATGATTATTCAATTAATACACAATTAGCTCACTCGCTGCTCATTTGCATAATATGCGATATGAATTGAATTTGGTTCTAATACCACGAATTCGATTTCATTTCAATAACGTGATTAACTTTGTTGCAAATTAGTTGGCTGCCTCGACGCCACGCCAACTCACGGCTCAAGATAAATCGCTACAGATAGAGTCAAATACGGCCACAGCAAACGTATATAGAGAGATAGAGACAAAGTTTTAATTAACATTACAGCTTAAGTGCTTAGTCTTTTTTTTTTGTTTTTTTTTTTGGTTTTTTGCTTAACTTTATTTTTTTGTTGGCTTGTCACACTGTGTCTCGGCAGCTAAGTAAAACTGAACTGAACTTTGATCTGTTCAAAAGACTTAAGCGTTTGCTTTCAACTTGTGTGCCTAATGATCTGTAAAGTTTGCGGCTATTATATTATGTGCAATTGATTGGTTAATCTAAGGTGTTAAAAGTTAAAGGTAACATTTGGGTTGACAATTCCTTTAATGCTTCAGATCCGTTAGACTTAGTGAAAATCCGTCAGAGTTGAAGTTTCAATTTCGTATTTGGTTTCGTTTCATTTCAGTTCAGGTTAACCGCACATTCGCAGGCTTTCAACTTTACCCTTTCTGAGTAACATAACCTATACTCTATATGCTAATGAGATATGTTTTATATACATATCAGTTCTCGGTATTTTCCATACAGTTAGATGTTCATTAGTTTGTTTACCCACTGTACCACCCATACGACATTGTAACTAGATGCAAACGCATTAATTAGCATAGTTTTCGAATAGTTTCAAGGTGTCGTGTCTTAGTTGAAATTATGTGTGTGTGTGTGTGTGTGTGTATGTTTGTGTACGGAATGGCACTCAATTCTAACTGGTTGACAGGTAATTGTAATAAATAACACGACTAATTAGTTTTGAAGTTTTGCCATAATTTATGCGTATTAGGCAAATTTTGAAGCGCCAGCAAACGTCAAATGATTAGTGCAAAAACACGTTGGGGCAATGTGGCAACATCTGCTGAACCCATGGCAGATGAAAAATGAAAAGTAACAAAAAAAAAAAAAAAAAAAAAAATAAGACGAGCCGCGGGCCAGTTATGGCGCAGTAATCATTGTATCGGGCAACATCGGGTCGAGAAATCAGTGCAAAATGTAAAAGTAAAATTGATGATTTGCCTGTCAGGAATCGTGCAAACAGCTTTGGAGGCGCGTGGAGCGGCACGTAGCACGCGGCGTATACGTATTTTCTAATTAAACGCTAGCTCACGCGCACTCCGTCGAGGCTGGCTGCCCTGCGCTGAAATTTCAACAACTGCACGTGCCCTTATGATGGCATTGGGATCCCTTACACTTCGTCCTGTCATATTCTACAATGGCCGCCACCTGCCTTTACACTGTGCTTGTCGCCTTTTTAGTCCTGACATCAAAATGGCTGCCATGCGGCCATGTTATGCGGTGTGCGCCATTTGCCTTGTGCCTTGTGCCTTGTGCCTTCTGCCTCCTGCCTCCTGCTTCCTCGCCCATTTCGCATTGTCTCCAGTGTATTTGCTGTCATTTGTAGGTATTTCTGTTGTTGCTTTGGTAACTAATTGTCGTATTGCCCCCGGAGAGTGCTGAAAGCGACACAAAAACATATACACATCCCAAGCAATCCTCCCCCGTCCTCCCAAAAAAATAAAAAAAGAGAGGGGCGTCCAGGGACAGAGTAGCTGTGGTAGTTACACTCTGTGTGTATATGATTCAATTGTGCTTTGTCTGCGCATCGACGTATGATGTCTGCTTATACGCTACGCTGTGGGTATTCTAGATTTGCCACTTCATATGGGACGCACTGATAAATATCTAGTGATATTTCTTCGCTCATTGTTAGGCAATCGGATTAGATTTTATGATTGTTTTCTTCGGAATATTCAGGAATATCCTGAAAATCTCAAAAAGTTCTTTTAGCTTAAAGTAACTGGCAGAGTATTTCATTTTTCGCTACACTTCATTAGTTTATACAGCAGTAATTGAAAAATGAGGGAGAAAAAAAAACCAATACAATTTGCTACATATTCGTTTCGTATTCAGTATTGAATTTGGTCCTTCGTTATAATTAATGACCCCCGAGTGCTGCTGAATATGCCATTGATTTATGCAAGCAGTTTAATGCACGCTTACTTAATAAGGGAGGAGGCTCCGGCCAACGTGTGGTATGCGTAATGAATGCGTCTGCCACGCGCATTATGCAAGATTCGTTACATTTGATACACTTATGATCCTTCTGCGTTGATTCGACAGCAAGCCAAATGGCAAACAGGTTTTTTACCTGTTGATTTGCGACACCAATCGCTCATGGCGCTTCGTCTATGATAGGAAAACAGTTCACCAACACACCCACCTGTCAGCATGTGGGTGTAGTGTGTGGCAGTCACCCATATGACAAGCTGTATATACCATCATATTTTGCCTTTTTCTATATCTCTTTTGCCCACTCAATCTAGCTGTCATAGAAACTAAAGACGCAGCTCGCATTTAATATGTGTCCTGGCAACGACAACATATAAATTGCCAGGCTATTTGTCTCAAGTAGCCCACACTCAGCTAAAAGCTGAAATTTAGTGAGCTATTTCAATGCCCAAGGTTGGCAGCGCGTGGCTCGTGTAGATTTTTTTTATTTTTTTGTTTTGGCCTTTCTCTAGAACAAGTAAGAAAAAACTAGACCTAATAGATTTGCGAAGCTGTACGTTTAAGCATTTGTTTAAGCATTTGATTCTTATTGAAAACTTAATTATTTTGATGCTGATGATCTTTCTTTTATGACTGAAGCCATAAAAAACTTAAAAGCTTGTCTTGCTGTTAGTTGTCAAATTAATTATACTCTTTTCGAGGTGTATCTAAGCTTTGTTCATCAGAAGCCAATTCAATATAACAATATCTCTATAGAAACTCTTGCAATGGGAAAGCGAACTTGACGTTCAGCAGCTTTGCTTAATTTTGTCTTCATGTTGGATCGGACCAACATCTCTGGGACGGTGACGGTGTATACGAAGAATATCTTTTTCAAGCTTAGTTCCAATAACATTTCTTAATTATGTCATATTGAGCTAAAGAAAATAAAAAGCAATGTATAAATTTAGACAGTGGCTCTATAGATTTGCATATATTATATTTATTGGCTACAATATCCTCTCTTTGGAAAAAGCCTTCATATAAAAGCACATTTAAGAGTGTCTAATCTTCAACGTGCCACAGATAGCTGTTATTTTTTTCTTTCTTTTTTAGAAGTTTTGATAAACGTCAAGAGCTTGGCAAAAATGGCAGTTCGTTCTTCAATGTAGCTTATAATTATAAGTCATTATGTGTATACAAACGAAAGACATAAATATCAAAGTGCCCCAGGCCAAATTTTGTTTACGTTTATTATAATCTTCTTCAGCTCTGACATTTCACAGTTCTTCGAAATCATTTTTGGTAATTCCTATGCTCAACGTGTAAGCAAGCAAGTGCTGTGTGCTGAGTTTCTTCCGATAAATTCATGTAATTAATCAATCTTAAGTGAAGCCAGGCTATGTCGTTGAAATCGGCTGTCATAAATCAAAGGCAAGACACATGTTTAGCAGCCGCATCCGATTTACACGTGAACAGCTAGCTAGCTACCTGCTACCTGTCTGTTTAATGAAGCGTTTGATTTGCATTTGCGGGTGACTGCCAGGCATTTGTTAATTAAATTTTCTAGCACGGTTGCACCACATGCCACAGCGCACCACTGAACTTCCACGTACATATGTGTAACAGATATTCCCAAACTCTCAACTCGATGATTTATTGTTGTTTGTCGAACGCAAAACTTTTCTAAAGTAATTTGCGACAAATCATAAAAGCATTTTTTCTATATATATTTTCCCAATTTTTTCGCTCCGTTTTTCTTCATTTTTTTTTTTTTTTTTTTTGTTTTGAGCTTATGCCATGCCGCATGTGGCGCAAAATTTATGCGCACACATGTGGCTCAGGTGAAGGTGCTCAGTTTTGTTTTTATATGCCCTGCATATACGCAAAATGTCCAAATGGAGCCTATTGAGATTTCGTAGTAAAGACAGCAGCTCAAATACATTGATTATATTATAGCATTGATTGAGAATCATTCGCTATTTAATATGAATATACTATATTTATTTATTTTTCTTCGACCCACATTGCTCAGTATCGATAGATAGAGGCTAGTTTTCTCAACAAGGCATACTATTGTATGTTGGAGTTGAAGATTGATGAGTGGTCAAAGGGTATCATCTAGTCGTGTACTCTGGCTTGCAGGACTTTTGCTACATCGTGTAGATTACTGCGCGTGGCAGCTGCCAGTAACAGAAATGGTCGCATCAGCAGCTACATAAACTCTGAAAAGTTGCTCGTGGCCATTGGCTCGGCTTGACTTGGCCTGGCCTGGCCTGGCTTGGCCTGGCTCTTCTCTATCAACATAATTAACACTTTGATATAATTTAACAGTTTGGTAGAGTCGTCGAGCTGTGCGAGTCGGGGCCAGCATCCATCTATTAACATAATTACGTAAAAACATAAAATTATCATGTCGCATCCAGCGTTGCATTGGCTTCACCGTCTTCCTGCCTGGATTTTAATTTGTTGGACTGAAGCGGAGAGCAAAAGACTAACACGTCCTGCACTACATCATCGTCATCATTAGCGCTTCCTACCAGCTGTATATCTCTATATAAGCATGTGTGTGTGTCTGTCTGTGCGTGTGTGTGTGTGTGTGCGTGTAGCTACAACTACAACTGTAGCTAGAAACTGACTGCCACTTTGCATAAGTTTGAGGAGAAGCGTGGAACGGCTTTTAAGTCCGCATCGTTCCGTATTCGCTGCTTATGCTTCCTTATGGCAATACTCAACGCCACTTCCCTTGGCTCATTCATCTCACAGCACTCACACACACACACACACACATAGAGCCAGAGACACGCAGACAGGACGCACATAATTCAAGTTGTACTCGTGGCACGAGGCTCAACTCAGTTTCGCTCCGCTCATTGTCCGAGTCTGGGGAACGGGCTCAGCTGTCTTAACTGGCAGTTTTACTTCACGCCAACGTCAACATTGTCGTTGTCGTTGTCGTTTTTTGTTTTTCCTTGTTGCCCGCGTTGCCTGTCGCTTCAAATTGTGAAGGGTTTGTCTTCAGTGTTCCAGGGGGCTGTTGTTGCCGTCGCTGCTGCTGATGCTGCTGCACCCTGGTCGTAAGACACGACCCTAGCAGTCCTTAAATTTTCGTGAACTGCGTTAAGTGTTGCCCAAATTGTAATTATGCTTTTGCGTTTCAAGTTATTTGCCATAGTTATGCCGCATCCTTGCTCCTTTTAAGCTGTTTATTTTCACAATTTTTTGTTCGTTTCCTGAAATTGATATGATAAAGTGCGAGCCAGCCGTCAAATGACTGGCATTTTAATGTTTTTGCATTTTGGCAATTGCATTTTAAGCAGACAAAACGTGCTGAGGACCGTTGTTCAGTGGAATGTCTGGGCGCGTACAATGCGTCGTATGCGTAATGTCTTCTTTAGCAGCGTCGCCAGGGCTCTCTGTTTCTCTATCTGTCTGTCTGTATGTCCGTGCCTTTGTCTGTGGCCAAGTGTTCGTTTCGTAAGCTAGAAAAGTTTATAAATCATTTCAATTACATTTCGCTGAGCTGTGACAGGAAACAGAACTTGGTCGCAACTTTGGCCCAGGCGAATGGTTGAGTTTCCCAAAGTTTGTCAAAAAGTTGACAGTTCGCAGCAACTAGCTGTTAGCTGCTCGAATATGAGTGTTGACAGCTTCTTTTTTCTTTTTCAGCGAGTTGCAGCTTAAAGACTGTTGAATTGGCTTCGGCGAATGAGATGAGTAACAACCAGTGACAACCAGACAGACGCGCGTGCATTTAGTTACATTCCATATAATATGGTTAATAACTGTGCTGTCGATATTATTGGATTGCCTCGAGCAAATTGTCGTTTTAGCTGCCATTTGAACTGGCTTATTTATCACAGCCATTGATACTGATGACGCTGGCAAGCATTACAATTCATCGAGTTATCTGTGACAAGCTACTGCTTTCAGTGCACCGGCCATTACTTTATCTACTCCATGGTGTCTCCGCTAATATGCCTCTTTTCTTTTTTTTTTCTTTGATATTTTTTTTTGTGTTTTCACCCTACCGCTTTAGCTGCTGGCCACTCGTAGCTGGCACCCACGTTGACTCAGCGCTGCCCTTTCGTTTTATATTCCCTATATAATCAGATATGGCATTTTATTTGCTCAGCAAGGCTTTGAGGCGCAGAGCGCAAGGGCGAGGGAGAGGGCGAGGGCGAGGGCGAGCTGAGCTGCTGTGTCTTTTACGAGGCAAAACTGAAATGCAGATAAATATCAAATAGAGCGTCGTTCATTGTTTGGCAGGCCATGGCAGCCCTCGGTCTCTATGGATACTCTACATATGTGCATACATTTACATATAGCCATATCTATGCGAATGTGCGAGCATAACACATATATCTTATGATATATTTCGCCACATTTATCACAAGTTAATTTGATTTTAATGAAATGAATTCTGCACACACTCACACTCACATACACATACATACAAGAAGCGCAGAAAAACTGGAAATGCCGAAAAAAAAACAACTTCTAAGATTCCAAAGGGTAGATAATGTTAATGAATAAAGTAGATGAGGGAGCTGCATGTATGTGCCATACGTATATATGTATATATATGTACATGCAGACGCTTTGAGGGTTTGTTTGCAACGTAAATTCGACAATATTAGGCCATTTCCATTCGCTGGCTCTGCAACTGCAATTAACAGAGGAAGAAAAAATATATATAAAAAAAAAAAATTGTTTGTTTATTTTTTATATATATATATATATATATATATATATTTTGCAGCTGCCGTCGGGTAAACGTGACGAGCATTTTGGCGTTTTTATAGAATTTAAAGAGCTCCGTTTTTTATTTTTTGGTAACGTATAGCGAAAAAATTAACATAAGCGTCAGCGGCGCATATTTTAACTCGGTCAAATTGCCGGCGTCCGGTTCACAGTAGCTGCGAGTCCGACTCAGAGTCCATTCTGACCTGCCTCTGGCCAGCCCGTAGGTCCCCCACCCAATGCCCAGTCGTTTGCATACACAAATTTGCAGCAACATTTGCCGGCCGGTTTCGGTTGGTTTTTTAGCGCTTTTTTTTACGGGGTATGCAATTTGTTAATGAAAGTTCCCACCATTAGAAACAGGTTCAGGCTGTGCTGCCTCGAGCTAAGCAGACAGGAAGAAATCTCGCACGCTGATTACGCAAGATTTTGGCATGCAAAAGTTTTGGATTGTGCTTATGCAAATGAAATCGCCTCGTGTCGTCGCCGTTGACTCACAGCCAGCAGAGCTATTTAGAAATAACTATTATATATTTTTATAAGAATTTAATGGCGAATCGTATGATTTATTTATTCGGGCATCGTGCAACCAGAAATACAATCGAAATGAACATAAAAAAATGATGGAGATAATCCGGCGTTTAAATGGACCGAGTTCACTGCACTTTGCGAGTGAAATTTCATTTTCGTTTTCCTTTTCGTTGGCAGCCAACGAAACGTGCCAAATTTTAAGGGTTGCTTCATTAAGCGTGCCCACGGCCCCTTCGCCGGCTGCCAACCAAGAACAGCAGGCAGGCAGGCAGGCAGGCAGGAAGGCAGGCAGGAACAGGACCTCGACAATGGCAAATGCCGTTAAGCGGCTAAAAGGAAGCGCAAAGCGAAAAACAAAATCATATTATTGCGTTGCCAAAAATGCGAGCTATATGGATCGAGCGTTGCCAGAATGTGTTGACGCTGTGGCATTGTTTGTCCATGTTCATATTGCATGCAAATGACATTTGCGGATCCCCGCGCCCAGCTACTACGCGTAGAATCTGTGTAAGCCATTGGCATGTGCCTATGTCCCCTTTGTCTTACACACAAGAACAGGCAACAAGAACTTCAGCAAATTCTTCATTTATTATTAATTTAATTAAATTAAATTAAATTTTGTCAATCCTTTTGTTTGTCAAACACCCATTGAAAAGGCTTAATCAGAGTATCATTCGGCTTATGTAAATGCATGCAGAGAAGCTGTGGCTGGATCTGGATTACTACAAAGTGAATACAAGTATGTCGGTTCTGCTGTGTGAATGCATTGATGAACCTTGGTTGTCCGTCTGTAGGAGCTATCACTCTATTCTCTTAGACATCAGCAGTTCAAGTTGATGAATCTTATGCCAAGTGCTTGATAGGGGTATGGGTGTCTCCTAGTCTAACAATCCGGACTAGAGCTGTCATTGCTTTATTTGCTTTTGAAATGCAGAGACATTCCTTTGGCTGACATAAACAATGTCGTTGGTATATTTATATTTGAAGATGTATTTTTTTAATATATTTTTACGTTTTATTTGTATATTAAATATGTTTTTGTCAAAAAGACATTTGTTGTTGATTTATCAACTATTTGTAGACTAATATTTATAAAAAGAAATTATTAAAAAAACATTTATTCATGTAATATTTGCTTATTGAGACTGAAGCATCAGTTCATTTTTCCTTAATATATTTTAATAGGAATTGAAAGTTATATTTTAAAGCAACTAAAGATGACTTAGCAAAGTCTAGTTGAATAATAAATAAACACAAAAAATGCAAATAAAATTCAATTTCTATTCTAACAGGCCACATAACTATCTGTACGCTGTATTCAGCTTTAAACTTTTTTTAGAGTTGCTTTCTTGCTGCCTTTCTTAAACTGAATTTGAAATGTATGTAGTGTATATTGTACTACAGTTTAAGTAGCGATTGCTTGTCAATTTCAATGGCAACTACGTTACTTGGCCACGCCCACACATTAGAGGCATCAATAAAGCCATAAAATTCAAAAGGGCAATAAAAGCCTTCCTCGGCCACCCCCTAAACTTTCTAGTGTTCTTTCCACCGTCTCTGCTTCGTTCGCTTGGGGAAACCATAAGAAAGTGCTGCCAAAAAGCAGCGTACTCTCCGAGGAGGCATTGTCAGCGCTGGGGCTCTCAATAAAAGGCGTTCCTTCAGCTTGTCACGAAGTTTGTTGTATGAATGCAACACCCACGCGCGCACACATATGTACATATATAAACGCGTTCTCTGTCTCCCTCTCATACACGCGCACAGTGGCATACTCTGTCGTTGTTTTGTTGCGTTTCTTGCTAATTTGTTAAGTATTTTGTTGTTGTTGTTGTTGTTATACGTCGGCTACAATTTGACGTCATGCTTCAAAGTAACGTAAAATGCCCAAGAGCTAAGCACTGAGAGAGGCAGCAAATGAAATAAGATACGAAGAAAGAGAGCATGACAGAGAGAGAGAGAGAGAGAGAGAGAGAGAGACATTTTATACGGTTGCTTAGGGTTAATGGAGTTGCAACGGAGACGGCAGCAAAGTGGCAACCGCATTGTTGTTGATGACGTCGCCACAGCAGACATTCAATTGACAGACAGACCACCAGCAACACACTCACAGACACAGACGCAGACACACACATACATGCACACACTCGCACGTATACACTGACTGCGAGACACTGTGAAACTTACTGAAAATCACGTTGTCTTAGGCCATGGTCGACGCGTCGCCAACGTCATCATCAGCACATCCTCAGCATTTTATTCATTTTGCTTTTGTTTATAACCTGCCTCGTTGTTGCTGTTGTTGTTTGTGTTCGTGTTGTTTTTAGACTTTTGTTGTTGTGCGGGTTTGTTGCTGTTGCTGTTTGCTGTTCGCCGTTCGCCGTTCGCTGTTCGCTGTTCGCTTAAGCCACTTGCAGCAGACTTCCATCAAGCTAGCGACTGCATCACAAATTCGATTTGCACAGTGTAACGCAATATTTTCTTTAACTTTTGCTAGAGACGACGGTCTCTGCGCTTCCCGCTACCCACTCTGCGTGCGTCTGCCACTCTATTGCCATTGTATGCGCCTCAGTTGACGACATTATAATAATGAAGTTTGATTGGATTACATTGCAGCGGACACAGAATGCAAAACGTTAACACTGTTGAACAACATCTTGGCAACGGCCAAATGCATTTGCAAGGAAAAAACTTTCATAATTTCAAGCAGTTAGTAAAACTTCGCCAGAGACTGCTAGAAAGGAACTGCACAAGAGATAGACAGAGAGAGAGAGAGAGAGAGAGAGACAGTCCAGAGTTTGACGTCGGAACTGGGGGAAGTTGTCATGGCCAAAAGTTTTTGGCTCTATGAAACGCTTAAGATTTTCTACATTGACTTCCTTTAGATTTGTGCGAAGTGCTTCCGCTTTGGCTTTATGCAGCTATACAAGACGTGGCCAACTCAATGCTAAGACATCAGATGGCAGTAGTTTGCCAATGTCAAAAGTTGAACAAGATAAATGGCCCTTAGTTACATTCAGTACATCAACAACATGCCGAACCACTTTTTGTGACACAATCAAAATGTTTATATCCTGGCTAAAGTTTAAATGGCAATGTAACAAAAAAAAGTATACAAACGCATCAATGACTGCATTGTGAGGGACATCAAATAAAAGCAGAAGAAATTAATTTATATAGAACTAATTAATTAATACGGCCAAAAGTCTTTGCTTACTTAAACGTTTTTGTTTTTTTAAATGTAAGAAAATATTTGGTTTTGCCTTATTCCAGATGTCATTTTTCTGTGATTTTTTTCTTTGTACCTTTTTGCTTCTTTTAGTACTCTGCCCTCCTTCAAATAGTTTAGGTTCCTCTACAAGTCAGAATATCTGAAAATTGGGTTTGACAAATACTAATTAAAAATCTAGTTAAAAGAGCTCATAAAAGAGTTTTGTTATTACTAAATTGCAAATGTGTTTTGAACTGCATATTATGAAGTGTTTTGTACTCTGAGCCCATTAAAAGTTGGTAGAAAACAATTTTTTTTTTTTGCTGATGTAATGCAAATCCCAATTTTGCTTTATTTTAAGAAGAATCAAAGAGAGACTTATAGAAAAAATGTTAGGATTATTACTCGAATGTTAAAGAAAGTACTCAATATTAATGGAAAATATGATGAGGAATTTAGAGTATCTGCTTTGCTTTCAGAGTATCTTCTAGTCATGTATATCCGACTATTTATTATTTAAAAAAAACTGGAACTTTGCGTAACATTAAGTAAAGTTTTTGCTTTCAAATTAAGTGACGACTTATGCAGCAGGTCTTTGATAAGCGCTTTGCCTCTGTCTCTCTTTCTCTCTCTCTCTCTCTCTCTCTCTCTGTCTGTGTATCTCGCCTGCTTTGTTTACTAGATGTCAATGTAAAAAATATGGAAAATATGGAAAATGTCTATTTGTCTTGCTGCGACTCAGAAATGTCAACCGCTTTACAATTGTTGCTCCACATTTTGTTTTACGAGTACTTCAGACAACTTCATTGCGGTGTTTTCTCACAATGTTCCCGCCGGGCTCCGTTCATAGTTTTTGTATCATTTACTCATCATGTTACGCTGTCCTGACTGCCTGATAGTTGCTGTTATTGTTGTTGTTGTTGCTGCTGCTGCTGCTGCCAAGTTGTCGTCTTGTTGTTATTTTTATTTGCATATTTACTTAGCATCAACTTAAGCAGCGGCAGCAAATGCATAGCTAGAGCAAATCTGTCTGCCTGCTGGCTGTTTGTCATTTTTGCTCACTTTGCGTTTTCTGCTCATGTTGTCAAACAATTTCTACGAAGCTATTTTAGCTACGCTTGGGTTTTGCGACTGCTTTTTTTTTTAGTTGCTGCAGTTATCGAAGTTGAAGTGCCATTTTAATGCAAACAATTGAAGTTGAAGCGTGCAGAACGCATAAAGCATGGAAGGGCCCTAGACCTCGATCTTAGTACTATACACAAACACACAAACACACACATATAAACACACGCACATTCAGCTTACAGGTTAAAGCTTTGGCTACCTACTTGGAGTTCGACTCCAGCCCATTTTGAAGCGCACGTACTTTGAACCTGGCTGGCACAGGTTTACCTTTCGCTTTCTCGCGCTCGCCTCGACTCTACTAATCTATCTATTTCACTCGCACAATCGCTTTGTGGTTGCTGTGTTGATTGTTGCTGCTGTTGATGCGAGTGGTGGTTGTCGGTTGGCGGCGTCAGCGGTTGTCGTTGGCTTATAGAAATGCATTTGTTCAATATGTTGTTCAACATGTTGGTTGGCTGTATGTGTGTTGGCTAATATGATTGTTGTCGTTGCCGTTGCCCTTGTTGTTGTTGTTGTTGTTGTTGTTGTTGTTGTTATTGATGTTGCGGTTGTAGTAGTTGTTGTTGTTTTATTGTTGTTAGTTCAAGTTGCCACTGAGTGACGTCGTCGTCGTCGGTGGCAGCGTCATCGTTGACTGTTGCAAATATTGACACTGCCAATGTGAGTGTGTTTGTGTATGTGCGTGAGTGTGTGTGTGCTTTTTGTGGGAGTAAGTTTTAGCACTATTAGCTATTGTTTGCATTGAAATGGAGCTGGCAGGCGAGCTGACGTCGCTGTAAGTTGCATTGGCTGTCTGCCCATATCGCGTGCACGTCCCGGCGCTTCACTGTCCTTTTAGTCCCTAAGTGCTTCTCTCTCTCTCTCTCTCTCTCTCTCTCTCTCTTTCTCTCTGCGATGTTAAAGTGAAGTTAATGCGTTAAAAGTGGTTTGGCTTGGCTTGGCTGGGCTCATCCTTATTTGTATTTGCATTTTGTATTATTTACAAGTCGAACGTAAATATTCAGGTAAAGTAAGCCAGAAGGCGGAATGAGTCGCAGAGTGTTGACAATGAAGACTTCATTGTTGCCACTGCTGTTGGTTGTTGTTGTTGTAATTGGTGGTCGTTCTCATGGGTTGCTTGAGCTCGCCTGAATGCCGAAATGGACTTAAAAAACAGAACGAAAATCAATATATAAACTGACAGTATCTATGACAGATGGCTGGGCTTTGGATTGTTTTCGCCATCTCGTTCGGTCTGCCATGGCATGACAGCGCACGGCTCGGCTCGGCATGGCACGGCCAGTCGCTTGTTTATTGAGTGAAGCGGCGCAGCAGGCACACAAAAATTGTCTGTGCAAAAGGATTCATAAGGATTCCGGTTCGCACGCACATACGCACACACACACACACACACACGCACACATACACTCATACATATAGATATATGGAAGCAGGGAGACATATACTTATACAAGGCACGCACATACGCATATAGAATGTTATATAATACATAAGCTCCATTGTTATTCGCCCGCTAGCGCTGCGGGCTTCAGCCAAATGCAATGCGAGCTTTGCAACCCTTCGCTTTCCGTAACGAATTTAGCATCAGGGGCAGGAACAACAGCGGGACAGAGGTGTGGCAGCAACCGCAGCAGGAATAGCAATAGCAATAGCAGCAGCAGCAGCAGCAGCAGCCGCAGCAGCCGCAGCCGCAACGTAACAGACTTCAGACGTCGAGTGTTGAAGCTCAAATGTCGCATTGCAATAAACTTTTGCTGTGTATGTGTGTGTGTGTGTGTGTGTGTGTGTGGCATTTCATTATAATGCCTGCACAAGGGTAGCATACAATGCGCTAGAGACAAAGACGGCGAAGAGGGACGTTGTCGAGGCAGGTAACATCATGAAAGCGCATCAAGCACAAATTTATTAGGATAGGTTTCGGTGAATGCTTGCATTTTGATGTGCTCATAAGTGTCGTGCCTGCACAGTGACAGAAGGGAAAAGCATCAGTGCACGGGGAGTTAGAGTAAATGCATTAAATGCTTGCACATGTATACGTAAGCGCATTCGTCTCTCTCTCTCTCTGTCTGTGTGCGTGTGTAGGCCAATGAACTCTCGTTGTTTCGATTATAAACAGCAAAATCAAAGTGTTTGTT
Organism: Drosophila anceps; assembly: GCA_035045945.1. Taxonomy (NCBI): domain Eukaryota; kingdom Metazoa; phylum Arthropoda; class Insecta; order Diptera; family Drosophilidae; genus Drosophila; species Drosophila anceps. Next base: position 17,053,769 of record JAWNON010000225.1, read on the forward strand.
CTTTTCTGTCCTGGGTAAAACCAAAAACCAAAGGCCTTCGAGTTCAAAGCTCACAGTAATTGCAGTTCGCAGTTCAATTCAATTTTTGTGCATACAAGCCAAGCCGTAAGACTTAGGTCTTTCTAAGGGAGCTTATCAAATGGCCATTTGCCCATTTATCAGCCAGGTGCATTATTCATCAGATTTTCGTAAACGTGGCGAAAAACTTGCATTAAATCGCCTGGGCACCAGCATGTCCGTAACAAAACGAAATTGAATCTGTGGTCTTTGGCAATTTGTCTGCTGCTTGAATTAGTAATGCCGAGTAAATGCTTGTTATACAGATTGAAAGATAAATTTTGACATGTTCTTAATTAAGATGCTGTCGAGATGATGCCTGCGCGCACACATACACAGATTAATTGCCAATGGTTACCATAGTTGCTGCAAATACGCACAAGGGCCTGACAATGCGATTTATGTGCACATAGTAGGACTTGTGTGTGCATATAATCTGCTAATTGGATATAGTTAGCTTGGCGAGTGGATGCTTTGAGTATTTACACAAGCACAAAGTACTTGTAATCTCTTCTTTAATCAGTTTATCGTTGATATTTTCCACATTCATCAAATCATTATTTAATGAAAAATGAAAAAATATTTCTGAAAATTTTCTGCTCATGTGAGATTAGCCTTTGCCTTTGCCCAGAGCTATGGTAACCAGCCGCTAATGCAAACTTGATCTTAACATTTCTAGAAATGCTTTACTTCTTGAGTTTTCTTTTTTAAGCAGCTTTCGATTTATGCAAATGAGTTGAAATTGTTAGAAAAAAAAAATCGGGAATATGCGGCACGTCGAACTTTTAATGCTCTTGTAGCGTATGACAACAGGCAAATAGTTAATGCAGTTAGTTGTTCGTTCTAAAGTTGTTGCTACTAAGGGTCGCATTTGCCGCCTTTCGACTAGATATTTTCGAAAAACAGCAACATTTGCCAAGATAAGTTTGGTTTCAATACAATTTTTACTATTTCTAAGAGTCATAATGAAGCCAGTGCTTGCCGGTAGTTTACTCTCCTGTTAAATATAGTACCTTATAGCTTAGTAGATGTATCCTTTGTCAAAGTTACAATACCCTCCTCTATAGGGCATAAAAAGAAACGTACGTATTATAAACATAAATTTGATAAGACGGTAATGAGCTTGATTTAAATGCTTGAGCTGGAGTTAACGATGGGGCTGCAGCTGTTAACGTTGGCTTTTCTGCTTATCAGTGCCCTGCACTCGACAACCTAAAACATGATTTTTAATAATGAAATTTCTCAGAAAACTTTCAAAAGGGGAACATTCTTGGTGAAATGAGGCACTGCCGCAGCAGCCAAAGCAGCTGCCCCATAGCAAAAAAAAAAAAAAAAAAAAAAAGAATGGAAAATGTAGGAAGGAGTCGCATATTTTAACATAATGCTTCAAATGATGTGCTTTCCACTTTCCACTTTCCACTTTCGACTCCCTGCCGGAGCGGAGTATGCTAAATTTAATGCTGGCAAAATGAGCACAAAACTGAAATTGCTACGAGAACCCTTTTTGTTGTCCTTGTTGATGTTGTTGTCAGTGCTGGTTGCAGCGTTAGACGTAAGCTATGAAATTATTTTGGCTTTTCGGTATTTTGCTGGGGTATTTTGTTCGGTGTGCGCTGCTAGGTAGGTCCGCTTGCTAGCTCAATTTATGCAAATTAAATTGCAATACTTTATATTGTTTATTTTTTTTTTTTTGCTCATTCTGTTGGCTCTTTTATGTCACCATAGGAGAAGAAAAAAAAAAGAACAACAGTAACAACACCAGCAGCAGCGGCAGCCCACATAGAAACTCTGTCCGTCGTGTGGTGTTCGTGCATGCTTATAAAATTATTAACCTAACTTTGATAAATTATGCTCATAAAAAATGCTTAAACGGCAATTTAAGTACGCCCAAAGTTACACGTAGTTTATTTATTTTTATTTTTTTTCGTTGTTGCGTTGCCCCTCTCTATTTATTAGCCAAAGACTCATTTGGGCAAAAACTCATTTGCCAACAACATGCACAGTGGCTACCAAAATACGCGCCACAGCAGCCATAACTTAAAGCTGCCACCTGGAAACGAGGGCGTGGGCTCTCTCTGTGTGTGTGTGTGTTTGTGTGTGCATTGCGTTAGATTAATAACAGCGATGATGTTGCTACTGGGAACTGGCTGACTTCCAAAAGCTGTGCCGGTGAACGACTCCAGCTGCATGTGGGTGTTGCTGCTTGGCACCTTGGCAACACCAGCAGCAGCAGCAGCAGCAGCTGTAACTGCAGTGAGACTGCAGAGAGCTGTTGCGGCTGTCTGGCTGTTGGCCTAGCTTGCTTGATGACGAATGTGAATGACTTGCCTCGAGACATGCAGTCAACTTGACGCGCATTTGTCTGGCAATGCGTCTGCTCAAACCCACACACATATCCAAATAAACAGGCATACAAACATACTTATATGCACATATATTCCTACCTGGATAGACAGCATGCATGTGTGTGTGTGTGTGTTGCTTATGTGGTTGTGTTGCGCTGTTGTCTCTGTCAAGATGGCGTCATTTGCAATGCTGCAACAGCAATGAAACAGATTCAGTTGCTACCTTTGGCTGGCGTCTGTTCCGAGGAACTGGATAACAAGCTGTTGAGATTGCAATGATGTGGGCATAATTTGTTTTAGTTTATGCATCCTTTTCTTTACCTTCCTTGCGACTGCTCTGTCACAATTCAAAAGTTGTAAATTAAGCCAATTTTTGGGCTGCTTGTGAAAGGTTTGAATTTAACTAGCAAGGGATACATGTCTGGCAACTTTTATGTATAATTTAATTTTTTGTTTTTTTTTTTTTTGTTTTTATTTTATTTTATTTTATTTTCCCTTTTCAGTTGTTTTTTTCATATGCTACGCATTTTTTTTGCATTTTGCTATACACTCTTCATATCAGACCTGCATATCGCAGCCACAACTTTTAAATCTTATAAAACTTTTACATCCTTTTGCAGTTTTTCATGATTTCTGCACAGATTTTGTGCAAACGAACATTTTCACTCTGCTGCACATTATTACAAAAGTTTTTTTTTATCTTATCGTTTTTTATTGTGTTTTTTTTTTGTTTTTTTTTTTTCCTTCTTGCTACTTGCTCTCGGCCCAGCCAGCGCGACGGGTCGCTTAATTCAATTAATTTTTATTTAGTTTTCGTTTAATATTTGCTCGCTCTGCACATTTTCAGCAAATATTCCAGCCAACTAAATGAAATGTTATTTGCATAAAATTTTCAACAGTTTTCATATATATATATTTTTTTTTGGGCCTTTTGTTATGCCGGCTCACCCGCCAGTGCTCCATTCTTTGCCGTTATGTGGTTGTTGTCTTCCTTTTCCCTTTCTATCTTTTTTTTTTGAAAAAGATTTTTGGTGTGCACATTAGCACGCAGTTGTTCTTGATTTTCTTCTTTTTTGTTGAATCCTGAAGACTAAGCGCATTTTCCACATTTAACACTGAGTGGCGCAGTGCTTTTCGGCAAAAAGAAAAAGAACAAAAAGAAAAAATTGGTTTCTAGCCGAGGGCGGAAACAAAAGGGGGGGGGCCTTGGTACGTAGGTGCGGAATTGTTTTTGTGGCGCCGCGGCAAAAATTACTTTATTTTAATAGGACTTCATTTAATCCGCGCGCATTATAAAGACAATGGACGGATGGGTAGGTAATTTGGTGGGGCGCACGCTGCGTATACGCAATCTTTATATGTCTGGATGAATGCGTTGTTTTTAAAATGTAAACTGCACGTCGGATGAAAAGCAACCAGGCCGGGCAGACAAACAAGCACGATCTCATATACAGCTCAAAGGACGACAGACAGCCCGCGGGGCAAGGCGGCTGTGTAGCAGCAAAGCAGCAGCAACGTCTACTTGTTTAATACAAAAGTTTCATTTCCGCTTTTCATTAGCTCAACGGCGACACAAACAGGGCGAAAATGCGTAAATATCACAGACACACAAACACACTGAGCAGCAGCGCACACATACACACACACACACACACACACACACATACATACGCAATCTGAAACGCACACAGAGCCACAGAGCCACACACATTAAAGGCCATAATGAGATATATATGTATACGTATACAAAAGCCGTGGCAGCTCAGCGGCAAATCGAGCGAGTGTCAACCTCAAACCACGTGTTAATTTAACTCCTTTTTACCCAGCGCTGCCATTGCTGTTGCTTATTGGCTATGTTGTTGTCCTCATTTGTGTTGTCTCTCTTGTTGTTGTTGTTGTTTTTGCTGCTGAACTAAAAAGCCTGAAAGGCGCTTACGCTGTGTGCGTATGTGTTTCTGTGTGTGTGTTTTTCTTTGTAGGGCTGCGAGCTGTTTTTCTCCCGCTTTTTCATATGCCGAACGGGCAGCCAACTAGCTGCTATATTAACTGACTTACTGCCACGCCCCCATGCCTTCAACTGTTTGTACTGGTTTGCTGGCACTGGCACTGGCACTGGTGCTGGTGTTGGAGCTGTCTCTGACGCTGACGCTGGCGCTGGCGCTGGCGTTGGCGTTGGCGCTGGTACTGGTGGGCGTTGCAGTGTTTGTGTTAACTCAACACGCACCGTAATGAAGTAGCCTGTGCCAAAGCCTCATATGGGCCATGCCTGACTGGGCCTCATGCTTAATAATCTCACTGTATATAAATGTGTGTGTGTGTGTGCTGAGTGTGCCTGGCTGTTGGGCGGGCATATGTGATCCTGAGCGAGGGAAGAACCGGTGCAGAGCAGGGCCGCGCAGTGCAGAGAGATACAAGCAGCGCAGTTAGCGCAGAGGTTATTCAACTGCAGCACCCCAGGGCGGAGGGTTGGTTGTTTGGGGGCGGGGGGTGTGTGGAGAATGCGATGGTGCGTTTTATGCTCCCATTTGCCCGAAACGCTAGCATCCGCTCACTTTGCACGCCATTTCCGCCTCGGAACAAGTTGCCAGCTCCACGTCTATCGGTATCTATTGCCCCGTAACCTAAACGTATGGATGTAACCCACTCGCATCAGAGCCCTCGTCGTTAGTCAGTTTTATTGATTTTTGGTTTTTTACATGCGCATTTAATAATGCCTATATATGTATATGAACTGGACGCCCGTCAGGCAGACTCCTCCAGTTCTCCCTACACCACACTATACTCCCTCCGCTCGTGTTCAATTATGAGTGCGCATTAAGCCTTTCGCGTTGTTTCTGCTGCTGCTGCTGCTGCTGCTGCTGCTGCTGCTGCTGCTGTTGCTGTTGTTGTTGTCGTTGGATATCGTCCTTTGGCTAGCGGCCTGTTTGGTCCCCTGTTTCATTATGCTGACAGTATTATTATTGAATTATTTGTTTTATTGCATTATTTACTTGCGGCTATGGGACAAATTGTAACCATGTTACTTATACCAGGAGCCTGCACATTAATGCAATTTGCATGCTTCAGTTGCCTTTTATTATTTAACATTAATTTGTTTGAACAACGCATGACTGCTGTAGGCTTATTCATACCTGCTATTCCAATTACCGGCGGTTAATGAACGCTATTAAAAATATCAAAAAAAAGCTGTCGTTTTTCTGTGCCTTTGTGCAAATGTCATATCGACTATCGCATTACCAATACAAACAACAACAACAACAATTTGCAAGGCAGGCAATATGTTACCAGTTAGAAACTGAGTCGCACATGCATTGTACATGTGTGTGTGTGTGTGTGTGTGTAGCGTGTGTAAGCTTGTTTGCGATTGCAATTTGCTAACAGCCGTAGAACAAATTGCATATTACGCATACGCCGCATTGTATGTGTCGTACAAAATTCGCATATGTTAGATGTTAGACAACATACACACACTTAGTCCCACACACACACAGAGAGAGAGAGAGAGAGAGAGACAGAGAGAGAGAGAGAGAGAGAGAGAGAGAAGCACGCATCCAAACATTTGTTTGTCTGCCCGTCTGTGTTTGTTTGTCTAAATTTAAAGCACTCAACGCCAGTTGCCTTCGTCATCGTCATCGTCTATAAATCCCCGCACACGCATCGCGTTCATTGAACTTTATTTCGTATCATTTTCCCATGAATTGCTCATGGCATATCAGCTGGCAGCGTAACCAATTTCCAGCAATTACATGGAAATTTTCTAGTTTATACACAGGAATTTAGTGAATCAACTAAACGTTTGCTTAGCCTAGCAGCAATGGATTGTTTCAATAATTCAGCAGTCATTTTCCATCATCAATTTTCAATTCAATCAAACTTAAAGTTCGTTCATTGGTATATTAGTGTGTTAGTTATAGTTATATATATATATATATATATATATATATATATATATATATATATATATATATATATATATATATATATATATATATATATATATATATATATATATATATATATATATATATATGACTATAGTTCAGCTATTATTTCTGTTTCAGCTGTTTTCTTTTCTTTTTTAACTAGATTATTCACACTCGAAATTGCATTCTTAGCTTTTTACATACAAGATTGAAAGAGTCTTTAAAACAGCTGTGTGTTTCAGCTAAACTTCCCCAGCAAAATGTGACCAACTGCACACAATTAAAAATAATATTGTTAAGCCAACCTTGAGTTTTGTATTTCGTTTGCTAGCTTAAGTTGCATACAGCAACCGCTCGACGTCAAGAAACCCCAAAAGGAAATTCTGCCTGAGCTGTGATATACTAAGCATTTGTTCCTAATGCTTAGTGGACAAATTTCACAAGTATTAAATTAATAATTAATTGGTTAAATATTTTATTATTATACACATTTTGTTTGTGTTATGTGTTGAGTACCTAAAACTAAATGTATTTATTCAGTTTATTTCTGTATTTATGCAGTCATTCGTAAATATGTGTGTGTGTGTGTGTGTGTGTTGTGCTATACTTAAATTGATATTAAATATATTTCAAATTGATATTGAATATATGGACAAATCTGCTGCTAAGCTATTACGCAGATATATTCATGGAAACAAAACATTTACTATAAGATGCTTAGTTGCTTAGGCAATGTGGCTATAATCACTTAGTCATTTGCAACCACACACAATGGAGCGCCAGCCACTCATTTCACTTGACTTGCGAAATATATAATAAAATTAAAATTTGATAAATGTATGCATTAAGTGGGATTGAATCTTTGGCGAAGTGTAGCATGCGCCCTGAAAGCAGATTCTGTCTTTTTTTTCTTTTTTGCTTATTTGATGCTCTGCTTTTTATACCCTGTAGCGCTTGGAAATTAATAAGGTCAATCAGCGCCAATAATTTGTATAAATGGATTCAAACTGTAGACAAATTTGTGCTGAGATCTGGGCTATTGCTGAGTATCCTGAGTATCTCAGTGGGAAAATCGTTCTATATTGTATAAAATATTATTAAATTTGACTAGAAGTAATATGCTCTGAGAGTATCTTCTAGTTGCCTCACAGTATTCCTACCGATTTCATTTTACGTAATTGTAAGGAGTCTCCGCTTGCCGCATATAAGTTTCTATATATGTTGTGTTTGTTGTTGGCCAAGCGTGTGGCAAGTGGTTTTCAACGGTTCACAAAATTTCATTTCTGTGGAAAATAAAATTTTATTGCCATTCTGCAATTGCAGTGCCAACGATGTGGGGGAGCGTAGCAGGGGCACTCACTTGACTGCTTTCATTAGCCGACGTCTACGTGGTGTAATTTTAAGTGTTACTTTTAATTTGTTGACTTGCATAGGAGCGCAGTTAAGACCTATATGGCCGTGTGTATGTGTGTGTGTGTGTGTGTGTGTGTGTGTGTGTGTGTGGACGTATATATGCTTTTATTGCTTATTAAGCGTTTTTAGTTCAATTAAATCGTATAATCGATTAAATCCTGGCGATAGAGACTACGACAACAACAACAACGACAACGACAACGACGACGACGACCACGACGACGCTCACGTACCCGGCATTTGCGATGCGCCACGTCGTGTTGTTGCCCTGCGCACTCAGACGTGCGACGCAATGTCTGGGCAGGAGCCAGGGCGAAACCGTCTGACCGCTCCGCCCACTCCCGGACACGTTGATTACTGCTGATTGCCCGACAGCAAACAACGCGCCAAATAGCAGGCATCAGACCACCAACTGGGCTGTGTCATCCCGCCCGCCTGGAAGCCCCTTGAAGCCATTAATTGATTTGCTACAATCAAATTTCCACAGTCAATGAAAAAGTCTGATGAAAATTTCGTTAATGCCAGAGCTTTGTTCGGATTATGGAGCCGCAGCTAAGAAGAGCGAGCGTGGCGCATAATCTGCCAGAGTTTCCAGCAAATTGATTTGATACAAAATAATCTATAAATCTTATGCGCTTTCGTTCTGCTCCACAAATGGGCCAGTAAAATGGCATTTTTTGGTTACGTTGGTGCCATGCCAAGACATGACTATAGATATGGATGTGCAGTTGGATCTGGATCTGTAAATGGACATGAACTGTAATAAAATGATCATAAATTTTGGCCGAATTCCATTGTTGTTGTTGCCACAATTAAATTGTGCAAATTTGGCAAATGCACAAAAATTCTTGCAAAATTTTTTTATTTGACATTTTTATGAGTCGTCGTTGGCTGTGGCTATGGCTGTGGCATACCGAATTCAAGTCCAACTCCTATGTAGCCCAACTTGGACTCGGCTTGATTTATGTAGTTGATTGTCCAGCTGAACGTTCCATTTCTTGCAGTGTATTTGCGTGCGCACGCTTTATCGTTTATTCCACATTACTCAAGTCATAATTAAGATCTTGGCAGCCGGTGGCCACAGCGGCGGTGACGGCGGCGGCGGCGACGGCGGCAACAGCATCGCTCATAAATTGTGGAAGTGGCTCATTGACAACTTCATTTCCGCGCATGGTGTGCAACAGCAACAACGAACAGAACAACAATAACAACAACCTGCTTTTGCTGTGGCATGTGATCCGTTTAAGATCAGGGAACTCAAACACAGAACTTGGCGTCATCAGCTCAGCTGCGTTCAGTGTCGCACTGCACGCAACGTGCTGCTAAATGACATAATGAACTGCATTATTTATGCGACACACTGCGAATACACACACACACACACATACACATACATATACATATACATATTTATATATATACATTTGTACACATCATAATTCAAGCATACAAATAAAACCCCCAAACAGCAACAGCTGTTGTTATTGGCAGCCTCAGTGTCCGCTTTTTGCCTTGACGACAAAGGCGACAATTTGCGCGTGTGTCCGATAATAAAACGGCTGACATTTTGCCTTATGATGTCATGACAACATCAACAACGGCTGCACAGCACTCCAACCTGCAGCAACATGCCTCATCGCTCTGTTGTGGTTGGGCTTCTCTTTTTTTTTTTTCTTTCTTTGCTCGATTTCGGCTGCATTGTCCTGCAGCATGAAATGAACAACTCCAGGCCGCAACGCAAAAGCACAATATTGATGAATGTGGCTTCAAGAGATCAATGAATTGTATACTTAAGAACTGAATTGATCAATCATTTTGCGAATGACATTTATTACAGCGCTGACTGCGATAAGATATCTACTTAATATATAATTAAATACATGCCGTAGTCAGTCGAGGTTGCTGAACTCAAAATAGGCTTCATTGAATTCAAGACTACAACTGACGACTTGTTTCTTATTCGCTTGACCTTTAAATACTTACCATTCGTCTACTATTTACTATACAAGTAAATAAATCCATTATTATGATTATAAATTTATATTTATTTAGCTTGACTTGAGCTCGCTTGCTTCCAGAACAGCTTTCCTTCAGAACATCATTTTCTTTCTTTCTTTTCTATCATGTCTTGTCCGCATATATGCGAATGTCCTATTCACAACGAATCGTATTTTGAGAATTGATTCATAATTTAAAAACAAAATTTTATTCAACTTCGCTCAGCGACGATTTGCAGTGAATTTTTTAGGGCTGCCAACGAATACATAAATAATCCGAAAATGGAAACTTTAATTATTAATGTGAGTTAGCGCCCAATTAGTATATTAAATAATAAAAAAAGAATAAAAATTATAATTGCTGCTGAACTTTCAGGGTGCTCCCTGCTTGTTGCCATGTAAATTTATAATGAGCGTAAAAACTAACAGATTTTGGTCTGGCTAACTTTGTTTTAAACAGTATTACATTTTTATCTATTTTCGTTTGTTTACAATGATTCATTCATTTATTTTGAGCAACATACTCGTATGTGCAAATGGGAAAAATAATATTATCCCTGTTTCATTGTTAAACAATGCTGACATCTGAGCTCTGCAAATAACATATTCACTTTTTAGTGCGTTCCCTGCTCGTTGCCATGTACTAAATTTATAATGAGCATTAGAACTAAGTAAATTTGGTCTGGCTAACTTTATTTTTAAACCTTGTTAAATTTCTATTTATTTTCATTTATTTACAATGATTTCTGCATTTATTTTGAGCGACATACTCGTATGTGTAAATAGGAAAAATAATAAATAGTATTGCTAGTATCTGACATCTGAGTTCTCGTAATGTAAATAACATATTAAATTTCATATTGTTCTTGTGTTTAGCTTGCAAATAGTTAATGTTTGCTTAATAGTCAAAATTGTGAGCTTTCGTGATTCAAAATTGAATAAAGAGCAATATTTGCTGTCAATTGCCTTTTATTTTGAATGATTTTCACAATCAGAACTATTTACTCAACCATTTGACATAGAGTCAAAAAGTGAAGAGCATATCATTGCTATTTGAGCACGGCAACTGACATCTAATTAGTCTCTTCAAACATTGACAAACAGCTGCTGTTTGGCTTAGTTGGCTTCGGTTGGGTTTGGTTTGGTTGGGTTTGGTTTGGCTTGGCTTGGTTTAATGTGGTTTGGTTTCGCTTGCCGGCTGGCAATTTGCAGCTTTATGCATCGGTAATAAACTATTTACTGTATCAGCTATTTACCACTTTTTGATTACGCCGCATTTGTTTGTTTCCTGTGGCCTTAATTTGCACATTGCAGTGGCTGTCGTTAAACGTCAGGCGCTCTCTCACACATACACATACACAGTGTGGCATACGCAGGTGGCGTTTCACGTTTCACGTTTCACGCGCTTTTAATTGAGTGCTTCCGCTGCAATTAACAAGTACAACGCATCCAGTGACGTCGCTTGACTGGCCGAGTGTCTGGTTAGTTGGCTGGTTGGTTAGTTGGTTGCTCTGGCCACTCATCAGGCTTGACCAGCTGTTGGCAGCCAGTGCTCCCCTTTTTTTCTGTTCAGTTCAGTTCTGTTCGGTTCTGTTCTAGATTACAGCATGCTTACGCACTTACGCACTTATGCCTCTTTAGGTAAATATAAAGCATTAAATGTGTTGACGGCCACAATTTGTGACAGCAGTTGCAGGATTTGACAAATTAATTATCCAAAAACGATGCAGATGGCATCCAGCTCGAGCTTAAAGTATAATCTGAAATAACATTATTGTTCCGTTGTCTACTTGAAAGTATAATGCGAAGTGGAATTTGTCTATCGATTGCCTGGCGTTGTTTGGCAGCTCATTTTACTATTTTCCCCAATTTCCACAACTGCCAGTTTAGTTTGCAATTTTCCAGTTGAACGATAAATGCAAATAGATTTCACCTGCAGACGTTGTTTGTCCAACATTCTGAGAATCTTTTTTCGTAAATTATGCGCATGGCATTTTCTCAGCTACACTTTTGGCTGCTGCTGATGCTGTTGCTGTTGCTGTTGCTGTTGCTGTTGCTGCTGCTGATGCTGTTGCTACTGCTGTAGCAGTTGCTGCTGTTGTTGTTGTTGCTGCAAAAGTTGCTTGTAACTGTGTATGCTTTTAGCTTTAGCATGCCGAGTATCGAGAATCATGTATGACTTTGACATTGACAACTTGGCAGTAACATTCATGAGGCCGCTCCGCAGCAGCCCGTCGGAGTTGGCGGCTGCAAAACGAAATTGTGATTACATGCGATGCCGAAATGGTTGTGGCTAATGGCGAGGAGGCGGCGGTGGGTGCACATCATGTTGTTGACCCGAAGCAAGGAAAGGTTGAGGAAATGTTCACATTTTACATTTATTTACATTTGTACCGTTAGTTCGGGCACCAGACAGCGAGCATCGGCATTGACACGGGGTCGATGTCTGATTAGGCTGATGGATCGACCACTTGGTTATTTGACAGCTCACAGTTGGTCCAATGCAAAGTGTTTTCATTTGACATCATTGTCAGTCGGGGCTAATGCTAAATCATTGCACAAATCAATCACAACAATATTGCCACTCAACCATTTGTCACAGTGTGCAGCATCAGCAGCAAAAGTCGATGTTCCGCTTCGTTCCTGCCCCATTCTCTCTGTCTCTCTTTCTCACTCGTTGTATCCACATTTCATCCAACTCCATTCAATTAGCAACTCATAATAACAATAATTTTTCTTGCAATTCGCATTCAGTAAAACATTTTGTGGCACGTTCAACGTTGTCGATGTTCGTGACGCTGCCTACTTCGACTAGCACAAAGTCACCGAGCGAAGCCACAGACACAGTCACTGGCACAGCCAGTCGCCATCATGGGGACAGGCAGAGGCATTAAGGGGATGCGGGCAGAAAGCCCCATGCTCTAGTCATTGACTGCAACAATGTTGCCTGTTAAATGATGCATAATAATCGGGAGCGAGAGCGCGCTTACTGAGCTTTGCTGGCAGCGCGGGAACGTGAACGTTGATGGGATGTGGGACACTGTCCCAATGGGCCAATGGCAATGCCATGCTGTTGTTGATGGTTGAGAAATCATAGTGCTGTAGTCCTTGGTAGCAATTACAATGGGCTTCCAGAGTATTCCTCTGGGTCAAATACATTGTTGTACTTTAAATCTACCTGATGTTGCTTGGCTTGTAAATTTATCTTTCATTAGTTGTTAATAATATATAAAAATATCAGAATTTTATAGGCATGCCATGCTGTCATTACTGTAAGTATGAGCGCGTTTTGATGGAGTTTCTTAAATATTATTATATAAAGTCATTTGTTGTGGCCAGAGCTACTAAAACTATAAGCTGTGACTCCTTCTAAATAAAGGTTGATACTTCTTTTACTATTCTCTGATTGAATAAAATATCCGAGCTTAATGTACTCCTTCAGTATATATTACTAAAATATGTTCTGATTGGCTCAAACTAACTTATCTGTTCCACTGTGCATGGTTGAGGCTTACGTGATTGTGTTGATGGTTGCCGGACGTTGTCCATACTCGATCCCTACTCAGCACTTGTGCATTGTGACCCGCCCATGCGGCCCTACCCTACACCCAAGCCAACGCCCACGCCTACGTGCACGCCCACCTTTAACAGAAATTTGCTGAGTGTAGCTGGTTGCGGGTTGCTGCTGATGGCTACTGATGGTTGCTGGTTGCTAGTTGACGGTTGCTGGCTGGTGGCTGGTGGCTGCTGGCTGGTCACTCGCTGCGTAGCTGACGAAAATTCTCTTGGCTTCCGTTGTGCCAAGTGCAAGTTGGTCATCGTGACCACACAACACAGTTGTGTGTGTGTGTGTGTGTGTGTGTGTGTGTGTGTGTGTGTGTGTGTGTCTTGCAATATTTACTCTGCTTGAAATGAAACATTTTTATAATTTCTTTTCTGTTCGCTTTTTTGCTTGGCTTGTGGCTGGTGCTGCTGCTGCTGCTGCTGCTGTTGTTTGGTTCGTTGGCTATTGGCAACATTGTTATTTTCTGCTATTTGGCCATTGACTATTGACCATCCAGTGTTCAGCACATTTTCAGCGGTTTATTTATTTATTTCGGTTTAATGCATGTTGCTTCTTTCTCTCTCTCTCTCTCTCTCTCTCTCTCACACACACACACACACACACACTTTGTGCCGTGCTTCCATATGTCGTGTTGTCCGTCCCTCCAGCTCTGCCTGCTGCGTCTGCATTGCTTGATTCCGGGAAGTTGTATTGAGTCATTGGTAAACGGTTTACGTTTAACCCATTTAAAAATGCACGCGGCCACCGGGCGGAGAGGCAGGAGGGGGAGGCGGAGGCGGAGGCGGAGGAGTTGTTAAAGGCAGAAAAGAGTCGCGTAAACGCATTTTGAACATTTTCCATTTAGCATACAATGTGGCTAAAAACACAAACAACAAAAACTTGCCTGAATTATATACTTGAAGCTGTTGTATGCACTGTTTCTCTCTCTCCCTCTCTCTCTCTCTCTCTCTCTCTCTCTCTCTCTCTCGCCCTGTTTTTTTTTCAATTTATTATTGTTTGTTTACGTTGGCAGCGCAAAATATTGAACGGAAATATTGCAATATGATTTATGGAAAAAGTGTACAAATATATGCGAGTGAGTAAGATAGAAAGAGAGAGAAGGAAAGGGAGAGAGAGTGCGAGAATATTAGGTGGGGCACAATATTTGCACCGCACATTGTTGGCTGCCAAAAATTCAACGGAAATGAATTCGTTTATGGCGCAACATATTGTATTTTGGTTATCCGCTGTTGTGACAGGCGACCAGTGCAGTTATGATTTGTAATCGGAAGGTATTTGCACGGCCTTTTGCGAAGCGGCCAATTACCGGTTGCTGTTTTTGTTTACTCACTGGCCAATTGAAAGGATTAATAAACAAACGCTTAAAATTACATTCGATTACAGTTGAGGGCAAAGGGCCATCGATTACATATTCAGATATTCTGTGTAGTTTAGTGCAACTAATACCGAATTACGTTCTAAGCCTGGCCTATTTAGCTTGCGGATTAGTTGCTGGCATCATTTGTAGAGCACATTTCTGGCAGCAAATACCATGCCTTTTGGCATTATTTTCAGATAACATATTTTTTTTTTCTGTTGCCTACCCCGAACTCTGTGGCCTGACAATGCAAATTGCCAAAGACAATTTATTCCAATTGCTTGCTGCGCCAAAAGTTAAACAAATATGTCAATTGACCGTGTGTGTGTGTGTGTATGTGTATGTGTGTGTTTGGTTGGCTGTGCGTGTGTGTGTAAGGCGTTGCAAACAAACAAAGCTCAGGACTTTTGCTAAAACCAACTAACCAAACGAAGCTTGTAGTTTAAAAGGCAATTTATCTTTGACTTTTGCAAAGTAAATGCCCGCCATTGTTTAAAGTGGTTCAATCGCCAGAAATCCCAAATTCAGTTCCAGACATTCTATGTATGGATATGTATGTCGGGGCGGTGGCGATGGCGTTGGCGGTGGTGGTGGTGGTGGTGGTGGCGGTGGCCTCCGGGATTCTTCGGGTGGGTTTGCTTAGCTTATGTGTGTCTGTTGGGTAAGCGCTTTTAACTAGTTCTCGCAGCGCTGCTAGCAAAATTTCGAGCATTCTCAACCACTCAATTACACACTCCACACACGCACACAAACACGCACACACACACATGCAGATGGAAGTAATCAATTGAGCTGCCAGGCAAAAGGCACTAGGCAAACAATGGGCATTATACACCAGAAGTTACAATGGGGTGGGTGTACCAGAGACTTTCTCATAAATTTCTCGCGGCATTTGGAAATTGCATTGAAAAACGCACGTAAAACTATTTGAGCTGCTAACCTAAATAAATAAGCGACGGCAACTATCGTAGATGCCCGCAGCAAAAACAGGAAAACTAAACCTGATATCAACGGCCGAATATTCAATACCCTTCTGCATAGCTTTAACTGTGTTTAAGTGTGGGTGAATAAAGCAGTTCCAAACATGTGTGTTCACTGTAGATTAAAGCTGTTCGATGATGTATAGCTGTTACTGTTATGTATGCCTGGCTAACACTTCTTGCCAAACGTTTTTGTCAAATTTGACTAAAAAATGTAAATGTTGCAGCTGCGGAAGGATAGAGGCTGACAGCCTCTATTGACAAACATAGTTCTTTGTTTTTATCAAACATGTGTAAACTACTGAATCTCACAAATGGGATCAAGATTTTTTAATACCCTAGCTAGGGTGTTAATACACTGTAAGCCGCAGCAGCCAGACGGCAGCGGCAGCAAGGCGACTTCAATTGCAAGCCCGGCCATGCAAGACAATTCTGCAACTGCAAAATGTGGGCACTGGCAAATAGAGAGAAACAGAATGAGAGAGAGAGAGAGAGTGTGTGTGAGAGAGAGAGAGAGAGAAAGTGTAGGGAGTGCGAGCGGGCGCCTCCAATGAACTGTGTGGTGCAGGCAATCAATAGATGCGGCTGCAACTTGAGATACAAGATACTTGCAGTGCAACCGTGGAACTTCCCACATGCTTGTGCGGAATGCTATGGAATGTGCACACGCATCTTCGATTGCCATGCGATGCGATGCGATGCGATGCGATGCCCCCACCAGTGCTCCTCCTTGGCCAAGTTGCGGTGCTGCTCTGCTGTGCGGGAGTGGGGCAACCAGGCAGTAGCTTACATTTATGCGCGAAATTGTCGTATACATTTGCACATTCATAAATTCTCGTTGAGCGCCCCTAAAGCGACAGGCGGCAAGAGCCCGTTCTGTTAGGCTTGTGCAGTTGCACAATTGTGGAGTAGGTGGTCGAGGGCGCAGCTGTAAGTGGCAAGCGGCATAGTTGCTGTAAGCTGTGCTCCCGTGCTCCTGGTGGCATTAAAACTTCATCTTAATTTTATTTTATTTTATTTTTGTTTGCTGCTGCGGCTGCGTTTTATTGCCGCATTTTATAGCGACGTGGGGCAACCTTAGAACAGCACGTCATTAGACGATAAATTATCTTTCATGTGCGCTGCATTTTGCATAAAATGTTGCCATGGTGCCGCCGCAAAAGTGTGCCAACAGCTGTGCCTGCCGCGTTCCAGCTGAGCCTGGACCTGAATCTGAATCTTTGCCTGAATCTGAATCTGGTGCGCGCTAACTGCAACTGGGAGCTGCTGGTGCTGCTGCTGCTGCTGTTGCTGCTGCTGGGGCATTAAAAGGATGCCAGGCAATTTGAATTTGTGAAATTCCATTGAGGGAAGCAAATGCTGGCGTTGCCGTTGCCGTTGCCATCGCCGCTCAAAGCCGTTGCCGGGCCTCACTTATCTATGCACAAGATGTTGCCGTTTGATAAGCGCAACGCTGCGCAGCAAATCAGCAATTTATGTGCCGCCGCCGCCGCTGCTGCTGCTGCTGCTGCTGCTGCTGCTGCTGCTGCTGCTATTGCAGTTGCAGTTGCATTCATCATTGACTGCAGCAACAGTTGCTGCATGGAATGCGCTGCCGCCGTCGACGTGCGTTCAACTATGCAAATTTGTGCTAGCTGCCCCCACCAAACCGATAGCGTCCAACATTGACTTGCAACTTGCTACAACTTAGTAACTTGCTGTTAAATGCATACATGGTTGTGTCTGTATGTGTGTGTGTGTGTGTGTGTGTGTGTGTGTGTGTGTGTGTGTGTGTGTGTAGTTGTTGTCAAACAGCATTCAAGCACGATTCTGAGAAACATTCTTGCCCAGTGAGTTGACTTGCACTGCGACTCCAAGAATTTTTGCATTGCTCTGGCCTTAGCTTTGCCCAGATGCGGAGCAGATTATAAAATAAATGAGCTGAAATTATATTGAAGATTGCAAGTAGTAACGGTAGGGTCGATCGACGCATAAAAGCTGACTGTCATGACAGTTCAATCACTGAGATTGTCCATCTTGTTGCGAGCATCTGAGTTATGCCCGCCAATTGGTAGCACGAAAATTGCTTGTCCCGCTGATAGCTAGCATCTAGATACCAGCCAAATAGACGATTTCGAAAGAGAACTGCAAGTGGTGGTGCACTTGACTGCCAGTTGAATCTAACTGCTGCTATTTAAATTCAATATTACACGCATTTAAACTTTCAACCTGGCTGCTAATGACTCTTGGCACTCTGCTGTTGACATCGCCTATTTCAGGTATGATAAATGGCAAAAGGTGTGCCAGGTAATGACAGACCTACAAAAAAGGCAACAGAAAAGAAGGACGTAAGCAAATCGAAAGAGAACAGCAGTGTATCGCCGAAGTTGATACATTCTTACATCACACAAAGAGAACTTACAAGATCGGAATATCATTTAAGAAGCAGAGATTTTCAATGCAAAAAAATTATATATATATATATTTCTTTAAGCAAAAAAACTTAATTTGCGATTTATTTATTTATGAAAATTATATCATATATTAGCAAAGAGATCCTTTTCATTTATAGCCGCAATTTCACCAGGCGCAGTAAGATTTTGAGACGATTGACGATACTTTCTATCGAATCTCATTTCTTGTTTGCATTTGTGCTAATGTCCTATTTGCAACGAACCGTATTAGCTTATACCATCTAATCAAAGATCGTTAGTAGTTTCAAAATTGAATAAGATTTACTTAGAATCCCTTAAACAGTTGCATATTGTCGCGTGTGTTTGTATACAAAATTTACCGCCTTCTGCAAAACATTCCATTTTTTTTGACAAAAGTGTGAAGTGAAATACCAACGCTAAGGGTATCTGCGTATTTGCTGAACTTTGACTATTCACTGCGGGGCAGCAGTTTCTAAAGTGCAATTTAACGCCCTGCCATTGAAACAATTATGCCATAACAATTACGTTTTGGTTGCACATGCAAAGCCACGCCCCCGCTGCCCTCCACCTATTTTTAGTCGCATGTGCTGTGAAGTTGGCGCATTTAGCGCTACTGTTGCTGCCGCTGCCGCTGCTGCTGTTGCTGCTGATATGGCATTTGCTTGTTTTAGCCATTTCATTGGCAAGTCCAAGGAATTTTCATGCGTCAAATTGCCGCATGTGCATTGCGTGTAATTACAGCAATAAAAATTGCAACACATTGCGTACAAACATGCAACATATCAACGGGCTGCATTGCCACTCGCATTTTGATCAAAGCCCTGGTTATATTTTCAGTTGTGTAGCAATTATCTTATTTATTTCACTACATTTATCAAACACTGAACAAATTCACAGTTTCCCTAGAACTCAGCAATGCAGTCCAGTCGTCTTCCCAGTTACAAACGGCTCGTTAGCCCAGTTGGCCACAAGTGAGTGCGCACTGTGGCTGAGTGGCAGACTGGCAGAGTAGCAGAGTGGCTGCCACTTGGGTGGCCATAGCTAGAGCGGAACGCTAGTTGATTGCATTTTTAGCATAAATTTCAGCGCATTTGACTAATGTCTGGCGATTTGTTATTGTTGGAGATGCAACCAATGCTTTCCTTGCCACCATTTTTCAACAGCCACTTTAGCTCTGACACCGGGAATGCATTCAGAATGCATCAGCCAACGAGAGAACTTATTGCAGGTAGCGAGTGTCATGTTGCGACGATAGAAGTCGTATGCAAATGCCAGTTGCTATGCTACATCAGAGAGGGTGTACTATTATGCAATAAGTATTAAGTATACGCACTGTGAGTGCTACTTGCCTGGAAACACGACAGGAAGGCGTTGCATTGCCATCAGCAAAGAAAATAATTAACGGAATGGTTTCAGCACGTACCACATAATCACAGTCAAAGCCGCCAGCACCATTAATGGCACCAAAAATATCAAAACTCGCGCCCAGAGCGGAGCTTTGCTTTTTGGCATCTTTTGCCAATGATTTACCAAGAAACAAATCTTTTAAGGGCATTGCAAAGTGAACATAGTGATATTTTTAAATGAGCTAATAGACAACATCCAACAACTTTTTCAAAATGTTTTGTGCCTTGTTTATTGACTGTGCAAAGTGTACTAGACTAGCTGTGACATTATTTTCAACTCAGCCCTTTTTTCTTTTGTTTTGCAGTTGCTGCCGCTACACAATCGAAAAACTCAACAATATCAAAGCCGTATATACAGATCAAGAAGCACGCCGTTACAAGACTGACCATAACCAATCCAAATGAAACCCATTTGCTGCACTGCAACCCAATCATAACTCCTTATGTCTACTATCAGGGTAAGTTAACGAGACGCTCTGCCCTACCTGTAAGGCTTTGATTGATCTCTTTTGCTGTAGACGGCGCTCCCATTTACTGCAGCTGGTACCGCAACGGCGAGGCCATCGAACATTTGGCCATACGCAACAATCAGTTCTTTATCTATAAGAATGGAACGCTACGCCTGCCGCCCAACGAACGCATCAGCGGCGTTTATCATTGTCTGATTGAGTCGGATGACATGAAAGTAATATCCGACAGCATTACGGTTGAATATCCAGGTGAGTCTAGCTCAGATCGTAAGCTACTTTACGCTATTTGATTCCCAAATATATTCCCATATTTCTTACAGTGCTGAAACGTCTTGTTGTTGGCCAACAACAGAGCGCCAACATAAGTGTTCTGGCCCAGCAAACCCTTGTGCTCGGCTGTCCTTTTCTCAGTGTGCCCGCTGCTCGCGTCAGCTGGTACTTTGGCAACGAGTCCTTGGCGAATGATAGCAGGCGAGTAAAGATCAGTGTTTGGACACCGAACGCGCAGCGGCTGGAGCTCGATCAAACCTGCTCCTATAGAACGCCTTCTGCTGATTTGGTGGCTTCAATAACGCTTGGCATGCTTAAGTTTGGATGTCAACTGAGAGCCGTCATTAATATATTTTTCCCTTTTTCCTTCCTCTCTTTCATTTCCTACAGCGCTTATATCCTGAGCAACGGCACGCTTATAGTGCGAAAAGTGCTACAGGAACAAGCTGGAAAATACAAGTAAGCCATAAACTGAAATAACCTAAGCATGGAAATAATTAGATGATTTCTGCTAGAGATTGAGTATTATAGCTTATTAATTCCATATTGCAAGCACAGGCTTACGCCTCACTTGACTAAAATCTATATTTAAGATATGGAGCAACAATGAATACAGAGAATTTATAGCCGACTTACGGAATAATCCTCTTTAGCATTTGTTGTTATATAAACTGCATCTTAATAAGGATCTATAATCCTTAGGTTCTTCTGTTTTGTTTTTAATGAAACTTTTGATATATGCAAAGAGAGAGAGAGAGGACTTGATACATATTTGGATACACAAAGAATGTTATTTCTTTTATGATTTGTTTAGTTATTTATGAGCATAGCAATATGTTGGACAGATACATTAAATTTAGATGCGTAATCGTGTCAAATTGAAATCAAATATGCTTCGACACGCACGAATATGTTGAACGTGTTTGGTTGTATTTGTTCAGCCAAATCGTATTTCTTGTGCAGGCTGTAGCTGCATCTCATTTGCTTTAAGGTGCAAATTATAATTGGCTATTGCTACTGTTGTTGCATATCAACACCTTAGCCACAATCCATCAATTCATCAGCAACCCTTCTGGAGTCTCTCGGTTTGAGTCAAGTCAACTCAGTGAGTGCATTAATTAACACCATGCACTGGCCGAGTGACTGGCATAATTGTGTGCACTGTCCATGCCAATTAATGTGTTTTGAAATATTATACATTGCAGATGCGTGGCCAAGAACCAGTATGCCAGCAGGACACACCGTCAGTTCGTGTGGCTGGTGCGTGTCGAGCCAAATGCCAGTGGGCCACAAATGCTGTCCACAGCGACAACGCATCTGTTGCCTGCCTTCCAGAATGCCACACTGTTTGTGCCCACAGGAGGGTCGCTGCAACTACGCTGCCACGCCATGGAGGACTATGTGCCCATCGAATGGTGGCTGGAGCATCCCAACAACTCCCTATCCCAGCTGAGTAACAATAGCATGACGCTGGAAATAACGAACGCTAGCATGGCCCGGCATGAGGGCTACTACATGTGCACCACGCCCACAGACAGACAGACGTTTCGGGTGGTAGTCACCATTCCGCCGAGAATAGTAAACACACTGCCCGTGGAGCTGGGCTATATTAGTTTGTCGACAACACTGAGCTGTCGCGCTGAAGGTAATCCGGAACCAAGTCTCAGCTGGTACCACAATGGAGCACCCCTCAACAGTTCCTATACACGCTACATCAGTGGCAACGAGCTGCACATACACTCGTTCGATCCAGAGGAGCAGGGCATCTATCAGTGCTTCGCGCGCAATGTAGCTGGCGAGGACTCCGTCACTGGCGAGATGCGTTTCAAGCACCAGCTAGAGCAGCCGAATCCACTGCAGAATATACGCTGCTATCCGCACAGTTTTCATACCATCAATGTTACCTTTGACAGCCGCACCTTAGAGGTAATTTGTCAATCATTTGCAAAATGTGAGTTTTATTTGCTAATTCGATGTTGTTCCTTGCAGTCCATGTTCGTGGTGCACATTGTGCGCAGCAATCCGCATCAGTGGAGCTCGTTTGCGCCCATGAAACTGAATCACACCTCGTTTGTGGTGATCTCAACTGGTCTGCCCATCTATCGTCCTTTTGCGTTAATCACCCGATTTCTCTTGCCAACCTCAGAAGTGCGTTCTGGCAATTTAGTGCCGCAGCAGATGATGATTAGTTCGATGCGCAGTCCGGCTGTTGTTTGCTGCACCCAAGGCTGTGAGTTAACTCTTAGTTGCAAGCTAAACCAATTTGGAAGTTAATCGCATTTGTCTTTAACACAGTGCTGCTGCGGCTGGTACATCTGGGCAACGATACCTTTGTCAAGTGGTCGCAGGCGGAGCTGGACAACAAAAAGTACTTTATACTACAGTTCTCCATCAATCACACACATCCTCATCCCTCTCAGCTATTGGACGGACCACTGCATGGCACTGTCACGTCCGTGGAAGAAAAGGCAGACGAGGTGCGGCGCCAGCTGACCATTATTCGGCCTCTTAATCAGTCGGCTGCTGCCACAGTGCTGCGTAATGCAGAGCACGAAGTGTTAGACAACGAGGTGGACGATCTTACGCTTGAAATAGAAGAGGACATCTTCAGTCTGGTGGTGGATGCCAGTGTCACGGGCCTGCTCTTGCATCACTTTAGTCGCATAAAGATGCGTGTGCTTATCATCACCAGCGAGAACGAGTATCTCGCCCAGGACTTTCGCTATGTACAGTGGAAGATTGTGAGTAGACTGTACTGTGGTGGCAAGTTGCAATGACTTACCTTGGCATCTGAGCCCTGTCGACTTCCCTTTGCATGCTCTAAAGTCTCTATTTCTCTCACTCTCTCTTCCCTGTAGATCGAGAACGGCACATCCGATCAAGCGAACATGTCCTTTCGCCTGATTACCGTGGAGTCACGCATGCTGGCCTTTCAGTTCCTGGATAGCCTCAATGACACCTGCGTCTACGAGTGCCACCTGCACGTTCAGTTGCCGCTGCGCAAACAAGAGCCCAAATGCAAAGAGCGCACCATTGTCAACTCGGTGCTGCTCGTCTCAGGCCTCAGTGCCAATGAACGCTACAATTTCCATTTCTACAATTGCAAGCCTCAAATCTTCTATGGCGAAATGGATGTGCAGACGCTGCCAGACCGTAAGCCCCAGCCTCAATCCCTATCAAATCTAAATGATTTGTCAATACTTTCGCTTTTATACTTTAGCGCCCGGGACTATTAGCAACTCGCGCGTGGTCAAACACAATGGCCTCAAGCTTATATGGGAGCCACCACTGCATCCCAATGGACGTGTCCATCACTATAATATACTATGGACTTTGGGCAATGTCACACACGAGGCAAACGTGCTAGAGTGTCGCCCTTGTTTCTATAAGGTAATATCAAAGTCAATTAGATTCAGCCAACTGTGAAGCTAGGCCATATCTGCTGCCAGTACTGGCCGCTTTAAATTACTTTTGCAATAGGTGTATTTATGAGAAAGAGACAAAGATAGTATTCAAAATGTTGTCCTGTTTTGTTTTGCAGTTTCCCAATGTTTCGGAAACAGACAAGATTCATGTGGCCGTTCGTGTTGTTGGTGAAACGGGTGTTGGGGCGCCCATGTTCTTTGATTTGATTAATCATCACATCCTGGAAACGGTACAGAACTCCTCGAATCATGAAGTCTATAGCGGCATTGCCATCGGCTCGCTGCTGTCTATGCTTTGTGTTTTTGCCTTTGCGCTCTTCATCATATTTCAGAGGCGTCGATTTAAGGCACGCGCCCCGGGGCCTACGCATTTGACCACGCCCACAGACATCAATTTCGGAAATCTGAGCAGTGCCTCGGGCATTCCTGGTGACAGTGCCGGTGGCCTTAGCGGCAACACAATGCAGCAAGACTGTCACGAAATGCAGACACTGATTCCACGCTCCCGGTATCACATCGAACTGCTGCCAGAGCGCACGCTGGAATATCAAACAAGCGCAGCGACGGCGGCAAATTTGCCGAATGGCAACGGCAACGGTACGGCCGCACGGCGTCCCGATCACGAAGCACAACTAGAGCTGACCATTGCTGGCGTGCACAATCTATCTCAGCTGCCACTGTGCGCTGGTTCGCCGGAGCGTAAAACTGTGCAGGATGCCATGCTCCAAGAGGCAAAGGCCTTCTACATACCGTATCGCCATACGCCACCCAATGCAGTGGCGCTGCAGGCAGGCGGCAGCACCAACTCCAATGCCACTCACAAGCAAAGTTCCTCAAAGAACAGCGATGGCGCTCTTGAAGTGGCAGTGCCGCCCAACTCGCTGCCGCTGGTGGCCACCGTGCCGGGCCTGGGCCGACGCAGTGGCAGCTTGAGCAGCAGCAGCGCCAGCAGCACTAGCAACGGCAGCAAGAAACAATTCCATACAAATTTTGCTCGGCACTCGAATTCCAATGATGGCATCTGCCTGCTGGCCGAAGAGGAATCGGCAGCGACGCTGACGCCGACATCGGAGCACGAGTACGCGTGTGTTAGTCTCACAAACGGTTTCAAGTTGCCCGCCGAAATGACAAAGCAAACGTCGAGCAAAAGCCAATTTAGCAACAACAATAACAGCAGCAGCAACCAGAAGTCAACTGTTGTCCAGCAGAAGGATCGCCAGCAACAGCAGCAGCAGTCTCACCAGCCGATGCCACAGCAGTATCCTTCTGCATCCATAGTTCCTGTCAACGGACCACAGACGCACTCTGTGGGCGTTAAGAGCAAAAAGACGACGACATTGGCCAAACAGGCGTGGCCAGCGTCCACGGCACTAAATCGTCGTGCCCAAGTCGATCCAAATGGCTGAACCTAAATAGCTGTCATGGTCGTCGTCGCCTCGCCAAGCAAAAGTATTCCATGAAGCTACTACTACACATACACTTCACTTCACACACACACACATACATACACTTATACACACATACACACAATTACACATTCGCAGCTCGAAACATTCCAAACATTGTTGATCCCTATATTTGCATTAGTTCAGTATAAGGACACATAAGTATATGCTTAGTTATATGAAGTACATTTTATAAATGTATCTATTTATCTTTATCTTTATCTTTATCTGCGAGAGCTAAAGTTGAACCATGAGAATATGATATGATATACGAGAACCTAAGTACATAAGCAGCATATTTATATACATACATACATTAACGCATATTTACTTTAATTTTAGGCACATGAACGTTTTTAAACTTGTTTAGTTTTTGTTTGTTTTCTTTTGTTAATTGAGGCTAAATATAATTATTATTTTAATTTGTAGTAAACGTTCTCCAATATCAATTTATTTAACTGCCGTAGTATTCTATTACAACACACATAGCCAAAAACCAAACAAATGCAATAGCCCAGCTCACACATACATAAATATATGTGTATGTATATACATATATACACACCTACACTCACACTCACAATAGTCACAAAAGTGTTCATATTGATTTACAGCTAATAATTACCTATAGAAATATTCCCATTCATATTTAAGTAAAATATTTAATTTTCGCATTTTAATTGCTGCATTTTTGCGTTTTGTTTGAACATTTTTCATTTGTTTGTTTATTATTTTTTTAATTTTTGTTTAACCGATATATCAAATGTACCTGATTATATTCATTTTGCATTTCGTTAAGCGCTCATTTCCAGCAGCGGACAACACATAACAAACAAACAAACACGCATATTGCATTTCGATTCTATTTAAATAGACCTTTTGTTAATGCCCCACACGCATTTCAAATGTACCGCAGCCGTATTGAACGAGTCTATCCCAATTACCGACTGTACCTAGTTCGTACAAACAAATAAACCTCTAGCTATGTCACACACACACACACACACACACCACACACCACACCACACACACAACATCAGATATATTTCTATAAGCATTGAAAGTTATATAAAATGTATTTAACATTGAGCGCAGAATTTAAAATGAGCTCATCTATAATATGTATTTTGTAAATTGTTGTTCAATGTTCAAAAGCCGATGTGAAAATTGTTATAAAATACATAGATACACACGCACACACACAGCCACACAACCAAACACGCAGACATTCCATTTTCATAGACGTATTTAACTAGGGTACATGCATCAAATTATATTACTGAATGAAATCCAAAAAAAAAGAAGAAAAAAACAAGTAGACAAAATGTTAAATTAAGCACGCAAATTCAAGTAAACAATATATGTACGATTCCATATTGAAAGAATGTGTTTAAGAACTGTAACTGTATACGTATTTAGATGTAAGTGCAATAACACCTATTTAAACCAGTAACAAACCCGTCAACCTAAAACCAACCAAACACAGCTAAACAAAAACTAAAAACAATAGTACCTTTCCCATTGGAAATGAAAAAATATATATATATATATTGCATAAAAGCAGTAAATATATTACAATATGTAACTTCCACAGTGGTATATGTGCTTCATTATGAAAACATAAAAATACGTAGCTCGGTTCCATCTAAGCTTCCCGAAGAACCAGTCTTGGCCGCACATACCATACTTTTCCGGCAATAGCTACCAATTCAAATTGTGTTCATATTGAAATAAGCCACGAAATTGGCATTTCAACTGCATTTGGAACCAGCTGATATAACATAGTCTTAGCACATACAAAACTTCAAAGGTGTTCCGTCAAACAACATTTAAGATTAATAATAAAAAGCTCAGTAAAACGTTATTGAAGCAAATCAATTTTTGAAATCAAGCTAAAAATATTCCGTAAATGAACTCAAAATTCCTAAGAACAAAAGAAAATTTTAAACAAAAGTTAAATATACGAAAAAAAAATATTATGCAGCAAAAAGCAAAATAAATGTATTTAATTAAAATAATAAATAAAAGTAGCTCTTAAGAAATACATTAAAAAATGAAGAAGAAAAAGAAAATAACATGATAAGAATGTGAAATTAAAAAATTAATAACTGCGATTGTGATCGCTGTGTAAGTGGATGTGATAAATGTTTAAAATATTTAAGCGCAAAAACAATAACAAAAACAAAAAACAAAAAAAATATGAATATAATTATTCGATGGCATAAGAATGCGTATTGCGACTTTTACATAGATGTCTTTGGCTAAAGCGAAACCAATAAAAATCAATAACTAAGAGAGAGTCCACTAAAATTATAAGGAAATTATGTTCTTAACTCTTTGATAATGCTGATCCTAATCATTATTTGAACTAAGCATGTTCTATACGTAATTTTAGTTTGGGTCTTAAGTTCTCATTGTGTATACCTCATTAGTGGAGTGGAAATTAAATTGTAACTATTTTATGTGTATTTAGTTGGTTGCCCCATCTGTAATATATATTTAATGCAAAATTGCTTAAATTCGGAGCAGAAATCGGACGAAAGATAAAAATTGAAAACGGAATCGAATGTATTTTTTATGTAATTTATATACATTGTATATGCTACAGAAATATTATTGTATTAGATTTGGAAACTCAACTGGCAAATATGCGATATATGATCGTGTATGATCGTGTTAATGTTTTCGGTGCCAGTAAATTGACATGCCAACCAGAAATTAGCGCGGCTACAGAGTCTAATAATATGTATCGATGATTATACTATATATAGATATATATATATAAATAATATACGTGAAAAGGTGAAGAACGCTAGAAAAGCATCCTTAACTATTGGAAAGAAAAAACATATTAAAACTAAGTTATGACGACAAAAAAAAAATTAATACAATTTGCATTTTTATTAACTATAAACGTTAAACGTACTTTTATTAGTAAGTATATACAATATAATTTTCTTAGCTGTAAATCTTTAGTAACTCTCAGTACTTAACAGGTTTGTATAAAATATCAAATGGACATAATATCATTATCAATTTACATCCAGTTTAATTCGATGGTAACGTTTAACAGTGTCGTCCTTTTACACAAATATACAACATTATCGATTTGAACAAAGTTGTATATATATATATAAATATTCTTCCATATATATAGCTTTCTCTGGGCTATGGTATATGCTAGATACCTGTACAGTACTATAAATATATGATCACATCACAACTAACTGAACAAATGATCACAATACAAAATCGCAAAACTTGCCATAATCTACATACATATATAAATGATTTAGTTTACGTGCTAAATGGCATGCTTAAACGCATCTTCTTGAGTGTCTGATTAAATGAGGAAATCTTGGAAACTAACCTTTCGCTCTGCCAAGCTATAAATTAAGTGCAGTGAAACTAGAATTTGAATCTATTGACGATATACCCGAGACACAATCAATGACAATAACTGATAGTCTACTTAACTTTATATTTCAAACATGAATAATTCTAAAAAACAAAAGCAAATAAAATTTAAGTCAAATTTCCCTTGAATGATTAGTTATGAATCAATTAAAAAAAAATATAATAAGCTATGCTATGCTATGCACCATAACAAGTAAAAACGCTTTGACACGCGTAATTATCGGGCAACTTATAGTTGTAAGCCTATTCACATATCGATTCCAATTCATTGAGGTCCTGCTGCATGTATATATGGCTAATGCTAATTGACGGGGGGCTCAGCACACCTTTTTTATCATTTTCACCAATTCTTTGTACAGAATGCAGTCCCGACTGCGCGGCTTGCAGATCTCGCGATGATCCAATCGTATGCCGCACACTTCACCGAAACCCGGATCTATTTAATGTGTGGAAAGATAGTTTAATTATTATGTTTGTGATTAGCTAAAGAGCTAGCGAAGCTTACCGGCTGAATCCACACCCACAATCCGTAAATAGAGCACTGACATAAGCGTCAGAGCTGTTTCTACAAAGCTGAAAACTTCAATTTTCAAATGACCCAAGTGATATAGGCCAGCAAAACGACGATGCAAGTCCAGCAGATACTTGTTATCTATCAAATAAAGGTATACAGCATATATAGAACTGGTCTAGTATTCTTTAGCTTTGACATACTCTTTTCTATCTCCAGCAGTTCTACGGAGCGCGATAGCAGGGGCGCCTTGATTGAAGCCAAATGGGAGCCACGATGCGGCACCGAGTAGAAGAAACAGCCACGGGCAGATTGCCAGAGCGGCCTCATGGCTGGCCGACCGCACTCCCAAGCATCTACGAGCAGCTGCTTGATGAACAGGCCTCCTTTCGAATGGCCGACATAGATGATGGGATGTCCGTGGCCAACGCGATGCTGCATTAGCAGCTCGGCCATTTCGCGTGAGCGCTGAATTAGGCTGGAACGCGGTTCCTTAGTCTTCCAAAGCGGACGCCACAGATAGGGATCTGTTGTATAGTTGACAGCTATGACCCTTACTCCCGGACAGTCTAACGGCAGCCAGTCTCCGGGCCAGCATTTGGAGTAGTTGGGATCATTGGCGGATGGTTTCTTTTTGCTTTTGCTGGTAGACTTGCGCGTCGTGGAGGCTTGCGAGCTGTCCTGGCTGACGCTGTTGTTGTTCTCGGCCTGCAGCATGGACTCCAGCTCGACCGGCAACTCTTGGCTGTTGTCGTGCATGCGCAGACGGAATGTTGGGAAGCTGTACTCGATGCCTTCACATATTTGAATGTCCTCCGGCTCCCCACAAACATAGGCATAACTGTGTGAAGATCATGAGTAAGTGAATGTTCAAATATAAAGAACTTAATAATTAACTTCTACTTACTCTTCGGCAATGTCATTATTTTCGGAAGCATTATAGGGATGTGGCTCAGACGCTTGTTGCACTGCTGCGCGCTGCCAGGCCTCATCTGCAATAGCAACATCTGTATCCAGGGTGCGGTTGCAGGAAGCGAACTTGGCGCGTTTCTCTCGTGGCGCTGGATGTATTGCGGCGCTGCGTGAATAACGAGGCCGTTTGGGTGGACGCACGGGTGGCCGGGGCGGACGATCGAACTCCACCGGATGGCGCTCATTTTGCCAAAGGCCCTGCCGCCACGTGTTCACCAGCGAGCCGTGCAGGCCATGCACAAGCACAATGTCTGCGCGTATGGGCGTGCCCGGCGTCGGTTCGGCAAGTATATTGAGGGTGCAACAGCTGGAACTGGAGCTTGAGCTCTGAAGACTGTAGATAGGCGGCCCCTGCAACGGTGTGCTGGGCGCTGTGGGCGTATTAGGCGGTATGGGTGTGATCGGTATACGTGTGGTCAGCGTATCAGGCAGAATTTCCAAGCCATCTTGGGACTTGCGCAATTTAAGTAAATTGAGCAACGGCCCCAGACGATTGGAAACTGTCAATGAAAGAGATTGCGGGTTGAGCGATAAGAATTTGATATAAAAAGCTGCGAATTGCGGTATGAGCATGATGAACCAATGAAGAATTGGGTAACTGAGGCAATGCTATGCATTTCAAGTACTAACCTTGTACGGACGATAGATTCAGCGATAAAGTGTTGGCGGCAAATGCCATCAGATTGGTCAGCGCCTGGCGGCTAGAGGTCAGATTCTGTAGCACACGTAGCACGCGAACATCGCGTATGCCTTTAATGCCGCGGGCGACGCCATTGGCCAAAGGCAGCACCAGCCGCACAAGGACTCCAAGGACAACACGCATGCTGCCGATGTTATGCCTGCCACATATAAGAAAACAAATACGAACTAAGCAATGGCAAATGAATAGACAAGAGATTAGGGAAACACTTACGGTTCTATCAAGGCACCGCCACTGGATGAGCGCACCAACTGGTTAATCGCCTGCTCCTCCTCCTGGCGATCAATTTCCAGCTCGTTGGCATTGCTGATTGTACTGTCAAGTGACTGATCAGCGGCTTGACCTGTGATTTGGTCAACTTCCTCGGCTATGCTCATCATCGCAATGTCGCAAACGTAATGCTCATCTATTGAGTGAAGTGGAGTGTCTTTGTTGTTGTTGCTGTTGTTGTTGGCTGTGTTGTATTGAATGTTTGAGTTGTTACTGTCGTTGACTTGTTGTTCAGCGCTGCATAATGCACTGGTGTTGTTATGGGTGTCGCTTTCAGTGGACATAGTTTTTAGTGTTTTCTATTAGCTATGCGCCACCTCGATCTGCACAGCTGGCTTGCTGCCAATTAGCACAGATTCAACATGTTGCCAGTGAAGGGCTGCGCACTAAACTGCAAATAAATTTGAATTGAATTTTAATCATATGCACTCAGTTGGCTGCCAATGTCAATGTCACTGCGCTGCACACTTAGTGCAATCAGTACTTTGCACTCGTTTCTCTTCCCTCTTTATTTACCACTCAAAAGAAGGTTTTATTCGCCAGTCTAAAAATACAAGCGCACTAGCACACAACGGGGCTGCATCAAAGCAAGTATACGACTCGTGTGCCACGAATATGTAAGCAAACAATCTTTCGAGTAAAACGAGCTGCTAACAGCTAACTAGCTTCTCACAATTTGTTTTTCTTCGCTGGGCTATGGAATTTATTTATTATTTATTCATTAACAAACAGCTTTCTATTTAAAAAGACATGTTCAATTCTAACAAGTCACCTACTATGTTCAGTTTGCTTGATAACACCAACGATTAGAAAAAAAATTGTAGTAAATACAGATCCTATTTTAGTTAACTCTATTTGATATGGGAATTATCTAGAAACTATATACACAAATATGTATTCAAAGTATTTAAATGAAGTGAATTGTTTTAGGTCTTCAGTGAAATGCGTCATCTTAGCTCAGGTTGTCAAACATGAGCTTTTATTTCCTCATCGTGAGGAAGCCCAATCACGGCAGTCTATCTCATGAAAGAAATTGCCATTGCTCGCTGAAACACTAACAGTTATTGACTAAGACTGCATATGCAACAATATCACCCATACCGCCCGTAAGCCGGTGGTCAATTACATTTGCCGTCTCTTTGCTGCATTTTCCATTAGATAACCAACAACAGCGGCCATAGGGGCAACAAATTCTAAGCGTGTTACGTTGACTGTTATGCCGCAGCAGAAATTCAAGTTGAGGGTCGTTACATGTGGCACGATACAAAAAAAAGGGCAAAGCTTGTTGCATGTGTGTCAGCATGTTTCGTGCAGGTCCAGCACAATGGCTTTTGTTATTGCTGCGCCTTTTGTTGTTATAAATTGCTCTAATAGTCCACAGAGAGCGGCACGAATAACTGTACATCTTAACAAAGCACAGCTAAAATTTGCATTAGAATTGACATGCGAAATGTAATTAGGAACGCCATCATTGAGCTGGGAAAGCATCGCAATATCTCAACTGATCGGGGGAGCAGCCGCCCACCCGTATTTAAATTACACTGGCCAAACAGCTCGACTTACACACTTGTTTCACTTGGGCCGCCGACCGTACCGAGAACCGCGCACAATGCAAATCAAAGTAGAACTGCGACCGGCACCTTCAGGCAGCCGAGGCCGAGGCCCAGCAGCAACAGCGGCATCAGTCGCAACAGTCGCAGCAGTCGCAGCAGTCGCAACAGTCGCGACAGCCGCTAATGCGCACCACGTTCGCGCGTGGCTCAGCGGTTGAGTGGTTCTGCTGAGTGGTTGTGACGAACGAAAACAACTCAAATGTCATTCAAATGGGGCTAGCACCAGTATCGTGCATTGAGCACTTTACATGGCTCTCATCAAGTGCCAGCTGCAGTGCGTCAAAAGACACAAGTCAATTGCAATCAACTGCAGACAATTGCAGGCATATGTTAGCTTGTTGTTGGCTTTATAAATAAACAATTGAAAGAAACAATATGAACTGAAAGGTTTCATCGGCTCTTATCGCTTTGTCGACTTATTTCTGGCGAAATGTTTGCTGCTCCTAATTGGAAAATATCTTTCTTTTACCCATTTGCTGATTAAATTTTAATACCCTACAGTTCATTTTGATCGTATTAAGATAAGCCTCTTTTTGATAACTTTAATCTATGCGAACATTTTAATAAGTAAATTAATATACGATAGAAAGATTTTAGTCTTTTTTTGTTCTCCACATTTATTTAATTAAGCGCGAAATATCTTACATCAGTCACTCGCTCTCTCACAAAGTTTTCCTTTCTCTTCATATCCCTCCCCTTCTCCCTCTCCTTTCCCTTTCTCTTTCCTTCTCCCTCTCGTTATTTCGCTCTCTCTTTCTCTCTGTATTTCTCTTGTAGTTGCTTTTTGTTCTCTAGAGTCTAGACAGTTTGAAGAACCTGAATTCCCCTTTACGATAACAAAAATATTTTTAATCGAATACCTAATACATATTTATAATTGATATTTTCGTTCTATTATTTATTATTTAAGCACTTGTATTTTAGTGGGCGCGCGCATTATCGCTATACCATTAAAATACTGAAAAGTTTACAGATTTGTACAGGGTATTTTATAGTCAAGCATTTTTGGTTTTGCTATTTTTAATTTTGGCATATTGTCAGTGGCTGATAAGAGCGGTGCTACTGACCCATTCGCACAGGTGGCACATGGCAGCAGACTTTCTCGTTGACGAGTTGAACTTTAATTAATTACTTGGCATCAAGTCAATTGGTTCGAATAATTTATGCCATTATCAATAGTTAGACGCAGAAAAATAGAATAACTCAAATATATATTCGACGGGCTACAGTCCACTAATTTCTCTTTATCTAATTCGGGGTCCGTGAACTTTGGCAGTGGAGAGAGAATTGTAGTGCACTTGAACTGCTACGTAGACAATTATCGGCTATCTCAAGTGCATGGCTTTATTTTATGACTGAGTCAGATAAGCAGACTGATAAAGCGGAATTATACTGCAGTTGGTCTTTTCACAACAAACTGAAACTTATACAGTCTACAAGCTATACTGAGGCTTACATTCATGAGCAGCATAAATAAAGGCTTATCGTCGGGAATTGTCAATGATATTGTGTAATAAGTTATAGTCGACAGGTGAAGGCAGTGCAGTTTCTTTTGTGTAATTGAGTTATGCAAATGCATTCGGCTATTGCATTGTAGCTAGTTCTCAAATAAAAGACAATTTTCATTTGGTTTTGCTGAGTGGGTCGAGGCGTAAATACACAAGTTATACATATTCGATACTAAACACAGAACTTATCCACAACTTTGTTTTACCGAGTGTGAATAATAGGGTGGCAACGGCAGTTGACTAGGATTTGAAATTGGTACGATTAAGGTGGGCGTAAATGTATGAATATATAAATAATTTGTATTATAAACACACGAAATTTGTCGGCTAAGTGTAAGGTGTTGAGGTGAACTGGGGTGCCGCTGCTTTGAGACTTTGTTCTGAATATCGTAGTTGCGAAAGCTCTTGCCCCATTCGACGGTGCTGGCAGCGGGGCGCAGTATACATTATTAATCATACGCCCTGTGGACTTTGTACAGCAGCCGAACAACGCGGCGTCTCTTTATCGAGAGTCTGTCACAGTTGCATTCACTTTTTGTTCTAGCTGTCTTTTATCGCAGAATACGGCGTAATAAGGCCACTAGGCAACTGCACTGCCAGATGGTTAAATAAATATATGAAAGCGCTGCCATCACTGATTCTTTTGTTATTGTTTCCGTTTTTTATGTTAGCTGATTGTTTTCAATGAAATCTTTCACACAAGTTGATTCGCTTGCCAGCAAACTGCTGGTAAAACGTGCTAGAATTTATTAACTGGAAACTGGGTGGTAACGCGACATGAAACGTAACCATCAGCCAGTTAACATTGTAATTGAATTGTCGCATGTAGCTACCACATGAGCCTCACATAATGTGTGAATGATATACATACATATACATATGAGCATATATGCGGGATTGCATGCTAGAATGGCCAACAAGTTCACCTGCCACTCAGTCAGCCTCGCATAATGACGCCCACGCAGCGGCAGGTGTCGCATGTGCAATAAACTGGAACAGAATCAAATCGGAATCTAAGCGCCACAGCACAATTCTGTGACATAATTTGGTTCAGTTTTGTCAAACGCTTCGACTGATTCCAGTTACGACAGACGAATACGATTCATAAATATGACTTTACACGTAAAATAATGATAATAGTTAAAATCTTAAACTACGCATAATACAGGTTATGAAACTTGCAGCTGCCTTAAAACCGCGATATACATTCTACATTTCAAGTATGTGGAATTCTAAACCGCAGGGCGTGCTGCGCTTATTATGATTATTTGTTATGAGAGGAACTCGAGTTTGAGTACGCAGAACAAAAACAACTAACGATAATCACTTGAGTTTGGACAAGATAACCATGCGTCGCTTGACAGCAGATAGTTGGAAAGTGCGTAAAATAAATTTAAATTTGTGCTTTATGAGCCGAATCACAATAATTTGTTTACAATAAAGCAGCGCTCAATCGAGTATAACTACTCGAAAAATAAAAACAAATAACATCGCTGCCATCATCATCAATTTGTATATTTTATATAAGAATCCATTGCAAAGCTCAATTTAGATTTAAATTCGCTTTAATGAAATCCGTTCGATCGATTTAAAGTCCAAAATCAAACTGTAATTAATTGTATCCAAACAGCCAACTAAACTTTAGACAAGAAAATGACAAAAGACGATTTTGTTTACTTGTTATATCTTTAAGCGAAATAACTTGATGCTGATTACATATACATATATCTATATACATGGC
The DNA here is from genome assembly GCA_035045945.1 of Drosophila anceps. NCBI lineage: Eukaryota > Metazoa > Arthropoda > Insecta > Diptera > Drosophilidae > Drosophila > Drosophila anceps. The sequence continues at coordinate 17,089,568 of JAWNON010000225.1, forward strand.
CATATATGGGCGAATACAAAGGTTAATTAAGCAGGAAAATAAGCAAAAAATATATTTAAGTTGTTAATGTGAGGAACAGGTTGACGTAGATAATCGCATCACGACAATATATTTTATATATATATATATGTATATGTAAAATTAATTACAGCCAAAATTTATAATTGTATTAAAAATGTATGCAAAAAAAAAAATTAAAAAATAAGTAAACTAAGTTTTAAAAAATAATTTAGGCAGTTCAAAAAATTTAATTGCAGCAACGACATTTAGAAACAAGAAGAAGTATCGAAAGACTTTCAACACACCTAGGTACATGCCTATGTATTCATAATTTATTTATATATATTTAAATTTATAGATCCATTTCACTTTTGTTAATTTTTTCTTACATATGAGCTGACTGGCTGGCTGAAGAGATTCTTAAACAAGTTATGCAAAATCTGAGAGCATTGAAATATATAAATATACATACAGAAGCGTGTCGCTGTGAGCATTCATTTATATCAAGCTATATAGACAACATCAGGCCATATTATAAGACAAAGATTATAATAATTTTTGATCTTATACATATAGTATACATATATTTCTTTTCTTTTTTTTTTTTTGTTTTGCTGCCATGAGGAACAGAATCAAAGTCCGCAGAGCCTTGGGCCACTAAAATGCCGTGTCTGAATTGCTAATGAAGTGGTTTTAGTCAAGTGATGAGGGGCATGATTAAATCGGCTAGCTCGTATGATATCACTTATAGTATGCCGCATGTACAGCAGTGCGAGCAAACAATTCCCTAATCGACTTAACTATTTCGCATAGACAAAAGAAATGTGTAGCTGACAAATCTAACAGCTGTCACTAGCAGCCAAGCAAAGCAAAAGTGTTCACTTCAGTATATTACCAAATCAACCCTATCCAACCGGCGTACGGCATACGCTTTAGAGTGTAAAGCAAATGGCATAATAGGGCAGCAAGTGGTTGTTGATGCGTGTTTCTGGCTAAGACAGGGCAGGCACGCGGGAGATGAGGGCGTGGGTGTGTTCGTGGGCGTGGGCTAGCTGGAAATTCGCCTTAACCTTCAAACACTTGGGATGAGCGGTAACAAAGCTCCAAGCAGAAGCACAAGAAATGAAATAATCATCGGTCTGGGCTGAATATATATATAAATTTATATATATATATATATATATATATATATACATATATATAACATACATATACATATTTTTATATATATGTATATCATTGTTGTTGTGCTCGGTGGAAACGTGTTTTGTGTACACGATATTTGTTTGCCCCCGAACAGCTGGATAACTCCACTATGCGACTATTTTGTGGCACACTGCAAGGCAGTTAAATAGAAGAGCCCGCAGCGTGTGCGCCAACTGCTCAGTTGAATCGCACTGCCATTGTAAATACAATGTTCACATGTATTCACACGTATGTTTGTGTGCATGTATATAGGCAATATACGCATGACAAATTGTGTTTGATTGCGATTCAAGCTTCGGTCACCCAAGCAATTTTCCACTCTTAATAAATTTGCAGTTGTGTATTTTTAGACGAATTTTCAAACGTTAATTGCATATTCGAGTAGCTTGGCCATTTGGAGAGTTCAATTAGCATTTCACACCTGTTTGCTTATCAGTTTCTTTTTGTTGTCCAACTACATATTTAATAAAGAAATCATATATTTTGGTTTCTTTGTTTTTGCCGATGTTGTTGTTGTTGTTATATTACGATAGCAGCCAGCAGCAACAAGCACGCGACGTTGTTGTTATTGCTGTATTTTGTGAGGGAGGAAACTGCTGTGCTAGGGAGCTCTCGCAAGATTTGAATAAGATTTGTTGGCTAGCATAGTTTTTAAAACTTACGTACACATTAGTAACTACAATATCTACATGTATACATATACCTATACACATGGGGACCACAATAGATCACACACTCACACTAGATTTAAACTTGACGGGCACAAAAAGCTTTTTCCACAGCAGAACGCAAACGACAACAACGGCGCGTCCACAGCGCTCGAACGCTCAACAGCAACTATTTATTATTACAAAAACCACATACACGTCTATGGGGAACAGATACACACATGCTCATACCCGCGCACACACTTACACATATACATAGGCACATTCATGTACTGTGAGTGTCAACAAAAAGTTTTACGCAAAGTTAAAGCAGCTGGCGCGGTTGCTAGGCTCAAGCTTTTCGATGCTCAGAGCAAAGCAAAGAGAGAGAGAGAGAGAGAGAGTAAATGAAAAGCTAAGAGAGAGTCTATTGCAACGCAGGGCTGCCAACTTGCTTTAAAATCAAGGCGGTAATTTATTAATTTAAATTTGGTTACGTTTTTCTTTTCCTTTTTTTTTTTTTTTTAGCATATACACATATATGCAAACATATGAAAATATATGTTTTTAACAAATGAATTGACCTTACAAATGGTCATGCCAAAAAAAGCGACGCCTGAGTCTACTTTGACCAGCGTCGCAGACAAATGTGCTTTTGGCTGTCTCAAAAATTACGTTAACGGTACATTTAGCGGATCCCGCGTGCAAATGCCGTTTGTCCAAATCTTCATTGCCCAATTCATGAGGATGATGAGGAGGAATCCGAGCTGCTGTCGCTGGAGCTGGAGTCGCTGCTCTGGCCATGTTTGCGGCGTCGCGACTTCTTCTCGTCAATCACCTCATAGCTGGGCAGCGTGGAGTTGCTGGAGTCTGAGCTGCTGCTGCTTGAACTGCTCGACTCCTCAATAACAGCCTCGATTTTGCGCGATTTTCTAACAAAAAAAAAAAAGAGAAAATATTAACAAAATTTTCGATTTGATTACCAGATTGTCGCCTACTTCTTATCGGCCTTTTCGGCGTTTTTTGCGCGTTTCTGTTTCTTAGCATTCATCGCATCGCAGTCGCTCGGCGAGCTGCTGCAGTTGCGCTTCGATTTCTTCCCCTTTTTATCCTTGTTGCTGGCCTTGGTGGAGTACAGATTCTGTGAGCTGGCAGTGGAGTAGCCCGTATCCTTACGCTTGCGTTTCTTTCTATATGAAGCGAAACAAATGTTGTGTATTATTTCATTGGGCAGTTCCGCAGACGACTTACTTATCCTTTTTATCGCGCTTCTTTTTGCTGTAACTGGCCTCTTGTTCCACAAAGTCTCTGTCCTTAGCTCTGGATTGATAAAAGTGAACCATATCTATTTAATCTGTCAATTTTGTTGCCTTTAAGCACTTACTTCTTAATCTTCTTTTTGACATCGCCGCCACGTTCATTGGATATCATATAAATGCTGTTCTGGTCCGCATCGTGTACTCGCCGCCGGGATTGATATTGACGAGCCTTGGCCATGCGACTCTCGCGTCGATTTTTCCAGAACTCCGCATTGACCACGTACAGGCGATACAGTTGGAGTATAATCACCAAGGAGTTCTTGCCTAGAACATTGCTAGTTGTAGCTAATCTTGAAGTAATATTTAATACGATGTGACTTACAGGTAAAAAACACATTCATGTAGTTAATTATTTTGTATTGAAATATAATCAATAAGCGAAAGGTGAGAAACGGCGCATCCTGAAGAATTACGTTCAGCACTATGCCTATAGAAGGGGGAGATAATCATTGGAATATAATTGTGTATCGGAGTCTTTTTCTTACCCCAGACATCGATGCCACAGCAGCAGTTCTGGCAGCAGTCCGTCTGTCTGCAAGATACACAATGTCAATGGCTGTCAAAATAGATTGGACATTTTCACTTACTCCTCCTTATGATGGGAACCGCTGCCTCGCGGTCGGCGGCCCCGTGTCGCTGACAGCACAATCGTAAACTGCATTAGACTCCACGACCAAATGCCCAGAGTGAGAAATACCAAAAATCCAATGCGTGCAATGGAATCATCTTTGTAGGAGTCAAAGAACTCGATGATATCCGCCGCAGTGCCAATATAGACCAACAGCAGCTGGCTGAGCTGGTCGCGTGTCAAGTCACCTTTGGGCAACAGCCAGCGACCCACAATCAGGATAAGCATAAGAAACTGTTCGATGAGCGTCGTCCAGGTATCTGGACTAATCACGGGCAATGTGATCCCAGCATCATCCAACAGATCAGCCACGGGCGCCATTGCGCTGCTGTTTGTGGTGCTGGTAGAGGTGGTGACGGCGGCGCTTGCGCTGGCGATGGTGCTGGTAAGATTGCTGTCATTGATGGCACTGCTGGCATTTAGATTTACCAACGAGCCATTTATCACCAGCAGGCGACGCTCGATCTTATCCAATTCAAGTAACCAAATGGCCGGCACAATGCTGCTCAGGTAGAGAAAGACGGAGGGGCAGAACCTGCAGACGCGAGAGGGGAATGAAGAGAGAAAGATGGCGCATAAGCGAATGTCCAAAACAAACAGACAAACAAACAAGTCAAAGTGATGCGGCCCGCGCCAAAAGGTAAACAACTGGCACAAGACACAAGCTAACAATCTAGTGCCAAAGTGAAATTCCATTAAAGTTTTTTACTACAACGGCGCGTGGGTGGGTGCCTGGAGGAGTGGTCGTTGTGGTCATGATGGTCCGTCTGTTCTTAGTGGTTGCTTGCACACACATTAACCACATGATTTCACTTTTAATTGAAAATCAAAACCCCCCAAACGAACATGACGTCAGCTCCAGCCGATTTGTTGTTTACGTTGCCTCAGACTACCCACGCGACTAGATGAATGCGTAGCTCAAAGGATCTGTCGACTTACCAGCGCCATTCCTGCGTCTTCTTGATCATTATGGTGAAGATGCCCTCGAGCAGCAGCAGCAGGAGTGGCCCACATAGCGTCCAGTAAATGATGTCCTTCTTAAACGTGGTCACCTGCCAAATGGCCAGCAAGCTGTGAGCACTGAATATGATGCGCGTTAGGATCGCCTTAATTGTTGATATTATTTTGGCCATGATCACTTGAGCAGCATAGTCTCCAAGCCACACTGCCAACTACTAACTAAATTAGTTAGTTGCAGCAACCAACAAGACGAGACAAGACAAGGCGAACCGCACGCAGCAAAGCTCCAAACGCAACTAAAATTGACAGACAGTAAAAATCGCAAGCCAAATGCTTTCATTAGATGTTTAAACGCTTTTTAGGAAATTAAGGACAACGCAGCGAACAGCGCGATACATAAACACGAGTAATTGGTGAATGGACAACGTTCGCGTGGTTCTTGCCCTCTAAGTCCGAATACTTCAGCGAAAAGGCCAAGCAATGTGCTTAATTATAATATCAGTGGGATACCTGGTAAAATCTAATCGTATTATATTCCATTATTGAGGGCAACTTTTTGACTAAAACCATTTAAAAATGGAAAATGCAGTTTAACAATTATTTTTTATTTACCACATTCAGAATTATAAAAAAATGTTCGAAAGATAAAAGTGAACGGTGCAACTTGTGATTCCTATTGGGCGCCTCCTTGCTAAGATACGGCCCTGTCAATGACTGGCTAAATGAAATTGAACACACGCGTGGCTTGCACCACGAGCTCACACTAGTTATACCTAAAAGTCACATGACCGTTTAGTGCTCTGACAGCTTTAGCTGTCTTTCACTACCTTTGACTGGCTACAAATGCAAAGCAAACAAGTCGCGACAGTCAGAATCCTGAACCTTGGCCATCAAAAACGTGGGTATGTCCAGTTAGATAGCCGACTTACGGTTGTCATTAAACTGTCCCACTGAATTTTACTGATGTTTACGTTGATTTAGCGAGAGTTAGGTCAATTATTTTGTGCACGTGAAGCAAGTAAAGCGGGTAATGAGAGAACAACATGCGACCAACTGTTGAAAGTCAATTGTGATTTCTTTGTCCGAAAAACATTTACTCAGTTCATCCATTGATTTAAAGAATTTAAATTAGGCGCCATTGAATTCGATTGGAGGAATTGGCTCGCATAGCATTGCCAGATAAATAAACGTAAAAGTAAATTCTGTCGGATGTTAAGCGTGTTACTATCGATAGAACTCTTGTCCTGATTATCACATATCGATATGTCATTCGACTCTTCTTTATAAACATATTAATAACAAAACACGTGAAATTTTATTAAATTGTAAATTAACTAACATTAGTAATAACAAATGTCCTCTTCGAGTGAGTCCTTGGCTTTATCCGACCATAATACGACCAGCGATGATGACGAAACACAGGTAGCTTCGTTGGCTTAATATTTTGAAAATATATATAATTTAATTTTGATTTGTCGTCAGTGTGCTGTTCGCGAGGACCTTAAGACTATGTCCTTTGAAGAGATAATGCAGCTCAAGGAAGAACTTGGCGCAAAAGTTTACAAGGAGGCTGTTCTCGGCAATAAAAGTGTCAAGCGTAAACAGCCGAAACCAAAATTAGAACTCAAAAGACTGAACAAAAATCGACCCCGGGAAATAAGTTCAAAGCGTCAAGTGCCCTTTTTAGGCGCTGAGCTGCGTCTGGAACGTAAAAAAGAAGCTAAGCTACGGGATCCACGTTTTGATGAGAAATCTGGCGCCTATGACGTTGATACTTTTAAGCAAAACTACAAATTTATAACGAAAATTCGCGATAAGGAAGTGAACCAGCTGAAGAAACGTCTCGATAATGTACAGGATGACGAAGAAAAACTAAAAATAAAGCACACAATGCAAAGACTCATTAATAAGAATGTGGAGGATAAACGCTGGCACCTCAAGCAAAACATATTGAGAGAGGAACGTAAGGAGATTCAAAAGGCGCACGACGAGGGACGCCAACCACACTATGTGACAAAACGTAAGTTTAGAGAACTGAAGTTATAACCGGATATCATAACAATTTACATTGCAGAGGAAAGGCGTGCGAGAGAGCTGGTTGCTCAATTTGAGCAGTTGAAAGATACTGGAAAACTAAACAAACATCTGGAGAAACGACGCAAAAAGAATGCCGCAAAGGATCGGAAGCGTATAAGCATTGAATAGATGTAGTTATTTTAGTAATAAATGTTTATATATTAACAATTCACATAATATATTTAGCCCGTTCGCAACATTTTAGCCTCGCGTTTTTCTTGGAGTTCACGTCGCTGATCCTCGACAATAACTTTACGCTCCTCCAAAAACTGAGCATACTCCGTGGGATCCAGCTCGCGAACTACTTTTATTCCACAAGTCCGTGCAATGCCAATGAGCATCTCACACATTTGCTAATAAAATTAAGCCATGTCAAAAAATGATACAAATATTAATATCCAACTTACTCTCATGGTCAGCAGTGCATTTGGTGGATCTTGTATCTTGATTGCCGCTATTTCGTACAAATGCTTTAGAGTAATCTTTCCGGCAATCTCTCGTCCTGGAGTCATCGTGCCTCGCTGAATGCCGGCCGCTTGCTTAAGGAAAAATGTGGCTGGCGGATGATGTATGGCCAAGTCGTAGCTGCGATCGCTGTTCATTGAGATCCGACATGGTAGTGGTACGCCCTCTTTCATTTCTGCAGTTTTCGTGTTAAAGTCCTTGCAAAACGCGGCTATGTTAATGGCTCGCTATCGAAATGCAATTATTACTTATATGGTAAACACATACATTTGTTGGAACTCACCTGACCCAACATGGGACCCAGTGGCGGGCCGGCTGCTGCCATGCCCGCGGGTATATTTGTTTTTAGTTTTGTCGTATGCGTTACTCGCTCTACTGTTTTCTTTAATGATTTTAATTTTCCCGCTGCTTTAGACATTTTAATTGATGTAATCCACAATTTCAGAATATGATTGTTATGCAAAGAGATCCAATGCGACTCAAAAGAAGAAGAATAAACAGCTGTTGGCGGCACACGGACAAGCTATTGAATGAGATCCCGATATATCGATATTAAATATAGTTCAGACGAATATCGTTAAAACACCTATTAATAAATTGTAAATTGAGTTAGTATCAAGCTATAACTGACTTCACTAACAGTTTAATAGTTGCAAACCATATTTTCGTTTTCGTTTGTCTTTTTTTCGACAAAAACATAGAACCATGCTGTTAATAACAGGTAAACAAACTGTTACAGGCACTATGACAAAATGAACGAATCGAATTGATGAGCGATGGTTCAAATGAACTTGTTCCAAACGATTTAGTACCCATTTACTGAAAAGACGCGTTTTTTTTATTAAAAGAAAACAATAATAAATAAATTATATAAAATAAAAGCGGCTAACAACGAAACATGTCTATTGAAATAGAATCAGCAGAGTAAGTAAAAGGAATTACGCACCATATAATCTGATGAAGAAACACACTTTTTGCAGCGTTATTCGTCTAATTCAGCAATACCTGAAGGAATCAAATCTGCTCAAAACACTTCAAACCTTACAGGTAGGACTACATTTTATTTATTGAACTCATCATACTAGTTTGATACTTTACAGGAGGAAACTGGAGTTTCACTCAATACGGTAGACAGCGTCGATGGCTTTGTCCAAGATATCTCTAATGGCCACTGGGACACTGTGCTTAAAGTAACGCAATCCCTCAAGTTGCCCGACAAAAAATTGCTAAATCTCTATGAACAAATTGTCTTGGAATTGATAGAGCTGCGGGAATTAGGTGCCGCTCGCTCTCTATTACGTCAGACAGACCCAATGAGTATGTTAAAGCAGCACGAGCCCGAACGGTATATACATTTAGGTGAGTGTCAACACTCTTCTATGCATAAATCTTATTAATGCTGTTAATCTCTCAGAGAATATGTTGCAACGTGCGTATTTCGATCCCCGCGAAGCTTATGCGGAAGGCAGCAGCAAAGAGAAGCGACGAGCGGCTATTGCCCAGGAGTTGAGTGGTGAAGTGCACGTGGTGCCCTCGTCAAGGCTCTTGGCGTTGCTCGGCCAAGCGTTAAAGTGGCAACAGCATCAAGGTCTGCTTCCACCCGGTACTACAATCGATTTATTCCGCGGTAAGGCAGCCATGAGAGACCAAGAGGAGGAAATGTATCCCACGCAGCTGTTTCGACAAATCAAATTTGGTGAAAAGTCCCATGTCGAATGTGCACAGTTCTCACCAGATGGACAATATCTAATAACAGGCAGCGTAGATGGCTTTTTAGAAGTTTGGAATTTTACAACGGGCAAAGTACGTAAAGATTTAAAGTACCAGGCGCAAGACCAGTTCATGATGATGGAGCAAGCTGTGCTGGCATTGACCTTCTCGCGTGACTCTGAAATGGTGGCATCCGGAGCTCAGGACGGCCAAATAAAGGTTTGGCGCATCATTACCGGCCAGTGTCTCCGTAAATTCGAAAAGGCACACACCAAAGGCATTACTTGTTTACAGTTCTCTCGCGACAACAGTCAAGTGCTCAGTGCTTCGTTTGACTATACTGTGCGCTTGCACGGCCTGAAGTCTGGTAAAATGCTTAAGGAGTTTAAGGGTCACACGTCATTTGTCAATGAGACCACGTTTACACCCGATGGCCACAGTGTCCTAAGCGCATCCTCGGATGGCACCGTTAAAGTCTGGTCACTGAAGACTACAGAATGCGTAGCTACGTACAAGCCTTTGGGCAATGAACTGGCTGTTAACACTGTGCTTATATTGCCCAAAAATCCGGAACATTTTATCGTTTGCAATAGATCGAATACAGTTGTCATTATGAACATGCAGGGCCAGATTGTTCGATCATTCTCATCGGGTAAGCGCGAGGGAGGCGCATTTATTTCAGCCACCCTATCACCTCGAGGCGAATTTATTTACTGTGCTGGGGAAGATCAAGTGCTCTATTGTTTCTCTGTGTCATCAGGCAAACTGGAGCGTACTCTGAATGTAAGTACTTTCGTTGGCCTCGTTTTGTAACTAGCTTTACGCATTTGTTTTGTTTTTAGGTACACGAAAAGGACGTCATTGGCCTAACACATCACCCGCATCAGAATCTTCTGGCTAGCTATAGTGAAGACGGCCTGCTAAAGTTATGGAAGCCTTAGTTTAAATAAGTGCTAATCAACTGCGCGCATACTAAGTTTTATTTAGTAGCAATAGATTTTACCTATCAAAATATATGTATTTTATTTAACAGCACTGTAAAACTAACTGCGTTTGACCAGTCGTTGCTTTAGATTTTCTTATGCCCTGTATCAATATTGTCAATCATGTCTCTATCAAACAAATTGACTTTAATTAAGAATTATGCAAAGCCACAACGAGCACGGCTGCGGTAATCCGCTGTCTTCGTTTCAATTGGTCTCTATGTTTGAATTAGTCAAGCAACTGCATTCAAGTGAACCAGTTGTACAGCGCACAGCCACGCTCCATCAGCATGAAAAGTGACGAGATAATTGAGAAAATACGCAACAAGCTCAAGGAGTCGGATCCCAACAAACGAACTGTAGTGAACACATTTCAGTTCAATTTTACGGATACCGATGGCAAACTCATTAAGAGCATGGGTGAGTTATTGCCATTACTTTTGTTTGGCGCCTCCTGCTGACCGTCTCACTGTAGTATTTGATTTCAAAGCTTTGGACATTTATGAAGGCACCGCAGCTGATGCCGACGGCCGGGTTACAATAGCAGATGAGGACTTTTATTTAGTCGGCACGAAACAAAAGAGCTTTGAGCAAATACTGGAAGAGGACAAGGCTAAAGTCGATGGCGATGCAGATGCTATTAACAAAATGTTGGACAAGTTTCGTTTAAATTCGCAAAAGTAAAAAATACATTTTATAAAATCTGCATGTGCAATTCGGAATTAAATATAACAAACACCAACTTTTATCCACTTAAAATTATATGTGAATTAGCAAGCGAACATAAATGCTAAGTTTGATGACATCTAAAGTCTGTGAATGAGAAATTAAAATGATTTGAGTTTGCTGCTTAGTCGAAAGATTTTCAGTTGCTCAAAGCAGTGGATGGCGTTGATGGCTAAGTACAAAATATGTCGAATGATCACTGGGACACAGTGCTAAAAGTAACGCAATCTCTTGAAATATATTAATTGAGCTGCGCGAATAGGGTAACGCCTGTTCGCTAGGTTGCCAAGCAGTCCCAGTGAATATATTGAATCAGCACGAGAGCATATAACTTCTTTCTCTGTAGAAGTCCTATTTATGCACCATATTGCCAAAGCAAAGAATTCTTTGCTTAGATATACCTGGAGTAGATTTAAGGAGTGGTATGATAATTTACTCGGGGTTTGTTTCTTTATTGATATACGTGTTATATATAAGCTATATATTCCTGGTAGCATGAATCTGTGGCTTGGTAATATTAAAGGAAAAATCACATTTTACCTTGGTTTAGTATTCGTTTATTTAATTACCTTTATTTATATTTAATGTTAACATGGAATTGTTTTTGTAGGTGTTTTTGTTCAATTTTAAAATTTTGCGTTTAATCAACTATCTTTTGCTAAAGCGTAGCGTTCTATGCCAATGCATACGCTTGGGTTTCATTTTTTTTGTTTTTGTTTTTGTTTTTTTTTTTTGGCTTTTGGTTTTTATTTTGGTTTAGGCTTTACATACTGTTTAGTATAACTTATCTTTCATTTGACTGCCTTGCTTAATTATAGATTTAAATGTAAATTTAACACTTGCTTGTTTAATTTAACGTTGTGTTTTGTTTAGTAAACGCTTAGAACATTTTACGGGGATTTTGCCGTTTGTTTCTCAAACATTTTTATTTAATTTTTATATGTTTAGTAAATAGGTTTTAAATGTATGTTTATTTTTTATTGCTAGAACACAAATTCAATTTTTTTAATTAACTAATTTAATTGGGGTTCACTTTAATGTCATACAACAACAAAATTTATACACTTAAACTAAATATCTTTAGTTATTTATTTTTTGTTTTTTTTTTTATTCTGCAATTGTTTAAAAATAATTAATTATTTCTTATAAAATAGTTGATCTTTATGCATTTTACAAACACTTTAACAACGTTTTATTTTTCTTATTTTTTTTTCAATATTCGATTTATTTATTATGTTTTTATTAAACACCTACATAGTTTTATTTAAAATGATTTTTAGGTTGAACTGTTTAAATTTTTCTCATTTATTTAAGCTTTTTTAAGTTTTCTTTTATGCAAAACGTACGAGCGCTATGAAACCAATAATTTTTTTTTATTTTCTCAAATATTCATTTTATGTTTTATCATTCTGATCAAAGATCTCATTTTAAAATAACGTAAACAATCATTTATAGTAAATTTAAAAATTTATTCTTAAGATAGAATATAGACGTACATCATAAACATATTCCGAACTAAAAAAAAACAAATAATAAATTTAGTTATTAATACTCAACGATTGGCATGAATAACTTTGTATTGTTTCTTGTTTGTTTTTTTTTTTATATTAGCTTTTCGTTTTTATTTTATTTACTGTATAAGTGTTTATTATCGTTCTCTTTAGCGTGTAGATTTTTAGAAATTTGTTTTCTTTTTAATATCGCTGCAACATTCCCTATAAAAACGTGCTTAAATAGACAAAAATCTTTGAATTTATCAATTTGGAATTTGTGTGGCACGACAAATAGCGCATTAAAATTTAATTGTATTAATACATTATTTTTTTTTATTACTTATTTATACAAAACTCTCAATTAAAGGATTTTGCGTTTAACTTTTGCTGGAAGATACAGGTTTGATAGTCACTAATTCATTTATTTATGCATTCTCCTTCACGTATGTATCCTATGTGCTTATGCATGCATTTGTTAAAAACTTCAATTTATAAACATGTTTAACTTGAGTTTCGTCGGTTCCTCGGGTGTGTGTAAAAAAGGTGTAAATAAAAGTTATACGCGCCTGTATAGATATACTCTATGTGTTTATGTTTATTGTTTTATGCCCTTTAATAAATAGAATTGTTTATTTACTTTGCTTGCCTTCAAATTTATTTATTCATGTGGATGAGTATTATTTTCCTTTCGTTTTTTAAGGTGTTTTTTATTATTTTTTTTTTTATTATTGGATTTGTTGTATAATTCATTCAATTTATGCTTCACCTAAATATTACTCGTATCAAATATAAAAATCAACAACTTTTTGCGGTCTCTTTTGGCTAAGAAAATGCTTTACGTGCTTGCCGCTTGGTTAATCCACTCATGAACCATTAGCGTGGTTTGCTTTCTCATCATTTCTGCATTTTCGCATTTCCTTCGTCATCCGTAGTCGCCATGTGTATAATATAGTATGTATGTATAATTAAATGTAATTATTATTTGTTGTCTGTCTTCTTTGTTCATCGTAAATCGTTAATCGTTTATCATTTATCGTTTATCGTTTATCGCTACTACAATGTTTACGCCCTACTGTACTTTTTTACGTTATTCGCGCCTCTTTTATAGCTTATTAAATATATGTCTTAATCAATTCGCACATTTGCATAATTTTTCGTCTTTTATGTATTGTTAACTTTTGAATTTTTGTTCAAGTTCTTTATGCTCCAGCTGTTCGTACTCATTTACGTAATGCGTCCTTCAACTGGGGCACGACTTAACCTAAAGCGCTTTATAGCTGAAACTAGCGATAAAAATACTTAAACACATAGTTAAACGTTTGCCATTTGGTTTACATGATCAATATTATCTTCGTCGAAATGCACATCGTTAATAAATATGTCGGCAGCCAGTTGATCCTCATCCAGTTCCAGATCGTCGTCGTCTTCATCATCGTCATCGTCGTTCATTAGACCGTGCGACATGTCAACGCCGGCTATGCATATATGCGGTGGTGGTGGCACACTGGTGGGCGGCAGTGGTGCCGGTGGAATGATCAGCGTGCCACTATTGATGCCGTGTAAGCTGCCCGCAATGCTCGCCCCACCACTCTGCAAATGACGGCGACTGGAGCTAAGACCAGCTGAGAAATATTGATTTTGTTTAGTGTGTGTTGAGTTCGATCCAATTTGAAACGTTTATACAAATTACCTCCAAAAATTAAAAAAAAAAAGTCAAATAACAAATCAAAGAAAACCTAAAATATTATACAAATATAAAATAAAACAGAACAGAATCTCAGCTTGGGTCCCTCCTGCTTACCCGTTGCGCTCGTCTGAGAATCATAGTGTGCATTTCGATGTAAACCCAATTGACGCACGTGATTTCTACGTTTTCTTCTGGAGTGACAGAGTGTGCATAGGAGACAAATTAGGGACGAGGCGACGACTAGTGTTATTATAATTAGGACGTCGTGATCCTCCTCGGCCGCTTCCGTGATACCTGGTTCAGGAATTAACACGTAAATAAACCAAAGTGCAAAGCAAATTTAACAATTGTTAATATACAGAGCTGTGAGAATGCTGTACACATTATCGTGGGCTTTCAAAGTCTTTAATTATGGTAAATGTAGATGTTACGTAGATAATGTGTAAATGAGTCTCTAGCTAACTGGTAGATAGTGTAAAGACTTGAGTTCTTCTCTTCGTGTGTTGACATTAAGTATTCGATTTATCATATTATTTTTATGCAGGGTTTAATTGGGGATAACAGTTGAGAATGCAGCTCAGTTTATCATTAGTTCATAAATGGGTATTGCGAAAACGAAAAAACAGTTGAGTGCACAACATAAAAAAGCCAGAATTCTAAACGAAACGTTCCAATCAGCATGCTCTTGAAACGGTTTCCGAAGGCTACAGCAATAGAAAACTCAAATATGCAACTGAGGGCTAAAATCAAAAATACGGGGAATTTATATTAGATATTTGGTAAATTATATATAGGGGGTTTCTTTCAAAGCAATATCTTTCTAGAACGATGCTTTATTTGGAAGTGTCGCTTGTGGCAAGTTTTCATTTTGAGAGTTGTGGATTTTGTGGGGCTCTTTTATAGGTAGTGTGCATGTCATGATTGTGGCTGTGGGCGTGTGCAGCGATTTGAGACAAGTTTATGCAGGACTCACGTGTTATATGTGACCAAAGGTATTATGTATTCTTATTCTTATTCTTAGACATTAGCATTTAATTGGCGTATAATTTATGCTTTGCTAAATTATTCAAAACTCTTGCCATATTTTTTTCTGTTTTTTTTTTGTTTTTTGTTTTTTGTTATATTATTGTAATAGTTATTCATCACTTTTGATTATCGTGAAAATTCCTTTCGTTTGGCAATCCAATTTGAAATTTTTTATTTATATTTTTTGATTTAATTGTTCGTTTTGTTAAGGATTTTGATTTCGATTTAGTTAACGTTTTAGTTGTACGTATTCAAGACTAGTGCCATAATTGATAAAACAAGTGTCTGTAGAAATGTGGGCAAATGCGTGGAGTTTGCGTCACCTGTGTCATTGTAACGGGTTGTTTCAGGTATTTGATTCGGATTATTTTTAAGGAGTTTCAAATGTTACGTAAAGATTGTTAGTTTTCAGTTGGTTCAAGTGGAAAAATCACATCGAGAAAGTATAGAAAAGAAAGACAAAGAACAGAGAGAAATAGAAGAAGACATGTGAGA
Organism: Drosophila anceps; assembly: GCA_035045945.1. Classification (NCBI taxonomy): domain Eukaryota; kingdom Metazoa; phylum Arthropoda; class Insecta; order Diptera; family Drosophilidae; genus Drosophila; species Drosophila anceps. The sequence continues at coordinate 17,104,989 of JAWNON010000225.1, forward strand.
AAAAGAGATAGTTTTAGTGTGGGCGTGGCTGTTGTTAGTACTGAGATCGCTGTGTTCAGGTTTTGTACGATTAAATATGCCATTTGGTATGTGGATGTATTAGTATAGGTAGAACAGTAATTATGCATAGCTTAAGAGTGACTTCATGAGTGAATGGGTGATACTTAATTAAGAATACGAAATTGTATGTACAAAAGTTCTGGCCATGTAAATGACAATAATAATACATATAGAGCTGTTGAAATTTTGGTGCTGTGAGTTTGTAGACCTTAAGTTTTAAGAGGTTTTAATTTTCATTGTGTTTATATTATTTTTGATTAGTTTTAGTTAGTGAAAACATTTAATTAATATATTTTTTAGCAAGTGTTTCGTCGGGTTCAAGTTTTCGTGGTTGGCATAAACAAATGAAAAGCATAACGAACAAAATATGCATCAAATGCAGCGACTTTGCACTCAATTTATAATCTTAATTGAAAAGGAAAACTAAAATGGAAATCATGAAATGTGAATAACAAGATTACGTATACGATTTTCATGGTCGCTCAGTGGACGCACTGAAATCACAAACTCAACGATAGAAAACAATAAATAAGTAGAGTATATTAAATAAATGAGAAGTAAAGTATATCAGAAGGAAAATAAAAATGAACTGAACCGTTCGACTCACTCACGACTCACAATGCAATTCGTCACTATCATCGCCGGGACCGCAGTTCTTGACGCCGTCGCAGCGCAGCTTATCCGATATGCAATAGCCCGCAGCGCACTGGAAGTGGTACGTGGACTCACAAAGCAACCCAATCGATGGTGGTCCCGGGCCAGAGTCCTGTATCTCAGTCCATACTATGCGGAAGCCCTGCATGAATAAAATTATTTATTTATTGCATTTCATTCAGCTGGAAAAAGTGAATGGTTAACCCAAAAATCCTTGCACTTCCGCTGCAACCCAAAAAAATATGCACCCAATGCTCACCTGTGCACCAACGGTCTTGTCGCTGGTAGTAAAACTGATGCGCGCTGTCTGGCCAGTGGATATATAGTGCCAGTGCTCAATGGGTGGCTTTTCGCCACACAGCTCTAGAGGCGGCTGATCCGAGTCAACATTCACCCACAGGCGCAGCACAGCGGCGGGACATCCACGATCTAATATAGAATTGGAGCTTCAATGAGTATACAGTTCCAGGGCAGTTGGTTGCATTTTACTTACTCGCTGGATCGCCCTCGAGTCCGAATTGCTCAAAATTGATGGATAACTTGTAACCGGCGCGTGCGGTCATCACCCAGTTGCATGCATTGGAAGCCATGCCGCGACCTGGGGCCTTATAGCCTGCTGGATAGTTCGGGGAGGTAATAATGCCGGAGTCTTCATTGCTGAAGTTGCCGCCACAGTCGCCTGCATCGGATTTGGCCGACTCGAAAAAGTATCGAGCCTTGAAGCCACTGGCCACGCTCTCTTGATCCGTGTGCAACGTGATACGTAGACCAACCGCGCCTCGTGGGCTCTCAACCGGTCCGGGTGCTGTCAAACCACAATATCGACCCAGCAAGCGATCATTGTTATCCCGGTAGACTACATACATTTCCAGCCAATCCTCAAAGCAAGCACCGGAGCTGCAAACGATGAAGTTAGTGTAAGTTAATCTTCGTTTACATTACTTCCAAACCTGTACTCACCCGTAAGAGCCGGCGGTGGCATTCACATTGTTGTCCGCCTTGATCTTGAAGTGATCGAATACAATGGTCACCTGCTCATTGGGCTCGGCCAAGAACAAATAGGAACAGTTCGTGTCTGACGGATAGTTGGAGGGATAGCGCGGGCTGTTTAGCTCACCGCGTTTCTTTGAGCTGCTCACATACGTAAAGCTGCAGGTGCCGTCTGGTGCCGCTGTGCCGGGTATCTTGTATTCCGTTTCGAATGTGTACTTGCCCTTAAAGCCGCGTCCCTGCAGCTCACCCGAACTGAACACCATGGCCAGACGTGGCCCATCGCTGATCACGCGTTGCGTCTCATTGCCACACAGTTCGTAATCAAACTTGTCGTACGCATCGGCCGTCTCCTGGCCTTTCAGATATATCTTGAGATAGCCATCAGTACAGTTGGATCTTGAATGAATAGAATAGAAATACATTTGATATTAGTTGATCAACAAACAGGCACCAAATTTCATTTGCGCACTCGCTCTTGTCCTTGTGCTCCACTTTGGGTATGTTGAAAGAGATAAACTCGAGACGTACACGCTCCAGATGCTGTGCATCTTGCATGCCATAGATGAAATATCTGCGAAGAGTAATTCGTTGAACTCAATTCTCGACAGTAGAAACTATCGAAACCTGTAGATACCACTTACCTACACACAGTTTTTTGTATATATGGATAGGGATAGTTAGGTGAGAGCACGACTCCAGTTGATTCCTTATTTGATAAAATCTTTTGATCACATTCTGAGCCACGTATGTGAATGCCATCATTTTCACCTGATTAACGCAATTTTATGTTGGATTTCGTTTTTGTTTTGGTTTTGTTTTTAGTATTTATTGTTGCATTTTTAGGTGATTTGTTGAAATTTACAGAGAGCAGTTTACATCAGATAATGTAGCAGTTGTTAGAATTTGTGGATTAATTTCAGTTAGAGTTGATAGATTATAGAGAGAGACGGAAGAGAGAATTAAGTTGTGGATCAAATAGCTGACAGCTGATAGAATGCAACAAAATGAACAAATGAACAGATGAACAAATAATCCAATGAGTGAAAATGTGCTTCACACACATACACTGAGCCGTCAAATGTGTGCGTGGCGGCCATTTTGTGGCGTTGCCAACTAACTATTGCATTGCCAACACAATTGGCAGCGCCGCAAAATGGCCGTCGTTCTGGGGCACTGGCTAAACTGAAATATATTTATAGATTACTGAATAATACTTACGTATAAAATCTAATTTAACAAAACTTTCGCTAAATTCATAAATTCCTTTAAAGCCACGATTTTGGGAATTTGCGGTGCGCGGTAGGGTATAAAAATGAACAAAAAGGCTCGATTCGCTCGAATACAATACTAAGTTTCTTTGCTGTCCGCAATATGTACCGATTAATGCTGACGAATTATCTGGACCATCGTACACTTTCACATAGTCAAATGGGCAGCTGTTTGTATGTTGTTGTTGTTGTTGTTGTTCATGTTGTTATATATATATGTATATATATATTGATGATGATGGTAAACAGTAATTTGGTTGTAGACGAATAAATTGTAATAGCAATTGGAATAGAACGTACATAGAATAGAATTTACATAGAATTTATATAAGTAATTGTTCGAGATAGTTCACAGATACGATTCTATGTGGGAGCGTGCGTGTGTGTCTGTGTGCGTGTGTGTGAGTTCGTCATAGCTGCAGATCAAAACAAATTCAAGGTAACGAGAATTTGCTTTGATTTTGACTGGAAACTGTTTTGAGTGTGCGTGTGTGTGTGTGTGTGTGTGTCTGTGGGTAGGCGAGTGTTTTGTTTGTTTTGTATGTGAATTTGTACAGCATTAGGGGTACTCACTGTGGTCCACCAAAAAACAGATCAAAATCACGAAACTCTAATCTAACTCTCTGATTTGATTCACCAAGAAATTGATATGTGCATGACATATCCTTCGGATAGGCACCTGGATAGGTTGGCGATATGAGTGCGCCAGTTTTATTGATACTCATGCTAGGCGTTATCGTATAGGAACATGGCGAACCAGCAATGGGTATGCCAATTTCATATTCCGCTGTAAATGGCATTAGTTAAATGAAGTAAAAAAGTTGACACGTGCCACTGCACTTACATGCATTTATAAACCGAAACGTGCCCTCGAACAGGTCCGTCGACACATTCTTGTTGCTGAAAAATGAAATGGCAACGGCGCGGTACATGGAAATGCGACGACGCGGTGGTATGGCACCACAGTAGCGACCGCCGAATGGCGAATTGATCAGCTCCGCTGGTTCGGACGATTGCACCTCCGAGTAGATATCCATGTACTCATGAACACAACTGTAAAGCGTAAGCCAAACTCAAATTAAATATTCATTAATTCGACTTAATTAATTATTAACCCACCTTGGTAATTCACCGACGGCCGAACCGCTGTAATGCGAATAATAAAAATGTAAAATCAAAATAAAATTAATTCATTGAGATGAAAATGAAATTCAACTGCTGCATGCGACTTACTCAGGCGGACTTCCTCTTAAATTAAAGGATTTAAAAACTACTTCGACGCGCTGGCCAGGTCCTGCTAGGAATGTGTAGAGGCATTGGCGCGAATGATTGCGATGATTGTGCAGCAGCGGCGCCGTAAAGCTGCCATTTTGCGGACCACCAATGCGCGAGACAAACGTCTGATCACATTCTGTTTGCCAATGCAGGGAGAGAAAGAAAGAGAGAATTCCGCACAAACGGGTAAAGTTTGCATGCGGTTTTTGGTGTTGGATGAGTCAAGTTGTTACAAGTCGCTGCAATGGTTAGGTATAGACACACACAACAATACAAACACATACACAAAACGTAGCAGTAAAACAATAGTTGAACTGTATGCATAGCAGCCATAGCTGTGTGCTAGTGTATCAGTGTCAGTGTGTGTGTGTGTTTATGTGTATGTGTGTGTGTGTGTGTGTATGTGTTGATGTATTTACAACTAGAAAGCGGTTTCATTTTCAACTAAGTCAACGTTCAACTACAGATAGACATTTAAATGTAACTGTTAACTACGGGCGCGTTACACACACACACATCAAGAGAGAGAGAGAGAGAGAGAAAGAGCGAGAGCAACTGAGTTTTGTTAGTGGCGCCACCTACTTGGCGATTTTGTGGGCCGCACCGGCGCCTCCAAGTATGCCACAACCGGCTGCATCCAGGGCTCGCCTGCGCCCTCGCCCTCAATGCCAGGCGACTTCAAGTGCGCAGTGGCGGCCACTGAGTTCGGTGTAATTTTAGTTTTTTTTTTTTTTTTGTTTTTTTTTTTTGGAGGTGTAGGAATAGGGGATTGTGGGTATAGACGAAAGACAAATACATGATGTTAATGATTTGTATATGCATGAGAGCCACTACGAGTAGGTGTGTGTGTGTGTGCGTGTGTGCTTGTACTATGTGTGTATTTATCAGCTTGACATACAACATGGAAAATCGCTTCTATGTTTATGACAGCTGTCCTGATTTACTTAGTCTGCCCATCAGCTGAGATAAGGTGTGTGGGCCCAACATGTTTTTCCCATAATACAATTTTACCAACTAAAGAGCCAAATGTTGTAACTAATCTACAAACAGAAAGCAAACACGTCTCTCAACAGCCTTCAAAATGTTTTGTTGAAAATATGAACAGCTTTCCATTCTGTGCATCTACATATACACGCACACCCACACTCACACCCAAATACCAACATATCGTGGACGTTTCCAAGGTGAGCTGAAACTTCCTTCAGCGTTCTCATAACTTTGAGTGCATTTTAATCGGCTTTGCCTACCCAGTTAACTAGTTTTCTAGTCGATAACTCAAATCCTTGTGCACAATTTCCATACCCTGTGCATATTCTTAAACTGACGACAATATTATTGAATTTAAATTTGAAAAAGTATCCAATTTTATGAGCATTCTGCGTTCAGAACAAAGCTCGAAATTAGAAATGTGTAATGCTTAATAATTATATCTATATTTGCATACATTATATTCATTATTGAATTTTAATGAACTCGTGAAGCAAACACTTCTCACAGCCGCACAGAAACACGGAGTATGCGAGGGTCTGCCGATGTGGACTTGCGCAGCATATATACATATAAGAGTATTAAAATTTATATTGTAAAGTATGAAACTTATATACATACATATTTATCTTAGATATTTGAATATTTCCTAAAGATCGGATAAGGCACGAGTTACTCAACAGCTCGCAAAGTATAAAGTTAGTTGAAAAAAAAATTAGCATACCCATTACATTCAGTCTTGTGTGTGTGTGTGGGAATTTGAGTGTGAGGCTGTACAGAAGGAAGATACAATGTATCTACTAGTCGAATACTCCCAACTAGAACTTTTTATTTGCTTTTATTCTCATTTACTCGCAACATCAGCTGGCGTTTGATTATGATTCTGGTGTCACTTGCAGCAATCAAGTTCAAAGTGAACCAAGCGAAACTTGTGGTTTAATTAAATTCAATTTTGTGTATCTATATATGTATATTAAATGGGCACTGCCTTTAAAACATATTTGAGGTTTCGGTTTTGTTGGCTTTGCTCTTGTTTGGGTAGCAGCTGCTGCGTCCCAGTTTTGATGCTCAACTTAACTTGTGTGGTAAACTTTAATGTTGTCTGCGCCGTCTGCTTTTTGGAAAATATTTCAAATTTCAATATTCAACTTTTTTATTCGGAAGATACGGAGAATTCCTACTTACTACTCTACAAAAATATATCTACAAATATAATCAATTGTTTTTAGTATAAAGTTTTTAATTATTCTGTTTACTGCATTAGTATTATTATCATTGTTGTTATGATTATTATTATTACCATTATTTTTGTTGAACAAACATTTAACTTTCAACCAAGTTGCCAACCCAAGCTGGTTTGTCACGAACTTTATATACTACTTAAAAATGTACTTTATGTTTGAAAATTGTTTTTTTATTAAAGTCTTCAGCGCTTCTATAGAAAGTGCTGTGCCAGCCATGCATACTTTTTTAAACATTGTCTGCATCAAGAATAGATAAATGCGAATGGTAAAGACTAGTGTTTAGTATACTATAAGTTTGCTACATTCAATGCTGTTTCGCTATTCAAATAAATTTTGTAGATATTACAATTTTTTTTTATTGTCTAGAAGATAGAGATTTACTAGAAGCTTAATCCTTTGAACCATCAGACGATACAATATCACAAGTCTCTTCTTCCTGCGAACATTGCTAACAGAAATTTAATTGACAGCGTCTCTTAAGGAGCATTAAAAGCCAATGTGAACTAGACTGCTGATGTAAATAATTAAGTGAGTATCCGAGCTCATCAACTTATTTAAGCTGAATTGCAAGTCGTTGAATTGTTGAAAATGAATTTAAGTTGAATTGAGCATTCGGGCGGGAGCTGTTTATTCATGCAATTTAAATGCTGCGACGCCATAAACTGTGGTGTTAACTGGCATTTGCAGTTGCAGAAAGTGTGTGGCAGTAAGTCCAACACTTATTTTATTATATCAACAGTTCGTGATGTGCAGCCATTGAACATTAATTCTTATGCGATGCACTCGCTCGCATTTATCTGCAGTTGATGCTGGTTCGCGTGCCGATTGCTAAACTGCAAATAAATAGCGTGCATGCAAAAAGTTTGCTCATTAAAATGAAAACAAAAATTTGCAGCAACTATCAGGATGGCAGTGCCAAGGATGCCAGGACACGTTTGCGGGATTTTGTGATAAATGCTATAGCGATTGCAACGTGGAACTTGGCTTGGTGCTGGGAAAAGGGTGGAGCTGCCGCCCGCTCGCGGCCATGAGCATAACAGTGTCAACCGCAACGAAATCTGACAAACGGAAGAGACCTGCACAATGCCGCATTCAGCATCCCCTCTAAGCCCATGCCATCGCCCATGCACACGCCCACTTCCCACCAGGCGACTAACCATGACAACGAAAATGCGCAGCACTTGTAAAGTGTCAATAAATTTTATGCAGACGCCATTTGCATTGGCATAAATATTTTTGCATTTTATTGTTGTTGTTGTTGTTGTTGTTGTTTCAGCCATTGCTGTTTTTATTGTTCGCTTGTCTGCCTAGACATTATGTTAATTTACAGCACTTTGTTTCAATGCTAAACGATTCAAATAATTGTGGTCTGCGCGGTTGTGTGTGTGTTTCCCACATTTAAATGAACATTTTAATTACGTATTGTGCAACTAAAACGATCAAAAACCGCAAAACGGCAGTCATAATCCGCGTAACTGCCATGTAAACCAGTTGTCTGCCACTATATGTATGTATGTACACACATTCAAAGTTAAGTGCGGCACAAACACATGGCGCACCGAACAGGTGTAACCGACATCGCTGGTGGCGCGCTTGGTGGCACGGCTCAAGGCACAAAGCAGCCGCAGCTTTGGTCTTTTACAAATTGCTCCCAAAGGATGCGTACAGCAAAATGCGTCGAGACAGAGAAGTTTGACGAAGGCGATGATGTCGACATCAATACTCCTTCAGCTGGCGTTAGACAGACGGCCCAACGAGCCACATAACATTACGCTAATAACCTCAAGTGTACACACTAACACAGGTGATAAGTGTGAGTATATTAGAATCTTGCGGCCGACAGAAATTTCGTGTTGTTTTACATAGGACTTTTTGCAATATTAACAAAAAGTATGGGAAGTATTTACATTAATTAAGTATGTGTTTTACAAATTTGCATTCAAATATACTGCAGGATTATTCTATTGCTTAGATTTTGAGCTTACATACATACATTTCAATGTCTATCTTAATAGTTAATATTATGCTTAATTCCTTCGATACTTTAAGTGTGTATATTCATAATTACAATGTTGTCAATAGAGATATTAATAAGATGCCATCAAAACTATAATATTAAGAATGCTTTTAATCACCTATAGACAGTTTCAATGCGGATCTTTTATTGAATTCATTTAACATATAACAAGGCACATTCAATATATATTTACCTAAAAACCTTACCCTATGATGCCAAAATTGCTTCTGACACTTTTGTCGCCATTTATAATGCTTTACTTCACAGTGGTGCCTGCCTACAGCTTTGCTCAGAAAATGACTGCTTCAGCACACTCTCTCACACACACATACACAAACAGACACTCACTTCTTGCAAATTTAATGGCAGCCACTGTTGTTGGCACTTACAGGGCCACCCGTAGAGCAGTCCCCCTCAAACCGCAACACACCCAGGACACCTCAGTGGAAGAGCTCATGTTACAGACAATTTGCGTTAAATTTACAAGTAACGCCGTTTGGCAAATGCCAGGCCGCTGAGATGCCGCAGCCGTGTGCCCTGTTGTTACTGTTGTTGGTTCGCGCAACCGCAGCCGTTGACGTGCAGCAGCGGCAACAGCAATTAAAGTGGATTTTCATGAAAATGAGTTTTCCTAATAGTTTATTTAGCCCGAAAATAAAATCATGGAGGTAAAACGCGTTGATTAAGAGACGACGGCAGGGCGGCAGAGCGCCAGCTGCAGGTGATCCGGCATTTTGCATAGCCATGAAGATAAGACGAACCTGATGCTAAGCCAAGGATAAGAATCAGGTTGCCATAGACACAGCTGATACAACTGCCGTTGCTGTTGCTGTTGTTGCCCTTGCATGTAATCTCAATCTTAAGCACTGACATTTAATATTAGCGATATTATATAACAAGGGCTTAAGCGCATACTCGTGTTGACTAGATGGACAGGTAAACTGTCATTAGTTTGATAATTTCGTTCAAGTGCTTATGTTATGTTGCTCTACTAATTAGCGTTTAAGCTGCACGAATTACATGTAAATCAGTTGCACATTAATGAGCATTCAATGTAACTGGCTGCACTTAAGATGTCTCATACGCCCCACATGGCGACTAATGAATATCTCGTGTTGCGAATCGATTGGCACAGAACGCTCACAAATCATTGCAGTGGCTCCTGGCAACAGCTTTAATGTGTCTCGAACACTGACAAGCTAATTAACTTTCAGCTCACACAATGACCAGCCCGGCCAACTCAGCCGGTCCTCAAGACTTGAGAACACTTGGGCACTTGACCAGGGCAAAACAGGGCAACAGCGAAAGCAACTGCCAGCAAAACGGACGTCGGTTCAATTGGTTTGTGAGATGGGTATTTACATTTACATTTACATTTACATTTATATTTTCATTTGGTTTTGATTTTTGAGTTTGCTTTTTATTTAAATGCCACTCAATGCTTGGCAGCAGCAATTTAGTCGTCGCAACTATGTATTGAAAGAATATATATTTAGGAAGATTTTATATTTTCTTTTATCGAATCTGTCGAGTCATTTATATACCTATAGAGTAAATTTATTCTGGCAAAAACTAAATAGCTTGGAAGAGCTATGTAGGCACACTTCAAGCAGCCGACTTTGAGCTCGCAACTTGATCGATAAGTGGGTAATAATAAAAGCAATTTTGAAAACTACTTACGCTCTTGGATGGCTTCTTGGAACGTACCTGCAAAAAAAGAGAAAGTAATTGAAAACTAATTAAAGTTTCGCGTTCAAAGTCAATTTCAAAAAGGCGAAAGCTCATTTCAATGTGATGATGTATAATGTTCACTTACTGCGCAGTGGCTGGAGTAAGTGCAAAAGCAGATAAGTGTATTGAATAGTGATTTTAAAGATACAAATTGTGTGTGTGTGTGTGAGTGTGTGTGTATGTGTGCATCATTAAATGCAGATACAATTGCAACCCAGACCCAGCATCCATCATTGTCAGCTACGCGCCCACATAGAGAGCGTCTTAGGGTAGACAAATCAGGCGATTGAGTATGGCCCTGGCATAAAAAGAGAAATATAACACAGACACTGCAGCAATATATGGCTTGAGCTATCGCAATGGCTATATAGTTACAGCAACGGCAACAGCAGCAACTCAATAGGCGCCATTATGCATTCTGGTCGTGTTCTTTCGTGTGTGCTGAAGCACCTCATGTTGCACGCTGCTAATCAATCATGGCTTAGCTGCAGTTAGAGCGCCTGCTCTTCCAGCTGCTGCTCTCAATGGGCAATTATTGATTGATGCCAAGTGCAGAGCGCTTGGGGGCGTCGTTCAAGTGGCCAACGCTGCCTTGTAACCCTGATCTAGTGCCCTTTTTTGTATGGAATCTTGGGCCTGTTGTCAATGCAGTCAATGCGGCTGGCCATGTCAATGTTAAGATTTTAGACATTGAAAATTTCCCTTACAAGCTTGGTGTCTTTTTTGTTGTAGCAGTCTCTTTGTCAGCATTCGCCGCCTTTAAGGGCGTGAAAACTTTAAGTATTTATTTGCTCTGAATACCACTACAAGTAAAAGTTTTTCTTCAACTGCGCAGAGCAATTTCCATCTAGTTGCTAATATTCATTTGCTCCTTCTTAGTCATTATCCTTACTTAGATTTTATATAGACCGCATTGCTAACAAAAGTAATTTGAATATTTTTCAACATTTTCAATAAACCATAATTTAAACATTCTTCGCGCATGGTGCTTCATTTCTCAGGAGTTTCGCTTTTACACAGTCAACCTGTCCATATTGTATGCATATTTATAGCAGTCTTTTGTATTCGTGAACAACAAATCAAAATAAACACTCAGAATTCAGGGAACTTTTCAGGCAAGCTCTGCGCTGACGCTGAGAAGTATGCTTCAAAAATTGTATTTCCATTTGAGATGACTTAAAAGTTGCTGTGGCTCTGATTTTATTAGCATATTATTTTATTTGAACGGGCGAATGCTGAGAATATATTAAAGGTGTGCGAAGTCAACAAAAAAAAATATATTTAAATGAGTCACGAAAATTAAGCGCAACTGCTTAACTAACAGTTGATGTTGAAGTTGATAAGACAAAGCGTAGAATGCGAAGACATATAAAACTATAAATATGGGAGTTCTGCTTCCTTTGTCCTTTGTCCTTAGTCCTCGCTCATCAGTTGAGAGGCAGAACTTATTTACATAAGTGCCGGCGCACGTGTTTGATATTTCGTTTAGTTTTATGCCAGACACTACCACGCGCACAGTCACATTTACACACATGTGCACAAATACACATACATACAGGATCCCGTTGATAATTCAATAAACTGAACAAGATTCTGCACAAGATTTATGGGTTTGCTGAACCCACACGTTAGACCCACAACCAACCGAGTACATGCCCCAAAACCACGCTGAGAGGTTTATAAATCTTCATTTCAACACACACCACAACACACACCAAAACACACACACACACACACACACACAAGTCAACACACATCTTCATCTTGAGCTACAGCTTCGAGTGACATCATCGCCAAGTGGGCTTGGCTAGGGGAGCAGTAGGCGCGCTTATTAAAATGCTATCTGTACGACGTCGCCCAATTTAAAATTGGCTCTTATAATGAACGGCACGCAGCTGCTTCACGAATTGCCAACACTTATGCTCAATAAATGCTCATAAATTTGTAGCACAATGCGCGCTACGGGCGAGCCATTAAAATGCACGAGCTATGCCACAAGGTAGGCAGCAGACAAATGTCAAAAATAAAATATGCTCTCGCATGTATTCTCAGCTGTACACACAAATGCACACACACACACACACACACACACACACACACGTATGTGTGGGTGTGGATGTATAAGTATCGTAAATCTGTGTATTATTTTCGCGGCATAACGTTGTAATATATATATTTATTTTTTTTACTGTTTTTTTTTTTTTTTTGAAAGCGCAAATATTTGTTACAGCCACGCCCACTCACAGCTGTGCAGCAGCTTTGGCTCACATTTGCTAGCCGCTGGCTACAGGCAGCGCCTCCAGCCTCGTGCCTTAACGTGTACACATTAAATTGATGGCCAAAACGGCAACATTTGCCAGGCAGCCAGAATTGATTAATTGACAGTTGACTCAGCGGCATTTTCGAGAGCGCACAGTCACTTCTCGCTGTCTGTGTGTGTATGTGTGTGTGTGTGTGTGTATGTAAGTGTAAGTGTAAGTGTTGTTTTGACTTCAGCTTTGCCTAATGCCCAGCATTTTTTATATGTCAATAATGGCAAAAGCCAAAAGCGTCGATTCGTTTTTGGCACATTACACAAAACTGCATTAAATTTCAGTCCATTAGACATGTCGCAATTTTTTGGCCATCTACCGCAACTGGCCTAAATTTCTTTGGACATCTTCTATCTGCAGTTTACGCATCAGTGACTGCATTTCTTGACGCTATCGCGGCATGCAAATTAACATTGTTCAATTTGGCCATGCAAATGAGCCAAATTTAAATTGTGTACAAAATTTCCGAGAGAGAGAGCGAGAGAGAGAGAGAGAGAGAGATAAAGAGTAAATACGAAAAATTATTGAGAATTGAATATTTAGCTCTTAGGGCAACTCTCCGCTGTTTTCGTTTGTTTTCGATTTTGCTTTCTAATTGGACAATTTCCCTTCGGTAATTGCTTTTTGCATGTAGCTCAGCTTGCCCGAACGTGTGCGAATCCAATCCGAAACCATTAATAAAACTGCATAGCTAGGCCAAAGCCTGTTCGAATCTGTTGACAGCTAATTACAAGCTACTAACATCTGCAATTACATACGTGTGTGTAATGTGATTTTGCTTCAAAGCACAAACAAATTGCAAAAACCTCGATATTTGCATAATTCCAACTAAACTCAACAACGGCATTGGAATACTTGGGCACGTCGAGGACATCGAGTGTGTTAAGAGCAAAATGCACAAATTGTTGTTATGCAAACGCATACTCATAAAACGTGACATTTGACGTGAGGTTGAATTTTAGTCAAAGCATCGACTGCCCATAAATATGTGTGTATATATTTCTACACCCACACACACACACACACACACACACACACACACACACACACGCATACACATATATAAATGTGAACTTTTTGTAGGAAACGGTAGCAAAACTCAAAATGAAACACAATTTACATATATTCATTTGAGGGCAGGTGGTGACAGGTGACGGGAAAGGAGAAGCGACAGAGCTAAAAGTGTGTAGATTTTTATGCGCACTCACACATGCGCATACACTGCCACACCCACGGTTAGTATGTCAAGTCAGTGTGTTGTAAAGGTAAACCAAGCGACCTAAGTCTAATCTGCATAATAATAAACCACACACACACACACATACACACACACACACACACACACATACACACACACACACACGCACACACATACGCATATAGATACTCAATTTCGCTTACAAAAAGTACCAAATTGCCACCTTAACAGTCGCTGCCCTGCAGCCCTTCCCTGTTCGCCCAGTAAACTCTCAACTTTGCCCACTTGCCATATTTAATATTGTGTAAATTGAATTTCCATCACTTTATGATTACTTGATGCTTTCAGACGGAAATCTAACGGACACAGGCGTCTCGGGCCCAGTCAACAGGACACCATACACAATTCAGACTCAATTGACTTCAGTTCCATGAAACAAGAAAAAAATATCTTATTTAAGACTTGACGATGAGCTCAAATAGAAAGCGAATTTCAATGATTGATGTTTAAGCTTGAAACACTCTGATAGTGAAAATCTCATTTATGATAGCATATATTTTAAAATTTTATTTGTCTTAAGGCATAAAGTTGCTCATTGAAAAACTCTGTTTTTATTTCTATTCGTACTATTTGTGGTATTTGATTCTACCAACATAATTATATATATAGCAGAAGAACGACCTTCCCCTTATGCGCTAAGCTCATCCCATCACATACATGCTTTTAATCTGTTACGTCATTCGCCCACTTTCTCAACCAATTTGTGGTAGTCTCCTAAAGGAAATGTCAACATCTTTAACGCGTGACTTCAGTGCTCAACAAATTGGCGGTTCTGCGAAATATCAATCATTGAAGTAAACAATTTTAATTTCAGCTTAATTTTACTCATTGTGCTGTGTGACGTCTTTCCTTAAATTCATATGTGACATAAATAAGTAAGAAGTGAGCTTAATGATTATGACGTGCTGTACAAAGATGTATTTCTAAACACATTCACGTATTGAAAGAGTATATTGGTTTTGTGCTATTGAAGCTAAAGACTAGGGTTGTGGCAAAACGGAAAATGCTTTTTCCGGTAGCTCTGAAAACCATGTTATTGAAATTTGGAATGTATACTTGCGTTGATCAGCCAAGATCAAAAAAACATGGCGGATATATCTACGACAGTTGAGGACGTGGTAAATCAGGAAAATCTGTATCTTCTATAGTTTTACAGTAAGAAACTGAACATTTAACGATTAACAACTGTTGACCTCCTCAATTATTTTGCCAAAAATTATACAATATTTACCAATTGAGGGTCCGGCAATTCGAATGCCTTGCAATGTTTTGGAGCTGGCAGTGTTGGGACTGTGAATGAATAGTCTGCAATCGGTAGTGCCCGACTGAAAGGTTCTTACTTTTAAAAGATGCTTATGAATGCTCGATGCTGATGCATAAGTTGTTAAGTACAAGAGGATGCCAGGTTAAACTTAGGGCTCGTTTATTCAAATATATTGGAATTCGAGTTTCGTTGAGATTCAGTTCATACTACGAAATAGAAGCTAATTAATTATATGATATAAACTTCCTGGTCATAGCTGTGTTGAGTTATATTTTAAATAAATGCAAAGGTTTCTCATAGTGATTAAAATTGTGTGGCTTTTCCTTATTAGTAAATACCCAATTTGGGTCAATTGAAGGATTTGACTACGGTTAAAGGGGAACAGGAACTTTTGATGGTTCAACTCCATAGGCCCCACAGCTTATTGCCGTCTCCAAGCAACGTTCGGCGTTTTCATTTTAATCAACAAGGTGGGCGAACATCATTGACAGCACCTGCACTAATAAAACTTTATTGTCGCTGTGCTCTCGCTTAAGTCTCCTGGCAGCAACTACAGTTTTTTTATGCTGCTGCTCTGTCAACGGCAATTTATAACGTTGTAATACCTAAAACTGTGGTCTGTGGCACACACAAATCGCAATTTTCATGTGTGTGTGTGTGTGTGTGTGTGTGTGTACGTGCAACTGCCTGCAGCTGCCTGCGTGCTCCTATACCTATACTAACACCTGTATGTTGCTAAGCATACCTGCGATATCTAAAGCATTCAAATTGAATTGAATTTTTATCTGAGTCTTTTCTTTCGTATTGCAATCTTCCGCACTTTTCTGTGCAACTTGTTTAACATTATTTTCAATTGTCACAGAATGCGGGCTAACGTGTTGCCAGTTGGTTAATTGGGATGAGGCCAGATTATTAAATTCCCCTGTTTTTGCAATTGTGGCCAATAGCGCTTACCTTACAATGCATTTATTTGTGGCTTTGTTGTGCTTCCCCCAGAAAAAACTGCTGGAAATTCTGATTTCAGATTTCAGCTTTGAGCGAGTAATAATAAAATAGAGGCTTGAATTAATTCGGTTAATTTATTTGAATAGATATTGTATTGGTTTACAACGCGCGTACGTTTCGCATAAAGTGTATTTATTTCGTATTTATTGGTTATTCTTGTTGTTGGTTTAATAACTTTAAAGTTGAATTATCTCTTTTGTTGTTGTGTATGTTCGGGTATACGGGATGCTGTTTACACAGACACATAGAGAACTCTTTAGTATACATCAAAAGTTAAGTAATTACGTACATGTAACCATATGTATTTTTTTTATTTTTTTTATTTTTTTGGTATTTATGTTTTCATACACATACATACATATGATTATACGTATATATGTATAGATATATATATATATATTTGAGTAAATACACACACATAAAACTTATCCAAAAGTTATTTGATATATAAAATGCATATCATTTACTAGAACTATGCCAACAGCTTTAATTCTGATTCTTATGCTCATTCAATTTCCATTTGCTGCTATTAATAAGTGCGATTGCTTATAAATCCATATACATTTCTTACTACCTCTCAATTTACATCAATTATTTCGAGTATCCTAATCTTGAGCAGTTCCCTTGAGCTCATTGGTTGCGCTTGCTATTGTCCTTGTCCTTGTCCTGCTGCATTCGCCTCTGCTAAATAGTTTGCTACTCGCGTTTATCATGCATTTCTCATACAATTTCGTATGCGTTTTATCTTTTCCAGCTTCATCACTCGTGGGGCGTCAAAAGCCGCGCTGCGCCTGGCCACATGTAGCCTGCTTGGACTTTGGCATAGTTGTCAATTGAGACATTAATATAAATATATTTTGCTTATTTGTTTATCTTTGTTTTTGTTTGTGTATCTGTTCGTGTGTATGATTGTGTGTGTGAGTGTGAGTGTGAGTGTGAGTGTGAATGTGTTTGTCTGCAACTGTTTGAGTGTATTCGTGTGTGTTTAGTTGTATGCAACATCAATAAAACATCAATAAAAATTTGTTAACAACACTTGTATAAAATCGCGATGTTTCGACGGTTGGGTTACCCATAACTATGTATCGATATATATATATATATATATATATATATATATATATATATATATATATATATATATATATATATATATATATATATATATATATATATATATATATATATATATATATATATATATATATATATATATATATATATATATATATATATATATATATATATATATATATATATTTTTTTTTTTTTTTTTTTTTTTTTTTAATTATGTAAATATATGTATATAGGGTTTATATTGGTTTGCTCATAACAACATTTAACAAACACACAAGGTAAACTGCTACTTATAGATGTGTTGCGGCATGAGGAATGATTCAAATTTTGTTGATTTTTATTTTGTCTAAAAACTTCACATCACAGCCAATGGGTACTGACGTTGGGATGTCTTCTCTTTCGATTAATATCGCTGTATCGCACTCCTTCTATCGCTGACGATTCTCTCTTTTTTCTAGCCCATTCGCCTCAGATTGGGTGACATTGGATTCTAGATGTGACTCGTATGGATAATGTGGACATCGATGGACGACGGCGGTATAATGCTTTAACTTCTTCTCTTCATCCTAGTGTTTCTTTTTTTCTGTGGTTGTTGTTGTTGTTGTTGATGGTCGGCATTGGTTTGTGCCATGGCAATTAACAGTTTGTCGATCATTGTTATCCATCTGGGAAGTTGCCAGGTCCCAGCTGGAGCATGTCTCACTTGGGCTCCTCGAACTGCTGCCCAACAACAATGATGATGACAATGAATACCGCCAGCAGCACCAAGATGCAGCAAATGGCCACTGCCACCATAGCGCTGTTACTCATTCGGACGTCTAAATGAAAATCGTCTTCCTCGACAGGAGCCTGTAGATCTTTGTTTGGTTTAAGTGCTACGACGAGCTGCCGCTATTTTCCTTTTAATTGCTGTGTAAGATACAGAGATTGTTGTATATTTCTCTGTGCTACCCTTTTCCCTTTCCCTTTCCCTTTTTTTTTTTTTTTTGTTTGTTTTTAAGCTGTTCTGTGCACAGTTGAGATCATCCGTGGGGACTAACCCAAGCCCAATTACTTGTCATAACTTCTCGACTCATGCCCTTTGTTGGCATTGATATATGCCATCACATGGCTGCGGGCGGGTCGAAACAAATTGCGAACCATAAATTCCGACGACTGCCTATCAGTCGCTTGACTGTGCGTAAAATGCCTCTGCTAAGGTTCCGGTTACCCAGACTCCCACTCCTAACAGTGTGCGCTGTGTCAGCTTGTGGACAGCCCAAAACTTGTCATACGTCGCCGTTCGCATTGTGCGGACACCAAATGCACAGTCTGAGCGTGTTTGTGTGTGTGTATGTAGATGGGTGTTGGTGTGGGTGTGGGTGTGGGTGTGGGTGTGCTTCGGGCCCGGTACTTTTTCAGGAGGCGCACAAATGGAAATTTGCCAAAAATCACAACCAATAATAGTGAGATACACGACTGACCCACGGCGCCTATTAATGTCTCTGTCGCCATTCCTGTTTGTCTTTGGCATTTGATCAGTGGATTTATCAATACAATGCCAGTGAGTCGCTTGTGTTGTTCAGATAACATTGTTAGGTGTTGCACTTTGTGTCAGCAGGATGTAATATCAAGTGTCAATTTACCTGTCCTACAGCTGATGCTGCTCGACCAACAATGACGCCTTTGACTACAATATACATAAAGGGATGCTGCGCAGCGAACCCTTTCGATAATTGACACAAAGTCACTCACTCAATTTCCCGCTGAGTGGACAAAGTGCACACAGCGGGAAAATTCAATTATTGCAAAGCAAAGCTCGACAAACTCTATTAAAAAACTAGGCCAAAAGGATGTTCTGAGTAGAAAAAGAAAACTAGTTTAAGTGTGCAGAAATAATTCGATTATGAACCCACAAGAATTCAATCATGTACAAAGCTTCACAAGAATATCTAGCAACAGAAGTGTTTGTTAACTTCACAGCAAACTAAATAAAAAAAAGCAAATAAATATATATGCCAATATCAATAATTCTATGTCCTATGTGCGCTTCGCTTCAAGTGTTCGAAAATATAAATGTAATATATAAAATATATGAGAGAAATGAAAGTACCGCTGACATTTTGGCAATGGGGAAAGACGAAAGTACATCAAGACAAACAACAACAGCAACAAAACCAACTGCAGTACAAATAATGGCAAAAGCGAATGGGGGAAAAACACAGTTTGGAAAAGTTTTTCAGCATCGAGCACCTCCACCTCCACCTCAACCTCCAAAGGTGAGCATAAAAACTAATGCAGCCCAGCAGCAGCAGCAGTGAATGGTCACAGCTGCTGACAGTCGACGACGAATAAAAATGAGAGAGAGAAAAAAAAATCAAAATATAAATATAAAAGAAGACAACATTCTCAATTGAATATTTGGACAGGGCTATTGGTGCTGAAGCAGCTGGGAAACTCTCCTGACAGCCATTGGGAGCTGCGCCAACAACATTTCGTATTTCAATTTCAAGCGACATTTAGAAAGGGGCGCAAGCCCCGCCCACAGCAGACACTGACAACAGAAAACATCTAAGAGTAGTTACATATGTAATTCGTATAGACTCTCTCCACACATGCATATGTATTCGAGTTGCTCGATGAGCAATGATCTTAATTATACAATTTTTTATTGAATACTTGGCCCAACAATTTGCGAACCTTTAAGCAGAAATTCCGATTTGCTAGTCACAGCTATTTACATATTTTAACGTTATTTTATTTGGCTTGGCGTCGGTTTAATGCCCGCCTTTATTTATGTGTATATTTTCTTTTTACAATGCCCAGCCCAAACATGTGTAGGTTTGGGCTCTTTTTTGTGAAATATAAAAAAAAGCCAGGCATAGTTTTTTTCCTCCGGTCATGTCCCTTTTGGCTGTTCCTTTTGAATTGGTCAATTAATATTAATGAAACGGCAGCAACTGCCTCAACTAAATGCGCCCTGCTGTGTGGCAAATGTAGCAAGGCATAATTTATGCGCCACTGTCTGTTCGCGAGCGGCGGCCTGAAAAATTTCAAATTCAACTACATCATAAAGCCAAATATGTCATAAAAAAGGCAGGGACAGACGGGCAGGATGTTTGCCAGAGTCGATTATTTTGCAATAAGTCAATTTATCAGTTTATTTGCAGCTTACACAGGTAAAACAAGCAACGAGACACGTCTGTGTGTGTGTGTGCGATGGAAAATATAAATATGCGAAATTGACTGTAAGGCAGACAGTACGTATACCTAACGTATTGCCAGCTGTTGCTGTTGTTGTTGTTGCTGGCATTTAATGGCAAACGATAATAAACCTAAAAATGATTCATACTTTGTTTTTGTTTTTGTTTTTGTTTTTGTGCTGACACATGTGGACACAGAGTGAGGGGACTGAGGGCAAAAGAAGAGAAGCAGAAAAACTCAGAGTGGAGGGCACTTCAAAGACTTACAGCACATTTTACTGACATATATCGCCTGTCGGTTTCCCAGCGGATCTTAATTAAATTAGCGCCTTCCTCGGCAACAACAGCTGGCTTTGAAGGCAACGCGCCACAATAGGACATGGCGGCCAGACAACGCCCAAATGACAGCGCGTCATCCAATAGACACAAGAGAGAGAAAAAAAAAAACCGAAAATATAATAATAATAAATAAAACAATATACACCACGTTTTCCCTATTCCCGAGTGGATTTTGCAATTTCGTAAGTTTTATGCGAGCATTTGCAGAAATTTGTTTATGCTGGCTGAATGCGTAGAGTAAGACGCCGCAAATAGAGCCGGGTGCGGAATATAAAGGCACTGGCAGTGTCTGATGGTGCGTAGCCATCGACATCATCAGCTGCGGGTGACGTTAGCAAATTTTTCAAGCCAACACGAATTCAATTTTGTGCCAGCAGCGACAGCCACAGCGAACGCCTTGCCTAACAGAAGGACTTTAAGTAAGCACAAACTACAATCAAGCCAGCGAAAATTGCATTGGCGCAGTATAAACGCCGCGTAATTGCAGCCACGTTAAATGGGTATAGCATTTGGGGCAAGTTCAGGGGCGGGTGACCTTGAGCCAGTATCGCCAAGTGTTGCACTCAATGGGCGGCTCAGCGCCTGTAGACAAACAATGGCAGCCATAAATGCTTTAAAAGTGCTTCAAGATTGTCCTCTAAGTTGTTGTTGTTGTTGTTGTTGTAGTCGCTGCAGCAGCAGCTGTTGTCTTGCAATGTCAAAAGTCAAAAGTGCATTAAAATAATTGCACTTGTTTAGTCAGTACTAAAGCTGAACTGCCAGCTGTAGGCAGTCAGCGAGCGTTTCTGATTTCTAAAAACACTGCCAGGTGTGTGTGTGTGTGTGTGTGTGTGTATGTGTGTGTGTGTGTGTGTGTGCGTGTGTGAGTGTGCGTGTGTGGGTGTGTATGTGTATGTGCCCGCCGTAAGTATTTCCGCAACTGACTACACTTAAGCTAGATCTCAGAAAAAATCTTTTGTCTTAAGTTTTAAGCGCACGTCTGCCGTTTAATGTTGAAAAGCGAAAAAGAGAAAAATGCAGAGAGAGAAAGAGAGAGAACCTGGGGAAGAGGCAGAGTAACAATTTAACCTCGGCGGAAAGGCCACGCTGTTCCTTGTCCCACAATACCTCCACATGCCAAACGCATTGTCCTGTCCTGTTGCATGCTTCGCATTCACGTTAGCTTTATGCGGATGCTTTAAAGATTACGCAAATGCGACACAAAGGCCTTTTTATGTTTCAAAAGATATCGTTGTACGCCAGGACAACGCCAATGTCCTGCCCGCTTTGTGAGCCAATGCGGGCGCCCAACGAAGATTGATGAAATTCTTGACTAAATGACATTCTCACTTAAGTATCTGCCACTACTGACTGCTCACTTTTAGCCGCACAATTGGCTGTCATCGATGCAAGAAGAGCAAGTGCCAAACTGAACAGCATCGACTAGGGTATACTCTGCACATACTTCTGAATACTATTGTTTCAATCTATTGGAATTCTTTCTAATAATTTTATTTAGTGTTTGAAAAGGGAATAAGAGTCAGCTTCAGCAAGGAGACTTAGTAAATTACGGTTAGATTAGCCGTATTTGGTCTTGTTAAACTTTAACTTCAAACTCAATCCATCGCCAAATTGTCAGTCGAGAAGATAGATTTTCTTTAATTTATGCATCTTCTTGATCAGCGCGACATTACTTGCAGATATATGTCAGGATAATCTACCGCTCTGTGTGATTGAGTCGATTCAGTCCCACTTTACATTTCCTGTAATTGATTCAATAAATTAATATTCAATAAGACTCTTGCCGGACCTATGACCGTCTTTGAATTGATCTAGTCTTGACTATATATAAGTCTATATCTTTTGTACAGTCTGTGATATTTAGCCACCTTCCTCATTTCACTTGTGTAGGGTATTCGAAGCGAGGCAATATAGTTTTGCATATTTCATTTACGTGCATTTGACAGATTTAATTTGCGAAAATATTGAAATGCAAATAAGCTAAAAGGCAATTGATATTACATATGCATGATTAAATTTAAAGCGAATTTTGCATTCCGACTCACTGGTATCAGTAGTAGCTTTGAGGCAAATTGATTTATTAAATTGGGAATTAAACACATTTTTTTATGACACAATCAGAGCTTATCCGTTTGAATGACACGTTAGTAATAGTAATCCCTAAAGCAGTAAGCTATAATTATATGCTTATGCTATTAATATTTAATATAGCCAGCAACTTTTTGGGCCAGACACATTAACGTATTTCAATGACACCGCAGTTACATGGCTTAAGTTTTTGCCAATTCCGAAGCTGATATATTTATGGGCCAGAAAAACTTCTTTGACTATGCTGTTCGACAAGTTGTGCTATGTAATGCTGTCAAGTCGTATCACTCGCACTTTTATGATGGCGCCCTGAAATTGATTGACCGGCTGCAGCTACATACATAAGTGAAAGTGGCTTCGGCTAATTGATTGGATTGCTTGAATAATAAATACTTTTGCAATGGCACTGCTCGCTTTCGCCTATAAATATGTAAGTAGCTCTCAAATATGTTTTTGTTTTAATTTCATAAATCAGAATCTAATATAAAGCAAATAATGCGTACTGTATGTAGTGCCCAAGCAATTTTGATATCGACGGTAAAGCTGAATGGCAATTGTGAGTTATGACAGCTGCGAGAAGTTATAAATGTGTTATTCAAAGTTATTAAAAACTTGTGCAATGCCTCAGTGAAAATAAACAGCATTGTTTGCTTCTCATTTGGATAACATGCTGTTTAACGTGTCGTAAGCTTAACGTTTGCCATTTGGTCTTTAACCTGTTTTCAATTACGCCGTTATTTGAGCTACTCACGTTTAAGAAATTGTGTGTACTTTAATTAGGAGACTTAGCAACGTGTTGGCAGCCACTTAGTGATTTCGGAAAATTGTGAGAGGACAGCTAAAGCCAAAGTGGGTATAGGGGCCTATTACGTTTTAATCAGAGAACTCATTAGCGCCGTCAACAAGCAAAATACAATTTAGAGTAGTGGGCGTGCTAAGCCGCCCATCGCCTAAAACTGGCAGTGACACTGGCACAGCCAGTGGCATGCTGTGCGCAGCGCAAAGTTTGCTGGCTAAAAAGTTTCTTGGCTGACAGGCATCAAGTTGATGTAATGAAAAAGTTGCAATATTTTTCTATATTTTTCATATCACATGACAGCACCAGCAAGTGTTTCAACTGGGCCAACTGGCCGGAAATTTGCACTGGCAAAGAGAAAAAAAAAAACCACAATAGAATCGGGGGAGCGAGCAAAAAGAAAATATAAAACAACAAGGTTTTTACTCATGAGCAGCGAAGGCTAATTAATTTCGGGTTGGTGGTTTCAAAAGTTACGCATACGCAACGTGCGCCCAATGCCAATAAGCAAAATTAAAATAATTTCCTTTTCTTTCCTTCGTCGGCAAATAGTAATGAAAAGGCGCAGCGCACCGGAAATAATCAAAAAATAAAACGGAAACTTTGCCATGGCCACACCCTCTAGGCAAGCAACCGTCCAATGCTTAGCATATTTCTTTGCTTTTCATGGGGCAAAAAAATTTACTAAATACGGCCAGCCATATGAGCCATGTGAGGCGCGCTTGTGCCTGTGTGCGTTGCCGTGGGCGTGGGAGTAGGCGTGGCAAGAAAGAGTTTCATGAGTCTGCATAAAAATTAAACGAGTGCAGCTTATTATGAAATATACATGGTTCATCAACCATAGCTGAGGTCCAGACCATCCCCGCCAAAAAGCAATTTTAACGATGCACACAAAAACCCTGCGACAGCAAATGAATAAATAATTTATGCGTAAGACCCTCAGACAGGCCTGCGAGTCAGGCATCATTTATAGTCGTCGTCACTCAGCCTTTTCTTTTTAACATTTACCACACGTAGCAACTTTTATCTCTCCATTAGCTACAAAACCAGCCAACCAAGTTGAAGCTGGTAAAGGTGGCACACAGAAGTTGGCAAAAAAAAAAAAAAAAAAGAAAAAAAGTAGCAGCAGTTGGAAGTTTGTCTGCGTAGGCTAAAGGGTTGAGGTTATCACTTCGATATGCTGTTTGCTTATCACCTGGCCGGCTATACAAACAGAGCCAGGCACAAACGCAAAACAACCAACGATTGGCTATTGATTGACTATTTGCACAGTTGGCACGTTTCAATCTTTGCAACGATTGGCAAATTGCTCTGCCAGGTCACAGGGGGACACCCACGCAGAGTAGCGTGATCTCAAACAGGCGACACCCCTTGCTAAAATCAGCTTGGCTGTGTTGCTCAATTCGTGTTGCTCAAGCATTTTAATTAGTTGTTTAAGAACTGTTATCAAATCAGATAGATGCTAGTCGCCTGTCAGCGGCAGTCAGCCGCCGCTGACAGGCATTCGCAATTAGATAAGAGTCAATTACTGTCTGACTGGACAGTAGTGCTGAGCCAGCTGTAAAACAATTTTACATTTCACATTGCGTTAGCTTTGTCCAGTCCATAAGTCCCTTAACAATCGTCCTCAGCCAATCCGAACTACTTCTATTTGCTTTTGTGTCGTTATCGCTCGCTCGCTCGCATGTCTGCGTTTCCATTGTGAAAGGACGAATAAGTGGAAATCAGTGACAACAATGGAGAAATCTGTTTGCCTGTTCGACTGAGTCAACTAATAATAATAGAAGTATTCCTTAAGTGCAATCATTTATGCATTGTAAACATTGAGTCGCAAGTCGATGAGATTAGATGAATTTTAAGTGCTCCTCAGTTTGCTTAGATTTATGACGTTTCAGTATATAAATAACAAATTGCATCCAACTTAAATGTTAAATAAAAATCCCTTTTTTATTATCTATATACGAGTATATACACACTGTTGGCTAAGCTAAATAATCCCTCTTTAGTTATATTAACTCATTTCAAGATCTTATCTCAACTGCAAGTCTTTTCCACCACTCGTCTCTCAAATGTGCACAGAAAAGACCTATTGTCGTTTACTATATATTTTATATATTTTT
The DNA here is from genome assembly GCA_035045945.1 of Drosophila anceps. Taxonomy (NCBI): domain Eukaryota; kingdom Metazoa; phylum Arthropoda; class Insecta; order Diptera; family Drosophilidae; genus Drosophila; species Drosophila anceps. The sequence continues at coordinate 17,130,659 of JAWNON010000225.1, forward strand.
CAAATTACATTTAGATATATTTACGCTTTAATTGCGCGAAACCTTCGCAATTATACGATGTCCTGTATCAGTTTATTGTGTGGTTTAAGCTCGTCTTCTCAATCTTATCGTCGTTAGCGCGCGTTTAAAGCAGTTGTCGAAAAAAGAAAAAGAGTAAGAAGAAATACGCGAATAGTGCACAGAAAAGAAAATGCGTAAGAAAATTAGATTTAAATCTGCAACATAAAAAGGCACACAAGCGTTTAAAAAATTGCGACGCACGACTTTAAACAATCTCTTCTAATTTGAAGCGACTCTTTCGAAACACGAACCAAAAGTAACGGTTAAGCTGCTGCTAAAGCTTGTCACACGAAACGACTTGTAGGATGACTTTGACTGTTGCTGCTGCTGCTGCTGCTGCTGCTGCTGCTCTTCCTGAAGCGTTGGCTGAAGCGACTTGCGTGCCTGGCCGACTGTCATCGACTGAGTTGATTCGTGTACTGGCAACGCCATATAAAGCAATCTGAGAGCCGAACGCGCAAGAGAGCGCGTGAGAGTCGATGATTTATATGAATTCGTGTGTGTGTTTGTGTGCCAGCAAGGACTGAGTAAGCGAAAGCTTTTGCCATAACTTTGACTGCTTGGCTGCTGCCGTTCGACAATCGCATGAACGCAACTCACATTCAATAAATCTTGAATCAAATTGAATTTATGATTCTTTTATTACTTTTTTTTTGCACAGCATATTCGCTTTAGGGATTTCTCCCTTGGCTTCTCCCTTCCACTTACAGCTTCTGCTTCGCTTACGCTTTCGCTTTCGCTTTCTTAAACAGAATCTGTAAGTTGTTTATTTTGGATTTTCATTACAATTGCTACAGCTACGGCTCAGTGAGTTGCTTATTTCATTTGCTTGGTGTGTTCTGTCTTAATAAGTCGACAAGTTGCCACTTGACACGCCGTAGCTCGGCCAGGGCGGCCTGGGCGGCTTGGGCGACGACTACTTGCATAGATGTTAAATGTTAAGTTTAGCTTTCATTATCTGGCAAATTAGAGAAACGCCATTATGCTGCCAATACCCATGTAGTCAGCAGTTTCTGCGCGCCACACAATAGATGCATTACCCAATAAACAGTTTCTATAGCCACTGATAAGCGCCGGAAGTGATAAGGTGGTCATTCACACTGCGCAGGCGTGAGCTTTAGGAGAGCGGCCGTAACTGGCTCAACTGATAAGACAGTAACGAGCCAGCCGCAAGCCAGGCAGACGCTTGAATTTACTTCAATCTCTGCTCGGATGCGGCTAGCGATAATAATGAGGGACATTTAAGGAATTGTCATTGATTTCCTTTTGTTGGCCTTTGTATTGATGTTTTTTGTTCCTTTTTTGTTTTGTTTTGTTTTTCTTTTGGTTTTGGTACATTAGGCAATTGTTGAACGTTACCCACAGCACGCCAAGCCGCTAATGTAAGTCCATAAACTGCGGATCGCAAATTGAATTTTCTTAAGCAGCTGTTTGCCCTGCTACATTGTCTTAAATAATTATGTTCGCGTTTAATTAATAAGTTTGGCGCACACCAACAGCAAAACAACAAAGACTGGCAAGCAAATTGCCACAAAAAAAGGTCGCAGCCTATTTTCTGTGCGACCCAAACTTTATAATAAAGTTGTTTTTAATTATATGTACATAAGTGAGGAAATGAGTAGATTGATTTTGAGCAAAGATATGTTACGGACTGCAGTATAGGCAGCCCAATGTCATATATAACATGTAAATATTTGTATTTTTTCTAAGTACGAAGAGCTTGGACAGTTTTGACTTAAAGAATATTAAAAACTAGAAATTTCTAATACTTATGTTCACTTAAAATTCATTCATTAATGCTATACACTGCAACATAGCATGTTAAGTAAAGTGCTGAAAATTATATAAATATCTCGTAGAGTTGGACTAGAGGTATACAAATCACACACATAGTTCTTACCTTTTGGAGCTTAACTCTGATTACAGGGTATCACCTAAACGGATATTTGCGCGCATTAATTTATTTGATTTTTATTTTTGAAAAATGAGCATCATCAACGCAGAAAAAAAAGATGTTAAAAAGTTGACGCAAAGGACTGCAGCACAAGTCCTGGGGCAAGGTTCGCTTTGGCTGGTCATTAAATTCGTGACCTTTTTTTGTTTTATTTCATATAATTTTTTCTTCTTCTTCTTTTACCATGTCGATATAAATAATGAGCTCTTGGCCGCAATTGTGTCAGTGTTTGGGGGGTCAATTTGCAAATGTTGAGAAATGTTACTTAGGCAGCGCTTAAAAGTATGCTAGCATTTATTTGTATACATATTTATTAACTCAAGCGGCATTTCGGTTTTAGTGCAGCTGCCAATCAACTGAGCCACAACAACACTTGACTTGATTGGCAGTCAAAGGACATTTTGCCGAGAACAAAGAATTGCGGTAAACAGCAAATTTGGCTTTAATTAGTGTAGTGTAGTGATTTGTTAAGTTGCTGATGTTGACCAAGGAGCAAATGTGTACATTTTGTTAGCCTAATTAGGTGAGCTGGCCTCGGGACTTACCTGCATAGAACAAAGGTAGCAAATTGAAGACAATGACAAGCGGAAATACAGTGCGTGCAAATTTTTGCATATCCATAAAGAATTTGACAGTCCGAGTGCCCTGGGCAATGGCAGCGTCATCGTTTGTGCAGTGTTGATAGACTTTTCGTTGTTGTTGTTGTTGTTGTTTTGATGTTGTTGTTGTTGCTGTGACTGCTGTCGGTGTTGTTGCTGTAGAGTCTTGACCTTGGCCGTGTTTGTTTTTGGAAGATAAGCGTGATTGTATTGCTGGCTTGTATATGTTGGTTGTTGCTGTTGCAGCCGTTGCATTGCTGTTGTTGTCACTGGCAGCCAGTTGAGGGCGCCCAACAGCAGCAGTGGCACCCATAGTTGCAACAGCAATGCATTGCCATCCCGTATCGCTAGAGCCAATATCGTTGTGGCCGTCATTGCCATTAGCACCATATGAACGTGCAACAGGATATTGCTTATGCGCCTGCTGCTGCTCAGACTCCTTGCCAACATGCTGTAACATTCTGTTGTCCCTGTTGTTGTTGTTGTTGTTGTTGTTGGTGCTGCTGCTGCTGCTTCTGCTACGGCTGCTGCTGATAGCGATCTCATATATTGTCCATAACCAATTTGACGCACCTTTCTTACTTCCGCTCGTTTGTACATCATCTGATGATGCTGCTGCTGCGGTTGCTGCTGCTGTTGCTGTGGCTGTGGGTGCGCCGACTGTTGCTGGTGTAGAAACCTGCCATGTTGCTGCTGAAGCTGTTGTTGTTGCTTCCAATTCACTTTGTGTTGTTGTGTGACACACAAACGTTTCACTTTCGAATTGCTTCCGTTTGCTGCTGATGTTGACCGTGTGTTGCTGCTCTTGTTGTTGTTGTTTTTGTTGTTGTTGCTGCTGCTGCTGTTGTAAGAGTTGGCTTGTTGTGGAAGAAGGAGATTTGTTTGTTGTTGTTGGTGTGTTATAGAAATGTCGTATCTGTGCTGAGGCCATGTTGTGCCCTGAAAATGAAAAATGGAAAGAGCAGAAAACATAATATGTTAAAAAGATGTCACAAATAAAAAGAGTATTTTGACCCTACGCTCAGAAAACGAGTCCAATGCAAACAAATGATACGCACACATACACGTAAACAAACACACACACATATCTATATATCTGTATATATCTATATATACATATATATATATATATATATATATATAAATTGACCAATACCCAAATACCAGACTGAATCTCTTTGGCTTTAGATAATCGATTCTCATGCTATTTAGAGGGAATTCCGCTGCTCGTGTTGCAGGGACTAAGAGTCCCGTAAAAACATTCCATGCACTGTGTATTTAGGCTATCGCCGCCATCTGCGCTACTTTTTAATCAATTTCCACTGGCGTTTGCCGGCGGGACAATCCTTTGACGTTTTGTTAACCATTCTCAAATGAGGGTTCACTTCGTTATTCTTTCTTCTTTTTTTTTTTTTTTTTTTTGTTCTTTGTTATTTGCAATTGCCAACGGCTTCTTTTTATGTGTGATTTAAAGCTCATCTTATTAAATCGATTTAATAGCTTTTTTTATATTCAAATTCGAATCGTATTCAGCCGAGCTGTAGGCCAGCGGGCGTGTGGCTACAGTATTTGACGTTTCATCCTATTATTGTAGGTCTCTCTTACAAATCCGATGGAACTGGATTTTGCGGCTGTTGCGAATATAGACTACTTTAGGCTCGGACATGACTAAAATGGGGTTCCTTGCATTGAATGTATATCAAAACTTTGACGAGTACGAAATTCCTAAATATATTTCTCTCTTTTTGCTGTTCCTGTGTAGCCACTTGTACTAGAGTATTGGATGATAAAAAAAAGAAACTAGACTTCTTTGTTCGTGTAGATAATGCTTTCATTCAAGGTGAGAGATTATTTCAACATCGAGATGAAAATTAAAAAAAACGATCTGGTAAGAGCAATGGGTTTGTCTTCATCTTCTTCTGGCGAAACTTAAATATTGTATCAGCTGTGAACCTATCAACTTGAATTTAAAAACAATTAACAGTGCTGGGACTATCAACAAATTATCCGATTACAAGCTACATTCAAATGCACTATAAGCTGTTATTTCAAGCACTTATGTTTGCTTTTAAGAAATGCACTCACAACTTTCTTACTTCGAATACGTCTATGGGGCTCTTCTGCGTTATCTTTAACCAAGAATATTCATATTTTGCAAAGTAATGCGCTTCGAAGACGGACTTGAGGTAACTGGCTTGTGCGAAACTCACGGCTACATAGGGATCTAGCGATTCCTACAGTCAAAGACAAATTAAACTGAATAAAAAATAAAAAAGAAATGCATGCACAAAGAGCAATTTCTTGTTTCCATATTCAAAGGAAATTGCGTTATTAAAGAACTTCACTGTGTGTATGACATGAATATTCATGTAAAGAGCCAAACTCAATATTCTCCATCCACACATATGTTCTTTTTTATTGCCTTTCAGTTGGAGTGCTTGTGTTTCATCTGTGATATTAAAAATCATCATCAATCTCAACAGCTATCAGCGTTTTAATTAACCAGCGAAAGGCTGAAATCACATCGAGGAGGTCAACGTTTGTGACTTCGATGAGCTATGCAAAACGTTTAACATGAAGGAAAAATTAAATACAAAAAATACTTTAATATCCGGATACAGTCGTCTGCATCACTCAAACAGAAAGTGGTTATTTGATGTCAAAAATAATTTGCATGTATTTTGAAAATGCGAGGGAAACTATAAAAAGATCTAGATAACAAATGAAACTCTGCTATAAAGCTGAGTGTTGAGTCTGTTGGCTTGTTTATGGCAACTTGGCAAGCTGATGTTTATGGAAAATCCTTTCTGTTAATGATGCAGCATCAGAGCTTTTCAGGACACTCAAAAGCTTGACAGGAAAAGCTGTTAGCAAAGTTTTTCACACATTTTCCACGTGTAAGCTTACAAAGCATTTTTTACTGTTATAGCTTTTGCAGCTTTTGAATTTGCCGCAGCTGTGATGCTAAGCCGAGAGCTTTTAGAACATGCTAAGGACCCATAACTAATATTGGCAGCATTACGGCTTCGCTGTGAATAATAATAAATTATCGTCAAGTGCATTAGATTAGCTTAGCCAGCACGTCACGCCCCCATTCTTAGGCCGCAGCACATATATCAAATTCGCGTGGCCAACAAAATGCTTTCGCCCAAACCCGTCCGACGTCAATAACAGAACAGACACTGAATAAAACTCATTTGTCCATTTTCACTATTGTCTGGGGGTTATCTAACACAAAATAGCTATATGTGTGTGTGTGTGTGTGTGTGTGTGTACGTATGTAGAGTTGTCCTTGCGGCGATTACAGACGCTGATAATAAAGTAAAAATTGCAACAATGAACGCATAGTTGTCATTGTCATGTTCAGCTGATGGTAAACAGACATTGCCACAAAACAGCAGCCGCAACAGCAGCAACACCAACAGAACTGGGCACAACGCCCACACGTAACACGAGCGCATAAAGTGCTCGTAATCAACGTAAAATTCCAAACCACAAACACACACACACACACAGACACAGAGGCACACGCACACGCACATGTCACTTGCTGTTAACGCATTGAGTGTCCTTTACCATTGAGGCCAGCCCCAAAATTGACCTCCACTGCCCCAACTGCCCGCACTGACCAGCTGCCCAGCTGCCCAGCCGCCCATTTGCTCAGCAACATTTTCGTTTTGCTGCGTGGAAATGTCTGCAATGCTGCACTAATGCCAGCTGGACATATGCGTAACTAGGTAAATATGCGACTGTGTGTGTGTGTGTGTGTGTGTGTGTATGTGTATGTGTGTGTCCTCGTGTGTCTGTGTGCTCATGTTGATTGTCCGGAAGGAGGTAATGTCAAGGAAAGGGCAATGTCTGTTGAGTTCCTTTGCTCTGCGGTTGCTTCTTGTAGCATATCAACATTTTTTTTTATTACAGACACTCATCAAACAGAACTACTTATAGCGGTGAGTGTGAGTGTGTTTGACAAGCGCACCTGTAAGCGGTAGCAGAACCTCTGGTTTTAGTTCTAAAAGCACGAATGGGAAGTATTCTGCTCAAATTGTGTCGGAATATTTGTTTGTGGAGATATCTAACGAAATTCAAAAATTTTCAGAAGTGTAAAGGGTAAAGTAAAAAGTGAAAACTTGAATTCTTACGCTTATTCGTAAATTTAAATATGACTTAGATTTGAATGTGATGAAGAAATACCCTTCCTCAGAAGTGTCAGGGGTGCTGGCACATACGCAACGCAAAACTAACTTTTCTTCGAGCAAACACATAATAAACAATCATATTACTTCGAACTGAACTCTCACTTTAACGTATGTGTCAGAATTTTCAAAAGACTCAATAGGTTATTGCCATCACACTTACCAGATCACTTCAGTTCATTGTCATCTCAATATTGAAGTATATTCTCTCAACTCAACTAAAAGCTACGTCTACACGAACAAAAAAGTGTAGTATTACATCTCATCATCCAATACTCTAGTACAAGGCAAATTTACAAATTCAAATTAAAAAGAAAATGTATTTTTATAAATAAAAAAGTAATTAGAATTCATTGGAAAAAGAACGAAGAGCAGAAATCAAATAGAAATTCAGATTAAGAGAGAAAGACCAAAAGAGAAAAACATAACACGTTCGTGATGTGAGGCAATAATAAAAAGAGAGACTTACAAGAGAGTATAAGAATCATTTAAGAGAGTAGAATAATAGTATTCAGAAACTTAGCTCCATAATACAGTAAAGTGTTTTAGATAGTGATAATTTGAGATACATTGTGATAATATCGAAAGTGTTGAGTCCAAATCATGAGCTTGAAAGTTCGAAGAAGAATAGTTAGGCTATTGAATCATGCATTAAAATGCCATCAATGCTTCTCAATATTAATACTTTTTCTCTGAATAATAGCTTACTACTTTTATAATTTAACTTTATGTAAGTACAGGCTAGCAGTGAAGCAAAAGCAACTGCAACTGCAACTGCGAGCGAACAGTCCAACTCACAAGATACCGCACAACTCTTTTGTACACTATTTACAGCTAAAACACATACATCGCACACACATATATAATCACACTCATATAGAAGCACCTAGTCGTGGATTTTAATTGCAGCGAGTGTAGAGCAAATGTGCGACAAAATAATACGGCAAAAACCAAATAGAGCGACATTTGTTTTGTCATTTCGAATGTTGCTGTTATGCATTTGCATTAGTGGGCGACTGACACACCAAGCACACAGATACACACACAGATGCACACACAGACACACACACACACACACAGCCAGATGCACACATATACATTGTTTGTTGTTTTTGCTTGTTGGCGCTGCTGCTGCCGCAATGTTTCTATTTGATGTGTTGCTGCTTCTGTTGCAGTTCTGCTGGTTGCTGGCTGCCAGCCATGCCATTTGCATTTCCATTTTTGCAATTAGTTTTACTATGCATTCGGACACACACACACACACACACACACACACACACACACACACACACACACACACACACAGTCATATGGAGACATTTGGAGTGTAATTATGTCCCCGTCCAGTCGGACAATTTGTCAGCCAGAGTTCTGCGTTTTAATGCGCTCACTTAAAGTTGAGGCTGCGGCAGCAGCTGCTGTTCTCGCTGCCCCAAATGCATTTTCCATCCGGAACGTAACGAGGAAAAATGTTGAAAAAACGAAGTAAGAAAAATTAAAAGCCAGCCACAGCCAATTAGAGGGAACCAAAGCGCAGAAACCACTTCAAAGTAAGCGCAAAAACAGAGACTGCAAAAAGGCAACGCAAAAGAGCGTTACAAAAAAGGAAGTGTGAAAATGCTGCGCGCCGATCGACAATTACTCTAACTCGGAGAATGCTGACTATAATTATGAATCACATAATTACCCCCGCCCTGAACATGGCATTGCCATTAGCCTATCTACATACTCACTCATCACTTAAAATAAAAAAAAAGAAGAAGTTAGTTCAGTAATATTAAAGTAGCTAATGCAGGATAGTAACTACAGAGCGACCGAGCATGTTGAATAGATAATATAAAAGCAGAGAAACGAGCGTTGAGTGTTCACAACTCGGTAGCAATATCCAGTGCGATATAATAGAGGTTCTTCGGTCATTGGCTTAACGACTTACGAGGTGAGAAAGTTAAATTTAATCTCTTCGAGCTGGCAGGTTAAACGGCTTTTAGCTGTGGCTGTGTTTAAGTGCTACTGAACATAAAGTCAAAAGTTCTTTGCCAGCTCTCCAAAGTGTGTCTATCTATACATATAGAAGAAATAAAACAAATTGTTTTTCTTTTCACTGTCAGTTGAATGAAATATTCAATTAAAACCCTTCACTTTAGTGCTTCATCTTTAATTAGTAAAGCTTTTTTTACCTGGCAGCCAAAACAAAATCATAAAAATGCAGTAACTGAGCTATATATACACATAGCAGGATGGCTCGAGTTGCAGAAACATGTTTTGCTTCTGCTTTAAAACTATTTTTCCAGCTTCTAATATATATAAAATTAATTAAATGAAACGAATAACTGCACTGAAATAGCTTACGAGCATTGCAACTGAACTGAAATACTTTCGAGCTGAATATGGAGAGTGGCAAATGAGTTCCAAGAAATAAATTCACTAGGCAACGGCAGCAACAGCAGCAACAGCAGCAACTACTGCAGCTGCTGCAGCCGCATCAACAACGTCAACAACTACAATAACTAGAGCAAATACTATGCGCACTTCAACACCCGCGAGCTCATTGCATAAATTTGGCGTGAGCAACGCAAGTAGACAGTGACAGACAGCTGAAGAAGGAGCTCAACCAGCTAACTGACTAACTAACTATCTGACTAACAGGCTGACTAACTAACCGCCTGACTATCTGGCAGTCTGACTGACAGGCCATTTGCTGCTTAAGTGGATTAAAATGTTCGCAGCAGCTGCAAGCATCGGCCGTAAGTGAATTGCAATCGAGTGTTAAATACTGCATAAATAACAAAATTAGCAGCTGACAGGACAACGGTGCGTATGAATGCACAATCTGTGCCACATTGCATTGCCTTTAAGCTGTTCTACTTTCAAAAAATAGACAGAGAACAATTTTATTTCGACTGCTTCAGATTTTGCGCATTTTTTCCGCAGACATTTCGCTGTCCTCCATCTCTCGAAATAAAATGCATTACGATGCGGCATCAGCAAGTGGGCGTGGCATGCATGACTGGCTGCTGCCTGCTGCCTGCCGCCTGACTGTCAGTCGAGTCTGTCGTGTTGCATGCATATGCAATATGCATGTGAATGGCATCAAAGTCCAGGCACAACATCATCATCACATTCATCTGTAGCTGTAGCAACATCATCAGCATCTACAGTATGTGGAAATTAGCGAGACGTAACAGTATTGTGGATGCGTATTGCAGCTGCTGCCAGTGACTGTTGCCTTTATGACAAATGGTAATTTAAATTTGGCTTTTGTTGCCACACAGAGCTTAAATTGCAGGGAATATAGCTGCCTCTTATCTGGCCTTCTATGTGTGTGTGCGTGTGTGCGTGTGTGTGTGTGTGTGTCTATCTGGGTGTGTGCACATAAAGCTACTTATAATGCTACAAAATAATTGGTAGTTTTTAATTAGAGAACTTAGTGCAGCTTTTTGTCAGCTTCTACAATGATGCTTATATTTTTCAACAAGTATAATTGTGTCTATATATCTGCTTATACACCTGCTGTCTATATGTGTGTGTGTGTGTGTGTGTGTGTGTGTAGCTCTTAGAACCTGCTTGTTATGCCATACACATTTTAGAGAATCCTAAATGCTTCAATGCATAAATATGCAATGCTCTTGCTAATCGTTCGGGGCATATGCGGCGTATGCGTATTGCATGAGAGCCTTGTGCATTGTGTATTGCGTATTGCTCGGGCGGATGTGTGGATGTGTGGATGTGTTGATGTACAGCTGTCCAGTCCAGGGGCAACAACAGCAACTTGAATTTTGCTGCATTTCGACAAGAACCAGCTTTATGCAGCTAATTCACTCACTTTTGTCTCAGGTGACGGCTGCTGCTAAAAGCAGACAATGCTTTTGGCACTTGTGGGCAGGCTGAGTGCATTTGCCTCAAAAGCTGATTTTGGATTATGGACGCACTCGAACCACACACATATACATATGTATATGTCTACTCGAATCATACTCACCATATCGTCTGCATTTAGAGCACTTGGGTACACCACGTCCTAATCACGGAATACTTGAAGTTTCTGCAAGAATACAAATGGCAAATTTAACTCAATCAATCATGTTTGTCAACTGCATAAGAAACTTAAAGTTAAAGTTGTTATTTGCAAAGCAGCAGGTAACTACAACTCAAACAAGAGCAACTGTAGTGAAATAGAAACTTTGGTGCAATATTTGCTGTGCAACTCGCAGCTAAAGTTAAATTGCCAGTTGGACTCCTGTCAAAGGCATGCGTACAGCACAGTAAATAAAAGCCAAGCGTCAAATCAATTTCAAAGCGAAGGAGACTTAAATAACGACAGCAAAGCATGCGGCCAAATAGATAAAAAAAAAATACCACACACACACACACACTCACACAAACACATACAAATATAGACACATACAGACACATGTGGCTCTGGCCCGGGCACTGGAGTTTGAGGCAAGCGAGGGACAAGTGAAGCCGCAAACAAATTGTAAAAATGTTGAGCAGGATGCGAACGCTAGCGTGGTGCGCCTTCAGACAGCTGCTCGACATTGGCAGCACTTTGAGCTGAAATCCCAGAGCAATTTATCATCTCTATGTTTAAAATTTATTACATTTATTTCATGTTGTTTGCCTTTTTCTTGGCCCGCCATGCCTTTTAACTGCGTTTCCATGTGCCATTTCATTGAGCGTGTCTGCTGCTCTCTGACAATTCCCAGGCAACACTTTAAAACCCATAGTCGACTAGATATTAGGTGGCAAGTAAAGAGTTTCGCCAAGCTCTTACGCCCTAGCCCCACCCACGCCTTATTCATTGTCAGCTCGGCACTGAGTTATGGCCCATGCTCTTGGTATCTTATAATTGAATTTATCGCCTTGGCTGTATTCATCAACGTCAAGCTGCAGTGCCCTGACTCCCTGACCAAATGCCCTGCGATCAAATTTTAGCTTTAAAGATTATGCAATTGCGCATACGCACCGTTTGACAGACAGTTCGAATTGAAATACCTTAATCCATATGCTCTGCTCTGCCCCACTCTAGCTGCCACAACGGTGCCAAATTGCGCTCGATATCAATTTCCCTGGCAAAGCTTTAGCTTTGCTCTGGCAGCTCTGGCAGCTCTGGCCACAGCTGCAACAAAATCCGATTAGAATGCCATTCCCAGCCCGCATTCTGCTTGCCACGCCATCACGATAGGTTTTTGCTGTGTGGCACAAACGAAATTGTTTAAAATTTTTGCTGTTTTGGCTTGTTTTCATTTCGTTTTTATTATTTCTCAATGCACATACACTGGCTGCCAAAAATGTTGTCCAGCCCCCAAGCCTGCCCAGCTACCCAGTGTCAAATCAATAAAGCCCGCATACCGCATTCAGCCTTTGTATCCAGTAATAATTATGATAAAACTGCGAATAAATTGCCGACAAGCGGTTTCTGTGTGCAGTCTATTGACCAGCATTCAAATGGGTTTCCATTAAACCGCGCTAATGGAATCACAGCCAAGTCAGCAAATTTAATGCAATTCCATCATCAAATTAAATCAATTTCTCTGCTGAAGCGACCGGGCAGGTAAGAAAATTTGTGGTGTGGGCGCTGGGCGGTGAGCGGTGGTGCCCTCATAGATACTCATAGATATAGATTTTCCAATATTTTTCCACAGTGTTGAACGATGCTGCGAACTCGGGGTCAAAATCCTAAATGCACCTGCATTGCGTATCATCCAATCATATATTTATTTATGAGAAATGCAAAATAAATCAAGTTAGATGAACTCACACACGCACACACTCTCACATTTCTATTCAAATTAAAAAAGTTCATCCACATATTAAACTTTATTTTTATTTAAACTAGCAAATTTCGCACAGACAATAAATAGAGCATTGAGTAAGCTCAACTTGGCAGTACACTATTGACTGATTTAGACTTGGATAAAGTAAAGTGGTGTATCTAAATAAACAAGATTCAAACTTATTGACGATTTTGATAGTGCTTATACCCCCTATAACAGTACCTATGCTTATAAATTAAACTAATATACTAATTAATTAAATTAAATACTTTAATTTTTTACTCTGCGGACCCATTTGTTTTTTGTTAATAATATAATTATTTTATATAAGTTTTCATTCGGTTGTTTAACTGAAGAAAACAAAAAATTAAGAAAACAATTGCGAGCAGTAATATATATATATAAATACACTATGAATGCTGCCCTACAGCCAAATCGAAGTACCCTACGGAAATACCCTTTCTCGAATATGCGCAAATAAATACAACTGCAAACGCTTGAAGCTGTATTTCCCAGTGCGTGTTAATATTGACAATATATGTTTGAATAACGTTCATAATTAATAGTCAACTGTTGGGATATGCAGGAAACAGAATAAATTTCAATACTTTGGGCGATTTGCGAGAAACAGAGGAATCGAATACACAGCCACAGATAAATTCATATATGCATATATTTATATATAAAAGTGACGTAGGGAAACAAATTATATAATGCATAAAATGTAATTTCTTTACTCTGCAATGGAAATTTTAAATGTTGATTTCGAACTAGCAGCTAGGATAAATTGAGGTCAGTGCTTGAATAGAGCGCTGCCATATTTCAACCACAGATACTGAGGGCGAAAGTTGCATCTAACTGTAATTTCTATATTAAAAATAAATAATTATGAATTATGTCTATTCTAAATACTGAAATTTCAATAAAACTTTCTTTGTTACGTCTAATTTTCATTTCACTTTAGTTATTTGATCAACTAAATTGGTTTTAGATGAAGCTTGGCAGTTATCCAACTTTCAACTTGGATACTATAAGGTCAATAAGTTTCCCTGCTATCAACAATAAATTTACCACTTACTACTTCAATATACCTGTATACAGATAAGTGTTGCATAAAATGAATTCCTAGCACAATTAAGCTACATATATACATATATATATATATTTAATATAGAAGCTAATCAGTCCATATGTGGATATAAATAAAACAAAAATCTATTTCCATCTGTAACAGCTCAAATGAAATGTGAGCGATGCAATCGAAAATCGAATTGCTGTTCAAAGAGGAGTATCAAACATGCGTTTAAATCAATTACGTCTGTCAATTGCATCTGTTAATTGCATATGTCTGTGACAGCAGTTGCAAATGCGGCTCAGTTGCCCAATAGAGCTGACGGCAACTCGAATCGATGAATGCTGCTTTAATGAGAGCAATTAGCCGATGGTAGACAGCACTTGTGGATAGAGGATGGGATTATTGTGTGCGATATGGATACGAGTGTGAACCATGAATACTTGATGCTGCAGTTGGCTGTGTGCTGACAGCGGCTGTCGGGATACAAACAGCCCGGTGATATCCTTGACATGCAGCATAATCCATTTTCATGGCATGCTGTTTGCTGTTTGTGTGCGCTGTCGCTGGCTCAAATTGAAAAACTGAAAGACCAACTGTGGCAATCCATACCCACACACACGCACACACATGTTTGATGTATGGGTACAACTGGGCGTATGCAACATAAATTATCAAAGTGCAAGTTGCAAATTGTTTGGCCTTCGGCCTCCGCAGCACCAGGAGCAAAGCCACCAAATGTGCACATAATTCCAAATTTATTACGAATTTACGTGCCGTGTTACATGATGCATGTGTTATACGGGATACCAGCTACCAGCTGCCGTCTTGGCTAACGAATGCACACAGGCCGGAACGAAGAACTGCCTCAGGTATCCATGGCACGTGTGGGGCATGTGTGTGTCACATGCAAAGAAGGTCACTTGCTACACACACGCACACACCCACACACACATTGCACACACATGCATGCTGCATTATCAGCCGCTGCAATGCATGTTAGCTCGCCAACGCCTCAGCCTTGCAGCTGCCTTTGTGTCAGTTAGGTCTATGCTGCTGCTGCTGGGCAAGTTACGTCCACTTTCCCGCCCACATTCAGAATCGCATCCACACCCATTGCCGCGCCGCATGACGCTGCTTAGCTCGTTCAGATTAAATGCTTCATTGCCTGGCATTTCAAATGCAGTCAACGCCACAAACTCGAAAAGGAGCTTCTTTACCGCAGCAGGCGGCGATTGCTTAGCTCGTTGAGAAGAAAGCAAAAGCGACACCACCCAGAAGAATGTGGTGCATTTGTGTTTGCCCTTTGTGCCATAGAGCTCCTATCCTGCAGCAGCTGATGATGCTGCTCCTGCTGCTGCTGCTGCTGCTGTTGTGTCCTGCAGTGGCTGACGTTTCTTTTGTGCCAGCAATTTTGTACCTGTGCTTTACTATCCCCGACATTGTTGTTGTCGCCTAGTCTTAGCTCTTGTTGTTGTTCTTGTTGTTGTTGTTGTGGACCTGGCAACAGCATTAGCCACGCAGTCAAAGGATATTACGTAAAAGTTGTAAAAGTGATTGGGACAGGACTCTGCACAAAGTCAACGATATCCCAGCTCCTGCTGACGTTATATTAAAAAGCAAATCAAATTTCAATTTTACAATAAAAGTGTTAAGCAACACAGGAAATGCTTCCTCCTGCTTGGCTTGGCTTAGACTGAAACCCAAGTTGGTGGCCTGAGATGCTTTGAGTTTGAAAAAAACCTTAATATTAAACTCTCTGACAACTGTTTGTTGACCATCTGATATTTATAGTCTTATACTATTATTACTGTTCGTATTAAAGTGAAGTGAAGTTTTATAATCGCATGGGAGTTGGATAGTCGAAAAGAAAACCAATCGTCATCAAAATTGGCCAGGTCTAAGAAAAATTAAGTCAATCAATAATAATAAAATCAGTAAAACTCGTAAGAATGTTGTTGGATAATCAAACAACTTCAACATATCGTTTTTTTACAATTTCCTTAGGCAACGCGAGTTTCGCACACAGGCATATATATACTCATATATGTACATGTAAGTGTGTGTGCATACCTGTCGCAAAACAGTATTCTGGGCGCGCATCGACACCTTTATACCTTTACCACAAATAATATTCAAACTGTAAAGTTTCGCATCTCTTAGAAGACCAGAAATGGAGCCTATTGGTGAACAAATTTCAATTGCTTTCTGTCATATACATATATAGGAGAGACCAGAGAGCAAAGAATAAGGAACAAATAGTGTATTGTGAGACTTCATATTAGAATCGAAAATTTCGGTTGAATGCTCGAAGCACGCTGATTTCGAGGCCCATATGTGTGTTGATCGACCCTAAGAGTAAGAGACCGGACCAAATACGAAGTTGAGTGGAACCGAATATTATGAAAATGCTTGTACAAGGTATCTTATCTTTGAGTTTGTAATTGTAAATCTGTGTGAGATACAGTTTTTACCGATTTGGCACTCGCTCAGTAGACGCGTACATTGGTACAAGTGGCCCGTCTTTAGAAGGAGTCTATTGGGAACTAAGACTTCAAAGCTGTGCAGCATTCAGGGTATTTCCCGCTATTCTATTCCCCTTAAATTTCAAGTCGATAGCTTCAATAGCGGAGAAATGGCTTGCGTTCATACAGTACCAATATACTCTTTCTCAGCGTGAAAGAGTATAAAATGTCTCTCAAAATCAAGCCTATGTTTATTTAAAAACATATATCATATCGCTTAGAACAATATGCTAGTTAAATACTTAGAAAAACTATTCAGAACGCAACGATATTTCATATTTTCTTTATGTTGGCTTATCAGAAAGAGAGAGAGAGAGAGAGAGAGAGAGAGAGTGGGAGAGAGAGAGAGAGAAGGGGAGAGAAAGAAAACAATTCCTAAAAGCAAAACGTTTTATTGTTATTCTGATTCAGGGTGTTGCAATCTGTGCGGTTATTCAATAAGAACGTGCCCTCGAGTCATGTAGTTTACATTGCTCACACCCAGACATCTTTTGTAGTCTTCTAAGGGGCGTGTCGTGCATTCAGATCAGTTGATTAGTGCAGCAAACAAAGGCTGTCTTGCATATATTGTAAGTGTGTGCTATGAGAATGACAAATGCCTGGAGGACTAGGCAGAGCAGTGATAGCAAAATCCAATGCCAGGGAACGTGCAAACAAAGACACACACTCACACACCCACACCCACACACACACACACTCACATGCACATTCACACACATACATATATATTTTATAAAGGACTGATATTGAGGGCAGCAGAAGAGCTGAAGCTCTGTGCTGCTGCAGACTTAATGCATAGCTGCAGCAAATGGAAAGCAAATGAAACTGAATTGTACTTTCAAACAATTTCAGCTGTGGCGCCTTGTCTGCTTTCACAGCTTTCTCTATTGATTCTAGCCGCTGCGCATAACCCAGGCAATTAGCCAAGATGCACGCACAGGCACACACACACACACACACACACACACACACACACACATACACACACACACCCAACCACACCCGCGCCCCGGACATGCACTACGCATACTTACATTTATGCTCGTAGCATCGCATGGCATTTGCTGTTTCACTTTGGCCATGTCCTTGCCAGCGCTACATTTTCAGTTAATTGCTTCAGTGGTACCAAAAAGGAAAGAATGCAATGCAGAAAAAAGTCTTTTGTTCCAATGTTGAAATTGGTGCCTGCAACGAAATGGAAAAAGAGAGAGACAGGTTGAAAAATGTGAGCTGAGATAAACAAAGTAGACCAACTGCTGCCAGCCAACTCGAGTTGGATGCAAATGCAAATTGGCGCCGTACAAAAGGCAATGTCTGCCAACGATCCTTGATGATGAAACGGCTGCGGCTGCTGCTGTTGCTGCTGCTGTTGCTGCTGCTGCTTTTCACAATCCTTTGCCGTGGGTAATGTAATTTTTGCAAATTTTATGTATTTGCCAACACGTTGCAATACTCGCAAACATTTGTAACTGACAGCAAAATAAATATTTGGATGCATATACATATACTTATTTACAAATAGAGGAGTCAACATATAGCTACGTCTGTTAGGCTGTAGGCTAACGAGCTAGCCTAGCTGGTCAATTATGCTGCTCACGTAACACAGCCTACATAATTGCCAAAAGACTATGCAAATTACGGCCAGCCGCAAAGTATGCAACACAAACATAGCCGACGGTATGTTTAGGCACAGCAACTGAAGGAAATGAAACACGCATGTCAATGGAATTAATTGGGAATAGACATGGACATAGAGACGTAGCCAGCCGACCAAAAAAGAATGAAAGACAGCAACAAAACAAAGCGCAGCGCGTATCAATCTCCACACACACACACACACACACACACATACAAATAGACACACAAACACATGTGCGACTAAATTACAAACAATTTTTATTGCTACGAAAACAAAGGCGCAGCATATTATCAGAGCAGCAGCAGTAACAACAAGAAGAAGAGCAGTGACAGCAATCAATGGCAACATGGCAACAAAATGGCCGCACGCAGCATAGACGACACGGGGCGTGGCTGGCGCTGGGCTGACGTCTGCAAGTTCCACTAACAATAAATGATAAAGCATAAATTCGCACACACACGCACACACACACACACAGACACGCACAGACGCGCGCGAATACACATGTGTGTACCATATCGTTAAAAGTCAATTGTAAACTTATGCGCCTGAAGGCGCGCCAGAACTACTCACCCACACACACTCACAGACACACTCGCACACACACACACACACACACACACATCAGCAGAGAGTAAGCTGAACGTGTTATGTGACGGCTGTAGCTGGAACTGTTCGAATCATAATGCCGCCTTATCAGCACCATTTAAATCAGCGCCTCAAACGACTGCGACGCAGGCGAAGGCTCTGCTGATGCAGTAAAAGAAACCACTGAAGCGTCAGTTGGATAAAAGTTACATTGACATTGCCAAAAATATATGTGTATAAAAAAAAAAAAAGAAAGAAAAAAAATACCAGCATTGGCTGCGCCAATGAGGAACTGCACCCACACACCCACACACCACGAGCACAAGCAAACGAAGCGTAAGAGCAGCTACAGCTTCAACGCCAGCACGAGACAGTGAGAAGGCAGAAAGAAAAGGAAGAGAGAGCGCGCTTGCGCTGCTCGCCATACACCGATGAATAAGAGCGCCGATAAAAAGAGCTCAGCGAGCCCACCGAGCCCAGCATGACGCGAGTTTGTCTATGGTGCGGCTGCTGCCGCTGTTGTTGCCACTGCTATTGCTGCTGCTGCTGTTGTTGCCGCTGCTCTTTGAGCCAGCCAGCAGCGCCCTTTTCACATTTCTGCTCGCACCACAAACATTTGTTGTTGCTTATTTTTCTTCTTTTTTAATTTTTGTTTCACCTTTTGCCAATTCGCTTGGCTTGTTTACGCTTTGTCGCTGCGAATTTGTTTTTAATTGTGAAGCCCATAAAATTGCTTTACTATTTAGTTTTTTCTCTTATTATAAACAATATCAATTTGAAGCTTGAAGTTGCTTCGATTTTGTACATTGGATTTGGCTTTTTAATGTGTGTGTTTTTTTTTTTTGCAGACACCGCTTAATGACGTAACAATTATCTTGGCTCATCGCTGTAGGCCAGCTTATGACACTCTCGGGTGCGCTTCTATGGCCGGAGACCACAATTGAATTGCCACACACACACACACACACACACACACACACACACACACACTCACGGAGCATAATAAAGATGCTCGTTTGCTGTGAACGGCGTCATTTTCTGACATTTAATTAAAAAAGTACCAAAGTATCTTAGCCCTAAAGAACTCTCCTTATAAATATGTACACGTATCTCTATGTATGGGCATGTGTGTCTATCGTATATATGTGTATATATGCCTGACATATGCGTACATATGCGAAATTGTCATATCGCCTTTGGCTCTGCATCCTGCTGCGTTCACGTGAACGGTCTGGCTCTCCTGCTGTTGCTAAACGTTTTGCAAATAACTATTTTTTATTCATAAACAAGCAACTACACACAAAACGTGGCACACTCTAAGCGACCACTTAAGTGTGTTGCCCAAACAACAACAACAACAACAACAACAACAGCAACAGCAACAACAATGACACAGCTGCAGCCCACCCACCAACCCACCCACTGAACATACACGGCAGCTGGTTGCGTCCAGTGCTGCACAAGTGGAGCGCATGAATGGATGAATGAATGACAGTGGCGCCCCTGGTGGCATGAGTGGGCGTGGCCGCTGCTTAGCCAGTGCCCCCATTGTTAAATGCGACTGCTGTCATTACTCGACATGGTCGACTGTTGCTGTTGTTGTTGTTGTTGTTGTTGTTGTTTTTGCTGCTGCTGCTGCTGCGGCTGTTGTTTCTGCTGTCATTTTCATCTAAGTGCACACCAAGTACGCTCCAAAAGCGACCAGGTTTCTGTTTATGTATGTGTTGCTGCGGCTTTATATACCCTGCAGTGGATGTCGAAATGGATGTATTGAACCTCCAACAATTTTTGACCAGCATCAGCGAATATCAACTCGATGTTACTCACATATCAAAGACACAATTCACTTTATTCGCAATCATTCGAATCTGATGTATGAGTAGCCTTGCAAACTGATTGCTGGGTATCTGCTAGCCGGTCAGAAGTGTGATCGATGTGCACCTATTGTTTTCAGAGTAATTGTGTGAGTGCGCTGCGCTTGTTGCTCTCGTTCGGCACCCTGTGGTTCTCGTCGCCGACGTCATTGTTGTTGTTGTTGTTGTTGTTGTTTTTCTTTTATTGTGCACCATTTGTGTATTATTTTTGCATAGCCCACTGTGTGGGCGTGAGTGTTTTTTTGTGCCTTTGGGCAATGGGGCAACAGTCCACATAGTTAAAATTGCGAATGCTTATCATTGTTTTGCTGATGTTGTGGCAGCGAAATCTGCACATGACTATCAAATGTAACAATGTGTCCGTCATTTGCAGGCAATTGTTATCCAAGGATTTCATATTTCGAGAACAATAATAGCAAAGCTGACAGTTGCAATTCTCATGATTTGTTGTTGCATTTGTGTAAATACAAGATATTACAGCCCAGTTACGGGCGCAACGTAGCGCATGAGGAATGACGACTAACTGCTTCAAACAATATTTGTAGCAGCAACAAAAAGCAGCAACAGCAACAGCAGCAGCAACAGCAGCAGCAACAGCAGCAGCAGCAGCAGAAGCCGCAGTGACAATATATTTGTAATTAAGAAAGTTTTGTCAGAAGAGCACTTGAATGAAATTTTAATTTATTTCTAAACAGTGCTGGCGTTGTGGCATTGTCATTGCCATTGCCATTATTGCCACAGACCAGGCAGCAACAGCAGCAGCAGCAGCAGCAGCAGCAGCAGCAGCAACAATCGAAATCGAAAACTTTTCTAAAGCGTTGACAGAGAAGAAAACAAACGTACAGAGACAGACAGTCAGCTTGCTTGGCTGCCTGTCTAACTGTCTAGCTGACTGACTGACTGACTGACTGACTGCTCGACTGACTGATTTACTGGAATGGCAGAAAAGCTATTAAATATTCAGCCTTATCACAGTCATTACTGGGCGTGAGCTGCCTACATTCCATTTTGCACTCGTTGCCAAGGGCGGCACTTAAGAAACCGCCTCCAGGATGCATTTGGCCAATTATGGTGGCCCCTTGAAATCGACACGATATTCGGTAATTAGCCCAACTAAATGAGACCAACCACACGAAAGCCTGCTTCCAGATCCATGCAAAGACGTGCTCTATGCTAATGGCCTTAGACCTAGACAATTGGAGCATCAAAGACAGATGAGTTATCGCTGACTCTGTATACCTGTATATATATATATATATATATATATATATATATATATATATATATATATATATATATATATATATATATATATATATATATATATATATATATATATATATATATATATATATAT
Organism: Drosophila anceps; assembly: GCA_035045945.1. Taxonomy (NCBI): domain Eukaryota; kingdom Metazoa; phylum Arthropoda; class Insecta; order Diptera; family Drosophilidae; genus Drosophila; species Drosophila anceps. The sequence continues at coordinate 17,152,300 of JAWNON010000225.1, forward strand.
ATATATATATATATATATATATATATATATATATATATATATATATATATAAATAGATTTAAGGATATTTATTATTCGGCTAATCCGCGACCTTTTTTCTTAATTTGTATTGCTTATTATCGCGATTTTAGGCAAGGTAAAATCGCGCCCGCCACGTTGCTGTTAACAACTAAAGCATTCTTATCAGCACGACTTCCGCGCTCCGCCGCCAGCCCGCCGCGAGTTCACAGCCTCGTCGTCGGCTACGTGCAAGTGCTATGCTATGCTATCAACAAAGAGTACAATACGGCAAAGAAAGAGAACGCCAGCCAGAACGGCCGCCACACGGATGAAGAGAAGACTTGAGCCACAGCAATGCGTTGCTTAGTTGGTGTATAACGAGTTGAGCGTAACGCGGGTGCAGCGGTAAACACAGCACAACTGTGCTTGCTCCATTCTCTCTTTCTCTCACAGTTCACAGGCAGAGCTAGAGCCAGAGCCACAGCCAGAGCCACAGCCACAGCCACAGCCGAAAATCGCCCATTATCCATTTTTATTTTATCATCAATTTTATTACGAACAAAGTAAAGAGGCGCAACCGAAGCCAAAGCTAACGGTAAAAGCAAAGGCACCAACTTGATGATGTAGCAGACCAAAAACAACAACAAAGCGCACGCACGCATACAGACACGCACGCATACAGACACACACACACACACACACACACACACACGCACGTGCATATAGTGCTGCTGAGAGCAGCAGCTGAAGACACAACACGCCCTTTTTGATGTTTGTATTCGCATTTTCTTATATTTTTTTTTTGTCACTTTCGCTGCTGTTCGGCCTTTGCATGATTGAATTTTTTTTTTTTAATTTTGTTAGTAGTATTTACAATTATTTTTAATATTTTTATTATTTTTTTCATACTCACCTATTGAGGGCACTGCATGTGATTGGAATCCGCTTTTTGGCCTTTATCCTTTTATTGCTGTGGCGGCTGAGTGTATTGTTGTTGTTGTTGTTGTTGTTGTTGTTGCTGAACACTTTTTTGTATAGTTAATGCAATTGTTGTGAATACACTTTGTTTTGCTCTTTTGTGCTTTATGTGATTATTTGCGCAAATCCTTATGTAAGGATAAAGCCGTTATAAAAAAGGATTAGCACTGCACTGCGCGAAATTTAGCACACATTAGCGATTTTACACATACATACACACACATTTATGTACATATACACTTATACAAACATACATTTGTATGAATGTTTGTATATCTGGCATTTTTCAAATGTATGTATGTATGTCTGTGTATTCATGTGCTCGCTGCAGCTGAAAGGTCTCTGTATGGCAATATTGTCATCTTAACGCCAGTCGCGAAAGCTTGCAACTAAAACTGTATTAGATAAGCACCAATTGCGTCTCCATTGAGGCGCTGATATTATCACTTGGGCAGTTGGCGGGGCACCTAGAGGTACGCGACTGCTTCAATTGGGGGTCCGCACAATAAAACCAATTTTACAATCAAGTCTCAGCCTGCGCGTGTGTGTATGTCCATGTGTATGTGTGTGTGTGTATATATGCGTCTTAATTGAATCAAGAGCCCAGCTAAATGGACTGATTTAGATTTACTTTGCGCTCACCTTAACTAGATCTAACAGATCAGATGACTTAAATAACTGTGGTACATCTATTTGTACAGCTGGCAATCAGCGCTTGTTAAGAAACCGCCTATATTTTGATTTATAAACAACCTTAGTGCTCTGTGCATTTATTCAATTTAGAATTTTGTGGAAATAGTTAATAATTTGCACGGCTAATTAAGATCAATACCAACAAAAACAAAAACAAAGAAGACCTTCACCTTAAGTAGGTCGAGTACAGCGCTCAAAAAAAAAAGAAACTTGAACTAAATTTGCCTACTTTTTAAAATATGCATCAATTGTAGAATTAAACTATTTTTTGTTGGTTATTTTAAGCCGATTATTTGGCAGAATACGTATTTTCCTTTGACGATATTTAGCCAATTATTTTGTTCTCTTGCTTGTTGTTGATAAACTCACAATTTCTTCTTTCTTCTTCTTCATTTTTTTTTTTTTTTTTTTTTGGGAGCGGCCACAAAACAAAGCAGCGCAAGCCTAAAATATTTTCTCTTTGCTTTGGTGCGGCTTTTCTGTTAAATTTGTTATCCAATTGTTGACTTCCATTTTGCCTTTATGTATGTATTTTACTTGTATAGCTTTTCAGTATTGTTTATAAAACTTTTTTTATGAGACTACAATTAGCTGCTGCTGTTGTGCGAGCGAGAGCGATTGATTTTTTTTTCGTTTTTGTCCTTTTTTGTTTTTTTTTTTTTTTTTGGTTATGCTGTGCTCTGCGGCATACTTTTGGGGGTTGCGGTGCGGTGCGCCGCCTGCCAGAATCTAAGCCATAACAGCAACAACAACAACAGGAACAAGAACAACAACAGCGGCAACTCGCGCATATGTAACCAACAGTAAATTTTTCAATTACAAAAATGTTGCCTTTGTTGTCTGATTCATTTTGGTGGATCGTAAAATGGCACACTGACCCACACACACGTACACCATACACCACACACCACACATACACACACGTGTGCCATACACACACATACACACACACACAGCGAAAGTCCCGCACGAGGCAAGTATTAAATAGTAGCTGAAACAGCGGCAATCCAATTTTCTGCTTTGACCATCTCCACTTTCCACTTCGCTATGCCTATTCATTTGTTTTTGTTGTTGTTGCTCCTGCTGCTGCTGGCTCTGCTGTTTTTGCTTGTGTATTTCCCTCAACCATTTACCGAGCCTTTAGCCGCTATCACTCCGTCGCTCACGAGTTACAGATTCACACTGAATCGTGGCCCAACCGAAAAATGTCGCCATCGGACTTTATTCACATCATCGGATGCTGTCGCCGCTGCTGCTGTTGGTAGTTCGTCAATGTAAATCCAAGGACTCGCTCTTTGTGCTTAAGAGCAAGCATCAAAGAGCGGAAGGGCGGAATGCGGAAGGTTGGTAGAGCGAAAGGGCAGAAGGTGTCATGGTGTTATTAAGCACTTTAAAAGCTGCAACATTTGCCATTTATTAAATAAGTACATAATAAGCGCAAATTAAAACTAATGCTAATTGGATTGCATAATTATGTTTTTGTTTTGTTTTATTTTTTCATTTGAACTAAGTTTTTAACCAACGAAAGACAATGGAATCTAGTTTTTACAAATTTCATCCATTTTCAAATCTTCTTTAAAATTAATAAAATACATATTTGAGTTTGTAAAATGTGTAACTATATTTTATTATTCGGATCATTGTTGAAGCTCTATTTAAAGTGGGCCCGCTAAATGTTAATGTTAAAGTTATCGATAGAAATTAGTGGAACTAGTTCAAGATAACGAGTTTATTTGCAGCAAATTAAGTTATTTTAGTCTGTCTGAAATAGATCCAATTCTTGTATGTGACTACAATCATGAACTGCTGTTTAGTATTTTGGTATTTTCTTGCCAGTTCACCAATGTTCTTTTCAGCTATATCAAACGCCGGTCACACTGCAACGGAGAATAACTAAAAATTAAAAGAAATTGGTAATTAAAAGTTGTGCGCTGTGCAAATAAAAGTTTTGAATAAGCAATAATTAAATGTAAGAACATGCATTAACTTCCCAATATGATTTTGCATTAAATAACATTAACCTGGTGTCGACCAGCCGCACAAAGTCCAACGAAAACAGCACCATATACAACGCAGCACTTTCTTTTCATCTGCCACACAAATGAAAAATCAATAAATCGGTATAGAGATTTCTGCATAGCGCTGGCGTATCAAGTTTTTAGATAGAACCATTCCACACACTCCACCACAAAAGAGGCGTTGATAACAAATGCACAAACAAAGTGTGAAACAAAGAGCTTAAGCATTTATATTCACGCGTAAAATCAATTCATGTCATGAATGATTCATGGGAATTTTCATGAATTAAAATCAATTTTTGGTATTTGCAGCAACTGATAATTAGGTGTCGACTGCTGAGCTATCAAAATGGGTTCATTATTCCGTAGCGAGGAGATGGCACTCTGTCAGCTCTTCCTACAGAGCGAAGCGGCCTATGCCTGCGTCTCGGAGCTCGGCGAGCTGGGACTGGTTCAATTTCGTGATGTAAGTATAATTTGGCTAGGCAAGGTAAATGAAAGTGGAAGGAATTACAACAAATATTGTTGAATGAAAACAGCTTAATCCGGACGTGAATGCATTTCAACGTAAATTTGTAAATGAGGTGCGCCGTTGCGATGAGATGGAGCGCAAACTGCGTTATCTGGAGAAAGAGATCAAAAAGGATGGCATACCCATGCTGGACACTGGCGAGAGTCCCGAGGCGCCACAGCCACGTGAAATGATTGATTTGGAGGCAAGTTAACACTCATTCATGATAAACCAAATCATAGCATTATCTATATACATATACATATATATGCTTTCCATTGCAGGCCACCTTTGAGAAGCTTGAGAACGAGCTGCGTGAGGTCAATCAAAATGCAGAGGCCTTGAAGCGCAACTTTCTGGAGCTGACTGAGCTGAAGCATATACTGCGCAAGACGCAGGTCTTCTTCGATGAGGTATGCATGCGGTTATTGGCTAACCTCTCTTATAGGCATCGCCGGCTAACAGATAATTAAGATATATTCAACTACAACGTGGCAAAGGCTTTCCAAAAAAAAAAATAAAAGTTCGGCACTAAATTTTCTAATTAACATATGGCAAAATAACTTGCTAACCAATAACCCAGCCTCTGACAACACAAATGGTGCAGCTTTGGTTTTTGCTTTCATAATCTTTCTTTGGAAAGTATTTTTATTATTATTTGATTGAAACCGCAATACACCAGAACAACATCTGATACATGAAGCACTAAACCATCGCCAACACGTCCAAGCCTATATACTAAGTATTCTCTATATGTACATATCTAAACATATGCATATGACTGTAAATACAATCGTTAGTTGTTCTATTTCAAGTTAGTTTTAGTTTAAGATTAGTTTCTTTCCTCTTTATAATTTCTCTGCGCATGCTTGAACTACGTTCTATTTATTTTATTATATATATATTTTATGTATGTGTACATGTATTCAAGTATGTATGTACATATGAATATGATTAGCTTTAATTGTTATATTTATATATTTTGTTGTTTATTTTATTATTTGTTTTTACGTTTTATTTTCCATATACCAATCAAAACAATTCAATATACCCAATACAAACGAACCAAATACCCGAACCCCGCAAATGCAATGCAATGCACCACCCAAAATACCAACACCCCATATATACAACCACCACAACCACCACCACCACCACTACCACAACAACAACACGTTTTTTCCGCCCGGTTGTGTTGCCAGTCGGTGCCAATGGTTTACAAATCCACGTCCACATATTCATCAAACAAATATCGACGCTATCTGCAGATGGCTGACAACCAGAACGAGGATGAGCAAGCGCAGCTGTTGGGCGAGGAGGGCGTGCGCGCCAATCAGCCGGGCCAAAATTTAAAGCTTGGGTAAATATTGCAACCTCAATGATTTAGTCGATCGATCACTCAGCAACAAAACAAAACAAATCAAGATCAACCAGCCAGATCCAATGGAAAACTAAACTCAACCTGCGCATTTACCAAAATGAACACAATTTCTATACAAATTGAAAGCAAAACCAAACCCGACTCGCTCGCTCGCTCTCATTCTCCATGGCTATTATGCGTGTCGTTATCTCTGTAAAGTTATATATATATATACATAAACTATAACTATGTGTACTGCCTCTCTGTCTGTCTGTAAGTTAGGCTCTGCTTAGGAGGACTTTTTATTGTTATTATAAGTAAATGTGATTGTTTATGTCTGTATGATTGTATGTGCCTTAGGTTAAGATCAATGGTTGCTCTGGTGTTGGCTTTAACTCTCCCGTTCCACCCCACCCAAACATATACATACATATATCGCAATTAAACCACAAAGACTTGGAGGCGGAAAGCTTGAATTAACTCGACAAGATACTAACCGCATAAGCGCAAAGCGTATATATAGACCAAATTGCCGTTAAAATGAAAAACCAAAACAAATCAAAAAAAAAAACTTTTAACACAATTTTTAGCAGGAGGGCGGCCTGAACCACACCACCGAGTCGATGACGCGCGCCCTCATTACCGATGAGGTGCGCACCGCCGGTGCATCCATGGGTCCCGTACAGCTTGGGTATGTATCGAGCCACAGGCGCACAAATCTGTAGCTTGTACGTACATTTGGCTAATGCCAAATGCCAATGTCAAGCAATTAATTACGTTACATTTATTATGTGCAACAAAAAATTATTGCTTAACGCTATCCACTAACCAATCGACCATCTCAACCAAAGACGCTGCTGCGCTTAAGCCATACTGAAACTACATCAAATGTGCCATCAAACCAAACAATAACAACAACAACAACAACAAAACAAAATCGATGTCGGACTCACATTTGGGAGCTCTCACACTCTCTATATTCCCTTTCGAAGCAATAATTTTCTGTGCAAAAAGAAAAACAAAAAACAAAAAAAACCTAATTCCAAATTCTAAGCTGAAGAGAAAAACTAAAACTAAATCGTACACAATTCTTTCTTCTGTTCCTCTCTTCCCATGTTCAAATACACATCGAGGTCAAATTAACAATTTTATAGTTTTATGGAAAAATCGATTGAACGTGAGGATTATCTGCCATGGTTGGTATCCCACAATTCAAAATCTAGACTACGAATGCTCATGTTCATAAACTGTATATAGAGACATATCGCAGTGGTCATTAGCTTCGCTCGCCACATACGCCCCTTAAAAAATCAAATTACAAAAGAAAAAAAAGAAATCGCATAAAAAATACATATGTTCCTTGTTAATACTTTTAATTGTCGCCACGATCCATTCCATGCTGCGTTCATTGGTATTTGTGCTTGAGAGTTTAGTTTTCCTTGTTGCCGTAACTAACCGGAATGACAGACAACGACTAAGCATCCAATTGATCTCTTCACATTAATCTTTAATCTATCTTAGCTTTGTGGCCGGTGTCATATCCCGGGAGAAGCTGCCGGCCTTCGAGCGGATGCTGTGGCGCGCCTGTCGTGGCAACGTGTTTCTGCGTCAGGCCATGATTGAATCGCCTTTGGAAGATCCCACAAATGTAAGTAGAATCCAATCGCAACCTAATCATTTCAGTTGATAATTGAGCCTTCCAATGTCTATTTTAGGGCGATCAGGTGTACAAGTCGGTGTTTATAATCTTCTTTCAAGGTGATCAGCTGAAAACGCGCGTAAAGAAGATTTGCGAAGGTTTCCGGGCCACACTCTATCCGTGCCCGGAAGCGCCAGCCGATCGTCGGGAAATGGCCATGGGTGTCATGACACGCATTGAGGATCTCAATACGGTGCTTGGCCAGACGCAGGATCATCGTCATCGTGTCCTGGTTGCAGCTGCCAAGAACTTAAAGAACTGGTTCGTCAAGGTGCGCAAAATCAAGGCCATTTACCATACGCTGAATCTCTTCAATCTGGATGTGACACAAAAGTGTCTCATTGCCGAGTGCTGGGTCCCGTTATTGGACATTGAGACCATACAGCTGGCGCTGCGACGTGGTACTGAGCGCTCGGGTTCGTCGGTGCCGCCAATTTTAAATCGCATGCAAACATTCGAGAATCCTCCTACATATAATCGCACCAACAAGTTTACCAAAGCCTTTCAAGCGCTAATTGACGCGTATGGCGTTGCTAGCTATCGGGAGATGAATCCGGCGCCCTATACTATCATAACGTTCCCCTTCCTGTTCGCTGTCATGTTTGGCGATTTGGGACATGGAGCGATAATGGCGCTATTTGGACTCTGGATGATACGCAAGGAGAAGGGTTTGGCTGCACAAAAAACGGACAATGAGATTTGGAACATATTCTTTGGTGGTCGCTACATTATTTTCCTCATGGGCGTCTTTTCCATGTATACCGGTTTGATCTACAACGACATCTTCTCCAAGTCGCTAAACATATTCGGCTCGCACTGGCATCTTTCGTACAACAAGTCAACTGTTTGGAATAACAACTACTTACAGTTGAGTCCAGCTACCAGCGACTACGAGGGCACACCATATCCATTTGGCATGGATCCCATTTGGCAGGTGGCGTCGTCCAACAAGATTGTTTTTCAAAATGCTTATAAGATGAAGATCTCCATTATATTCGGTGTGTTGCACATGATCTTTGGCGTCATCATGAGCTGGCACAATCATACATATTTCCGTAATCGCCTCTCGCTTATCTACGAGTTCATCCCACAACTTCTATTCCTGGTTGTTCTCTTCTTCTACCTGGTGCTGTTGATGTTCATAAAATGGAACCGCTACGCAGCCACAAATGATTGTGAGTTTATATCATTTATGTTATTTTCAAAAGCATTTAACACATTTATTCTTATTGTAGTCCCCATGACCGAGGCCTGCGCACCATCCATTCTGATTACATTCATTGATATGGTTCTGTTTAAGTCTTCCAAGGCCCCGGGTAAAGGCTGCAACGTTTATATGTTTGCCGGACAATCGTTTTTCCAAACCATCTTTGTTCTGATTGCGCTCGCTTGTATTCCAGTCATGCTGCTTGGCAAGCCAATTAAGATTATGCAAGCGCGTAAACTGGCTAACGTAAGTACATTGTGCTACATCAAATTAAAGTTAAGTGTTTTGTGTCATTGTTGCAAATCCTTCACCATTCAAACCACATCACATCATCAACTTTTTTAAGCTTGGGTACATCCGCATACATTAACAGATAATACTTCTGTTTGCACTTCTGTTTATTTATGCCTTACCCTTGTCTTTACTCCCCAAACTAACAAACCAACCAACCAACCAACCATATCCAAAAAAAAAAAACATTCTATAAACGAATAAACTAAACACCAATCCAAATGCAACAGGAAGAGGTTAGTTGAGTCGCTTGTTGTAGCACAAACGCTAAAATTTATTTCTCGAGCCTCTAGCTAATAAGCCCATTGTTACATTCAAACAGGTGCAGCCCATAACTGGCGCATCTGATGCTGAAGTCGGCGGAATGTCGAATGGCGGCGGCTCACACGGAGGTGGCGGCGAACACCATGACGAAGAGGAGATGTCGGAAATATTCATACACCAGGGCATCCATACCATTGAGTACGTTCTTGGTTCGGTATCCCACACGGCATCCTATTTACGTTTGTGGGCCCTCTCATTGGCACATGCCCGTAAGTCAACTCGATAGCTTCTTCATTTATGTTAATGATCAAATGCCTAATGAATTTCCCTTAATTGACAGAGCTTGCTGAAGTCTTGTGGAGCATGGTCTTGTCTTTGGGTTTAAATAAGGAGGGTTGGCTTGGCGGCATATTTTTGACGGTTGTCTTTGCATTCTGGGCTGTTTTGACCGTTGGCATTCTGGTTTTGATGGAGGGTCTTTCTGCATTTCTGCACACGTTGCGTCTACACTGGTATGCCTAACACTCAAAATACATATAATATTGTAATACATATTATGATAATCTGTTTGCTTTTGCCAGGGTTGAGTTCCAGAGCAAATTCTATATGGGGCACGGCTATGCTTTTCAGCCGTTCTCATTTGATAGCATCATTGAAAATGGAGCCGCAGCCCCTGGTGAGACCGAATAGACGGTCGACAGAATGTAAACAGCAACCAAAGTTCGTCGAGAGTCTCATCGTTTATTCAATTTATATAGGTACATACAATATATATATACAAGTTTAATGGAATTTAAATGAAATTTGCTTAGTAATTGTTCTATTAATATTTAATAATCGTGAATTTATGTAACGTATAGCCGAATAATATTGTCTAACGTTCTTCATAGTCGTTTATCGTGTTTACTCATAAATATAAAACAATATATATATATATATATATATCATATATCCAAAGCGCCCGCTCCTGGCGTCAGCGCCAAAAAAGAAATGTAGTTTTAATGTTAATGATGCATCAATTCATTTAAAGCGTCCATAAACTTTTGCATATTCTCTGTGGCTGGCTCATAGGGCCTAAGGGCTTCAAAATCCAATGAGCCAATTTTGCTGCTAACCTCGTGCAGCTTGCAGTAGTACAAATACTGTTCGGATGCCAATTGACGAGCTAATTCCAACTGATGGTTGTCCATTAGCTCATCATTGACTACGATTAATCCTGCCTTGCCGTTATTCAATATATCCATACATGTGCCGGCACCCGCATGCCCAATAATCACATTAGCAGCTTGAATATCCTCTACATTTGGTCGAAATTTATATTGGTCCAACTGAATGCCGTATTTCTCATGGATGAACTGAAGCTCGGAGTCAGTCACCGGCGTAGAGTTGCCGTGTTGCAGCACAAGTTTTTGGCACTTTAGCTCTTGTAATGCGCACAAAACCGGTGCAGATGTCATTACATTAATGAGTGCATCGAATTTTGTGGTACCAACAGTGACGTAGACAACACTTAAAGGCATTTTTATCAGCCAGTATAAAAAATTAAAAACAATAACAAATCTTATTAGGGATGACAGCTGTTGACTATCGCAGCATGTTCTTTTTGCAATATTTGATATCGATAATTTAATGCGATAGGCAGACGCCCTAAGCCGCTACTTGTTTGAAATTTGTGTTGGGCAGTATATTCAATAACTTTAAGTATAATTTGTAATTCATTTAATTTTCAATAGCTGCGTTAAAACAATATTATAATTATAAATTTAAAATGGTTGTGCTATTTTTTTGTAAAAGTAGTGTCACGATTAATATTCAACCTAACAAATTTTATTTGCAACGCAACACATATATTTAATTGTTAGTTCGCTGCAAATAAGTTTCTCACCACATTAGGAAGTTCCATGCGATGATAATTTACATAAGTGCGCGACTGCTTACTTTTTCACTGTTCCTAATTCACTCACACATCGGTCAAAGCTGGTACTCTCACTCTCACTCTCATTCTCCCTCTCTCAATTCGATTTCGATCTGAACGTACGCTGGATACAATTATGTTGTCGCTCTTGCTGTTGCGCTTTTAGTCACTGGTCGGCCGTTACGCGTAACGGTTGTGCTGCCTCTCAAGCTGGTTGGTTTGATATTTGAATAAATTGCATTTATGTACATAAAATAAAAACATCAACGTAAAAGCAAATTTATTTTTGCTGAAAATTAGATTTGTTTACTTTTATTCAATTAAAAAACGCGCGCCTGTGAAAGTGTTGCCGTGACCGCTAAAAATCTAGGCGAATTTAAATTTGCAATTGTATTGGTGACCACCACTGCCTACCGCACGACAGTGTCTGCAAAAGTATTAGTGTGTGTGTGTGTGTGTTTGTGTGTGTTTGTGTGTTAGTGCTTAGTGCCTTTTACAATTGCAGCTACGCCACTGAAACAGAAACTGCATATAACAGTAAACCAGCAGAATAGCCGAAATTGACAAAAAGAAAAAAAGAACTGTGGTAGGAAGCGAACCAGCGCAGCCAGCAGAAGAAGAGGTAAAACGCAAATTCGTCGCAATATTTGGTTGTCTCGTTTTAATGCCCCGATAAATTAATAATTATTTTAATTTGCACTGCATAATGTGTGCTAGTCGTTCCCAAGATGCGATCCATATAAATATGTATGCGTGCATGTTTGTATGAATTGTGTCATACATACATATGCACATACATACAGGTTGATTCGTATACGTATGTCGATATGTATGTAGCCACAATTGTATACACCCAGTGCTGAAGCCGTGAACTTATCAACACTTCATTTAATTTCATTTTTATTTCTGCACATTTCTAATTTGTTTATTTTGTCTACAATATCCAATTTAGTTGTTCGTGTTTTCGCACACATCATCCCCCCATCATCAATTTGAATTTTGCATCTGTTAGAGATAAACACAATTTGGCTGGATGCCGGCTTTATAGCTTCCAGACACTTGCTAGCCACAAATACATACATAAATGTAGCACACATGTTTGTGTGTGCGTGTGTGCGTGTGTGTGTGTGTGTGTGTGTGTGTGTATGTATCTTGATATGATCAGGCAGGATCCATAAACAATTTGCTAAAAACTTTCCTTCCGCTGGGCAATCGTTTAATTATTTCTACAACCATTCATAGATTGAACTCATAAAAAGCTTTATAAACATGTCTTAGCTAAAAAAAAAAAAAATCACAATAAAAATAAGAAAATTCTATTTAACTTTGTGATTTTTCAAATTCACTCAGCTGCCGAAATTTAATTAGTGCCCAAGTGCAAATTGGACTGGCCAGCCACTGATCACTTCTTCATTTGTACCCACACACACACACACACATGCACACACACACATACACACACACACATACACACACACACACTTGCCTACACACACAGACAAATATCATTGTTATCATAATCATAGGTCAACGTGCAATAAATTCAGATTTTAGAGTCTCGTGTGTGCCACAGATAGCAACAGACAACGATGTAAATTCGTTGAGATGTTTTAGTCATGCGGACGAACAGACAAACGAACAAATACAGTGGCAACTCGACTGACGGACTAAGGGACAGCTTATTTGAACAGAAATCGATATGATTAAGTACAAATTAATGAATTGAAAACACAAATATTATAAATTATTATTATAAATATTTATGTATATTTTTGGACTTGCCCAACTAAAGGCGCTTGGCTATTCATGTCCTTGTCTTAATTAGTGCTCGACGGGCCAAACAGACAGATAACATCATCATCAGCATCATCGCCATCAGCATCAACAGCATCATAATCATCATCGGGCTTGCGCATTTGATCAATAAAATATTGCTATAAATTGGAACTCTCGCAATGGGACCACTGACCCCCCAATGGGAGAGCGTAGACATATGAGCTATACCATGCGAAGGCGTTGTATCATCTCAGTTTTTTTTGCTCTTGTTTTTGTTTTTTTTTTTTTTTTAATGAAGGTCAGAGTGTCGGCGTCGCGACGCCGACAGAGTGACCAGCGTTTAATTGTGGCAATTTGCAGCGGGCAGCAGATCAAATTAATGTCATAACTCAATTAGCCGGCATTCGGACAGTCACTCATATGCAAATGGGTGGGCAAAAGTGTGTTTAAGCAGATGTAGACAAATACATAGCCGATTATCATCGGAGATGTTTCAGGTATCTCTTCATAAGACTTCACTGTAGCAGTAAGAATCGACTTGACTTGACTTGACAGATGGGCAAATGAAGCAATTAATCATAATGATAATGAGCAATTAAAATCGGTGATAATATAGAATCGCACGAGTTTCTACATAAGAGTTGTCATTTTCATGTATATATACATATTATTTATTATTTTTTAAATTTATTAAATTAATAAATAAGTAAATTGAATTATTATTAAATAATAACAAAATAAACTTGAAACAGTGCAGGTTTTTCGCTAAGTGTAATAGTTACAAACCAATTCCTTCATATATAAATATCTGTACACAAATATGATTTACAAACAGAAATAAGTAAAAACTACAATAACTAATTTAAACGTTTTTCATGCATATAATAAACTGTTAGACGAAAAGTTGTTAAGCTCGATTTGTGTTTGTCATAGTATAATGAATGGTTGTGCGGTTGTAAAATTCAAGTTTTTAGCTCGGCGGGGCTCATCTGACGATCTATGCGGCTGGCTCTATGTACGTCATAGCACTTGAGCAAGTTTTGCGCAAATGCACGCTCTAAACTAAGCATTGATTCAAAATGGAAATAACTTTTTTTTTATGGATTCCCCATTGTTCTGCATACAGAACAATAGTATTTAACTTCATGTTAATTCCCGATTATAAAGTGATTCTGTCTAATTGACAATTGGTTAAACCAGGCCCATGTTGAATGTTGTTTATCACTAAAATTTCCTGTTCAACATGTCAGTCGCACTACTATTTTTCTGATCACAGTCGCACTACTATTTTTCTGATCACAGCTGTATATAAGACTTTAAATAAGCTATGCTTTAAGGAACATGACCAGAACAGTAGATTTAGCAGGCCTAGATGAGGCTTCGATCGCCTATTCTCTCCTTAATTCTAGACAGCGTGTTTTACTCTGCGCCAGCTTACTCAACTCTATTAAACGCTTCTCTACTTGACTTTAGTCTACTCAACTGTAGTCACTTTTCCATACTCTACTCAGCTCAAGGCTTCTCTACTCATCCCGACTCAACTCTAATCTACGTCTGTTAGCGGCATATTAATTCCCAATTATAAAATGGTTCCGACTAATTAAAAATTGGTTAAATATTATGAACTTAGTCTGTTTATTAAAGCCTTGACCGTGTTTACTGCCAGCTCTACTATAGAATTATTCAGATAGCTTATATTATAAAATACATAATTCTAATAAGATGCATTTGCATAGTTGAACTCGAAGTAACGCATTGACCTAGACAGCAATTCCATTGCTAGGAATTATATTCCGTTTATAGGTTTCGAAATTAGAAACTCGTTTTCAAGCTGGGAAATTTTCTTTCTAATTGCACGATGTAGGGGGGAAATTTGAGCAACTCGCTCAACTAGAACTTTTCTGAAGGGCTAAATTATATAATTATGCACACATATTTGCATTAAATATCATTTACAACCCTTTATATTGACCACAAGAAACGTGCATGTAATGCACGATTTAATCAGCGCGAGTCGCGAGGGTTGAAGGAAACCACTGAAGTGGCCGTTGCTGGGATTGATAAATAACGTGCAACTGCAACCTGCAGATGCATATCGAATTACCGAATGCATTACAACCACAACGCAACACAAGCTTTCGTTTAGGCGTTGCAAATTGTAGCGGAAGTGGAAGCGGAAGTGGTGTAGTCCACACTTACAACTAATCGATAGCATCTTCCTCTGCACAGGTTAAAGCATCGACATGGTCGTCAAGGAAATGCCCCTGCACGAGAATCTCAGTCTGGAGAGTCGACATGGCAACGCTATGGCAATGCCAGCTAGCAGCAGCGCACCAGCAGCCACAACCACATTCTCACGCATGGGCCGACGTTATAGCGTGTCCCTGACGACGGCGGTGCTGCTGGCATCGTTCTTCGTTTGTACACTGCTCGCCGTTGGCTTTATCGTCTACAATTTTGCGACTTGCGCAGAGCTGGAGGCGGCACCCGGCGAGGATATCGTCTGCACCAGCGTCCATTTGCGCAACTCGAAGCATTCGAAAGGTACCAGCGATGGGCCCAAATACGATCAGGATGTTCGCCTGCCGAGCTCCATACAGCCGCTAAAGTACAACATCACATTGGAGCCAGAGATGAGCGGCAATTTCAGCTTCACGGGCAGCGTTCAGATACGCGTGCGTGTGCTCGAGGATTGCTACAACATAACCATGCACGTCGAGGATCTAAATATAACACGCAACGATGTGGCCGTCTATCGTGCACTCCCTGGTGGCAAGGACGAGTGGGAGGAAAACAGCCTGCGCATCCACAAGCAGTATCTGGTGGGGGCCAAGCAGTTCTTTATCATCCAGTTGTACGACAAATTGCATCGCGGCACTGAATATGTGGTGCACATTCGCTTTGCCGGCATTATAAAAGACTACTTGCAGGGCTTCTACCGCAGCTCCTACGAGGTGCTCAATGAGACCAGGTGATCTACATAACATGAGCTTGATTTATATTCTTGCTAAGCTTTGTTTCCCCTTATCTTGCTCAGATGGCTGGCCTCGACACAGTTCCAGGCTACGGATGCACGACGCGCCTTCCCCTGCTTCGATGAGCCGGCGCTCAAGGCCAATTTTACACTGCACATAGCGCGTCCTCGGCACCTAACTACCGTCTCCAACATGCCTATCATATACAGCAACAACCAGTAAGAAACATTCAATCATTTACAAAACAAAATTGAATCTTAATAAATTCTATTGGACACAGCGAATCGTTGGCCAATTATGTGTGGGATCACTTTGCCGAATCGCTGCCCATGTCCACCTACCTGGTGGCCTTTGCCATCACCGACTTCAAGCACATCTCGTCGGGCAACTTTTCAGTCTGGGCACGAGCCGATGCTATAAAATCCGCCGAGTATGCGCTGAGCGTGGGTCCTAAGATTCTGGATTTCCTACAGAACTTTTTTGGTATTCCATTTCCATTGCCGAAGATCGATATGATAGCGCTGCCGGAATTTCAGGCTGGCGCTATGGAAAACTGGGGCCTGATCACATTCCGGGAGACGGCCATGCTATACGATAAGGGCGTGGCCACAGCCAGCAACAAACAACACATTGCCTCAGTTGTCGGGCACGAGTTGGCCCATCAGTGGTTCGGTAATCTGGTCACGCCCAGTTGGTGGTCGGATATTTGGCTAAATGAAGGCTTTGCCAGCTACATGGAGTATCTGACAGCGAATGCCGTGGCGCCCGAGTGGAAGCTGCTCGATGAGTTTGTGGTTAATGAAATGCAGACTGTATTTCAATTGGATGCGCTAACCACCACTCATAAGATCTCGCAGGAGGTCGGCAATCCGCAAGAGATTTTCGAATTGTTTGATCGAATTTCCTATGCCAAAGGCTCCACTGTGATCCGTATGATGAGCCACTTTCTCACCGATACAGTTTTCAGGCGAGGACTCAGCAAGTATTTGAGCGAGATGGCATACAAATCTGCCACCCAGGATGATTTGTGGCGCTTTCTGACCAACGAGGCGAAAACGTCGGGTCTGCTGGATAGCAGCACAAGTGTGAAGGCAATCATGGATACCTGGACGCTACAAGCTGGCTATCCAATGCTCAAGATCTCGCGACACCCTAATTCGGATGCGGTACGCCTGGACCAGGAGCGTTTCGTCTACGGTAACAGCAACAACACAGACGGCCATCCGCTTTGGTGGATACCCATCACTTTTACGACCGCGGACGAGCTTAATTTTGATAACACGCGACCCACCACGTGGATACCGCGTACTAAAACGTACGAGCTGCAAAATCGCAATCTCTCCACAGCCAAGTGGTTTATATTCAATATACAGCAAACCGGCTTTTACCGTGTCAACTATGACTTGGACAACTGGCGTGCGGTGACTCAACATCTAATGGATGCCAAACAGCACGTTCAAATCGCACCCGCCAATCGTGCCCAGCTAATTGATGACGTCATGAATTTCGCTCGCGGTTCCTATCTGTCCTATGATACGGCCTTGAATCTAACTCGCTATCTGGCATATGAGACGAACCGTGTGCCTTGGAAGGCAGCGATTACAAACTTTAACTTTATCGATTCCATGTTTATTAACTCGGGTGATTATGATTTGCTTAAGGTATGTAAGCCCTTCGCTGATACTCTGTGATCATATGTGGAGCTCACATTGATTATCTTTCCAGAACTACCTGTTAAAACTGCTGAGCAGGGTGTACAACGAGGTGGTGGACAAGGACTCGCAAAGCGATAACGAAAACATTCCGCTGCTGTTGAAACGCTTCGAAATATTGAGCATGGCCTGTCATCTGGGCCAGCAGCAATGCATCTCAGATAGCACGAAGCAATTCCAAAACTGGGTGCAAGCGCCCAATCCCGATTCCTATAACCCGTACGTTGGACCAACAGAAAATTATGATGCCTGACGATATTAATTTGAATATTATATTATTTCCACACCAGAATCAATCCCAATATGCGCGGCATCGTTTACTGCGCGGCCATACAGTATGGCACAGAATACGAGTGGGACTTTGCATTTGAGCGCTATTTGAAGACGAATGTGCCAGCGGAGAAGGAGTTGCTGCTCAGCGCGTTGGGCTGCTCGAAAGAACCTTGGCTGCTCTACAGATATCTGCGTCGGTCTATTAACGGCCATCACATACGCAAGCAGGATGTATTCCGTGTCTTTGCAGCCGTCTCCACCACAGTGGTGGGTCAGCAAATTGCGTTTAATTATTTGCGCAACAACTGGCAGGAGATAAATACTTAGTAAGCTTCAGAATACCGCAAGCCCAAACCCTTATATAATTATTATTTAATTCTAGCATGGGCTCACAGATATCCAATATTCATACGCTGCTTAAGTTTGCCAGTAAGCGTATGAATTCGAAATTCCAACTGGCTGAGCTGGAGGACTTTGTGCGGGACGCGCACTGGGCGTATGACAGGCCAATTCAACAGATTTTGGAGCAGGTCGACATTAGCGTTGACTGGATGAACCGCAACTACAATTCGATCGTCAAATGGCTGCAGCGTGAGGCAGGGACCCAACCCACGTAGGCTTAAAGCCACGGACCACGCCCCAGTGCGCGGCTGAGCTGCTGCAGTATTACATTTTGTAACAAAAGTGGAATTCATAATTTTTAGCATCGGGCAACCAGTGCATTTATGTATTTATGTGTATGTTTTAGTATTTATATCGAGTATCATCACAAGTCAAAGCCAAAGAATCAACAGAGCCGCTTGAGCAAACAATTTCATGGGTGGTCATTCGACGGTCCTTACAAAATATAAAGAAATCCATTGTAATGTTTTCTTTTACTTTTAATGTCCTTTTTGATAAGAGCTAGGAGAATCTGGTACTTTTATTTCGTATATTCTTATATTGTACTTAAATGTAAATGAAATAATCATTATTTGTTCAAACTCGTAAATACTTTCGAGAATCTTGTTGTTCAATGGAATGTTTAATCACTTTTCACAGCATTTCTTCTCAAGCGACCAACTGGAAGACAAAGGACATTGGCAAACATCAGAGTGCCCACAAACACGAGTGCGGTGCCCAGCCAGTGATAAATTGTAAACGGATTACGAAAGTATACAATTGAGAAAACTAACGATACGAATTTGCGCAGTGTCAAAATCAACGTGACGGTCAGAGAGCTGCACTCAGTTGTCAGAAAATACACAGAGCTAATACATAAATGCTGCATCAGAATATTTCCAAGCAGATAGAGCACCAACAGCGGCACAACTATATCACCCAGCCCAAATCTATAGGTTTCACTTTCCATCGCCACAGTCCAATGGGCTTTGATATTCTCATGCATGAACAAGAACGCAGGCAGTGGCAACAGGTGTGTGTAAAAGAGTGCCTCGCGAGCGCACTTGCCATGTTTGCGATACAATAGTTCCTGGGTTATGCCCATATACGAGGAGATGAATAGCGCCAGCATCAGTAGCAGTACACCGAGTAGCCACCAAAATATGTTTGCTTCATTGTCAGCGTCACCATGACCATTATCCAGGCCTACATCCTGGCTAGAGAAATAGGTGCAGATGAAAATGCCGAGGGTAATCATGATAGCTGCCATATACTGTTTAACCCGATACTGACGTTTGAGTATTATAGTGCCAAGACACATGTTCGATATGAGACTGCCTCCACGGATTATCATGTGCAGCGTCATGGGCACATTCAGATGGAATACATAGTTATTGCACACACTTGTCAGAAAGAACATGGCCACAAGCAGGCCATAGTCTCGCAGACTTATCACACGTTTCACGGTGCCGAATTTGGAGGTGAAAACGAATCCCTCCAAGGCAATAAATGCAAATTGTCCCGCGGTAATCAAATTACCTGCACCCGGATCCAATTTTACGATCAATTCCAGAAACACAACACCAAAACAACATCCAACAAAGACGTTGGCAGTGGCCAAACAAGCGCGAAGATTCATTGCACTGGCCAAGCATGGGACTGAAAATATTCTAACATTTATTTTTCTAAGTTCACGAACGAGCTGTAAGACAGACTCACCTTTGACCATCTTTTTAGGCCATTGGTCATTTGCCCAGCAACTTTCTTTTGCTCATGTCAACAGCAAATGCCACAGGTAGGCAAAGTCTGCCCTAAGGGATGGTACGCTGATCAAATGCCAGGTATACTAAACTATGTAGCAAAATTAAATCAAACAATAAACTGTTCCTCAATTACTAACAGATGTTAGAGTACTTTGCAAATTTAATTATACACTAAATATTAAACCATTAATAATATGTTATTAAATGGGCAAAGCTATCAGCGTTCAGTAGTTCAAAAGAACAAAATCCGTTCGATCATTTACTTGAGCAAATATTCTTCGTTCCGCTTTAAATACGTTAAAGCAGCTCCGACTTAACAGACATTAAGTTACCGCTGTTACGTTAACAGTGTGACGTTACGTTTTTTAAATTTGTGCTGATCTTTACGTTAAAAATGAAGTAATTGTGACTCTGTTTTCTCTCCCATATATTTTTATATCAATTTAAAGAGATTTATTTATTGTTATTATTTTGTTCACTACAAGAGGATTGATGAGACTATCTTACAATATCGCACATCTCATTATTATTGCAATACATAGAATATCTAGCTAACAAAATTGTATGCCTAACCACAAAATTTGGCGTAGCTTAGAAAATTCCCCTGAGAATCGTAGGATATTGATGGGAATGAATTTCGAATATTTTATACAGTTTGTATACAGATTTTTCCCACGTAATTTATTTTGTCATGAACTCAATTCGGAAAATGAAATAGTAAGAAATTTATTTTGTCATGAACTCAATTCGGAAAATGAAATAGTAAGAAACTTATTCCGACAGTCCATTAAAGAAAAGTCAGAGTATAAGTAAAACCAAGTTAAGCATTTCCCTTAATGTGTTTAACTTCATAAAGTACCATTAAAGCCAATTCTATTTTAGGCATCAGTATGCAATAGATTCCTTTGGATTAGTTACGTTTATTTTCATATATGAAACTTAACTGAACTATTATTGACAAAGCTCGAGAAGGCATTTGAATGCACATCATACTTTCATACTTGACTGTTTAATTGTTTAGCCAATATGTTGAGTGATATATAATTAGCTCACTGCCAAAGAGGGTAAGGCTCATTATGGTGCCCAATAGATACGCTAGCAGGACGTCGTATAGATCCTGAGTCACTAACGAATGGAATCTATGCACTTCGCCAAATTCCTGAATTTTCAATTTACCCGCTTGCACCATATAGTAGAAGCTGTTCGCCACCCAATAGTTATGCAAGCCCGATTCAGCCAATTGCAAGATGAAATGATGAAGTGCGGCGCGATGCGGCGAGTTCTCCGGAATGACCAAGGCAAAGGGCACATACTGATAGAAGCAAAAGTTCTCTGAATAGTAGAACAACGGCCGGGAGCTGTAGGTCTGCTGCTTCGCGTACAACTGCCACTTGGTATGCGTCACAGTGTAGGCGTAGGTTGTGTTCAGAGAGTTGCGCAGCCACAGCAGCTCCGACATCCTATCGCTGAGGAAAAACGCCTGCGAGTATCGCGTGCGCATATCAAAGTCATACAAGTTGTGCTCAGAGCGCATTCCGAAAATGCGCAGTTTGGAATTGGAAAGCGCTTCAAAGTTAGGAATGGGCGGCTTGACGGGTGGCGCAACAAACAGCATAAGCAGTCTGCCCTGCACATTACAAGTCATCATTATGGCCAACACCTTCCAGCCAATTCCAAGTTGGCGTCTATAACGTTGCCAACGACTTTTCAACAGATCATGGAACAGCCAGAGCACGGCCAGAAAGCAGAAGGTGACTGCTGGCATCATCCACATATACCCCTCTCGTATACCTACGAGCGGCTCCTTGGGCAGCATTGTGCACCAGCTGGCAATGTTTGCTGGATATGCGTACTCGTGATAGCGGTCCAGATGACGCAGTGTTAAGGGTTGCACGCTTGCCGCTATGTCCACGATGTTTTCGCGTGCCAGGTCCAATACTTGGATGTGGGTCAGGTACTTGTGCTCTTTAACCTCATCGATCAGTACCAAGCTGGCATTGTGTTTACGCGAGAACTCCTCCAGCATGTTCCAAACGTAGCCAAGCAGCCGAATATTCCCATTCTTATCGCGATATAGTATGGTGTTTGGCTCAGAGAGATCCGGCATCGTTCGAATACCAAAACCCATTAAATCAATCGTTTTGTCCGGATATATGTTGAACTGATCCGAAAATGTTAGACTCTTCAGCATGAAGCCAGGATACGCATCGTAGACGTACAACGTCTGGGTGTGCCAAAAGTTTCCAGAGATTATGGCGACATTGAGCATCTGACTTTGCAGACAATACTGCAATACTCGGCTGACCAAGGTCTCATCCTGGCTGGTGGCTAATTCTATGAGCAGTTTGGTCTGCCGCATATACCGCAAACTGGTTGAAATTGTTTTCAACAGATCGAGACGATAGAGTCCCGGTAAACAAGCCACGAACACAAGTTGTGCGTTGATCAAGCTGTGTAGCTTCAAAACATCCACTGACCGCCACAACAGCAAAGGAATGCTCTTTCCCATCAACGATAGCAAACTGTTCAATTGACAGTGCTCCTTTCCATCCTCAGGATCAAAATAAACTATTGTACCAATACTGTTGAATCGAACAATCGCCGAGAGCAGTTCAGCGTATATTTTGAGACTATCATTCATGGCTAATGACTGAAAGCAACTAACTGTAAGTATTACCTAGTAATAACTATAAGAAAAATGACTTCAATACACTTTCAAGGCGGGTATATTGTCAATTGCAGTAAATACAATAACTAAACTCCAATCTCCACCTTCATGTCTTAAAAAACTTCACTGTTCCCTAATGTGTTTCACCTTCATTGAATGAGCCATTATTTCCCAATATGAAAACCAATTGTAAATGTTGCAATTGCATTGATTGTGGCAAATTCTAAATATACATATTTAATAATGATGACAACGCCCAGTTCTGGCTGTTACAAACACTTCATCCACCTGAAATCGCCATTTTCAATGCTTTCAAGTTTGAAATATACCAAAAACTTTCTTTTAATAACTTCACTTGGTTTCAATTTATTTGAAGATACATACATATAATGTCTATAAGAACAAGTGCAGAAGAGTATTGAAACAACTACCATTCAGATTGTGCTAATGATTTGCTTCGACCTCAGCTCTTACAATGTATCCAGGCAAACATTGATATAGTACAAAAGCAACTCAAACACAAATATCAGCATTGCTACGGCCATAGCGTAGCCATATAGCAGCAGAACAAAATCTAGGTCAACGTATTTTAGTGGTGCTATTTCAATCTGGGTGCTTAGGTCCTCCAGTTTGTGGTGGCCCGCATGCAGTAAGTCAAAAAAATGTTGATTCATATAAAAGCTGAGAATTCCACTTTGACGCAACCAAAGGATATATAAATTTAGCTGATGCCGATGTATAAAGTTTTCTCGAAATAAAAGAGAGTTAAGTGAGTGCTCATAAATACAAATATCTTTTGAGTATCGAAATACTGGTCGTTTAAAGAACTTTTGCATCTCCGCATAGAAGTTCCATTTGAGGCCGTAGACCGTATAACCATATGAGGTGTTCAGACTGTTCCGTAGCAATACAAATTCGGTGAGGTTGTCGTATGATATGAATGACGATGCGTACTTGATTCGCATTTCTGCAGGATACTCATTAAATTCAGAACGTAATCCGACTATCTTTAACCTGACTGCCTGCAATTGCTCCAAATTGGAAATAAATTGATGTCGTTGTGGACGAATAAAGAGAGCTGACAACTGCGCCACCACCGTGCAGAGAAGAGTAAGTTGAATCAGTGGGGGGACTAATACCAGTAGTGGTCTTCCTAACAAACGACGTTTCCGAACCCATCGTGTCAAGAGGTAGATAATGATTATATAGATCCACATCCAGGGCGACTCCAATACTCCAAGAATGGCCTCACGAGGACTCACCACTCGCTCAACTGGCAGCATAGTGCACCAGCCCTTAAATGCAATAGGAGAACTGAACATGGCTATGGTGTTTTTCGTGGACATAAGCATTGGATAGATGCTGGTGGTAACGTCAATTTCTCCATTTTGCGTGTCCTCCAGAAGTTTAAAATAACCGCTCTTAATAGAATTGACTTTGTTCGAATTGGTATCTAAGCTCAACACTAAGGTGGCATTCAATTGTCGTGAGAATACCATCAATAGCCGCCAGAGTATACCGCTGGTTATTTCATTTCCATTTCGATCTTTGTACATAAGTAAATACGGCTGCGATAGATCTGGTCGTGTCCTTATAATCTGTCCATGTAGGTTGGCTAGCTTATAGGGATAGAGGATTGAGCTGGCACTGTACACCTGTGATAGTAATCGGAATGTGGGAAACATCCGATAGGCGTAAAGAGTGCGCGAGTTGAAGAAATCGCTGAACAGCAGCAGCACATTCGGTACAAGCAGATCCTGGCATTTCTTAAGAATCTGTCGGCTCAGCTGCAGCTCGTTTCGTTGACTTGAATCCTTTACGCAAAACTGTATCAGCAGAGGCACCTCTCTCATGTGGTTCAGCATTATGCTCAGCGCGTTCAGCATTGGCTCATACAAGTCAGCGTCCATGCAAACCAAGCCCAGAATGTTAACATCCTGTTGTTCCTTTAAGTAGGGCATATAACGCAGGTCGCTCCATACCAAAGTGCTAGAGGTAAGGTTACTTTCACTCAATAGTTTTTCCATCCAGCACTCACAGTCTTCTGCCTTGTAGTACAAAACTGTCCCGAAGCTTAGCTCAGTTAATAAATGCAACCAAAAGCTAGCAAGCTGCTCGGCACTGGGCCAATCGTTCACGGACTGCTGCACCACCCACATTTTCAATGGAACTATTGGATTAGCAATTGGTTCTGGATGCTTTTATAGGCGCACGACAGAATTGAAGTGTCAGCATGTTTAAGGGCTGACTTGCACTTAAGCGTATCCCATTCAAATTGAATATCTTGATAACGATATTAATGAGCTCAATTAAAACTATAGCAAAGCAAGAACAGAGTAATAAAACGTTCTTCCGCATTGGGAAAACTCAATTTCAAATTAATATTTTTATAGGAGTAAAATTTCATGCGACAAATATTATGATGTTAAATAATAAATGACGTTACTAAACAATTTCAAATAATAGTTTTAAATGAACTTAGTATTCCTAATCACTTTAGTAAAGTAAAATACTAGTAAGAAACTTCTAAGTCCAAAATTTTGAGACTTCCATCATCATCCTGATCAGGAATATATATTTTTTATTGTGTCTGCTATGCTTCCTTCAAAAAGTTACATTAAATATTTTAAAAATCATGCATAAAATGATTAAGAATAGCTATCATAGAAATGCACATTTAAAACTATTTATGCTGTACTTAGCTCTAAACCAATTGAAAGTATTCATTTTTTGTTTAACACAAATATTTTGTTTTATATTTTATGAACTATTTTCCGTTAAATAAAATGATATCCGATTCATAAATAATCATCCCTAAGATTCACATAATCGTTACTTTAAAAATACTTATTAACAGTTACTGGTACGTGTTTCTCGCACATCTCTAAGAGTAATCGCGGTGACTGTCGCTCTCTCCTTCGCATCAATTTTGCGAGCCCGTCACATAGTTATTTTTTCCATACTGGCTTGATACTTCTTACGGGTTACTAATTGCATATAATAACTAAGAAGAGTAACAAGAGTGAAATGAGCGAAACTATTAACACCGCGGCGCAGTTTCCGAGCTTCGAGAAACCGACCGTGCAGTTTAACGAAAAGGGCTGGGGACCATGCGAGCTGCCGGACACGTTTAAGGACGTCCCGTACCAGCCATTCAGCAAGAACGATCGTCTGGGCAAGATCTGCGATTGGACAAGCACCTCTAATAATGACAAGAAGTATCAAAGTATGTTTCATCCAAATTTATATTTGGCATATGTACAAAGTGAGGTTATGTTCAAATACCTTCGTTTTGTTTGTGTGTGTGTGTCGTGGCAAGCAATTTGAGACTAATCTATTGTTTGCAGACAAATATGCTTCTACCTTTGGCACCGGCAACCAATATGCCTATTACCATGAGGAAGACGAGACAACTTTCCATCTAGTGGATACGGCCCGAGTTCAGAAGCCGCCGCATCAACGCGGACGCTTCCGCAACATGCGTAATTCACGGTCAGGACGTGGCCGTAATGCACGCGGTGGTCTTAATACGCATGGACATGGCATGACCACACTGAATAGTAAGAATGTAAAGGCGCGCGATCCTCGTCGCGGTGTGGGCAAGCGATTTGGCAACCGCGGTCCGCCACCTAAGATGCGCGAGTCTTCGGTAGCTGTGCGTGCCGACTGGGCCTCCATTGAGGAGATGGACTTCCCGCGTCTCATCAAGCTTTCTTTGCCCAACATTAAGGAAGGTGAAGATATTACAACTTGCGGCACCCTGGAGTACTATGATAAGACGTACGATCGCATCAATGTGAAGAACGAGAAACCGTTGCAGAAGATTGATCGAATTGTGCATACGGTAACCACAACCGATGATCCGGTCATTCGTCGTCTGTCCAAAACGATTGGTAATGTGTTTGCCACGGATGCTATTTTGGCTACCATTATGTGCTCGACACGCTCCAATTACTCGTGGGATATTGTCATTGAAAAAGTTGGTAAGGTACCTTTTGCTTATAACAAAAATAACTTTTCTAACCATACTTTGAACTGCAGGCGAAAAAATCTTCATGGACAAACGCGATCATACCGAATTTGATTTGCTAACTGTGAATGAGACTAGCGTTGAACCGCCTACTGATGACGACAGCTCGTGCAATTCGCCACGTAATCTGGCTATTGAGGCAACCTTTATAAATCATAACTTTAGCCAGCAAGTGCTCAAGACCGGCGACCAGGAGGCCAAGTATAAATTTGAGGAAACCAACCCCTTCATAAGCGAAGATGAGGATATCCAGGTGGCTAGTGTTGGCTATCGCTACAAGAAATGGGAACTAGGAAGCGACATTGTAAGCACTTCTGATTTTTTCCAATATTCCCGTAATTTTGAATTGAACACGCATTTGACAGGTTCTTGTGGCCCGCTGCGAACATGATGGTGTGCTGCAAACGCCTAGCGGAGAGCCCCAGTTCTTGTCCATCAAGGCACTGAACGAATGGGACTCAAAACTGGCCAATGGCGTTGAGTGGCGCCAGAAGCTAGATACGCAACGCGGCGCAGTATTGGCTAACGAGCTGAGAAACAATGCCTGCAAGCTGGCCAAATGGACGGTGCAAGCTGTGCTCGCCGGCTCTGATCAGCTTAAGCTGGGTTATGTATCGCGTATTAATCCACGTGATCATTCGCGTCACGTTATCCTGGGCACCCAGCAGTTTAAGCCGCATGAGTTTGCCACGCAGATTAATCTGAGCATGGACAACGCTTGGGGCATTTTACGCTGTATAATTGACCTTGTGATGAAGCAGAAGGACGGCAAATATCTGATCATGAAGGATCCCAACAAGCCGATTATACGCTTGTACGATATTCCCGATAATACATTCGATTCAGATGATTCGGACGATGGCGAGGGAGATGACGGTGAAGGTTTCCAGCAGGTCTACAACTACGCCAACAATAGCAACAAGATTTAATTTCATTTCCAGCTCTGTTTGCATCATAAAGTTATAAACACAAACACAACCAAACATATAAACATACTCGTATAATCGCAACAATAACCGGTTAAACAATGCCACAACACATTTATATATTTGTTCTTGGCGTTAGCTTTAATGATTTGATTTTGAGTTGGCTGCAATTGCAAGTGCAACGAATTCCGAGTAAAGCGCAGAATGGAAACAGACTCGTAAATGTAGAATTTGGTTTTTTTATGGGTTGGTCGCTGGGCAGTTCATTGGGCCGACCTGTGCAAGCTTTTTTACAATCAATCACCTCTGACATCTGGCCGATTTATTGAGAGAGATAGTGTGCAGCATCCGTCTGCGAGCTATCAACTGCTCGTTAATGTTGAAACGAACTTAGTCTTAACGCGAAGCTCGCGGCGATTGATTCACGTAAATATCACGGACGTAATCTAGCAATAATGGCGGCATTAAAGCTGCAGCTGATATTGCTTGGTGCATTGTGCGCCATTGGCATTACTGGTAAGGTCATTGATGCTTTCTTGTTATATCATTGGAGCTGTGCCATCCTGTCCTTCAATCTTGAGTCTCCTCTTAACTGCAACCGGTCTTACCGGTTGTGACAATAGATTTTGTTGTAAAGCTAATTAACATATTGACATTGAGTTGATCTCCGTTAGCTGGTGCAACTGCGCAATTTAGTTATGGAAGCTGTGAAGCAAAAGGCAGCAAGGAACGCGGCCTATGCATACATATACGAGACTGTCCCTTTCTCTACGAGATACTTAACATAAGCCAGACAACGCCAGAGCAACGTCAACTGCTCTCCGATAGTCAATGCGGTTTGGATAATACACGTCAAAGCGGGCTAGTGCAGCGTATTCTTGTTTGCTGTCCAGATAGTAAGCGCCGGATGCAAGGTACTAGCACAGGCACAGAAAATGCGACGCCTATCCTAAATCGGTCTGGAGATGAACCCGAGCCAGGCAATGTGTTGCCAAGTATTGGGAATTGCGGGATTATGTTTGCCAATCGCATCATCGGCGGGATCAAGACGGAACTCTTTGAGTTCCCCTGGATGGCACTGCTGCAATATAAAAGGGGTGAGATTAGGAAAAAGGAAAGTTTCCAATCACATCAGGCTGATTCTGACAATTTTTTACTGACAGCCAATGATGAGCTGGGCTTCTACTGCGGCGGTGCATTGATCAACTCTCGCTACGTACTGACAGCCGGCCATTGCCTGGCTAGCAACAAGCTGCAAATGTATGGATGGGAGTTGTACAGTGTCCGTCTGGGTGAGTGGAACATAAGCACTGCTCCGGACTGTATCACCGAACTGGGCAGTAAGCAACGCACTTGCGCACCCATGCACATGGACATTGAGATTGAAAAGTTTATTCTGCATGAGCTGTACGTTCCAAACTCAATTGACCAGATGCACGACATTGCGCTGCTACGTCTCAAGCGATTCGTCAGTTTTACGGAATATGTAAAGCCCATTTGCCTGCCGGTTGGTGACGATGTACGTAACAATAATTTTGTAGACTATGCCATGGATGTTGCAGGCTGGGGTGTCACCGAGGATGGTAAGCCCAGCAATGTGAAGCTGAAGATTACGGTGGATGTGTGGAAGCTGAAAAATTGCCAAGATAAGTACCGCAGCTACCAGATGCATCTAAACAGTTCACAGCTATGCGCTGGTGGTAAAGTAAATATTGACACCTGTCAAGGTGATTCCGGCGGACCACTAATGGTAGCCACCAATGTGGGAATGAAAGAAGTATTCTTTGTGGCTGGCGTCACTTCATACGGCCCCATGCCCTGCGGCCTGCAAGGCTGGCCAGGCGTCTACACTCGAGTGGGGCAGTACGTTAACTGGGTGTTGGGCAAATTAGAGCCTTGATCCCATTGTTTACTTTAATAAATAAAATTGGTAATTTATTATTCACATAGTATCTGGCATTTGCTAGCTTATTAAATTTAAAGAAAGCCTTGTGACCAATTGCTTGATTTACTACATTATAAATAGTGGAATGCAATGGCTCCCTACCAGGCGGAGATTCATCTTACGACTAAGTGGTACTAAGCTAACGCGCCATAATTATTAATACAATATATATAAATAAAGATCAGGTGGCGAAGAATAAGAATTTCCTCAAATGTTTTGATAAGAACTAAACGACAATATTCAAATATACACATACATAATTCATAGTTCAATAAATTGAGGAAAAACTATACTATATACAGAAAAATTAATGCAACAACAACAATAAGCCTTATAGACGTTACACATTTTAAAGACAATATTTCTTTCTTTTCTATACGCATTAACTTGGGTTTAACATAAAACGAAATAGAGACTAACGAAATAAATAAAAAATTTTTACAAATAATAAGCGACAAATTTAGGAAAAATATCTTCTTTTTTTGGTTATAAAGTTTGTTAGCCGGTCGATAAGCCAAGTTAATAATGTAGATAGTATTCGAGCTGCAATTACTTAAATATAAAAGAAATTGGCCCTGCTAGAGGATCAGTTTCAAGAGCAGATGGTGATAGTCTTCTTTTTCATGTAATAGGCACCACAACGACGGCAAGGCTGACAAACATAAAGCATTGCGTATATTCGTATAAATCACACTTCCTCGGGTGCAGCACGCGGTGCTGTAGCCACAACAGGAACAACCGCTTCGCGTTCTTGCTTCTTTTCGAGCGCGGCTAACTCGCTTTGTAAAGTTTCCAAAATCCCCTTGACAGCAATGCAAAAGCCGCGACTGCAGGGCAGCAGTGGAAACTCTGGCATCTCGCATGGTGTTTTGTAGTCCTTGGGCATGTCTGAAGCAGACGATTCCATTAAAAATATATACTTAATGTAACAAAAGTATAACAAACCATTAATGCTAGTTATTTTTAACCGCTGTGCATCTGCCGAATATTCAGACCAGGACTTCATGCGGCTATGTAACTCGGTACCAAATTCCTTAAAGTGCTCAATCAATTCCTTGCGAAATATGAATGGAGGCTTTTGCAATTGTTTTACAGTGGAGTGGACAATTTTTATAATTGCCATTTCATTGTAAACACGCGAGTTTTCATTACCCAACTGAGTACCTAACAAGAAGATGGATACTATTAGTATAAAACTAAACTCGGATTTTATGCTTCATAACCTACCACGTTGCTTCTCATATCCAGCCTCATTATAGTAGGGCTCATCCACAAGTATGAGTCCCTGTATAGAGACTAAAACTTGCAGCATTGTGCTATGTGGTGACCAAACCTCAGTATCACGTCCAGACCAAGTACCCAACAGCGAGACACACACCTTGCCCTCCTCGTACAGATTAGGATTAAGACGTTCCGTGCAAAAACTTATATAATGACAGGTGGGAGGACTCTTAGGATAGTCACATCCCATTTGAAAGTCGAAGAAAAATAGGGCATTTTCATAGGGTGTGCGTTTGGGACCCACCATCATAACAGATATGAGATCCATGCGATCCTCATAAGCACGCACAACAACACCTGGAGGTAGCGATGCCTGCAGCATAGCATACTCGCGCTGAACGGCACGCTGATAATGCGCCTTGTTGTTTGGATGTATAATATTTCCAATAAAATAATGACCTAGTGGTGCGTTTGGAACTACCTCAAAACAATTGTTGCTAGATGTGATGTGCATAGGCGAGGGTGATGAACAAGCAGTTGGGCTTTCGATTGCAGGCAATGATTCAGAGAGTCCATTTAGGTTTAAGGGCTGTTCCATAATCTGATCCTGATCCTTATTATATGCTGGTGGCATATCATGATCTGAAATCTCTGTATCTTCATCTACATCCACATCGGTGATGTGCTCATCGGCATCTTTTTCTTCGGTTTTATTTCTGCCAAATGTCTCCACTATTGCCTCGCGGCACTTTGCCATTTGTTCTTTGATTAGAAAGCAGAAAACTTCACAGACGTCTGCATCATGGTTACCCACCAACTCAATGCTGGTGGTGGAAGACGATCGCAATATCGACTGTTTATTTTCACCTTGGCTGTTGTCCTTTGAATCGCTACCAGCAGTGACTTCACTTGAGCTATTTTCCCCGCGCGAATGAACCCCAGAATCATTCTTTAAATAATATAAATTAGAATGAGATTTACAATACATAATTTAATAAAATACTTACTTTACTGTTCTTATGCTTTTCGAAGGCCTTTACAATACTGCTCCGTGCCGTTCTAATCATATCTACATATTCACTGTGGTACTTGGTAATTAGCTCATTGTGTGTAAGCTGTGTCTCACTATCGGACAATGATATAATGTTCAGTAGCGCGGAGTACTCTGTGGAATCCTCAACATTGATTTTTTCGCTGCTGCTAGTCTTTTTGCACTTCACCTCTTCTATATGAGTGGAGGACTTTCGTTTATTTGGTGTAGATGTCGATGCAACTTGAGGGTTCGGAGGTATCTCGAGTTTTACTGCTTGCCGAACAACTGGCGAAGCTATATCCGGTATAGTCATTTCAACATTTAGATTATCTGTATCCATATTAGATTGGGGTGTATTACTTGTATTTGTTTTAGATGTATCTAGTGATTCAGGCTGCTTCTCAGGTTGTTCTTTTTTCTTTAGGCACAAAATGCCACTAAAGTAATCCTCGTGAAAGAAATCAGTTTTAAGAAAACAGTCAAGGAGCCGGCAGTTATTGTATACAGCCAGCAAATCTTTGAGAACATCTGCCTTGCGCTGCTCTGGTAGCACGTGAAAAATTTTTTCAAGACGCTGAATTGCTTCCTTGGCACGATCGATGCCCGATATTATGTGATCCTCTACATCCATTGATTCGATGCTAGCGCTTATGTTCATTGTCTGACTATTCTCAGACTGTGTTTCCCAGGAATTCTCCGAGTCGTCAGACTCGTAAGCATCCTGCGTATCGCTTTGATGGATTTCAAAAAGATCTTGTGGATAGCACATTGTGATATGGCCCTTGGCCCACCAAACACGTACACGACCATCAGGGAAGTTATCAATAACTTGCCCAGCCGTTGAATTCAGATCCTCTCCTGTGAAATTTGACACTCTTATGACCATGGTGCCTGGTCGGTACTGATAGTCCGCATGATCTTTCAAATCGTAGACACTAAGCTCCTCCACATCCTTGCATGATGGACTGTAAATGGGTGTTCAATGATTACTGAACAAGCAATTAAAGTC
Organism: Drosophila anceps; assembly: GCA_035045945.1. Classification (NCBI taxonomy): domain Eukaryota; kingdom Metazoa; phylum Arthropoda; class Insecta; order Diptera; family Drosophilidae; genus Drosophila; species Drosophila anceps. The sequence continues at coordinate 17,184,948 of JAWNON010000225.1, forward strand.
AGATACTTACACTGGATTATCCATATTGCCATAGATATTAAACCACTTAACTTTGGCTATGCGTTCATCGTGATCCACGGACTGTATGACTCCGTAATCCATCTGCGACGTGCTGTAGTCGTTAGCTTTACTAACAAAATCTCCAGGAAAGAACTCATGATTGTCTAAATGGTGTATAGGATATAGATTGGTTGAAGGAATGCCTGATTCCACAGATCCATCCTGCCACACTACCGTCAACGAACTATATACAACCAAAGTCTCTACTACCATGTCATCGCCATCTTTGGGATCGCTTTCCTTTCTTGGTAGTGCAGCTTTTTTACTGGGTCGCGGCTTTTTCTTGCTCGACCTACGCTTAAAGCTCCGTGTAGCAACGCGGGCTGCCTGAGAAGCAAAGGAACTCAATGTATTCACTGTTCCTCCTTCTGCCTCCGGAGATGTAGGTATTGCCTCGATTGTTTCTGTTGCCTCTTGAGTTTCCTGTACAGGCTCTTCATCACCCTCATCATCAGCAGTTTCCCAGGTCTCATCATTGTTTGCCCGCGTCTTTTTTCCACTTGAATTAGTTGAGGTAGACAGCTTAAGTGAGATATTACTTGTCTCGTTTTCAGCCAACGAGCGATTTAGTCGTTGGTTGCTTGTTTTATTACAGAGACGTCGCACCTTGAAAATGTGAGCACTACGAGAGCTGGATGGCGCTGACGGCGAGGGCGTATTTTCTGTACCCGCAGATAAGCTTAGCTTTGACTGCTCCTTCGGGTCAGATTGGTTTTTCTCCTCACTCTTTTGGAGTTGGAATATAGTCTGGTACGACTTTGCTGGAAAATAAATTAAATATATATCTACTGTTATTACAAGCACCTTTTATCATGCATACCTTGCTCCTGTTCCCAGACGGAATATTTTATAAGTTTATCACATTTAGAATATTTGAGGTAGAAACGATCGTGAATTTGCAGCATATAAGATTCATAGATGTTCAAGCGCTTAACGTTTTCCAATTCATCGCCCTTTAAACAGCTCTTCGGCTGCTTTAGCGGATCCAATTCATTACCACTTTCAAATTGCGGTGTGGCTTTAAATGTCCAAGCCACAGTTATGGCAGTTGTTTTAACAGATTCAACAGTGTACTAAAAAAGTAAGGCACAATGTTTACAAAGCAAATATAAAGCTCTTATCATTAAAAAAATAAGTCTTTTTAAAATAAACCATGTAGGCCACAGTGCAATGAAATGACTGACGTATTCAAAGAGGCAAGATGAAATTTAAATTATGAGAATAGATAAATAAAACCCATTATACAGTTGGAAAAACAATTGAGCTTATAGTAAGGTCACAAATGCATCGAATGATGCTATAATATAATATCAATTCACCATCTTCAGCGGTATGATATTAATTTTAGGCTCATAAATTGCGCACAAATGGCAATTATTGAAAATGGGAATTATTATTGCAGGCGATTGCAAAGGGAAATAGTATATACAACTACTTGAATTCCCTTAATCCAGCGAAAACTGTTCTACTAACCATAGAGCGTCGTTTACGATTACATGTTAAGGGCAGTTCTGGTGTTAAGTTAATAAGGCGATCCAAAGGTGGCAAACGCCCGACAACCACATTATTTGGATAGTAAACACTTGGACTGAACACTTCACACTCTCTCGGTCCATAAGCATCCTTAAACTTGTGAAAATCATTCGATGTAATTTCGATAAGATGGCCATAGCTCGATCTACAGAAGAAAATCAAACAGGTATTCAATAGGAGCCACGCCCTACCTTCGGTTGATCACTCACTTTAATACAGCAGACTCATCTACGGTGACAGTGTACCCAATCCAGTTTCCTAAACATACGGGCACATCACGTGACCACTCTGAAATGGCCTTCAAGCGCTCCGAGGGTACATTCCTTATTACATATTTGGTGCCTAATACCTTAACATCTGCGCGGACGTTGACATCGCGCACATAACCAGCCTGGCCACACATATGTTTCTGTCCAGGTAAGCGGCGACGTACCACATCACCTGGCATCAGTGTGCGGTCGACGAGGCCAATCTGAAATCACATTTTTAGATTTAAAATTGGAAGAACAACATACAAAAGCAAAGAAAGCAAACAACACGTGTCAATGCCAAAGTTTCCAAAAGACAAAAACAGTTGTCCAAACACAAGAAACTGTTATTCACAGTTATGTACACACACCTACAAACACGTACATATATGCATACATATGTACGTGCGTCAAGCTGTGTCAGTTACATAACCTCAATATACTTACCGATTTTTCAGTTCTCACAATTTCCTTGCCGTCCGGATAGAAGGCAACGCGCACCTCGCCCTTCCCGAGCGCTTCATTATTTTCCTCCTCTTCATCGTCCGAGGAGTACGATTCGGCTGTCCCAGTGACAACTCCAAACCGCACGCGACCTTTGCGATCGATGCGAAATACTTCATCCTCGAAAAAGAATTGAAACTCCCGATTATCTGAGCTCTTCGACGCAGCGGTGCCGCCGCCCGATTTTCGATTGCTAGGGCTACCGCTTGCCACAAGTGGCCGAGATTCAGATGGTGGTGACATTGTCGTCACAGTCTCTGTACCTGCTGCTGCAGCCCTTGGTAATGTCGCCGCAATCTCCAAAGGGGTGCCGCCTGCATTGGCAGCACCCGCAACTTGACTCAACATATTACCAATTGTGAACTGCGTGAATCAGAATAAAAATTATAAATGTATTGTAAAATTATGTGGTTATTTGTATGTCTCAGTTCATGACCCTTAGCCCCTTAACGCCTTAGCTTTCTAATTCCGCTGCACTACTTATGATATGTGGCAGTTGGAATTCCTATTCCCATATGTAGTTTAGTACATACCATGAGCCGCCTGACGGCAAGAAGTTGGACTTCCTGGCAATAATGAATTTAATAATTTTTTCACTTACTCTAAACAATTAAATTTATTTATAACCGAATACCGGGCGAGGTGTTTAGCATTATGCACATTTATTTCCAATACTACTTAATAAATACATTTAAAGTCAACAATGGGGCGACTTTGGAATTTTCTTACAATTTTGCCAACTTATTTAAAAAAAACTAAAAATACAACAGCTGAAAACTAATTAAGTTGGGCCCAATGTTATTTTTTTAACAGAAATACATTTAACGTTTGCTTGAAATGTTGTTAACAGAGAGCGCCTATTTAAAAAAAAAAATCTGTTACTGTTTTTTGGAATTTCGCTTCATTTATATGGTTATTATTCTTACTTTAAAAAAATGTGTGTTTATATGATTTATGTTTAATATATGTACACGCACATATCCACAGTTTAAATTTTCTTCAACGAACTGCAATACAACAAACGGGAAAACAGTTTTGTTCGAATAGTTATATATCGATAGCACAATATTTTGTTCACGTTGTTCGATACATTTTTCTTGCGAGCCTATTATGAACCCGGCAAAAATTTAAACGTCTTCTATAAAAATAAAGAATATTGAACAAAACCGGCAATAGAATTTTAATATTTCTGAAGTACACACCCATTTTATGATCAGTGAATGCAGCGCTATTAAAATGATTAACACTAACAAAGCGGCCATTAATAATAGATATACTACAGTAGCTAATGTACATAGTTTCATAATAAATTTGACTATAAAACTTTAAGTCATAATCTTAACAAATGCAATAAAACAAATTATACTTACTCCTTTATAAAATAATGAGTGCACTTTGTGCAAGAAATTAGTTGTTATATCGATTTGTTCGTATTCAGAAATTACACAGTGTATTATTGCATTCACAAAAATTTTTCACAAAAGTGTATACATAGATATATGTATATATTTTATTAAATTCGAAAGATCAAAACATAACGGATAAATGAGCTGAGAGCAAAGGCATACTTTGTTTTTAAAAATGTTAACAAAACAAAAACTATATTCCAGAGTATTAACACCTATCAAAGTCGGAATGCTCCGCTGGACACAACGGTGATATATAGATGGCATAATGTCAGCAAGGTTAACTATACATGCTATATGTCTAAGTTTCATCCTTTCAAGGATTGCTGGATTCTGTTTCCATGTGATTCAAGGTTACTTGTATACTGCAAGAGAGTTGGCACTCAAACAAATGAAATCGCTTAATTGGGCCCGTTTAATAAAAGATTTCGTGCTCCTTCTTACAAATTTAAAAAATACGTATTTCAAATACTAGACTTGTGCTTTGGTAAATACACACATAATAATGCCTATATCGTGCTCTGAAAGTTTAATTAAAAAATCAATCTAGAAAAAAAGATATTCAACAAATAAGTAGTGCCCAACTCAACTTGAGTACTGGTTACAATCCAACAATTATAAAAGAATGCTGGCGTTATATAATAAGTTAACTTTATTTCTTAATACACAGTTCTATAATATTGCGATTACATATTATCACATCTGACTATCATAGGTGGCGCAAACGGCGAATGGTGCACGCCAAATGAATAGGCGCGCCCCGTTCTTCCTGGACGATAATACATCAAATCATAATAATTTGGACCAGGACCAACATTCTCCCTACGAACATTACAAATCGGCCTCATTGAATACTGAGGCGCGCGATTTAATTTAAGATTTAGGTCATTCGCGGCATACGCCGCGGGTCCTGGTGAGTCTGGCTTACGACTTATCTTTGCTTGGATGCCCCTGGTAAGACAAATGGAATCAGTACATGCATATAAGTACAATGGTAAATAAAATACACACATGCTATAGGCTGGCGCAGCTGGCCTTATAGGACTAATTTCGAATTTGTACGCACTAGGTCCGGGTCCATGTTTCTTAAAACTGAATTCATTACGCTTTGCCATCGAATATGCCGGTGCAGTAACCCCCTTAAAAAATGGCTTTGTATGAACATTATGTGCTCCGGGGCCGGGGCTAACTCTCTTGTCTGTAATCGAACCAGATTGTGTTAGCTTCATTCATTGTATAGTTCAGTTCGATGTGCGATATGACTAACCTATTAATTTTGTCATGGGAGCCATAGTGTACTCGGCGCCCCGCCCTGGGCCATAGCGCGTGAGCTTGTCTACCTGGTAGGCACCTGGTCCAGGTCCTGGATCGGGGCCCATCATATTTGTGCGGGCCCCAAAAGAATATTGCGGCATGCGCTGTTTTCGGTTATCATGCTTTTCGTATCCCAAAGTCGGTGGTAACCCGTAAGCTCCTGGACCAGGTCCTGCAATTGAAAAAAATATTAGATAGCACCCATCAAGCACTTCAACACTTACCTAAAGGCACACGCGCCATGTTGTCTTCTGCAATATTAAATAAAACCTAAAATTTTGAAACTCAATTGAGTTGCTGCCCGAACGGCCCCTAAAATATAAGTGAATATTATTCAGGCATTCCCAAACCATGAGTTCAGATCCAACAAAATTGAAGTCATGGCCAACTAAAGGGCTTGGATTACATAAATATAATCTATATACATCTTATGCATATACATATATGTGTAATAAAATATACGAATTCATTTCATATTGAGCAATGTTCGTAATGTTAACAGTTTTTTCCGACTGCATGATACTCCTTCACGTACAGAAAACGAATTTTAATATATTCGGATTGGCCACAATCTAATACAGATCATAAAATCATAGAAACAATATTTAAGCTGATCTACCCACAAAATTGGTATATCTCCGATCTACAAATGTCTGTGATACATTTTACATACATATTTTTTTATTATTCTTTAGAGACAAAAACAATAACTTTTGGCTTTTAGCTGTTTTCAGTTTTTCTATTTTGCATAAAAAGCAGATATTTTTGGCTGAAGGCTATTAAGGAACCCAAAATTTCATAACATTTATATTAAACTCTGTATAAAAATTGATCATTTGGCACGATGCAGTGGCCGTGAATGTATACACTTAAGGTCCAACATATCTAGCTTCACCAATAGTAACTACATTTACCTAACCAAAAAATATAACATTTCTGAAGGAAAGGTACTTGTGTGAGCTTTTCCAATTTTCAACTCTCTAGCTTCAATATTGGCGAAATTCTTTATATTCATACAGACATACGAGATGAACATACCACAAAACCAATATAATTATAATTCTTGATGCCATCATAGATGAAAAATTGAGAATGAAGTCAATATTTAACGCGGATACGCACACTTAATAAAATTTATTACTACTTAAATTACATACTAAAAAATTTTTTTTCCAATATTGCAAACATTTACATATTATCACATCTAACTATCATGGGTGGAGCAAACGGCGAATGGCGCACACCGAATGAATAGGCGCCCCTATTCCGTCCAGGGCGATAATACATTAAGTCATAATAGTTGGGACCGGGACCGACAGAAGTACTGGCTATATTACACCTGGGTCTCATCGAATACTCCGGTGCACGATTCAGTCTGAGATTCAGATCACCTGCACCATAAGCAGCCGGACCAGGTGAATTTGTTTTTCCCAGAACCTTGGTTTGTATACCCCTGAAAGTGTAATTATTTAGTCTATTGCAAGAACTGCAATCCTACATAATACACTTACATGCTGTATGCTGGTGCAGACTGCTTAATGGTGTTGATATCAAACTTATAGGCACTGGGGCCGGGTCCACACTTTTTGAAATTAAAGCCGTGCCGCGCGGCCATCGAATAGGCAGGTGCCTCGGTACCTTTGAACATGGGCTTTAAATGGACATCGTGTGCGCCGGGGCCAGGACCAAAACTCTTATCTGCAATTGAAGAGTTTTTAATAGCAAGAACAACCTATAGGGATATTACGCTTACCATTGACTTTTGTCAAAGGGGCCATCGTGTATTCCAAGCCTCCGCCCCTGCCATAGCGCGTAAGTTTGTCTACCTGATAGGCGCCTGGTCCTGGTCCCGCATCTTTTCCCGAAATATTTGTACGGATTCCGAAGGAGTATTGAGGCATCCGCTGCTTACGGTTATCATGCTTTTCATACCCAATAGTTGTGGGTAATCCGTAAGCGCCAGGACCAGGGCCTGTTAAAAAAAAAAAAACATAATTACCTGTCCTCAGTTAAGCAATTTGGAAATTCTCACCTAAAGGTACACGCGCCATTTTTTATTTTATTTTAATGCAATATTGGAAAAAAAAATTTCCAAAAATTTTGAACTCTTTCGAGTTGAGTTCCGAATCAATACCAAAAGTGTAATGAGGATAAACAAAGCCCTCATACTTATATAGGGCGGATCGACATGAAATTTAAGTCAAGGCCAAGTAATTGAGAAGATAGTAACATGAAAATACATTTATATAAGATATGTGGTTATTTTTGTTAAGTTAGTGCTTCTTGATGGCGATTTATGATTAGTGTATGAAATATATTGCTTCGGCTTTAATTGAATGCAGTGCTTATTCCAGGTCCATGGAGTTGTACAGCTGCTTATAGCGGGAGCCACGCCCACTGCTCTGCATAAGCAGTTCGTTCTGCTGCTCTCTGACTTGCTGTGCATGCAAATGAAAACCAAAGCAAATGTTAGATAGTCAGGCCTTTCGTGGGAGCATTCAATAAACCACATACCTTCGGATCAAATTTCTGATATAGATAAACTAATATTGGTCCGTACAGTATATTGAATAGTCCGACAATACGCATGAGCCAGGCAAAGCCAAGGCTCTGTGCCAACTCTCCGCCAATCAAAGGAGCTGACAAGCGTGATCAAATTGTTTGTGAAAATGTAACTCTCCCAAGAGGAAAAGCAAAGTCTTACCAAGACAATAGGCCAGGCTTACGGAAGTCTGTTGTATAGCATAGACCGTGCCGTAGCTGGATCTTGAGCTTCTAGTCTCGACGTTGTCATTAGTCGCCAGTGTAGCATCCACAAAAGTAGCCAGAAGTGGAACCAAGGCCGCATCAATCACCCCAATGCCCAGGCCGAGAGCAAAGTGGGGCAGCAATAGTTGCGCTACAGTTGTGGCGCTGGGTATCTGAAAAGCATGGATTTGATTTAACATAGATAGATCGTGGCCTGGTAAATTCTCACCAGTATAGAGGCAAGCCCAACCAGGAGTAGACTGACACAGGAGATCTTTAACTGGCCGTAACGAAAGGCGACACTTCCAAAAAAGTTTGTTCCCACAAAATATCCCACGGAATCCGGTATGAAAACTGTGCCCAATTGCCATTTGTTTGGATGCAGATACTGAATCAACCAGATAGGCAAACACGGCTCCAGTATGGCCATTGTTGAGGTGGACAGCCAAATAGCGATCACAATGGCCAATATCATTTTGCATTCGAGCAGCGCGCGCCACTTGGTGTTCTCTTCTAAAGCTAAAACTTCCGGCTGCACAGAAAGATCCATGGTGAGCAGCTGTAGACCCAGACTCAGAAATATAACAGTCGATAGTATTATAAAGGGTGCCGATTTTCCCACCATATCGTAGAGAATACTCCCAAAAGGATAACCAATCAATACACCCAATGCAATGCTGCCCAGAATAATGCCCATGACCTTTGAGCGACGCGCCTCTTCTGGATAATGCTGGGCCACCAGGCTCATGCCGCAAACGCCAATGCAAGCGGAGCCCACGCCCTGAATAGCGCGAGCCAACAACAACATCCAATAAGATTCGCCCACGGCAAACACTGAAAAGTAAACATAACATGTCATTAAAATGGATATGGTAAGCTTTAGCAGGCTTCCTTCCACAAAATTTACCCAGCGAGGAGATCAAAAGAAAGCAAGTGCCCACCACGATGGGCAGGCGATAGCCACACTTGCTGGACATGTTGCCAACAATGGGATTGAAAACCATTTGAACCAGCGCTTTCATGGCCAACAGCAGTCCGATGGAGCCATTTTCGCGCGACAAGCCTACGCTGTTGTTATTGCTATTGAAATTGCTGTTGACAATGTTGTGGCTGTCGACCTTTGTGGCTGTGGTCGCATTAGTGCCGCCCAAATGGTTGCTGGGCAGCAGCGTTGTCATCGTTGTGGACGTCAGCAGATGCAACGTTGTGAAGTTAACCATCGATTTGCCAGGTATTGGATGCTTGGTCATGTAGAACTGTGTCTGTGTCTGTGTCTGGTCTTCGCTGCGTTGCGCCATCTGATGTACCTGGGCAGGTGCAGAGGATGGTAAGCCCTCCTCCACACGGTAGCCCTCAAATGGTGGCGGCTCCAGGCTGGCCAAATAGTCGGGTAAAATGGGCACTGCAATCGGTATAAGTGAGTTGTTCTTTTTATCAGCTCTTATCTGCTATTATCGTGTAATTAGCATTACCTATCACGGTCAGCAGCACATTGTCCAGCAGCAAAGCTATATACACAATTACTGCAATGAGGCAGCGACTCTCAATGACATTGGACGACTCGGTCGAGTTGCGACTGGCCGAAACGTTTAACTTGGCCGCAGCCTCGCCACTTGTTGACATCTCCGACATGACTCGCGCGCCAATTATCTAAATCAATATGTAGCACTAACACAAACGCAACAGTGTTACACTGCCATATGGCCCAAAAATTGAGGCGCCACAAAATATGCTACACAATTATAAGGCGGACACAGACACACGCACGCACACACACACTCACACACTCCGCGTAGTAACTGGTATGAGGAACAAAAGATTTCAGCGCCCTTTGACCAACAGGTGGTGTTGCTGCCTCAACGTGTTTATGGCTATTGAAAGGTTGCAACAAGCCGCCGACCGCTTTTACTGAAAGCAACAGCAAACCCGAACGAGCCGAGCGGGCAAACGAGTCCCGTTAACGAGCGCACAGCCTGCAAAGTAAATCATCCGAGTTCAACGTGTGCTGCGCGGTAGTAGCAGAGTATATGCGGCACTCAAAGCAAATATGTAATGAAAATTTAATATAATTCAGATTGTCCTTTCAACAAGTCATAAGTTTAAACTATGAAAAATTAAATTAAAATATATATAGCATTATTTCAAATTGAATTACTCCTTCTAGTTTGGTTAGGGTAACTTTTAGTCGTGCAATCTGCGATTAATGCTGATGCTGCTGTCGTTGTTGTAGTTGTAGTTGTTGTAAGTCATATTGCTGCTTAACAGAGTGTTGTCATGGTTGTTTCTTCACATCCATCGCCTCGACGCCAAAGCCACAAAAACCACATCAAGTTCCCACGACTCGAAGGCCTGCGACCATGCCTTGTCCCTGATAAGCGTGCTATAGATTTTTCAGGCTCTCGAATCATTTTCCATTTCATTGAGCATTTCGCAGTTTAAATTTAGTCCCACAAGAGGTGCCGCCGTAACATGAATTTCTCACGAATTGCGTCAATTGCTAGCTCGATAATAGACCACATTCAGGAAATGGAGATTCCAAAACAGGAGATTGAGAAAAAGCCCGACGTTGACATTTGGAGATTGCTCTTGTTTGCGTTGAATGTGACCCAGTTTTGTGAGTCTGGGTTTTGGCTTCACTCGATGGCTTAGCATATTTTATCAGCTGAATAACGAGAATCTTTGCTAGTCTCCCAAGCTAATTCACGGATGATCCTTTATCTTACGGGTATTTTTTTAATAGTCAAGTTGTTAGTTTGCTATTACGAACAAAGCCTCATCTTATCAAAGAAATAAAAAAACAATTTAAGAATTTCATTTCATTTATTGTCTTTCGAACACCTGGTCTTTTTTATTCTAAATAAAATTCAAGCGATTTATTTAATCTACACTTATTAGCTGCTTGGGTATAACCCCGATTAGATAGGCGTTTCGCTATAAGCGAAGCACACCAAATTTACTGTTGCCCAACAATTAATTATATCAATGATCAGCTGAACTCTGATTATTACCGAATAATTCATTTATAAATAATAATAATAATAAAGGCCGTCATCGACAACTTAATTGCATTGTGCTTATCCCACTTAATGTTCAGATTAGTTGTCAGCGAAAAACAGCTTGGGTAAGGTTTGCTTAGAGCAATTGATTCAGTTAACGAGCCTCTACTCGGACGATCGGTCACTCAATGTTGAAGTGGAAAAACTGTTTGCTCCTTGGCCCATTGCTGCTGCTGGTGCTGACAGCAATAATCGGTAAGTGTTTAGCACTTGGAGCTATTAATAAGAACACCTGTTTTATGAAGTGCTCTAACAGGTGGCCAGGCCGAAACCGTGCCCTGTAAGCTGAAAGATACACAGCATGGCAAAGTTTGTGTGTGCACGTCAGATTACTGCGACTATCTGGACAATCCGACCTTGAGCAAGGATGATGAATTTGCGCTGATTTCGAGCAGTAAGCAGGGACTTCGATTTGAAGTAAACAAGGGAAACTTTGGAGCCAAGGATAGGTATACCATAAAGGATTATGAAGAGCCTGTTGCCGAAACCGCTGCTGGCAATGACACAATCTTATCACGGCTAATGGGTCAAGCCTTTAGCCAAATATTCTCCCAAACTGCCTCAACGACAAACAACATAACAAGATCCGTAACGCTCAAGCTGGATCGCAGTAAGCAATACCAAAGGATTGAAGGATTTGGTGGCAGCTTTACGGGCGCCGTATCCTATTTGTTGGAGAACTTCAAGGTACAAGACATTCAAGATCATCTCTACAAATCGTTCTATGCTGCAAATGGCTTGGGATTTAATTTATTGCGCATGTCAATGGGAGGCTGCGATTTCGATTTGGGAGCCTGGGCCTATAACGAGAAGCCCGAAAACGAAACTGTACTGACTGGCATGGATAAGCTGGACGACCGGGATGTTATACGCGTGGCGCAGATTAAACGACTGAAAGCCATTTCAGGCGTGCAAAATTTGCGTATCAAGGCAGCTGCATGGAGCGCACCGCCATGGATGAAGACCAACAACAGGTGGACAGGCTTTGGACGTCTAAAGCGTCAGTACTATCAGACCTGGGCCGACTACCATCTGAAATGGGTCGATTTAATGGAGAAGAATGGCCTACCGATTTGGGCGATTTCAACTGGAAATGAGCCCATGAACGGAATTCTTTTCATGGCCTTTGTCAAGTTCATGAGCATGGGCTGGACACCACAAACACAGGCCATATGGCTGGACGAACACTTGGGACCCACCATTCGTAGCTCAAAGTATAAGGATCTGATCATATTCGGCAACGATGATCAGCGTTACACCAGTCCATTCTGGTTCAAACAGGTAGCCCATCGATTATTTCTATCTGAATTTCAAAGTTCTATAACTGTATCCACTCGCAGATGAACCGAACTCGCCCCAATTCGCTGCAATACATTGACGGAGTAGCGCTCCACTGGTATTGGGATGAAATATTTGGAAACAGCTTTGTGCATAGCACCAACGAGTACATGGCCAACAAAATACAGATCATTTCCGAGTCTTGTATTGGAGACAAGCCGTGGCAAAAATCTGCCCCACTACTCGGCAGCTGGGAGCGTGCAGAGAAGGTTGCACGCTCATTTATGGCCCATCTGCAGGATGGCTTCCACGGTTGGATTGACTGGAACATCATATTGGATGAAGTAGGTGGTCCCAACTACGTTAATAATACAGTTGATGCTCCAGTGGTTGCCAACACGACAAGTAAGCAATAAAATACTTAAGTCGACTTCACCCTAATCTGCAATTATTATCATGCTATTTTCGACAGCCTATACTGAGTTCTACAAACAACCCATGTTCTATATCATGGGACATTTCTCCAAGCTAGTGCCCGAGGGCTCTGTGCACATCGAGGCAGTGGCCAGCAACATCAATCTAGACTGTGTGTCTTTTAAAAGACCTGACGAGAAGATCGTCGCTGTGCTCTTCAATAGTGGACGTGCCGATCTGAATATCAATATCATTGATACAATTCGTGGAAATTTATTGGTCAATGTGCCAGCCAGGTCCATACATACCCTACTTTATAACTGATTGAGCAATAAATGTGATTTTTTAACGGCTTGGCATTCGAAATTAAATTTTTTCTCGTATATTCTACAAAGACTTTGGGCAACGATGATGGGAAAAATATGTCTGGGTTCCTTATCCAATTCCCAATCATTAACAGTTTCAGTTTCCAAAACCACAACTGAGCCAAGCGAAATAAGAAAAGATATAACAAATATCCAAAATTAAAACTTTATTAATAATTTAATATGAATCAAATCTGTTTTTAAAGGCTTGGCATAATTTCCTTTATGTAAGCTAAGTGAGTGCCAATATGAACTAAAGTGCTCAAATAACAAGGTGACAATGACAAATCATATTTTTTCCAAAGATAATCGAGAGAGAGAGAGAGAGAGAGAGAATAACTAAGAGCGCCGTGAAAGCAGCTCTCACTTTAACAGAAGAGTAAATTTGGATAGTGGATCGACTCTTATAGACGCTGTTGCTGCCTTGTGCATGACTTTTACTTTTGATTGCCAAATCCGTGAGAGGTTTTTAAAGTGGCGCTGTCAACTGCGAATCGCTTCTGCCTCTGCCGCTGCCACTGCCGCTGCCGCTGCCGCTGCCGCAGCCGCTGCTTCTGTTGCTTTATCAATCCAACAGCTGGCGCAGGTCAAGTAGCAGCTACAAATATAAACAACAACTTGAGCTCTCACTTAAATGAATTTGAGCATAATTCGGTTACGATTGATTAGGAGAAACGCGTTTACTGCTGTCGCAAGCTGCTTTTCAATAGTGTCAGCTCTCTACGCTTCACTTCACTCTGCTCTCGAGTCAGTTGAGCTGGCACATCCGAAGCGCTCGTTTCGTTACAGTTCTGCTTCTGTGAGGACAACCATGAAGCTGTGTTGGCTGTACATGCTTTTCGCTGTTACAGTTTGGTCAAGATGGGGTGGTAAGGGGCGTTGCTTACCTTTGATTGCACTTTTGTGTATATTTTACCTGTGCGTTCACCTGTTGCAGCGGCCTTATCAACACCTTGCCAGCTAAAAGAGACCCAGTATGGCAACGTTTGTGTCTGCAATAGCAGCTACTGTGATTATCTGGAACAGCCAATCCTAAGTGATAATGATCAGATTGTGGTGATTAGCTCGAGCAAGGTAAGAATCTGTGCTCGAATCGAATGGAATACATAACAACAGTGCACATATTTGACAGAATGGGCTGCGTTTCATACGATCTGAATGCAGCTTTTTAGACAAAAAGGCTTTAGAAGTGCAGGATTATCAATGGATTGATAGTAACTTTGTCACTGATACGGTTGTTGTCGAGCAGAATAAAGTTTGGCTGCAATTCGCAAACATATCTCAACGCTTTGGTAATTAAAACGCTGCATAAGCAACTCTACAGTACTTAAGCTCTCATCATCTTACTCTTTTGCAATACTGTACAGCCATCAATGTGACCATAAAGACTGTGCAGTTGACAGTTCAGCGCGAAGTACGTCACCAGAAGATAACGAATTTCGGAGGCGCATTCACGGGCAGCGTCTCTCACATTTTACAACAGCTTCCAAAAGATCTGCAGGATCATGTCTATAAGTAAGTATGTGGCATGTCAATGTTGAGCATATCGCCAATCTCCTTTTTATATACGCAGATCCTATTTCCACGCCGATGGAATTGCCTACAACTCGGTACGCATGTCGATCGGTGGCTCCGACTTTGATCTACAGCCCTGGGCCTACAATCAGTTGCCGAGAGATGATCCCTTACTTAGTAACTTTACCACCCTGGACTCACGTGATCTTCAGAAGATTGAACAGTTGAAACGTCTGAAAGCAATTGCCCAATTAAGTAATCTGAAAATTATGGCCGCCGCTTGGAGTGCGCCCACTTGGATGAAGAGCAACAATAGATGGACGGGTTATAGCCAACTGAAATCGGAATACTATCAAGCCTGGGCAGATTACCATTTGAAGTAGTTGTCCGACAAAACCGACCAATTAATGGTCATTCTTATGTGAATTAATGTGTACTCTTTACAGATTCCTCGAACTGATGCAGTCTAAAAATATGACCGTCTGGGCCATATCCACCGGCAATGAGCCGTTAAACGGTGTCATCGGCTTCTTTTTCGTACACTTCATGAGCATGGGTTGGACGCCCTGGCAGCAGGTAGGCATTGCAATGAATAATTATTCGCATTTATACAGCAGCTTTCCCTTAACAGGCAATTTGGCTCAACGATTATCTGGGACCGACCATTAGGAAGTCCAAGCAAAGCCAAGTGCTCATTTTTGGCAACGA
This sequence comes from Drosophila anceps, assembly GCA_035045945.1. Classification (NCBI taxonomy): domain Eukaryota; kingdom Metazoa; phylum Arthropoda; class Insecta; order Diptera; family Drosophilidae; genus Drosophila; species Drosophila anceps. The sequence continues at coordinate 17,200,097 of JAWNON010000225.1, forward strand.
TGATCAGCGCTATACGTATCCCTCCTGGTTTCGCAAGGTAAGGTCTCTTAGATTACATTACATTTGATCACATAGAGTTGTTCTTGTACAAGATGATTTTTGAGTTTATTCTCTGTTAATACAACCATTTCTTCGTCGATGCTCAAAGGAAAAGTTTTTTTTTTTAATCATTTATTTAAATTCCAGAAAGTAGAATTATAATTTTTAAATTACATAGAACTTTTAGAAGTTTAAATGCTTGATGATGATTACAGTAAGGAGCAAAACCAATATACCCTACTCACATTATAAGCAAGTATAGGAAATACCTATATTTAAATTTTTCTCTCTCTTTTGTAGATGCGCGCCTCACGCACCAATGCGCTCGACTATCTCGATGGCCTGGCGGTACACTGGTATTGGGATGAAATCGTTGGGCCGCAGCTTATAGATCAGGCCCATGCGGAAATGCCAAATAAATTGCTATTAAACACGGAATCTTGTATCGGCGACAAGCCCTGGCAAACACATGGCCCGGAGCTGGGTAGCTGGGGGCGTGGCGAGAGCTACATGCGCGCCTACATGCAGGACTTGTTGCACAATTTCAACGGCTGGTTGGACTGGAATCTGGTGCTCGACGAGCGAGGCGGTCCGAACTATGTGCACAATTACGTGGATGCTCCGGTGATTGTGAACACAACAAGTCGCACCGAGTTCTACAAACAGCCCATATACTATGCCATCGGGCATTTCAGCAA